>CM065355.1:30592598-31192598 GCA_033032245.1 Poecilia picta
CAGCAGAGCGTAGATTTTATTTATCTGTTTATTTTCATTTAATCTTTATTAATCTGTTTCTCTTTTTTTATTACTAAATTGATTCTCTGCATTCATTATAGAGGCGTGAAATGGTACCTTTTCTCCAAAATAGAAAAGTTAGGATAACATCCCGCTCCACTCCCATCTCTCCCATGTTTTAGTGTGAGAGAAAAGGAAGGAAGGAAGGAAGGAAGGAAGGAAGCAAGGCGACAGGACTGTATGTGTGTGTGACGTTTAATTTTCCCTAATTCCAGATAGCCAGCCAGAAGGCATTCCTGTCCGGACCCTTCGCTTCTCATCACTTGTCTTGCCTCCCGTCCCCCCCGTCCCCCACCCCTCGGCCTCTATCCATCCCTTCCCTCCTATCATTTCCCTCTTACCTCATTCTCTTCCTCTTTCCCTTCTTTTCCCAATTTAGCCCTGTGCCAAGAATTACACAGGGAGCACCGGCCCCATTATCCGAGCTGACTCGTGTGTGCGCGTGCAAGTGTGCAGTGTGGCACTTCTTTGTGTGCGCGCGTGGGACAGCTCAAAGTGGCCATTGATTATTTATGACAATGTTGATTAGCTGTCACTTTGCTTGGGCAGCCCAGGAAGTGTCTAAGATGACGAGAGAATTAACCTATTCCCTCTGGCTGGCCCCGCAGGACACACACACACACACACACACACACATTCTTGGATTTCCATCCAAACAGATGCAAATGCTCCTCTCTCTGATTACCTAATATGCACTCTCACACACACACAATTTTACTTTTGATATCCCAAGGCGGTGTTTACATTTAGGTAAATATCTTCCAATGATGAAGTGTTGAACTTCATTCTCCCACTGAAACCGTATGCCATGATAAAATTCTTCCTCTCCATCACACTCGATCTCTTCTTCACCCCCTCCCTCCCACAATCCCTCTCTCTCTTTCCTCGCCTTGGTTGATGTGTCCCACTGATGTGTGTTTTTTATGTTTTTCTGTGTGTCTGCGCTTGTGTGTAAAAGTAACGTATGAGTAGTTTTAATATGTTTTCGTGAGTGCGTTCTAAGCCAGTGCCGAGGCGCTAATGGCCTCCTGTTTAAAAAGCTCAGCACATGAACAATAACCCAACATCACCGCCTATTAATGCATGTGTGCCGGAGTTTATAGCAAATTAAAGGCTTTTAATGTTAAATGGTGGCCCACTTACACAGTTAATGTAGGACTCGGCACCAAGCAGCCACATGCTCTTAAAAGGGAAATCTATCTTATGATGTCATGAGCCGGAGAGGCGGCGAGGGGATCGAGAGACGCTCCGAGACACATGAGAGAGAGAGAGGAAGAGGTGAACCTCAGAGACAAAGAGTGAAGAGGAAATAAAACTGTAGTTTCTGTTTTAGCATCCACAAAGACATGAATGATTAAACGTTCTCTAGAAATTGTTAGATATTATTTAATAATATAACAAAAATGTAGTGAAATTAGAGAAATTTAAGCTCTACACCCATTTTTGGAGACATTTTTCACCAGATATACAGCTTTGGAAAAAAAATGAAGAGCCCACTGCACTGATCACCTTTGAAAACCTCCTGGTTTTTCCACCAAATATTGATTTCTGAACTCTTCCTGAGTTAAAATATTAGTATTGTTTCTAAATGAATATCAACTTGTTTTCTTTGCTTTATTTGAGGTCTGAAAGCTCTGCATCCTTTTCCTTGTTTTGATCAGTTTTAATTATCTGCTAATAAAAACTCAATTTTTGCTTGGAATTCTGGGGACATGTTGTTAGTAGTTCATATAAAAAAAGAACAATATTTATTTTACTTAAACTTGATTTTAAACGTAAAATCAGAACTGATTATTTTGCTGTGGTCTCTTAATTTTTTCCAGAGCTGTATCATGTTAGAGTTTATTTGTCATTCTTTTAATTCCAACTCCAGCACATATTATATGTACATTTAGAGGAAAAACAACTTTAAGACATTTTTATTACTAAAGGGGGATGTTATGTGTTTTCCAGGCACATGGCTCCACTGTGAAGCAGTTTCTGCAGAGTTTTCTGATTAACATTTTCTTTGCAGGTTTGCAGTTCTGTCATATTCTTTCTATTCTAATCTTCTTCCATCTTCTCCCAACTCCTCTTTATCTAATTTTCTCCTCAGGTACCTGTATGAGCTGGAGGCCAGCACAGCAGGTGGTACAGGTTTGAGTGACAAATATGCTACACAGACTCCGGCGTCCTGCCCCACTGGGATCCCACCACCCTACAACCTGACCGTTTCAGGCCCTCACTCCATATCACTTACCTGGGCCCCCCCTGGTCAGTAGCCATCTTTTATAAAACACAATATCTGATGGGATTGAACAGTACATGGACATGAAGTCATCCTCTTTTTTTCACACTTTGGTTAGACTCTGTTCCTCTTAAATATTTCCAAAAATATTCTAAATTGTAAAAATGGGTGTCTTTTTAGTATTTTCACATTTTAATGGAGTATTTTTCTGTCTTTGTGGGCATGATGGAATCTATTAGAAACAAAACAAGATACATTTTCCTCACAGCAGAACTAAAGACCTGAGTAGTTTTCCATTCACCTTCTGGCCTCTCCGGACCTGAGCAGATCCGCTGGCGCACTGGGGGCTGCGTCTCATGCTTATGGGGCAGTGATTGTCTGCCCTAACCCATCTATCATTGACTATTACTCTCTCATTAGGCTGATTTCCCATCTCAGAAACCGCTTAAGAGGACCAACTAGCAAAGACACTTCACTTACATTTGTGTGTGTGTGTGTGTTTTGTTTCTGTATATTTGTGCCTGTGTTTATGTATGCGTTTGTGTACCTGTGTGCGTGTGCATGCGCATCACTGTGAGATATTTCCATAGGCAGGCCTATTCTATCGTCATTATGGGTTGATTTTAAAGGTGAGGAAATATTGGCTGGGTTCTCACGCTTGGTTAACTCCCCGAGTCCAGAGTCTGGAGTGTTTTGATCTTTTGTTCGCTGTTGTGTGTGTGTGTGTGTGTGTGTGTGTGTGTGTGTGTGTGTGTGTGTGTGTGTGTGTGTGTGTGTGTGTGTGTCTACACTTCTAGCCATGTGTCTGCCTGTGTGCATGTACATGCATGCACTATGAAGCCCTGACGTCTGGCTGCTAAAAGTATTTACATTCAGGTTCTAAAGTTTAGATGCATCCTTACATCAAGATGTCTGTGGCTATCTGTGCATATATGTGTAACTCAGATGGACAACAATATTTCACACTTGTGTTTTTAGCATCCGGCGCTATATGCTAGCATTTGTAATAGTTTATGAAATAGACATTGGCAAAGAAAATGAACAATTGTAAAATACTAGAATTTAAACATATTTGTGACTAAAACCTTTGTTGTTATCACTGCTCTTTGGATTTGATCTTATAAATCCTTCTGCGGGTGTGTATGTGTGCATGTGTGTGTGTGTTATGTAGAAGTGCATTGCTCCATATAAAAAGCCCTATAAGCTGAAGTCACAGATGTGTGTGTGTGTGTGCGGTTTAAGGCGCTTGTGTGCATATGTGAGTCGGGGGTGAATAATTGAAGTCTTTCATTTGTCTGGTAATCAGTTCGTTCTCGAGATATCTAGAGTTCATGAATGTTGAATAACCCATCACAATACAGTTGGCCTGAATTATGGAAAAACCTCCAGTGAGAATATTAACAAAGTCTCACTGTGTGTGTGTGTGTGTGTGTGTGTGTGTGTGTGTGTGTGTGTGTGTGTGTGTGTGTGTGTGTGTGTGTGTGTGTGTGTGTGTGTGTGTGTGTGTGTCTCTCTACGTTTGTGAGAAATTGTCTGGTCCCAGGCCAGACTGCATTGTAAAGCCAAGTGTACTCAGCTTGATCAGTATCTAATATCAGTATGATTATGAGATGGGTTCAGAAGATGTAACTTTAGGCTTTTAGTTCAGCACTGCAAAGCAGAAATGACACAAACCTTTACCTACCTGCTAGAAGAAATAAACTTTGTAATCATCTGAAGGTTTTTCTTGCTGAAAAATGACAGCAGCAAATCAGGCACTTGTTGATTTTATTTTTCATGCAAAATGTACTTCCTTGTTCAAGATTTGTGGAGATGCTTGTCGGCAGAGAGAAACATGAAGTTCTATAACATTTACTAGCAGACTCTTGTTCTTACCCAATCCCATCTACCACCAAGAAGACAATTAGCTAAAGCCAAAGGATGGCATCAGTGTGGCTCAACTTGATCGGGGCTGAGAGGAAACAGACAAAAACACAACAATCAAAATCAGTTACAATAGCCATGACTGGGTCCAAAGAAGAAAAAATTGACATTTTCTGACTCACAGTGTAAAGATATTATATATTAAGACATAATTGAATAAAGGGAAGGAATAAATATGAACAAACATGTTTATGTTCAGCCACTTTTAAAGTCAGGTTGTGATGTTTATTTGGTTTGATGGTGGGTGAAGCAGCTGACTCCTCTGGTTAATCAGAATGACATGATTCCTCTTACTTGCTGCTCTGGGATTATTTGCTGAACCATATAGTTTTATAACTAGACTTAATAATTAATTAATGGCAAAATTCAGCTGTTTTATGGTTATTGTGTTGTTAAAAAAAGAAGACAGCCAGAAAGTAAATACATCACTCCTGTCATATTTCTAAGAAGAACAAAAAACAGGAAGTAGCTCCTCTGGCATTCAGTGACTTCTCAGTTAGATTGTTAAATTTTCAATTTATTGATCTTCAAGGAACATTTAAATCAGCTTTAAAATTCAGAAGAAATCAGCTCTGGTTGGTTTCAGAGTCTACATTTAGGACTGCTTCATTTATTTTTAATGAGATTGTAGGCAATCTTCTTCTGATTCATATCAGAAATCATCTACCATACAGTTTGTCTAAATTCAATTTGCTTAGTAATGCTTGGGGTGATTATTTCTTATTGAACTGAAGAGGTTGGAATTGTTTTCTTTGCTGTTTGTTTCTGTTAAAATGAAACAACAAAGTCTTGCTGAAGGTGATCACATCCTGTCTTACTCCACAGCTCAGCTGAACAGCAGCCAGCCCATCTTCTACAATGTCCTGTTGAATCCAGGAACTCGCGGTGCCACGAGTCGTCATGCAGGCCAGAACCTGCACCTCACTGTGACGGATCTGGAGCCTTTCACCACATACTACATAAGAGTGCAGGCCTGTCAAAACGGCATGTATATCTTCGTGTAAAGCAGCAAACAATAAAAAACAAGAAGGTATTAACACAAAGTTAGAATGCATGTCAGCCGCTCTGATGAGTCAGGAATCCTTTCAAGTGAAAGTATAATGTAGCAGCGGGTTATTTTTTCTTTATCATTTCAAAGACGAGGTCGTAAACTGTAAATTATCTGATGGAAGGTGAGTAAACTTAGAAAGTTGTGTTGTTATAACATTTCATCTCTTTTTTTTTTGTTTCTCTTAATAGAGGGGTGTGGAGTTGGAGATGGTGTTTATATTCATACTTTAGAGGAAATCCCAGAAGGTCTGCAGCCACCCACAGTGAAAGCACTTGGACCGAGTATTTTGGAGATCCACTGGACACCTCCAGAAAAACCCAACGGACTCATCACCTCCTACCATATATACAGGTGACACACGTAAAGTTAAAATGACATTATTTTACTATGTTTTTAATTCATCTTGGAGTATTTATGTGTTTAAAACCCATTCAATGAGGCAAAGAAATGATTCATACGCTGTGTGTGTTATATTACTCCATACTATGTCCATATGTAGACACATACATAAAGTTTTAATAATGTTTCCTCGTGTAAAAGTTCACTCACTAGTCTGTGTGAATGTGTGTATACATAGATATATATCAACGCACGCTGAAGGTCGCGGTCTGCTTGTTGACCAAAGAGTGTGCGATCTGTATGCAGGGTCAGACCAGACTAAGCCCTTTAAGTCCTCAGGAAACAAGCATTAGCATAGCGGCACACACACTCTGACACATCTGGAATCCTGCAACTCAGGCAGACAGGAACTTGGCGAAACGGGAAAATGTCTCGCTTCCTCTGTACGATACACATACCTGAAAGCCTCCGCAATCAAAGAGCAGCATCTTACCAAGGTATCAGGATGCTTGCATCAGCCAGGAACACAACGTTTAAGACGTGATGCTACATTTCTTATTTCTGTCCCCGAAGAAGCTGAGGGTGTTTATTTTCGCAGCGCTAAAAGGGCATCAAAGTAAGCTGAAATCCTTTAAGAAAACTAACAAGCTTAACATCATATTTGAAGTAAACTGCTTTACTTTACAGTCAGAAGCGTGTAGTTGATAATATGCTGGAGTTGAGATAAAAACAATACTGATTTGTGTTGACAGTCCATAAAAAGTGGTAAAAATAAGTTTTATTTTTATATTTGATTATGAGCTTTAGGGGTTGAATCTCTCATTACATTCCACTTGTGTGTGTTTGTAACCTTTTTTGTGTTCATGTGTTTAGAGGACATAAATGCAGGCATGATGTTATAAACCCTCAGACACACAGTTAAGTCCATATGCAGAGCTTCTTTAAAATGAATCAAAGAAACCCTGAAATTATACAAAGCAGGTTCAGAAAGGAGAAATCTTGAAATGCCACTAACTGGTTTTCATGCAATTAGTCATGAAACCTTTTGAGAAAACAGTGAACTTATGGCTCCATGTCTAACTAACTCTTGACATGGGGATTGTCATAGTATCAGTTTTATGCAGATATTCAAAGTCGTCTCTTTTGTGTTGGTTGTGCACAGTGGCGCAGTTGGTTGCCTTGCAGCAAGAAGGTTCTGGGTTCGATTCCCGGCCCCGGCCTTTCTGCATGGAGTTTGCATGTTCTCCCTGTGCATGCGTGGGTTTTCTCCGGGTACTCCGGTTTCCTCCCACAGTCCAAAAAACATGACTGTTAGGTTAATTGGTCTCTCCAAATTGTCCCTAGGTGTGCATGGTTGTTTGTCCTGTGTGTCTCTGTGTTGCCCTGCGACAGACTGGTGACCTGTCCAGAGTGAACCCCGCCTCTCGCCCGAACGTTAGCTGGAGATAGGCACCAGCAACCCTCCCGACCCCACCAAGGGACAAGGGTGTCAAGAAAATGGATGGATGGATGGTGTCTGTTTAGGCCCTAAAGAGTGGCTCTTATCTCTAGCAAGGCTATAAAACTGATCAGTAATTTGACATGGTAAAAATGAAAAGTTATAGTTTCATGAGTTCTTTCATACGACATCTCCAAGGGGGAAAGACTTTATTTTGTTGTCATTAGACCACAAACTAAGTTATTTTTTGTGTTTATAGATTAATATTTTCTGTATCAATAAATGGAGCTGTAGTTATTTTGTTGTAAAACCTGAAACAGGGAAAACATTTATTATTTATATCGATTGAAGGTATTTTTAATGCTTTATATGTTTTTCCAAGGAGCCAAATAGGTTTTGAAACTTTATAAATGTTTTAATTAGTGGAACTGAGGTAAAAAATAAAAATAAAAAATGGCTTTTTACATTGTAATTATTGCTGACTCATGGTCTACTGTGAAAAATGTGCTGTAGAAAAAATAATAGCCCATTTTCCCATTTTCTCCAAAGGTCTGTTCCAAAATTTTGTATAGAAGTACAAGACAACTTGACTCAGCCAGAGACAAAAAAACATTAATCCTCAGAAGAACCTTATCCAAAAAGATGAGAATCACCAGAGTTTCAGTGACATTAAATATTTTTGTTTGCCTCACGTCATTTATCTTTTTTATGTGAGATTTTATAAACCGGATTCCAAAAAAGTTGGGACACTAAGCAAATTGTGAATAAAAACTGAATGCAATGATGTGGAGATGGCAAATGTTAATATTTTATTCATGATAGGACATAGATGGCAGATCAAAAGTCTAATCTGAGTAACTAACATTTTAAAGGAAAACTATGTTGATTCAAAATGCCAGTGTCTACAAATCCCAAAAAAGTTGGGACAAGTAGCAATAAGTGGCTGGAAAAAGGAAATTAAACATATAACAAACAGCTGGACGACTAATTAACACGAATTAGGTCAATTGACAACATGATTGGGTATAAAAAAGAGCTTCTTAGAGTGTCAGTGTATCTCTGAAGGCAAGATGGTAAGAGGATCAACAATTCCACCATTGTTGCGCAGAAAGATAGTGCAGCAATACCAGAATGGTCTTACCCAGCATAAAACAGCAAAGATTTTTAAGTCATCATCATCAACCGTGCATAACATCATGAAAAGATTCAGAGAATCTGGAACAATCGCTGTGCGTAAGTGTCAAGGCCGTAAAACTCTACTGGATGCTCGTGATCTCCGGGCCCTTAAACCTCACTGCACCTCAAACAGGAATGCCACTGTGAAGAACAGCCTGGGCTCAGGAATCCTTCCAGAAAGCATCGTCAGTGAACACAATCCACCGCGCCGTCGGCCGCTGCCAGCTGAAACTCTACAGTGCAAAGAGGAAGCCATTTCTAAGCAAGCTCCACAAGCTCAGTCGTTTGCACTGGGCAGGAGTCATTTAAAATGGAGTGAGGCAAAATGGACGACTGTTCTGTGGTCAGATGAGTCACGATTTGAAGTTCTTTATGGACCACTGGGACGCCATGTCATCCGGACCAGAGAGAACCAGGATAACCCAAGTTGTTATCAACGCTCCATTCAGAAGCCTGCATCACTGATGGTATGGGGTTGCATGAGTGCTTGTGGCCTGGGCAGCTTGCATGTCTGGAAATGCACCATTAATGCAGAGAACTATGTTCAGGTTCTAGAACAACATATGCTCCCATCTAGGCGCCGTCATTCTCTTTCAGGGAAGACCCTGCCTTTTTCAACAACATAATGTCAGACCACATTCTGCAGCAATCACAGCATCATGGCTACGTAGGAGAAGGATCCGGGTAGGTTCATAAAGAGGAAGGTGCAACAAAGAAGTCCCAAGATGATTGAACAGTTAGAGGCCTGTATTAGACATGAATGAGAGAGCGTTCCTATCTCTGAACTTGAGAAACTGGTCTCCTCTGTCCCCAGACGTCTGTTGAGTGATGTAAGAAGAAGGGGCGATGCCACAGAGTGGTAAAAATGGACTTGCCCCACTTTTTTGGGATTTGTTGACGTCATGAAATTTTGAAACAACAAATTTTTCCCTTAAATGATACATTCTCTCTGTTTAAACTTTTGATCTGTGATCTGTGTTCTATTGTGAATAAAATATTAGATGTTGGCACCTCCACATCATTGCATTCAGTTTTTATTCACAATTTGTTTAGTGTCCAAAGTTTTTTGGAATCCGGTTTGTAGAAGATCGGAATTTAACCTCTCCACTTTAGAGATTTTCAGCATCTAGTAAGTTGCATTTAGTAACTTATTTAGTTTAATTTCCACTTGAGTTTAAATCAAAAGCTGGGAAATCCATCAACTTGGTTCAATAAAAGAAAACAGGAACTTCTCTCCTGAAGCAAAGAACTCCTTCAAAGTTTTTTTCCATGGTAGCTTTAGACTTCAATGCAGACAAATTACTCCATATTTATCACCCTAAATAATTCATAATCTTGAGAAATGCAAAAATAATAGATTCTTTTATAAATGTGTGAAACAAATCGCTTAAGGTAAGGGTCAAGAACTCATCCTTCAGTTTAAATTATGACTGTCACATATGGTTAAAGTAGCTTAATAACACTATGGCCATGTCATTTGAGTATAATTCTTAAAATTTGCCTTTGTGTTAAAACTTTAAATCTGCGTGTCTGCGGTTGAGAACCGGGAGAAAACGAACAGCCACGTTGTTTGTCACCTCAGGCGACCATTAGGAACAGAAGAGGAGCTACTGGTTTTTATCTGGTCCACTGGGCCGCTGGAGTTTGTTGATGCGAGTCCTGCCCTGCAGCCTTTCAGCTTCTTCCAGTACAAAGTTCGCGCCCACAACTCCAAAGGCTCAGTGGTGAGTCAGTGGGCTCTAGCCCAAACATTACAGGCGAAACCACAAGGACTGGCGCCCCCTGTTGTCAGACCCACTGGTAAGTTTTGTTTGATCATTTAATCATTGATCATTTATATATTTTTGCATTTAGTCCATGTAACACATGTTTTGTGTGTTTGTAGGCGCATATTCAGTCCACCTGAAATGGAGGGAGCCAGACCAGCCCAACGGTCCGATTTCCCATTACAGACTGGTTTACATGAAGCACCAGCAGGACCCAACTCTCAACTCAACTAGTGTTTACAGCTCTCACTGTGAAGGTAAATCCACACTGTGTTTTGCTTTTTTTTTTTACAATAAATCAGGTTTTATTTATTGATATAGATGCTCACTGTTTTCACTAACTTTATAAACTCTGTATAAAAAAAGCAAAAAAGTCAACAGCAAGAAGACATTATATAATGTTTAAGTGACTGTGTGTCATTGTCATCTGCGATGCATGTGAAGAAATTTAGACTCTACCTGTGGTGCTTTTGCCATCTGCTTGCCAGCAAGGGGTCTGAAGACACACTCAGAGACACACAACCCATCACCTGCTTTTCTCCAGGGTCCTTACCTCAGTTCTGTGCCATGATCCATGTTCTGCCACAGCAAATAAGTAAATTAGAAACAATCAAATGCACACACATACCTCCAAATACCCTGACATACTCACTCTAGCACATATATTTTTGTTAACACCTGACACCCAGACTCAGTAGGAGTTGGCAGCTGGGTTTACGCACAGCTCCATTGTACTTCTTGGCAACCAAAGTTGGCAACGTCTCAACACAATGTGCATCTGTATTAATACCTGAAACTCTGCTGTGTAATTCTACTAACATCTGGCTATCTAGAAATTAGAAAACAGAGGAGGGATTTATTTTAATTAGATGTGAAAACATTAAAATGAGACATGGAAATAAGATGGTAAAACAACTCCAATGTGATAAAGATAAGACGTTAAACTATCGAAATTGATAGAAAAGTTTAGAAAATTAAACACTGCCAGGAATGAGGTATGAGGAGAATGAAGGAGGAGGATTAAAAAGAAAAGTGAATCACCAAGAGGGGAGCCGAGACAGCCATGATAGATAAGGGACCGAAAGGGACGAGAGGTAGAAGTATAGATCTATATTCTGTCCATACGTGTGGCCTCTTCTCCCTCGGTGACCTTTGGCTTGTCACTCATAATTAATACAAGATGTAAATGGAGACCTTTCACCTTCTCATTGATATGGGCCACTCTGTTTGTGTGTGCGAGAGAGCCTCATTGACATGGCATAGACTCATTTTGGTGGTGGTCATTTGTCACGGCGCTGCCTTCAGCACCATTCACTCCATTTCCCAAGATTATACGAAGAAGGTAGAAGAAACATCAAAGTCGCCAGGCAGCTGAGCCCTGAGCAGCTCTTGTTCATGGAGACTTTGTCTTAAAATAACTGATAAATTGGTACAAAGAGTTTTTGAATCAAGTAAACAAGTGTTTTTAAATATAAAGATGAGGATACATTTATAGGCAGACTTGATAAAGGTGAAGGAAAAGATGGAGAAAATGCCTTAGTTAGACAAAATGTTTGTTAGCAAAGTAAAACAAAGAAACTATTACTGGTGTCCGTGCTCTAGATACATTATGCATTATTTTACTCCTGTTATGATCCTGGTAACAAGATAAATATGGGCTTGAACTTCTCTTGTTTCAAAAGTGTATTCTTAAAGATTTAATCAATTGTGCCTGTGGTGGTTTTTCTAACCAGGTTTTATTTTATCCACTTATTGAAATCACATTAATTTCTGAGATAGTGCTGTTTCAGCAAAACAAAAAAAAGAGTATAATTTAAATCTACACATCTTCAACAGACGTTTCAACAATTTTTCTAACATCTGAAAGGTTCAGTGATCTTACTCACAGTCACAGCTCCTTCCTTTCCTCTCACATTTTACCCTTAGTGTCCCCCCCTTTTATCCCTCAACATTTCCCCTCTTTAAGTATTGTTTGAACATATGTGTGTGTCCATTTGGTGTGTGTATATTTGTGTGTGTGTTGATCTTAGACTGGGCTGGAAACCCTGCTTTGTGCCAGCTTGGCTGATTAATGGGGTCGTCTTGGCAATCAGACGGAATGAGGGTATGAAACGCAGGCAGCCTGTTTGCTAGACCCCTACGAGCTGCCTGGCACACACACACACGCATGCACACACACACACACACGCAAGTTTCCATTTCTACCCATATTAGGACTTTGCTTGGACTTCCTTTCAATTTAGTATCTGCATTGATGCCTAAACCAGACATTTTCCTTTACCCTAACTTAAATCACACCTTACCTTTAAACCTCACCCCTGACCCTAAACAAGGAGGTTAGGGGAGGCTTTGGTCTCCATTAGGCACATTGGTCTTCAGAGGGACAGAAATGGTTCTAAACAGGATATCTGAACAAGCACACACACACTAAGATTAGATATTTATTTTTCAGTCTTCCCTTCTTACTGTCTAAACAACAGTTCTTATCTGATCCATTTATTCATGTTTTCCATTATGCTCTCGCTGTTGTTTGGGGTTCCACCTTCAAGCTTTACATCATTTTTCATCTTTTCTCTGGTCCATCTTTTATTCTTCTCTCTTCCCACTTTCATGTATTTAAGTCTTTTAACTTTTGAGACGTTTTATAAATGATTCATCTTCATCAGTATCTTTCTCCCTCCTTGCTTTCTTATTCTTTTCCTTTTTGCCATCATCTACATTCTCCTCGCTCCATTTTTGCCATCTTTTCACTTTTTCACCAATTTAACCCCTCTTATACACACACCACTATCTATTATCTCTGCAGTTGCTCTCTTTCTCCTTTTCCTGCTCCTCCTCTCTTCCATCGCGTCTTTTTCTCTTTCTTTGTGTCATCAAACCCTTCCTCCTCTTTCTGGTTCCTCCTTTACTTTGCTGTCCGATCTTCCCTCCCTCGGCTCCTCCAGATGTTCCGCTGTGGCCCTTGGGATCACTGGTGGAAGGAGACCGTTGGCATACGTGTGTGTCTAAATGTGTGTTTGTTACATTGTCTGCATGCATATTTCTCAATATCGAGGCCTGTGCTCATGTGCATGCAGAGCGTTATTGTTTGCGCGTGTATGTGCAACAGTGTGTGTTTGTGCGCCGTATTAATACATCCCATTGATCAGAGCAGGACCCCTGACAGTCATCATCCCTGAGAACCATCTGGCCGACGCCTGACGCTCCCTCACCCAAACAGAAGCTGACACCCTATTAATCTGCGGCTGCCATGCATACATGCGTGCACGTTTTCTGCGTGTTAGCGACCGAATCATTGTGAGCATGTGGAAAGTGCAATGTAAAAGATTTTGTGTTGCATGCAGATTTTAAGCCATATCTGTGTTTCTGCGAAGCCGTTTCTGTGTTTATTAGTGCGCGTAAGTGCTTCAGATCCAAACCGCATGCACACACGCGCACGCCCCACTCTGCCATCCGCCAACAACAGCCGGCGCTGAAGGGAGCTGAAGGGTGCTTGGAAATTAAGGTTATTACACAAATTGAGCCATATGGTCTAAATATTTCAGAGCTGAAATTTACTAGGCAATAAAAATGGCCCCTACCTCGGTAATGGTGTAAATTACAGCTTAACCACCAGCGCTAATGATGTCCTTCTGTACGCCCCGTAACCAACCGTACATGAAGGACACATTGTTTAAAAAATACACCAGGAAAAGCTAAAGAGAGAGAGGGAGAAAGAGAGAGAGGAGGGGACTGGAAGAAGAGATCGGGATGGAGACAAAATGTTGAAGCGAATGGAGATAAAGAAGCAAAGGAATAGAAAAGTTGTGAAAATTGTAAAAGAAAGAGGGGGACTGATTGATAAAGGCGAGGAGAGAAAGAGCTGGCAGCATGTTTACAATCTGTTAGTTTACCATTAAGGAACCGTCAGAGAGTGTGAAACAGCATGAAACAGCCGGCGAACTGAGCCTCAAAATCAATATGAGGCTTTAGAGCAGTTGTGTGTCACTTAAACAGTCAGAATGTGTGTATTTAAGCATGAACAGTTTTATACGGATGATGTGTCATTAAGAAAAAAAGTCACTAACACATGGTGGTGGGAGCCCATAAAACGGTGGTTTGCATATGTATTCGTCCCCCTCAGTAAATACCTCGTAGAACCATATTTCCAATTTATTTGTACTTTCCGGGTTTGTCTGCCGGAGTTGAACATCTAGACACCGAACCTTTCCGCATAAATCTTTGCAAAGTAGTCAGAGAGTCGATAGTCCTGCCACAGATTTCCAATTAGATTGAGGCCGAGTTTCATTGGCTCATTCAAACACCTGAATATGTTCTGACCTAAACCTTCAGGGTTGGAAGGTGGACCAGTCAAGTCTCAAGTTTTTCTTCCGGGATTGTGCTGTACTTTGCTATAACTAGCGTTTGCTGTCCCCTCTGAAAAAAAGCATCTCCACAGCAAAATGGCGCCACCACTGTGTTTTACTTTGGAGAATAATGGGTTCAGGATGATTCACATCTCACCACGGCTTACGGGTTTACTGGGTTCTCTACATAGATTGTGACCAACTAGTCTCTTTATGGCTTTGATTTCATATTTACTTTTTCCTTGTCACTTTTTCTATAAAGACCAGATTTGTATAATGTAATATTTTTCTCAACAGATTCTCCTACCTGAACTGTGGAGCTGCGGTTTTTCTTCATTCCTTTCCTCCATTATGTATTTACTTCTTTCCATCCTTGCAGCTTCTTTCTGTTTGTCTTCCATCCTTTGTGCCATTCTTTGCCTCTGACATTCATTCGTTACTTTTTTCATTGTTTTCCTTCACCCTTTCTGCCCTCATTTTATTTGTACTTTCTTCATTTCTTTCCTCTCTATAGTTTACCCCTTTCTTTTATCCCAGCTTCTTTTCTTTCTTCTGTCATTCATTTATTTCATCCTTTGTTTGTTTCATCTTTCTTGTATGAATTATATAAAAAATATTTTGTTTTAAACTCAAAGGTCGTTCTCTAAGTAGGTAAACTCAAAATAATCCTGAATGTTTAAATAAAACATCCTTTAATACAATACAGCAGGATTTTTATCTTTTTTTTTTACCTAAAACAGTAAATCAAACTCTTAACTCAGACTTTTAGGCTCCAGAAAGTTAAATCCTACTTTCTGGAGCCTAACATTTTAAAAAATCTTTAACATTTTAAAAAATGTTAAAGACATTTTTTAAAAACTGTGATGCAGATTTCATGAAAAGCTGTTGTGCTTTTAGACTTTTCTTGTACCCTTCCTCTTAAAAACACCTGATGAGTAAAGAAGATACAATATTGGACAGGATGGCAACATTCACCACTGAGTTCACAAAGGTTGGGGGGGGGGAAACGAAGAAAGGCCTGGATGATAAAATAAGAAGACTTGTGTGGAATTTGCCAGGCCCTCGCTCTACGAGGCCCCTTATTTAGAGGTCTCCAGCTCTGATTGGAGAGCTCTTACTGCTCTGCATAAACAGCCAAATAATCAGGCTGCAACTCTTCTCCCCACTGCAAATCTTCTCTCTGCCTCCTTGTCTTTTTCAGCGCTCCTTCCAGTATCTCTCCCCCTTGAATCCAACACAGCATTTCTGTCTGCCTCTGTATCAAATTACAGTTTTTATGTTGCACTCATCCACCATGTTTACCCCCTTCCTTCCCTCTCCTTTTCCCCTCTGTCAAGTGACTTCCTATTTTCCTGCCACCACCTTCCTCTCTGTCTCGCTCTCCCTCCTCTTGTTCGCTGCCTCTCACACGCGGAGTTTCTTGCAGTAATGACAGGTTGTGTGTTATTGTGTCTCTGTCCGTGAAGAGGCCACACCATCCGCTGTAGTGCTCTCCACTTGTTTAAATGGCTGTTTAATGCTGCAGCTGTGATAAAATGGGCATCACTTGAGATGAAGGCTCAGAGTGAATGTGAGTGTAAAAGAGAGTGATTAAAAAAAGTGTTATTGTGTTTCTGATCGCTGGGCCCATTCAACTCAGGAGGAGAAGCTGTTTGGTGTGCTTGTGCATAAGTTTCTGCTTCTGTTTGTTTTGATTGATAGTAGGCATTACTTAGTTTTGAAGAGGCCCCCCTGCCTCTGTAATCTGCCTCACAGCATGCATGTGAATGTATTGGTTTGTGCTTGTAATGGACAGTCAGTGAGATGTCTGGTATCTGGTGGTGAGGCGGGAGTAATGCCAGGTAAAGACATTACTAGTATAGTCCTAACGACTGTTTCTGTAATGAACCCTACATGTGTCATTTAAAAAGTTTGGGTTGTTATTCATAGTTTTGTTCACACGGTGCCTTGTAAAAGTGATGCTTAAAAGTGCGCCAAGTTTTCATCTTCATCCTCCACCTGATAGGACCACCTTTTAATGCATCTACATCTGTAAGTCTTTCTCGTAAATAAAGTAGTGTAAGCTGGGATCGACATCCCTCTGACTTCTTTGTGCAGACAATCAAATGTCTGCACAAATGTCATTCATTTAAAATCGGTCGCTTTGCTAAGTAAGGGTTATTTATTATATACAAATGATAAAATTAGGGCATCAATGGAGACCAAACACTCAGATATTTTAATTTCAGAGGATCGTTTCTAAGCGTATGTCCACTAGTGTTTGTCTAAATCACGTACAGGAACACGCGTGCATAAGGCATGATGTATGCACAGCAAATTCGCTGCTCCTGGGGTCTTGAGCCGCCAAAGCCAATCATAGATGTCGGTGTGAAGCGGGTAAGCCTGCTCGAAACCCCTACAGTCCCTCTCTGCATCGGTGCTGGCCACAGACAAAACGCATGCCTAATGGCACTCTGTGTGTCTGTGGGTGTGCCGTCGTGTGCCTCCGTGTGTGTGTGTGTGTATCGCACGGATAGCTGTATGTGTCAGGGTTTGTCTAACGCACCCTGACTAGCAGGGACACCCATGCAGGGCATTTGTAAACAGACACAGGGCAATCGTTCCAGCAGCATTGAATTAGGTATGCACATATAAATATGCAGACACACACGCACACACATTTGGCTTCAGAGCTTGGCATGGGGTGCGATGGATCAGTATGTGGCGCACTGGCTCACCTCAGAAACCTCTGAAAACAATTACTGCTCTCACAGGGCTGCTCAGGGCACAGCTTGGACTAATAGACTGGACTATTAAGACGGAGAACTGGACTGAGCAAAATGTGTTAAATCTAAAGACACTGGTGAAAACATATTTTTTAAAAGAAAACATAAGGAAATGAAGAGTAAGCTGTGCAGTCTGGCATTTTCTGTCCAAAAAACAACTGGGACTCATTCACGTGTGTACAAGGCTTTTTTTTCCCCATGCATATCTGTTGGTGGATTTGTTGGTTCTCATGTTAAATATGATGAGAGACAAAGAGTGCTTCTGTTTCCGTTCACATGGACACAGGGTGATATGTGCATAGCCATATGCTAATGCTGGTCTGGCTCTGTGTCTCCATCTCTCTGCGGGGCCCAGCGCCGGGGCCTTTGTGAGATAATCAGCATAATTCTTTTGACAAATACACATGGTTATTCTTAATTAGTATCACACACTGTCCCCCCGGCTTTACTGTGCCTCTCTACCTGAACATCAGAACACACTCAAATGGTCAGCCGCACACATGCAGTTTTAGGGATCCGAGAGCCAGACGGTTGGAAAACGAAACACATTCAGATGCACACCTGTTAGTACAAATGCAAATGCATTCACAAAAACATGATGGCACATCATGGAGGCAGGAGCTCCTCCTGCAAAGGCTTTTTGTGCGGAAGTGCAAACTGTCTGATGGACTCAGAATGAGAAGAAAAATTAAATAGATTGCTTTCTTGCACTCAGTCCTCAAAGTTGTGTTGGACTTTGTTGGATTGATGAGGCTTTAATGTCTAAATTAGTACGACCTCTTCTTGTCTTCTCTGTCCGTGTCATTGTCTTCTTTTTTTCTTATTTACGCTCTCCATCATTTCTTTTCACTTCTTGCTCCTCTCTGTTGCATTTTGTATGATTAACTGGTGACTTTGATCATCGGCGCACATATGCATACGGTGGAGTTCACTGAATTTGAGTTGACAAGAACCCGTTCCTTTCATATCTTACTCTGCGACTCCTAATGTGATCTTCATAATCTGCCCATTTATTTTTCCCTCAGAAAAACGCAGAATAGACGTTTTTTTTATATACACATATATGAAAGTTTGGGTTTTTTACAGCTACAGTGCCAGCTGTAGAGATAAACTTTTTTATTGTTCTGATTATTAGTTTAGTAAACTATAGATTGATACAAACAGAATTGACTTGAGAAAAAGTTTACATATGTGTCTCATTAGCATCACTTAGACAAATGGATCTCTGTTTGATAACAATCGTCTTCCAATAAGTCAGTATTCATGTTTGGGCTCTAAAATTCCCCTAATGTAATTATTTATCATGATAAATGCACCTGTATACATATAGATGCATCTCTGGAAATTGGGATCTTAAAAGCTATATATTTCAGTTAAAAATGTAAAACTTTTGATGGATTCGTTATTTAAAGTGGATTTGAAATAGTTTGGATGACTGGGTTACAGATGATGTAAATCCAAACTGTTTTTTCAGAATGATACATAATCACATATTTTTAGAACAAAAGTGTCAAGTTATAGTCATTTTATGGCCAGATCTTATGACAGAAATTAATTAATCACTGACACATTTTTAAGGAGAATAGAAAAGCTGGTTGTTAAGAGTAAATGAAAAGTTGAGTGGAAGGAAAAAATGTGAAAGAAAGCAGTGCACAATCATGAAGAATAACTGCAACCTTCTGAAGATTTTGCATTACATGGACATACTTTTCAGCCACCTAAAATTCCTGATTTGGAAATCTTTTTTATGGATTGTACATTATACTCCCCCCACCCCTTCTTATGAGAAAGTTAAAATTTGATTTTAGTTGTTGTTAACCAAAATAAATTAAATGCATAAAATATCAGTGTGTGACTATTTTTTAACGCACACGTGTATCATGTGAAGTGAGTCACATGCTGTAGGCTAAAGTAATTATTTTCAGTTTTAACAATAGTGTATATAATGTTTGATGTTTTATGGAGAAAAGATACAAAGGTGATCAATTTTAGGTAGTTGAGTTCCTCAAATCTAGTCCTGTTTAGGACCCTGTGTAATCTTGTGAAGGCTCTGGGAACGATCCAAAAACCAGAAAAACAAAACTAAGAAAACTCAAAACATAGTCACTTTATTTGTAAATTTAAGTCAGAATATGTTAAACCTGACAGAAACTGTAAAGACAGAAGGTCTTTCCTCCCACTGGTTAAGTTTGGTTTAACCTAGTTAAGTTAAAAAAATATGTATTTCTCCTTTTTATTCATTTATTTTTTGCAGATTTATTTTTGCTTGTTGCCAACAAATTCACCAACTCCTTGGTTTCGTTACATATGTTCTCAGTATGAACTGAGTGTGTGCATGTATCACAGTAAAGTAGTTATTGTGGGAGCTGTTAATGCTGTGGAATAGTTATGTATTTCAGCACCATTTAATAACAGTCTGTCCACCTGCTTGTGTGTGTATGTGTGTGAATTTCACGGTCAGTCCTTGATTGTTGTGTGTGTGTGCAGCCTGTTAATGTGGCGTGTTTCAGTGATAAAGTGTTTGAATGCATTGCCATCTAGAGGCATGTAGCAGAGTCTCCACGCTCCTATAAAATCTGCCAGCGCCAGATGCTGCTATTGACAATGTGCATATGTTAACCGCTTTATAGGCCACATGCCTCACATATTTCACTGGCTTTTAAGGTAGAGAGATCTCTCATTCTGGCTCACTTAATCTGTCTCCCCCTTTTGCCACATCTATCTTTTTTTCTCTGCTTTAGGCTTTAGCCTCCTCCACTCTGTCTTTACTTAACTCAGTTTCCCCTCCTCCTCTTCCTTTTTTATTTACTTCATCGGTTATTAGCTAACCCACATCTTACTGTTTCTTATCAATCTTTCCTTATTGTCTTCCATGTGTTACCTTACAACAAAGTATTTTTTTTACCTTTTTTTTCCGGTACATCCTCCTCTTTCTCTCTTTCCCCGCTCTCTCACCCCTCCCTGTCTCATTGTGGCTCTCCCTCCCTCTTTCAGTGAGAAGTGCTGTGATTTGCAGAAGGATTTAGCTTGTGTCTAGGTGTCTAGGGGCTTATTAATCCCGTTTTACTGTGAATGAAAAATATGCTGGCTTCCAGACATGAATATAGTGAGTACATGCGTTCTGGTTGTTGTTCAGACAGTTCAGCCTTGGTGCCACGCCACGGTGATTTGTCGGGGATTTCATTTGATTCAGTGAAAATTTGAGCCTTTTTGATCCTGCTACAGCTGCATTGAAGTGGGTTGCCAGTTAATCTCTTTACATATGCTCTGTTATGTGCAAGCAAAATTTGATCTGCAGACTCAACACTTGAAAGAAGCATACCCTCCTGTGTTCTGCATTCACTCAAACGCAGAGATATCGCTCTCATGGCTGCTTCAGAGCTCCCAGTTAAAAGCAAACACAAAGACCGCGTATAAATGCTACATCCTGGAGCCTGGTGCTCCCAGACTTCCATGTCATCGCACGCCAGGGCCTTTTGAAACAACAGTGTGTCTCTTATCAATTAGTAAATGGTGTTTTCACTGTATCACGCACGCATACACACTTTTCCTGCATCTGCCAGGGTGTTGGGCTGGGTCCCACTGCCTAAAGCTACTGGCACACACCCTGGTTTTGTGTGTGTTTGTGTATATGATATGAAATGGTGCATGTGTGACATAAATACTTAATCTGGAAGCTTTGAGTTCTCCCACCAGGGACAGCCGTTTGCCTGCTACGTTTCTCTCTGCCACTAAGGCACGTGTTCCTGACTTGACCATGGCAGTCTGGATGTTGAAACACTGATATCACAAATCCCCTGTTATGTCATCTTAGTTTCCATTCTTCCTTTTCATCGCTCTTTTAATGGTTGAAACTCTGGTTTCATTCACACAGGATTTGTGTGAACAGTAACTAATTTCCTCTGGCTGACTGTCAGGTTGGCATTCGTCCCACTTGATCAGCTTTCCTCTGTTGTCTTTTCACTCTTCCGCATTTATTCTTGTCTTAAAGCCATCTTTCCATATATATGCCATTTATAACAATTGAAAAATATTCAAATAGTGACTTGACCATATGACCATAATAATGGACATGTCAAAAATAAGACTTGAATTTTGTTTGTTTTACAATGTCATAAGTACTAATGAAAATCCGTTGGCAGTGCATGATTGGTTTATTGGTTTATTTAGCATTTTAATTATGCCCTCTATTTTTACTAAAAATTAAAAATGTCCAAGTTTCAAGTTTAAATTTCAAGTGAGACAATGCAGCCTTTCTACATTCTCCAACGTCAGGATCCAAAATGGTCGACTTGTGTGTAAACATACAGTACCTTAGTAAAATAAAATGAAATAAAGTTTTAAGTTTAAGCACAGCAAAAATATCTGATCAATGCACTTTCACCACTAATCTTTGATGCTTAGTCGCTCAGCAACTCAGTTACTTCTAGCCTTTACTTTAAAAACATTGTACCAAAACTTTGTTCCGAGTGCCACTAAAGTCAGCGGTTACCGCAGTTTGACAATAATGGTTCTGTAACTTGTTTTCTGTCTCTCAGGGTTCAGTGTTGGAGGCAGCAGTCTTTGGTCTTGACCCATTCAGTCACTACAGTCTTCGTGTGGAAGCTGTGAATGGGGCAGGTAGCTTGGAAGCTGGGAAGAACATTTTCAATATTCGGAGTGAATAGTGAGATAACCCTGAGGGAGTCTGATTGTTTTGCACCACTTCAGGCAGCGTTTCCAGCCTGTGGGTGGAGGTCCAGACCCTGGAGGCTTCGCCGACCGGCCTGGGGAACTTCACAGTGGAGCAGAGAGAGGAGGGCAGAGCGTTGCTGCTCAGCTGGGATGAGCCACAGGCTCCAAATGGAGTCATCACGGTACAGAACCAAGACCAGGGTTGGCATGACACTCAAATTTGGAAGTCGAGGGTGGGAGGGTTTGGTGCCTATCTGAAGCAGTGATTGGGCGAGGGCGGGTCGACAGAGGAGAAATAACACACACTCACACTTCACCACAAATTAGAGACAACAATTAGCCTGTTTCTGGACAGCGAGAGGGTCTGTGGAACGCCAGATAATCATCAATTTAGAAAAAAAAAAAGCTGCATAGCAAAACAGATGAAACAAAGTGTTATTATCTTTATAGAAGTCTGTGCCTTGGATCCAGTTGTGCAGTTAGTTGGAACATTGTTTCACTGTGTATGCATGTATCTGGGCTACACAAAGTGTTTTCAGGATCTGGTCCATAGCGAATCTGTCTTTAATATGGTCGAGTTTTTTCTAGTCCCCAGTCTGTAGCACAGAACCAGGACTTATTGGTGTCCTGTGGCTTTAACTGTTTGTTGCTCTTTTACATTTGAATTTTTGTCAAAAGAGGGTTGCAAACTCTCTTCTCTGGATTTTCTTCCCAAATTAGTGGAGTTTTACATTTTTACCAGCAACTGTGAGGATGTGTGTGAACCAGTTCATGTTGTAGGAAGTACTTTTAAGCAGTTTATTTATATTTATATATTGAAATATGGATTATTTTAACTATCCAATGTGAGACAAAATCACAGACTGAGTAGTGTTGAGGTCATCACAGCATCAACATTTAGATGCTGTATCAGTTCTCCTTTGTCGTTTATTACAGCTGAGAGTTTTGACATGTTTTTATTAAAACTGCAAGTACTTTAGCAATACTACAAACACACATAGTGAATGGTAGAAAAAACTCATACAAAACCTTGTCTGTACTTTGTCCCATCTGCAAAGTCTCTGACTGATTTATTTCCCATATCCGTCCATCTAGATGTACAATCTGTACAGTGAGGAGAACCTGGAGTTCAGCGGGCTTTCAAGGAGTTTCCTGTTCCGTCGTTTGGAGCCGTGGACTGTTTACTCTCTGACTCTTGAAGCCTGTACTGCAGCAGGCTGCACGCTCAGCGCTCCTCAGCACATCACTACTGCAGCTGCCCCTCCGGCTTCCCAGCTGCCCCTCGGCCTCTTTCTGTCGCCGCTGATCAGGTGTCGCTCACCTGGGATCCTCCGTCACAACCCAATGGGCCAATTGGAGAATATTCTCTGCTTGGAAGGAGTTTGGAGGAAAGGGGGAAGCTACGAAATAATGAAGAGGATGCTGATGGAGGAAAGGTAGAATAAATACTGGTTGAATTTAAGTATTCTGCAATTAGTCTATTAATGGCATAATGATTTTAAATTAGCTAGATTATCTTCATTCTGATAACTAATATTTTTTTATCTGTTTTATTCATGGTTTCAATTGTCTACTTTCTGTTTTATTTGGTTGTTGGTATTCTAAAATGTATCTTTATTTAGTTTTGAGAGAAGTGACTTGCATTATTAAGCCATTATCAAAATATTTGCTTGAAACTTGTCTCAAAACAACAATATTGTTGGACCTCTCAATAATTATTAGGACATTTTATCAGTCAGTAAAATTTGTCATGGTGACAAGCCTAATGGCATTCATTCAACGTAAAGGTTTCCTGAAGGAATATCTCAAGGTTTTGATTTAACTCTTACAGTTAATAACAATGCAGTTCCATCTAGAAGAACACATGTTTGTGCACAGTTCGTTTTTGTTCCAAATAGAATTAAATTCTTAACTTAAGCGCCTACCTTTATCGTCAGTCATGTCTCCTACAGGTGCTCTTCACAGGATTGTCCCCACAAGAAGCTGAGGCTCTCTCCTACACAGTAACTGAGTTACGTCCCTGGACCCAGTACGAGTTCAGTGTCTGCACTCACAACCCAGCAGGACACGCCTGCAGCCCCTGGGTCACTGTAACAACCAGACAAGCCCCTCCTCGTGGTCTAGCCTCTCCGACAGTGAGGCACGTCCAGGGTCGGCCCAGTGAGGTGGTGGTGTCCTGGACTCCTCCGTTGGAGCCAAACGGGGTTCTGCAGTCCTACAGGATACAGAGAAATAATGTCAACTTCAAGTTCAGTTTCGATCCAACTGTCCTGACCTACACAGACGAAGACCTGCACCCATTTTCAGCATACAGGTATTAAGTGGGTTTTTTTTGTTTCCATTAATGCATCTCTCCTCATATGTGCAGATTTTGTATAAAATTAGCCAAGAAAAATAAACAAAAAACTTGAATTGATTCTCTCATAGCTATTCAGTGACAGCCTGCACCTCAGAGGGATGTACAACCAGCCCCAGACCAAAATCACAACCCTAGAGGCCCCACCCGAGACGGTGGAGCGCCCCACCGTGAACGCCATAACCTCTCATCATATAAACGTTTCATGGAGTAAACCTCTGATGCAGAACGGACAGGTGACAGAATATGTGCTGAGACTGAACAACAAAGAGGCGTATCGTGGAAGAGACCTCAATGCAGCACTGTCATACCTGCAGCCACATACATCCTATCAGCTGGTTCTGTTGGCATGTACCAGAGGCGGCTGCACCGCCAGCAGCACAAAAACCGTAGTTACTGAGGAAGCTCCCCGACTCACCTGGCTGCCCCAACTCTTAAGGTGCTTTTTTAAATCTCTAACTAGAAGTTGAAAACAATTTTTTAGTCAGTGAATCATTGAAAAATCATTGAAAATCTATACCAGAAAAAAGAATAAAGATAGTATTAAATTGTGAATTAGTTCTTTTGTGCAATATAAAGAACTTTTTATGTTTTCTTGTTATTTAATTACTTTTCGACCCTGTTTGATGTATTTTTCTTCAAATACATATCAGGTTACTGGCCCAGAGTCAGTTGAGATCACCTGGAGACCCCCCGATCGTCCTAATGGGATCATCACTGGTTACGAGCTGCGCAGAGATGGTGAAGTTATCTACATCGGCAGAGACACCCATTATCATGACTTCACTCTCATGCCAAGTATGGAGTACAGCTATGTTGTCAGAGCCAACAATAGCAAAGGAGCTGTCAGCAGCGAAGTAGCCACAGCAAAGACTCATCAATCAGCCCCGTCTGGTGTAGGTTTCCCAGCACTGACGTCACTGGAGGCAACCCAGGTGTGTCAATCTTTTTTAAACGACTCCAAATCAAGAGCTCTAGAAGTTTGAACATTTTTGACACTGTTTTGTTGTATTTCTTACCAGGTCGCAGTAGAGTGGCAGACCCCCGCTCGTCCTAACGGAGACATTGTGAGCTACGCTGTGTATCTGAGAGATCCAGTCCATCTTAACATCACCAGTTCTGTCTTCACTCCAGAGGACAGCGCCTTTTCTGACAAACGAATCATTCTGCGTGGGTTGGGTCCCTACCACAGGTCAGTCTGAGTGGATTTCAGTCAGTGATTCCACTTTTTCTTCCTGTCTCTGACAGATGACGTCAGGGCTTTAATTTCAGTCAAGGACCTTTATTGAAATGACAGCCTTTGTCCACACAGGCTTTGTGCAGGTGAAAATTTTGGGGCCTACCCCTTAAATTTTTTTTTGTCCCATAAACGGCAAGATCTTGGGCCTGGACAATGATGGTTAATGGCAAGAGGCCTGGTTTGTTCAGCTTGACCATGCAATCATTTTCACAAGCAGAAAGACTTTTTTACCTTTGTTATCAGGGAAGAAGAGGAAATCACATAAAAGCCAGATTTACACACTTATTCTGATGTATCATTTTCAAACTGCTTCCCATTTGTGCTGGCCACATAAGATCCCTCATTTGTAGGTATTATGCTACAAATGTGGAAAAGCTTGCAAGGGTTTCACATATCAGAGACAAGTCAAGAAAACGCATTTTTCTTTAAATTTGTCTGATTTGGTCTATTATTGGACATATTTCTTTTAGAGAAATTTCCCATGTACATTCCTTCTCTTAAAACTAATTTTTTTGTATCTCTGTAGGTATGAAGTGAGGGTAGAAGCTTGCACAGAGCTGGGCTGCTCCTCCAGTGACTGGTCCTCCATACTCACACTGGAGGCTCCCCCTGCTGGCCAGCCGGCGCCACTCTTAGATCTCACCTCTGACCCCCACACCGACCTGCAGACAAGCTTTCTTCTCACCTGGTCTCCCCCGGGTCAGTCGAACGGCAGGATCCTACATTACGAGTTGCATCGCAGGCAGGATTCCTCGGAAACAGACGAGACGAGTTCAGCAACGGTTGTTTACAGGAATGTCTCCACGTCATTCAAAGATGGCGGACTCCAGCCTTACACAGCATACCAGTACCAGGTAAGATAAAGGTGCATTTTGAAAAGTTTTATGTGTAAAAGAAAAGTAATTAACCTAAACTCTTTCATGTGGATAGTTGGGTCCAGGTTAGACATCCCTAAAAAATACAGGCTACAGCAGAAACGTAAACACTTTTTGGCAGAAAACAGTAAATTCAGTGATATTATAGAGAGGACTGTGAGGTTTTGCACTAAGATTTATTTTAAACACCTTGTCCTAAATACAATAACATCATGCTGCAGTACTATGTTACCCAGCACCTATTATCCCCAACAATCACAAACACACTAACACACATTCACATAACTAATCAGACAGGTGTTAAATGGAGCAGTCCATAATCATGCTGTTGTGCTTGTGCATTGGCGCACTAATTGACAGGTTAGCCCTTTGGAAGCAACAATAACATTAGCATTCCTGCCTGTCAGACGTATGAGCCGAGGCCAGAGAACGGATGTAATTGATTGAGTTTGCCTGATTGTGGTGCCGTCTTTATTTACGAGACTTCTAATTTATGACATGAGGAGGGAGTGAAGGAGGAGCTTTGGGAGATGACGAGCGGGCAACGGAGCCATTAATCACCAGGCCCTCTGAGCACCCCACTTCCTGATTACCAGCCAGCCAATCGAATTAACGGTTAGCCTGCTTGGTAACAGAGCTCGTATTGGAAAGACCTTTTAATGGTGACCGCTACATGTCCCTGGAGAATTTGGCAGTGGAGCGGGGATTGAAGTGGACGACATGCTATGTGTAAGTTGGTGATGATCATATAGAGTTGTGCTCTGTCATTATGAGCATCAGGAAACTAATTTTCTACCAAAAAGTTTTTGTCCAACCACTTCATCCCTCTTCTGTTTTCTGTGTCTTTATCTGTTTTCTTTGCATTAGCGTATCTAGCTGCTCGCTCACCCATCCACCTGTTTTTAATTCTGTGTTGATATCTGGCCGCTGCACTTTCTCTGCATGTGCTTCAAGCGTACACAAGGACGAGTCAGTTCAGTGTAGCACACCACAGCTCGCAGAGAGAAATCATATTAGGCTAATTACACTGGGTCATAAGCTCCTATTGACAGCTTTATGCGTGCTTTTAATTACTGCCCACTTTCACACAACTTAGCCCCTTCACCCCAAGTAGATGCACCCGCCAAGTTATTGTGTCGGCCTATCAGAGCACTAAAAACGAGCCTGCCGTCCCGTCATCCAATAAAAATGCTCAAATCCTGCCTGGAAGTGTACTGAAGTCGTTTGTTGCCATGGCGGCTCTTTTGCTGCCGTGGCAGCTTGCAGGATATATTTTTATTTTGTGTCTAACAAGCCAATTCATGGCCCAATAGGAGGCAAGAAGACAAGAGTGGAGAAAAGGCAGTAAAAAGTTTGTAGATGATATAAGGACGAAGGCATGAGCTGTACCTTTTTAACACTGGATCAAGGGCGAGGTGATGTGGGCTGACTTTAAATTTGAACATTCATTCCCTGTTCTGACTATGTGGCACAAACTTTTTATCATCACTCAAAGTCGTAAGTCATGCTGTCGTCTTAACTTTGTTGCTATGGAGAAGCGCATAGATGTTGCTGGGTAAAAATATGTCTTTCTTAACCAGTTGTTTCTCTATGAATCCACACTGATGAGTTCATTCAAGTTAAGTGGAAAAAAGATGCGACTTGGATATTACATTGTATGTGCAGTGAGATCTGCATCTGTTTTTCTAAATGAGTACAATAATGGTTATGAGTAGATGAGTTTAACATTGAACTTCACAGACAAGAACTAACTGCTCACAGAAAAAAAATATGTATGAATTCGTTCTCTCATTTAATTCTGAAAATATAACTTTTGGTCAGACGAGACCATTATGAAACACAGCAGTGGCAACGTCATGCTCAAGACTTCTGACTTGGTGGACATTCACTTTTTAGCTGACAGTGAAGACAAACATTTAAACCAGAGCAGCAATGTCGTGGCATAAATCAGCACTTTAATGCGTTAGAAAGGTCCAGTCAAGATCCAGACCTGAACGCCGACTGGTCCTAAGCTATTTGTGAACAGAGAATGGAGAAAACTGTTGGGTCTGGATGTGCAAATTTAACTGGTGGAGACATTTCCTGATAGACTTACAGCCGCAATTTTGACTCAGTGGCTGAATACAAACGCATGCAAAACATTTCAGATGTATTTGTTGAAAACAGTTTACTATTCTTCTTACTTTCCTTCTGACAAAATATGAAATAGGATTGCAATGCACTACACTTTTCATCTGATGTTTGCTCAGTGGGCAAAGCAGTTGTCTTTAAATTGTAAGGTTGTTGGTTCAATTCCAGCCCCCTGTTGCCACATGTCTGTGCAATTGGTACTGAACCCTAAGGTGCATTAATATGTGTGCATGTGTCTTTAGTGTAAGGAGCTTTGAGTGGTCGACATTACTGGAAAACCTCTACATAAGTTCACCAGTCCATAGTAATTTGAGAATTATTTCCTAAACTTTTAAATTGTTAGAAAAAAAAATCAAGAAACGTTTAATTGAAGATTAATCTTCCCGTTATCTTTAAGTTTCAGATAAAAACATGCTTAGGTTCTTTCAGACAAGACAATAAACATGAACAATTTTGATCACTTTCACCATAAACATCACAGCATCAAAATATTTATTCAGTATGTGACTAAACTCTGTGTTGTTTTCCCCCCTATTTTGCACAAAGAACCGCCTTAGTACATTATTTCTGCAGCTTTTAACTAAACAGCCAATAATATATTTCTTTAAAAAAGCGATTGTTATAATCTACACTGTGTGTATTTCTATCCTTCTTATTGTTGAACTATGAAAACTGATCTTAAATGAGGCAAGTGCTTGAGGTATCGACATGTGTTTTTTGTGACCTCTTGGATGAATTGTCAGTTCATTCTTGGACCTGCTCCTCATTTAAATGTTCACCACTCTTCTATGTTTTCTCTAACTGTGAATAATGGCTCCCACTGTAGTTTACCTGAATCTCAAAGTTTCAGAAACTTCTCTAACACTTTCCAGATCGACAGATATCCAAAAGTGTCTTTCTCATCTCAAATTACTTTAAAGTGGGACATGTTGCTTTTGGAGATCATTTAACTTTTTTCAAATAAAAAATTTAAAAGGAAAATACATTTTCAAATGCACACACTGGAATCCCTTGAAGCTAAGACGTAATACGCTATCACTCTGGTTTCACAACTTGTATCCTGTTTGCATATTTTCGTCCTTCCCTCCTCCTCCTCCCCATCTCAAGTCTCTCCATCTTCTGCTCTTCTTTCCCCTCTCCCTCCTCAGTCCATCTGTGCTGTCACTTAGATCAATCAGTCTGATTGATTACGGCCTAATTGACTATTATTGAGGTTAATTCAACTCTTAACACACACGCGAGCGTATGCATGCACTCGCAAATCTCGCCTTCATAGCCACAAACAACAAACTGTGCGCACATGCACAAACTCTCAACACCAAAGCTCAAAGCCATCCATCTGCCTTCTGCACTACTTCTGACAGGCTACAGATGACTTACACATGCAAATCTCCACCCCGCCTGACCCTGCGCTGTGTACACCCTCTAATTATACCCAACACAAGCACACAAATAAGATTACTGTGTATGTGTGTGAATAACTCCTTGATGAAGGTGAAAAGTAATTGTCATGCAGATATGTTAGTATTGGGCTGCATGGTGAAAAGGTTTTGCTCTCACTGCTGATGGTAGTTTTGATGGATGGTCCGTCGAATTGACTCGAGCCCGTCTGTTGGTCAGGTGGATGTCGGTTAATTAACAGTCTTCTGCGGTAAGACTTCATAAAGCGTATTTTAAATGCCGACAATAGGGTTGGGTGGTAGCTAGTATCGCATGTTACCTCTCTTTTTTTCATCTGGTTTGTTCACGTTACTGAGCGATCGCGTGGTTTGTGACCAACAGGTGTGGGCTGTAAATTCAGCTGGTTATGCTTCCAGTCCGTGGGTCAGTGGAAGAACTGGGCCTGCCCCTCCTCAGGGTGTCGGGCTGCCCATTTTCCTGGATGTTGCAGCAACCTCAGCAGTCGTGAACATCCACCCTCCTGCTCAGCCCAACGGGATCGTGAGCCTCTTCAGAGTATTCTCGTTGGACCGCACCAACGTCACGACTCTGGTAGCTACTGGATAAAACCTTTCACTTGTTAGAGTGAAAGGTTTATCTTCTATCAAACAACAAACAACAATTTTCATTATTAAAAATAAAAAAGAAAATACTACACCTGCTGCTTTTCTTTTCCTGCAGCTCTCAGAAGGCACATCCCATCAACAGACTCTCCATGGTTTACGTCCTTACACCCCGTACTTGGTGGGTATTGAGGCTTGCACCTGTTATCAGGTAAATATTATAACTATTATCCTACTTGAAGAGTAAAAGTTAATATACATGGATGCATCTGAATAAATTAAATATTTTTTGACTTTTTATTCTTTTATCAGTGTAGGTAGTTAAATTCACATAAAGATTGATTACATACGGAGTGATGCATGTTAAGTATTTACTTCTGTTAGTTTAGATTCTCATGACTCTAAGCTCAACTTTGTAGTAAATTAAGTTGTCGTATAAAACAAACTAAATATTTCTGATGCAGAAATAGCCTATTAAACTGAATATTTGGTCAGGGCTCCTTTTGCATCATTGCGGCGTTGAGGAGATCAACTTAGAGTCCTGCTTAGGAAGCTCAGTAGCTTTGATAGCGACCCTCTTCTCATCTGCACTGTTGGGACTCTTAGTTGTCATCTTCCTCTTTACCTCCTCCTCATGAAGCACTCCGATATTTCCTGGTTAACAGCTGAGCTGGCTTTGAGCTTGATAAGTCACAGTTTACCAAGACATCAGATGACATGGCTCCACAAATCCCAGTGATTGTGGAAACTCATGTGGCCTCAAGCAGCCTTTGCTGTCCTTGTGAACATTTTTCTACAACCTTTTCCTTTCCCTCAATTGTGCATTGATACCCCTGGATTCAGAATTTGAACAGTTAGTTCCTTTAATAGTGAGTTTAGTTGGTTTATGTGGTTATTGTCTTCTGCACCGGTAACCTTGACATAAATACAACAGATAATCTACATTAAACAATAATTTTTGCTAGTCTTGTGTAAAATTCAGATTTTCTGATGAACATAATCTTTTGGTTTTATTACCTGTTAACCAAAAGAAATAAATGCTTGCAAACCCCCCTCTGTTTTTGATCAATATTTTGGTTATTATTACTTGAATAACATTTTGATGATATTCTAATTGACTGAGATGCTCCTGTATGGCCCACTTTCTTGACTCTAATTGTAGCTTTGCTCCTCTTTGAACAATTCTCAGTGTTGTAGCCGGGGTCCAGTGAGGGAGCTCCACACCCTCGCCGCCCCCCCAGCCGACCAGCCTCCCCCTCGTCTCCTCACCCTGACGTCCCGCTCTGTTCAGATGGAATGGGACGAACCAACGGCGCCGAATGGAGTCATCGACAGGTGGGGAAAACTCTTAGAGTGCACATAGCTCAGAAATCAAACACACCTCTAATCTCACTCACTGTGCATGCGTGTGCGTGGTGGTGTGGTGTGTGCGTGTGTGTGTGTGTGTGTGTGTGTGTGTGTGTGTGTGTGTGTGTGTGTGTGTGTGTGTGTGTGTTGTGTGTGTGGTGTGTGGTGTGTGTGTGTGTCCAGCTGTGAGCTTCATATCAGGACATCCTGCCCTCAACCCCCCCAGCCTGTACCATCAGCCTGCACAGAGGGGCCAACAGAAATCTGTTTCTTTGGCAAACAGCGGAGCTATAATGTAACAGGTAAATCCATTGATTATCATTTAAAGGTGACCCATTATGCTTCCTTAGTATTGGTCTACAAGCTATACAAATCATTTCATTATATTTTTTTCATAAAATTATTCCAAGTTAATGAGATTTCAGTCTGCTCAGTTCTGCATATTTTGAGTTCCTTTCGGAATGAGCTGTTTTAGGACGTCTTGTCACTTTAAATCCAAATAAGTTGCTGCTGGCCACGCCCTCCCACTCAACATTTATGCTTGCACGGGAAGCATAAATGTTGCACAACTGTACATCTTTGAGAAGCAGAAGTGGAGCCTCCTGCTCAACTAACAAGTTTTCAGGAAGTGGTTTCTGGATGACATGTCAACAACTAAACACTTGTCTTTACCAGCAGCCATTGCACAGCGGTAAAACCAGCTGACCAAATGTGCTGGAGGTTACTTGGGTTGCTAGGTGATGGACTGGGCTCAGCTGGGGTTGCTAGGTAACAGCACAGTGCCCTCAATTATGACTTAGCTCTCAGGAGATTTTTGAAACAGCTAATTTTCCAGATACCCAAAAATATTAAACTTATTGGCAAAAAACAACTGGGGGATTTTTTTAAGCACTTCAGGTGTTTTTGGAAGCAGCTGAAACCCAAATGGAAGGATAACAAACAAATATTGATTTTTCATAATAGGTTTACTTTAAGATATTTACTGTTTCCAGACTTACTTTACGTCTTTAAAATAAAATCCCATGAAAATACTATTATGATTATTATTTCTATTCTGTTCCTAATAACAGACCCCAGTAATTCTTCAGCTACCATAAATCTATAACTCTAAGAATATCAGGAGTGTGTTTACATCTTTGGAAATATAAATGCTGGAGCATGCATGTATACACTAAAGTAAAACAGTAAAATTTCTGTATTTAACTGTGCAGGTCTCCAACCATACTCTGCCTATGAACTGAGGGCTGCTTGCTTCAATAAGATGGGCAGCACTGCCTCCAACTGGACGGCCGTCAGCACACTCAGCGAACGTAACACGTTCATTCAGTCCCTCTGAAGCCACAGCTAAGCACTTAAAAGAAGCAGTAAAATGCAGTTTAAATGTGTTTGTCTCCCTGCAGCCCCCCAATATGTGTCTCCCTTCTCCGTGGACAGCAACCTGACCGTGATCTGGCTGGACTGGACGGAGACCTTTTCCCTCAACGGCTTCCTGAAGGAGTACACTGTGACCGAGAGCCAGCTCAGAGTTTACACCGGCTTCTACAGCCACCTTCATATTCCACGCACCTCACAGAAAAGTGAGGGCGCACACGCCAAACACATTCACAGGCTTTGCAATAATGTGCAACATCTGAAACACAATAATTCACAGGTTTTTGTTGCATCAAAATATTTTTTTCAAAGCTTCAATATTTTAGATATGTCTCTGTGCATCAATTGAGAAACATAATTAAGTTTGTCTTCTAATACTGAGTTTTGCCAGATTTATGTATTTCTGCAGGGTCTATAACGTTTAAAGCAAATAGTGACTCTCATCTTAAAGACTTTGAGACTTTTAGAATTCGTTAGCCACTGAAAATCAAATTAAAAATATAAAAATAGACAACTCTTCTCAGGGAAAAATATATTTTTAAAAAACAGCTACTTCAATTTGTTAAAAAAACATAATTGGAGGGAGCTGCAGATTTTGGTGATTACGCTTTAAAGTCAAAACACAACATGTAAAAACCTGGTCATCAAGTGTTTGATTAGTGTAATATAAGGAGCTTTCCTATGAACAATGAGAAGAATACCAGTAAGTTTAGTTATTCCACTTCACAGTAACTGGATATTCCTGTTTTTTTTACTTGCAGGATAAAATTAAATATTTGCTAATGACACAACAGATGACATCGTCTGGTTGCCAGAATTGAATTCAAGAGAGAGTGACATTAGATTTCACTGCTTAGATTTCTGAATGCTCCTATTGTTGTGTAAACTCATGCAGAACAATATAAGTATGTTTAATGTCATGAAATTCTAACTTGCTTTACTTTCTGCTGTTTTTTTTGTAGCTCTTTCCTTTCAGGTGACGTGCATCACAGACCACGGCAGCGCCACCACACCCACCATCAGATACAACCCAGCCTCAGGCCTTGGTACTTCCTCTACAGTGTCTTCCTAAACTCTTTCAAATGTAGAAACAAAATTTAAAGCTGCACATGTTAGCATATTGACTGTTTTAACTCTTTGTTTTCTGTGCAGGTCCTCTTGAGCCTGTTGATGGTGATAAGCAGGGCATCAGCATTTCAGCCACTCCCATTTACTCTGAGTTGTGGTTCATTCTGCTGTTTGTGCTGCTCGGTCTGTTCCTCCTTGCAATACTGATTGGTTTACTCCTGAAAAGGTATCTTTATGTAAAGTGTTTATAGAATATATTTTTTACTGTTCATTTATCTTACGTAATAAAGAAGAATGAAAAATAAATCAATTTTCTTTTCCTCATTGAGAACTTTAAGGAAGAATCCATCAGCCCGAGAGCGCCCTCCGCTGGTCATGCTTCAGAAAACCAGAAAGGCTGGAGGAGACGCGTACAAGGTGAGGGGCGGAAAGAAAAGCAGCTCAGAAAAACAAGGTTTTACGAGATTAACGGTAACAGTACATAAAAAGGAAAAGAAGACCATCATGTAGAAAGTCAAACTAGCGGCTCTGTAACATTAATTACCAGGTTAACTGAAGCTGCTGCTGCGTCTCAGTTTCATAGAATATCATCAAAAAGCTCTTTTGTTTCTGTAATTCAAATCAAAAGTGAAACTTAGGTGTACAGTTATATCAGATATTTCAAGTATGGATTTTTCTTCATTTTAAAGATTATAGCTTGCTGCTAATTCACAATGGACTTGAATTTTGTACATGTCCACTCTCCCTCAAAACTTTAGGATCTTCATGTGTACATGAAATTAAGTTTACAATTTACTTTCGATTTTACTTTCACCTAAGAAGAAGAGTTTGGACCACTCCAGACCTTTTTCTTCTTGGTTCGCCTGAGATGAGCTGCAGTTGACCAAACTCTTGAATCCACTCATAGCTCAGCTTGTTTCTGTTGCTTGTCCATCTTTCTTTGCCTTATCTTTTCCTTCTACTCAACTTTGCATGAATCTACTTGGATTTAGGGCATTTAGATTCAGCCACTCGAGCAGCATAGAAATCATAAAACAAGGACAATAACCATCCTCCATATGTCAAATAACACACAATGAGCAAACATTTTTAAAGAAATTCTCTTTCTCCACAGATGAGATCAAACATTCAGTTTTGGGACCCTTTAACAACTGTTTGGAGGGCTTCATGTATTTGCATATCCACATATTTATTGACTGCAGGAAACAGCTCTATTAAATAGATGACTATTATGACATGGCATTTTTCCACTATAAAACGGTAATAAAGATAATATTGTACTCTGAAGCTAAATGTTTTATCTGTAAAGTATGTCACCTCAATGTGCTGGTTACTTTTTGTACGTAAAGCAGCTTTTCTTCAAGGCGTATATATTTGCTCTTTCTTCCTTCTTTTAATCTGTTTTTATTTATCTTTTTATATTTGTTTCCACTCCGATCTTGCGCTGCTCCCTCCATCCTGTCTAATCCTCCATCTTTTTCTCAGAGGCCCCGTCCTGAGCTGTGCTCTAAGCATCTTTCCGGCTCTTTGCTCCTCCTTGATCGCCCTACAGTAAGATAACTTTCCGTCTTTTTTCACTGCCAGACCCCTAAATGTTTATCTCACTGTCCCCCTGCAGTTTGACACTGTAGCAGACTGTGTTGAGATCAGCAACGTTATACTTAAAAGCTACACTATGTACGCAGAGGTATGGGAATGTGGATTTTGGTGGGTTATCCTCCTGCGCATGTGCTCTGTGTGTTTGCATCTGCATGCTTTGTTTGTGCATGTGTGCATATCTCAGCCTTTCTCATGAAAACAGTGGCTTGGTTGCTGGGGTCACTGGGGGGTAAGAGATGCACAGTCTTTGAGCTTGTCTTTATATTTATACTGCATGTCAAAAAAAGTCACCACCTGGAGGGCAAGAGCTACCCACTGCATGATTATGTTAGTTATCTAAATCTCAACCATGCAGTGAGTATTTCTTAAACAGACATGTTGGAAGATGCATCCACTGGTGGAGGAAAACATGTTAGTGATAAACAAGCGAAGGAGGTTGTCGAAGTTCCTAAAATTAGAAAAAAGAAAATATTGTTATTTTCCGGACTATACACAAAGTAAAAAAAAAAACAACTGGAAACGTGCATATATAAGCCACGCCGGGCTATAAGCCGCTGATATTTCCGCCGCTCTTGGTTTTTCACAAGGACGCAGCAGAGGGCTGCTTCCTTAATAAATCTGGTATTAAGGACGCAGCCCTCTGTCTCCAACGCCGAGCCATGGATTCATTCGATCTGTACTGCCAGATAGATAACCTTCAATTCAAAAGCGGCATCATATGAACTTCTTCGTGTGGTTTCCATGATGAGGGAGAATGAGTTTGAAAACGTTTCTCCGTTGTGCCTGCTGATAGCATGTGCTTAAATTAAAATTAGCACTTTCTTCTTTGATTTCCAATTTTGACTTCCAATGATTCACTTCCTGCTAGAGAGCCCCCAGGTGGTTGAAGAAAAATCCACAGAAAAGCAGCATCGGACTATAAGCTGCATGGCTCAAGTTGTGGGAAAAAATGTATGGCTTATAATCCAAAAAATACGGTAGATCTCGTTTCCTTTACATAATAAAAAAAAGAAAAACCTTATTCTGAAGGTGTAGAGGTTTTTATTTTGCCTTGGTGATCAATGACATGCAGAGAAAACCCTGCAGCACATTGGTAGACACTAGAAGGACAGTGGGAACTCACCTATCCACCAAGAAATGTGGTTCAAAATGAAGAGCACTGATGGTTAGTGATCACTTAAACATTTGATGAAGTGAAATTGTAAAAACAACAGAGCTCACTACTATGACTAAGAACATTTCCACAGGAACAATGTAAAGGGAATTCAAGTAATTTGAACCAAACAACTGTTTAGTCTTAAAAACACTAATCAGTAAGGCTAATATGAAAAAAGTTTGAGTTTTCTAGGCAGAAAAGAGATTGTATTCTGGAGTGATGTAAGAAGGTTGTGTGGTTTGATGAGTCCAAATGATGGCAGTCTGTGGTGGCAGCATTATGCTCTGGGGTTGCTGCAGTGGGTCAGGTCCAGGTTCAGCAACATTATGAGATCAGCTGATTACATGATTATACTGAATAAGCAGATTAGAGAGTCTTTGGGATGCACTTGACAATAATGTGGACAGTGATCTGATCCATCAGTCCTAGCAGGTGTTGGTGAAAAATGAAAACACTGGATGGGAATAAATGTTGTGACGCTGCAGAAGCTGATTTAAACGATGCCACATTGAACATTTGTTTGACGTAATCAAAGCTAAAATCTGTCCTACTAAGTATTAGACTTTTTCTAATATGGGACAGTGTGGTTACACATGTAAATGGAACATTAATATGATACTTTAGACACATTTTACATTATTGCATAATTATAATCAAGAATGAAGCTTTAGTAAATTAAAGGTTAATTCCCAGTAGTTCCCCCTGTTGGATTTTTCTGTCTGGACAGAAAGATGAAGCATGTTCAGTTTATATTCACATTTTGATTTCAAGAAGCAACAAATTCAGTGTTTCTGCAGTTGTCATGTTATTCTATTATTAACAGTAATTTAAAAACGATTTCAAACATGCGGTCGCTCTTGTACTAACTGTACCTCGCAGGGTCTGGCAGACACAAAGATAGTCGGCAGCAGCTCGCGCTACAGCCCCATGTCTGTGCTGCGGGCTCCCAGTCAGACTGACCTGACTCAAGCCTACTCCCAGCATTCCCTGCACCGCAGCGTCAGTCAGCTAATCGACAGGAAGTCACTGATGGAGGAGGGATGCTGGGATAACCCACTGGGACATGATTCTGGACTGGTGAGGACAGACATGCATTTGTTTGTTTGTTTGTTTGACCATCTCTGAGTTTCAGAATCGACTTGTTCTGCTTGATTTCATAGATTATAATTTAATTTCCCAGTTTGCTAATTTGTTTGCTAATTTTTACTTTCTTTAGCATTCAGGGCCTTTTCAAAAGGTTTGAGTTGGTCTGTCTCATAAAATCCTATTGCAGAATGAAAATCCACAGAGAGAAGGTGCTAAAGGTGAAACAGCCCCGATAGACATTGGAAGTTGCTTCTATCAGGAAGACTGAGGGTGTCAGCCTGGTTCTTTAAAGCCAATTAAGCTGTGACACACCTAATAATCAGCATGCTGCCTCATAATCAGATAGCTTAGCAATGCACAGTGATGCTCTGCAGCACCTTTCAGCTCTAAATCTGACACAAAATACAGCGACCAGAAGGCTAAAACTGTAAAAGCCATTTGATGAGTCCAGTAGTTGTGAATAGCATCAGAAAATGGACGAGATATGTCTGTAATTACAAACTATGACAAGTTACTAGTACTTGAGTATTTTTTCAGTGTTGCTGACGTCATAATGTTTGGATCTTGTGTGTTTTCTTTCAGTATGTGGAGGATGATGAGTTTGTGGACACCATCAAGGCCTTAAGCTCTGTGAAAAAAGAGCACAGCCTGTTCACCGACACCCATCTGTAGGACAACAGGCCTGAAGATGCCAGTCTGGTAACACTCACTCTAAGCTGTGTTAGCTGCAGTACAGCCACGGACGCAATGTTTAAATTTAGAGCTCGCATATGAACTGTAGCCTCCATATCTGGTCACTTTCTGCATAGATGGTCTGTGAATGTTTAGTTTAGATTATGATTCGCTTTCTCTGCTTGCCAACAGCTTTTAGAAAGTTTAAATGAGTAAAATCAAAACAATTCAGAAGTTCGTGTCGATCACTTCCTCACCTGGTAACTGTGCCTATTTCCATGTCTGTAATCAACACCATTAGGGCTTTAACGTAGACAGACTCACGGCCTTCATGTTATTGTTGCTGGAGAGATTTGCCAACTTTTTTTATTATTGTATTTTTTAATTATTATATTACATAAATGTAGCTGAAATGTACATATGTGTTGTCTGTTTGTTGTGATGTAACCAAAAGGTCCAAACTGAGATATTGTCTTATGTCTTGTGTATATCCTGCTTATTGTAATTTAAACCTAAAACCAGACCAGTGGTTGATGGTCAATTCAGACATGTTTACTTGTTATGTGATTGACTGTTATTGTTCTGTGACTTAGAGATTATTTCACTGTTCTGACGTCGAGACCTGCAGCTTCAGCTAAAAAGAGATAAAGGAAACATTGTATTTAATGTTTTTATGGAAGTAAAATTATTATGTCAAGATTCCACAGACTGGACCTAGAAACAGCATTTAACACTTATTTAACCACTCATTTTAATGTTGATGGATTTTAAATATAATATGTTATTATGACCAACCTTTTTTTAAACACGGGCAGTATTATTTATGACTGTATTTTTTTTATTTATAGATACTTCATAGATCGTGTAGTTTTGGTGAATAATAAAAAAAAATATCAAAAACTGAATTTTCTTGGGTTTTTCACAAACAGAAAATAGTTAAAGTTTGCTCTAACAACAGTTTGTTACAAATCCATCATTATTATGTGAACCATGCCTGGTTAAAAAAAAAGACTGAGAGCCAGATAAGAACAGTTTAATCTTTCTTTACTCCACTGTGAAGTGAAATGTCAGTATTTGAAAGCAGCAAGTCAACAACAGAAGCACAAATGTACCAGACCAATGTTTAAATAAAATAAAAAAGATTTAGCATAAAAGGCAAAAGAAAACATCACTTGACGAATGTAAAAGTTTGTTCTATTTGATGAGGTTAACATTGTTCATTTAAACAACATCAAATCCAAATACTCTGAACATAATTTTTTTAAATCCATATGCTGATGTCAACAGGAATGAAAAACAAAGTAACTTTGTGCACACAGACCTATCAAACGCTTCCAACCCCCCATCATTTCGGCACTAATGAAGCAGCTTTACCTAAAATTCATGTTTTTGCACTTTCCGCTGAGTTAATACAACATAGATATGCCCACATCTTTACAACGCCTTAGTCACCACACACACACACACACACACACACACACACACACACACACACACACACACACACACACACACACACACACACACACACACACACACACACACACACACACACACACACACACACACACACACACACACACACACACACACACACACAGCCACACCAGCGCACTGTCTCCATCAAAACTATGCTGCCGTAATTTACTTTTCCTGCCGTGTCCCTTAAGGGGACATCTAGGCAAGTTTAAAATTAACAAACTGGCAGTAACAACCGAGCCCCCCCCCCTCTCACTCCGCCCCCCCAGCTCAAGGACGACAATCTGACAAGGGCACTTCTGAAGCGTTCGCGGCCGCATTCACAGCTATTGTCAGCCACAGAGGGAGGGGGGAGGCTGTGAAAAGAGAGTGTGGAGTGATTGTAAGGGACAGTATGGCCCTGAGCTACACACACACACACACACACACAACAGAGTCTTTTATTAAACTCATAAATCACAATGACGACAGACGCCATCTAAGAGACTGTCTGACGGGAAGGTTAGTGAAATCAGAGCTATGGGGAAAAAAAAAAACACACCTCCGATGCTTAAAACAAAACATTTTTGCTTTTGCACAGTGTCTATATGAAGCAGGCAATAAAACTCGTCTCTTGCTCTTCACTGTGGCTTTCCGATTGCTCAAGTCGACTTTAAATACATCAGAATCATCATTAAAACATCAGCTTGTTTGGATTAATCTCATCAAAAGTTTCCTTTTTCACAGTCAAGCACGTAAGAACTGGAAATGTTAGGATTTCTAATTTACCATATAGTGTTTTACAGAATACATATGAAATGTGTTGTATTTAAAAAAAAAATACAGTTTAAGAGTGGATTGTTGCAAACTTCAGGTAGGCACGGGCAGGTTAATGATGAGTTTTTTAAAAAGTTAGGATTTCAGTGTCAAGTTCCCAAAACTTACTCTGTTGGAAAGCTCAAGTTAGACCTGCTTCTGGATGCTTCTTCCTGTTTAAAGGAGTCGCTCCTTCCTGCTGTATGAGGAATAACTGCAAAGTTATCGATGCAGTCAAACATCTGCTATCATCATATACTTCCTCTGAAGGCAAGGTTGCTTTTAAGTCAATAACACCGTGCAACTGGCAAGGTTTCCTTGGACAGAAAACTTAGAAATACCTCTACGACTGAACATTATATACATTTCTCCATCTAACCTGTATTTCTCTTGTAAGGTGCATTGAGAGAGAGTTCAAATTGCCACTATATGAATAGATTAAATAGAGATGAAACTGCACCAAGTTATTTTGTACGTGAAATAACATTAAAACTGCATCAGTCAATGTGTGTTTGTTTGCATAGGCAGGCATGAGCATTGATTTTCTGTTTGAAATAAACAGAATTAGATATTGTTGTGCATTTTTAGGAACCGCAAAAGGTCACATTAACCAGCCCGTGCCTAGTTATCAGTTTTGGAAAGACAAAATGACGCTCTACTCATCGTGACTAAACTACACAAACTCTAAATCAAAGTCAACTTCATTTATGAAAAGTTCAGCTGTAAATATTTTACCTCATTTTGCAGCATTTCCTAAATTCAGTACATAACACAACGTCATACGAAGAAGCTTAAATAAACAGATATGCATGAGTTTTAGCTCATTAGAGTCTGGCTGTAATATAATGTAAACATAGCCAGAGAGGAGTTGATGGACAACAGACAAAACATGCTGCAAACAAGCACCTATGCACTACAACGCACATTAAACTGTATACACAGTCCAGTCACATTAATGTGACCATCTGTCAAAAGCCAGAATAACCACCTTTCGCAGAGCGAACTGCTATGAGACGTGCAGGAAGAGAGTCACTTAGGTCCCTGAAGGTCTTCTCTGGGATGTTGAGCCATGCCGACTCTAATGCCGTGGCCAGCTGCGCTAGAATACGCGGTTGAGGATCCATGGCGCGAACAACTCGATCGAGATGGTCCCACAGATGCTCGATTGGGTTTAAGTCAGGTGAGTTTGCTGGCCAGGGGAGGACGGTAAACTCATCCTGGTGCTCTTCGAACCACGCACGTACACTGGCAGCTGTATGGCACCTCGCATTGTCCTGCTGGAAGATGCCATCATCCTGAGGAAAAACAATGCGCATGTAGGGGTGGACATGGTCCGCAAGGACAGATGCGTACTTGTATTGATCCATCGTGCCTTCCACAATAATCAGTGAACCCAGAGAATGCCAGGAAAACATTCCCCAGACCATAATGCTCCCGCCTCCAGCTTGGACCGTTCCTGCAATGGTTGCAGGGTGGTTCCTTTCAGAGGTTTCACGCCTTATACGCCAACGTCCATCTGTCCGATGGAGCATAAAACGCGATTCATCTGAAAACGCTACCTGTCGCCACTCAGTGGACGTCCAGCTGCTGTACTGGCGTGCAAATTCTAGCCTTCGTCGTCGATGAACACCAGTCAGCATAGGTGCACGAACCAGGCGTCCGCTTCGGAGGCCCAGACGCAGCAATGTTCGCTGAATAGTGGTTTGGGAGACACTTGTGGTAGCCCCTTGGTTCATTTTAGTGGTCAGTTGCTCAACGGTAGCCCGTCTATCTGCCCGAACGCATCTCCGCAACCGTCGTTCGCCTCTGTCATCTATGGCCCGTGGTGCACCACATTTGCCACGTCGTTGATTTTGGACAGTCCCATTTTGCATGCACGGTACACTTTTACCACGGCGGCACGCGAACAGTTCACAAACTCAGCCGTTTCGGAAATGCTTCCACCCTTGGCCCGAAAGCCAATGATCATGCCCTTTTGGACGTCGGATAAATCGCTTCGTTTCTGCATTACGCCAACGATTGAAATGTTTTCCGAAGCCCACACACACCCTTTATATACGCTCAACTGCACTGTGCTGCCACCTGCCTTCTGTGATTGGTTATTTAACTCTGAAGTGGAAAGTACGTGGTGGTCACATTAATGTGACTGGACTGTGTATATTTAGGCCTCTTCCATTTAGGAGGAGGCTATAATGTTTATGCAAAGTGAAGGTGCACAAATGACAAAAACGGACTAGATTTAAGCATATTTCACATCTACAGAATGTCACCACACATGATCGTTTGCCATAACCTTCATCTGAATACCAGTCTGTGTTTCTAGTCTCCATCTCCACCTCACCGCTGCCTTGCACTGAAGCTCGTATTGCATGCCCGACCTGCACAGTTTGTCAGCTGTTTTAATGTAAACCCCTCTGACTCTGGCTGCAGTAAAGAACATATCCTAGGATTCAAGTAGCTGCCAACATTTTGGACTGGATGACATGTTTTAGGTAAGCAACATAGTAACATAACATGTAGTGGGCCAACATCCACTGCACAACAAAGTTAGGAGCTCTATTGTTGAAAAAAGTATTGTGATTATTATTATTGCAGCGATAGGAGGACAAAACTCTTGTTTGATTGGTCAAGATTTTTCAGATAAGCATTTAAGTTTTTGTGTGAATTATATATTTGTTTTACATTTATTTTCTAAATGTAGATCAATATTTTAAAAGCAAATTTCAAAATTTTAGGCAATTTGATTTTGTAAGCCTCACTCCAATACATGGTTGCTAGAATTTCTGTTTTATTAGCTTTACTCGTCCGATGATTGACCTAATCTGAGACCTTGTGCTTTAGTTTTGCTCCTGAAGTTGATTTTAGTGCAGCAACCTCAGAGGAAGAGAAAACTGAAGACTGAATCCTGAAATCTTCTTAAAACAGACTTAAAACATACTGAGACAGAAGAAAGTTCAACTACACCTCACAGATACTGATAGTGTTGGAGACTTACAGCTTCTTCATGAGCCACACCTGTAGGTAAGAAAAGAGCGACTTTTGCTGCAGCTGATTGTGTGTTCTTCCTTTGCCTACACATTTAGCGCTGACAGGCTAACCTTACTGATGTCACAGGCTGCTGTCGTGGCCGGACGGCTCGGCTGGCGGCTTCCTGTGCCGCGGCGAAGTGGAGGACGACAGTTTGGTTGGCGAGGGCGAGGCGTTTGCAGACGAGTCACTGCCCCCACCTTCAGATCCCGAGGAGAGATGTGGAATTGGAGGAGCCCTCTTCCGCCCCAGAAAGCCCCCCTCCAGGACGCCCCTCTTCCTCACAGCGCCGTCGGCCTTCGCCCCGTCTGCTCCCGACCCAGCAGCGTCCCCTTCTTCTGGCTGAGTGTGCACCTTTCGTCTCACGTCCGCTCCTGGCACTGGGCTGTCTGGAGGTTGCTGTGGCAATTCTTGACTGACTTCTGGTTTACTCGCTGAGATGTTTCCAGCGTTGCGGGAAGCCCAGAGCTCCATGACGGAGGTGCTCCTCTCACTGTCCTCAGGCCCAAAGTTACACAGCGAGCGCCGGGCGTCTGGGATCTGACTGGGTCCGGGGTTGGACGTCTGACTCAGGCTAAAGTTCTGGAAGTCTCTAAAAAAATATACCGGGCATTTAAAGAATTGGCAATATTGACAGTTTTAGGGGGGTTTAGACATCATTAAAACTGCAGCATGTAGCTTTTATAAATAATGTTATTTACATATTTGTTAAACCTGTCACTTTGTCCTGACAGAATATGAAAAGATCGATCTTCTCCATCTCCTGCTTGATTATGTCCATCTGATGAAATGTATCGCTCCTGACCAAGAATAACCAATCAGAGTCAGAAGGAGGGTCTTAGCGCCGTCAATTAACCTTGTATAATTACTGTTACAGGAAAATCGTTTATCATTGGTGGCTAATCTAACTAGCCTAGCATTCAGGGTATTCTCTGCTAGCTGCAGAACTGCAGAGAGTAATGGAGAGGGTGAAAGAGGAATCAGCAGCGCCACACACAATTGTGATTGACAGCAATAAGACCCGCCTCCTGGTTCTGATTGGTTGCTTCTAGTTAGCATTGGGAGAAGGCAGAGGAGCTCAGTTTTTTCACAGGTTATCTGCCTCAATACTATCTGTCAGTAACAGTTTTAACAAATATGTAAAAACTTTTTGATAAAAGTTACATACTGGACTGAAAAATGCTGCTTCACCTGTAGCTGTTGAAGGACTCGGTTCGCCGAGCGCGGGCCAGCAGGGGGCTCTCTCTGTAGGGCCGCACGGCTCCGTAGGTGACCTGGCTCTCAGGAATAGATTCCTGGGCCTGCAGCTGCAAACTGAGGTTGAGCAGAGACAGAAAGGTGAGACCTTCCATGAAACATTACCAAACGGCTATACGACTCAGTCATCTCTCCAACCTTGACATAGACTCTCTGAGGCGCGTGTGGTGCAACACAGAGGGGGTGGGGCTTATGCTCGGGGTGGCACAGCGGGAGGTACTCAGGTCGCACTGGTCCAGCAGCTGAAGCAGCTCCTCCTCTGTCGGCCCGCCCACTTCTGCCAAACAGCATTACAGGAGTTAGTGAATAGAAACTTGCACACAGCTTGGCGACGCTTCAGCCACTTGTCTCTCCTTCCTCACCGTCTTTCTTCTTCTCTTCTCCTTTGTTGGCTGTGTCCATCGCAGTGGTGAGGTCCCACATTTGAATGCTGCCGTTTCCGTGACCGGTGAACAAATAGCGGCGCGGTCGGGACCCCATCCGGCTGGAGCCCTCGCACTCCCGAACCATGAAGCAGGTGATGGTGGTTCCATCCACTGACTGCACCTCACAGATCCTGGAACGTTACAAAAAGAAATCAAATGCACATGTTTACCGCAGTAACACTGATACGTGTGTGTGGAGGACAGTGTGCCAGGGTACCGTTTTCCAGTTGAGGAGAGCCTAACAAACAGTTTGTTGGTGATGGGGATGACTTTCTGGATGAAAACTTGTTGATCATCTCTCTCTCCAAACGGGCCTGTGGAAACCAAACAATTCAGGTTAAACATTTAACCTTTAGGAAAAAGGGCCAAATCTGTATTGGTTCCCTTTTGAGGTTTCTATATTTGTGCCAATCGTTACACACTCCAAGGTTAACTTTCATTTCATTCGAATGCAAAATATTTGCATTTGCACGTATCTTTTTAATTAGTTTTTAATCTCTGCTATATTTTGTACACTCAACATCACTAACAATATGTTTAACCGAATTGTGCATGTTCCTGTCTCACCTATATCATTGCCAGAGCAGTAGCTGCCATGACTCTCCGTCTCTTCCAGGGACAGGATCTTAAAGGAAGCCAGAGGCGTGGAGCCTGGCTGAGTGGAGATCATCCCTCGGAACCGCGTCACCGTCCACGTCCGAACGTGGTTGTTATCCGCACACACTAAGACACACACACACACACACACAACATAAAAACAATCCGGTGAGGTTTCAAACATGTAGATTGCGCGTGGTGACTGTCATCTGAATTTTTTAAAAACTAAACAGAGGAACGTTTGTTACCCGACACCAGATGTTTCTCAGACAACATAATCTTCGTCACTGGGCTTCTGTGCACAGTGAACGTCTGAAACAGCTGAGGCCCCGATCCCACCGTCTCTGGGTGCTGCACGATCACCCTCACTGCTCCGCTGCTCGTCCCATAGGCGATCTCTATCCAGTTCCCGCTCACACCTGACAGCAGCAGCATACACATAATGGTCAGGAGTCTGCGACCTCGGCAACCCGAAGAGCCTTCATTCCAGCCAAATAAAATTAGCTTAGGGTCACAACACAACTCTTAAACAAAATAACTCCTACAATAGGAAATGTTAGATTTTTAATTAGCAAAGCAAATATTACGTTTTTGTTTTGAGATTTTATATATTTTCTTCAATTGAACATGTTTTTTCATATAAGATTATGCCCAAAAAACAGCCCATAGTTTGCATCATGGTGAAACAATAAATGTCATTCTTCTGTGGAAATGTTATGCACACATTGTATGAAGACATCTGAGGAAAATTGGTGAAGCTATTTCTTAAGTATATTTACATTTAAAACATTATTCAGTTTTTTAGCAAGTCATTAGGAGCCACAGTGGAACTACAAGTGCTTTTCCAAGTAGGATTAAAAAACCAAACCGAAGCAAAGTCCCCATCCCACACATATAATGCAGCCCTTTTTCTTTCAGTGTCTTTTCAGTACTTACTTGTTTTAGGGGTGAGGTACACAGACAGTGCAGTAATGGCATCGTTTGAAGGGTCGTGATAAAGCTCAGTCACTAAGAGATCGTTGTCCTTCATCCTCAGAGGAAACTTCTGCATGTCTGAGAAAAGGAAGTTGAGATCTCATGGAACAACATGTAAAGATTTTGAATATCCATCAGATAAAATAAAATGTATCTAAAACAGCTGAACAGAAATCTTTTAGTGACAAAAGCAGCAACAATCTCTTAATATTTTATAAATAAGATTGATATCCTGTAACAGAGCTTCAGTAAGATCCAATAAGGCTGTCTGCTCTATGCGTGTGTCTGTTCACACCTATATAATAGATGGAGCCGTTGGTGCAGCCCAGAAGCAGGAAGGACCCGGCCGTGTCACAGCTGGTGATGGGAACTACATCTTGAACCTAACAAAATACGAAACGTGAACTTACAGTGGTAAATAAAAGAGAATAAGAGGAAATACATAAATATGACAAACATGTGTAAAGATGAATGTAAGCATCCAGTAAACGCTCACTGACGATTCCCACCTGCCAGTGCTGAGTGACGGCGTTCCACACGCCAACTTTTCCTGTGTGGCTTGTCGCCACCAGCTGGTTGCCAATGAAGAAGAGGTCATCAACAGGAACGCCGAGGCTGAATACACCTAACGCAGGAATTAAAATGCAGATCTTGTAGAACCAGAACCAGTGCTGTTCCCTTTGATTCTTTGAACCTACCAATTTCATTTCCGCTGCCTCCATCTTGGATACTCCAGAGGATAATCTTGCTTTCAGAGGCGGCGGCCACCATCTTGTCCTTGTCTCCATGTGGACCTCCCACCACTTTAGCGTTAAGTGCTATACGTTCAATGGTCCAGTCCAGGTAGGGAGAGGAAAACACCTGCTGCCATCCAGACGATTCCTTTATCCTGCAGCCAGAGCACACAAGCTAATACTGTCACCTCCGTCTGTGGATCTTTGATTAAAATGTATTTATTTAACATTAAGTCAGCAGTATCAAAGTATCTGAAAAGTTAATTTTGTTTCATTAAAGCCCATGCAAAAATTCATACCCATAGCAGCATAATATGGTTGTTTGTTTCAATTAATTTTGAAGGATTTGTTAAATAAAAACCCAAAAATTTTGTTTCTTAGAAAATTTTAATATTACTAAAAATAATTACAAAAGTCTTCTGTTAGCCAGGAGAAAACTGACAGTTATCGAACAGATGATATTGAAATGCTCCAGAAGAGAGTTAAGAAACAAAGAAATCATGGCTAAGAGAACTAGCAGGGGCTATGTTAATGGAAAACGTAGTGGAAGGAAAACGTGTGGCACAAACCAACCCCATTAAAGGCTTAGAGTGAGATTTGCAAAGGCATATACAGCTGCTGGAGTCAGAGCTACAAAAACAATCAAAGAAAATCTTCACACTTTCTTGATGAGAAATAATAAAACTGTTACCTGTAGCAGATGACAAAGTGTGCATAAGCTGCAACGATCCAGTTGTGGTGTCCTGCTATAATCAGCACTTTCCTGGGGTCAACAATTGAATCTGCAAACACAGACGGAGTAACTAAATTCCCATTTTCACTGCTGGTAGAAGTGAACTGATGCTTCTTAATGAATGCTTGAATGAAAAAGATTTTTCATGAAGCAAGAACAAACTAGTCAGCAGGTCAACCTGAAACTAGGCCACTTCAGTGAGAGCTGCTAGTCTGAGCACTAAAAAGATTTTAGGACACATTAGCAGGCGCACTAATGCACTCTTGAAAGAAGGCACAAACAAAAACATACATTTACTCTGTTATGCATGCATTTAGCACACACACACACTGAAAGGCCAAGTATGGATTTTAGATCAAGTTTTTAAAGGTCAGACACAAATCCAGTCTCACACAATTTAGTCCACTACCTGAAATGTCCCCATTTGCTTCTAATGTTGTCAGCTAAAACAAATATTTAAATGTCTTCTCTCCCTTTTTACCCAGTTTCTCTGGGTCATCTGATCCAGACAAAGACGGATGAGGAAGGGGAACCCCGCGGGTGAAGCTCTCCGCTCCACTCGGACCCGGTCGCTCATCAGAAGCTGCAGGCGCCGACTTACGAGCCGGAACAACTGTCCAGAAACAAAACAGAAATCCACTTACTTTTCGCTTTACACTGTTCTGTCATGTTAGTACTAGATGATCTCTGTGGTGCAACCTACGCTACGTCTGTTTTCAGTTCATTCAGTGAGAGTTTCAGGCTTTTACCGGGGGGAGGAAGGTAGCCGTGGAAGAGAACGCTGCCACATGATGAGCGGTCCAGTTCCTCACACAGCAGCAGGCGTCGCACTGCACAGGTTCACACACTCATCAATATCACCATTTCATATGACATTACCTGTCTATTTTTGTTTCTGTCACCTTAGAAATTAGATATTTTCTTTAGCTTCATGAGGCTTCAGTTTGGATTTTCTTTACTGAGTTTGGGACAGACCAGGCCTGAATAAGACCTGTGTACGTCTTCTATGTTGAATATAATTTCAAGAATATGAGTGAATTTCCAAAAGGTAACGTTCATTGTTAATGTGGGGAAGTTTAAAACAGTGAAACAGGATGTAATACAACATGTATGTGGAAGTAACTCTGTCCTGCGTTTGACCTTAGTTAATAATCTGACACAGGAAGACACTTATTAGCATAAAATGTCTGTCATGTTGGGCTCAAATGTACCAAAACAAAAAAAAAAAAACACAGACGTACATCTCTACAAATAATTCAGAGTCCACTGCAGTGAGACCCATTGAAAAAAGTGATGGTTCTTCCACCAAACATTGATTTTGGAACTATTCCTGAGTTAAAACATTTATTTGAGGTCTGAAAGCTCTGCATCTTTTTTGTTATTTTTATGGCAAATGAATCTTAAATTTTTGCTTGGATTTTCAGAGACATGTTGTCAGTAGTTCATAGAATAAAAGAACAATGTTCATTTTACTCAAACATAAACCTAGAAAGAGTAACAACAGAGAGTCTTAATTATCTCTTAATGTTTTCCAGAGCTGTATGTAAATATAACATGGCTATTTAATGTTTTACCTGGTATTCATATCCCTTGAATTGTATCCAATTTTGTGACTTTATAGTTAAAAACATCAGTTCTAGGGATTGAATTGGGATTTTGTAAAAAAAAATCATTCAAAATAAAATGAAACAAAAATGATGGATGGTTGTTTTTTTTATCTTTTTCTATACACAGCTGATCTCTATTTACCAGTGAGGTGTCGTTTGAGGTTGTACTAGATTTTTCATACATGGTAAAGAGTAATGCATGCCACATTTTTCAGATTTATGCACAGTAATGTGCCACTTTCTGTGGGTCTATGACATAAAATTCACTTAGGTTTGTGTTAAAATCCTCAAAGGCTATGAATACTTCTTCAAAGAACTGTATATAACCCAGTTATATACTGTTGCTTTCAAAGTTTCCATCTGAAACTGATCACCACCATACCTAAAGGAGTGATCCCATAAAACTCTGCTTCGTGGCGCAGGACGCTGATGTTGACGCCCCTAAAAAGAAAAAAAAGCACACAGAAAATGTTTTTCGTACTGGTCATATCACAAAGATACACCCTCCTAAAAATTCAGTAGTAGTCAAGCATTTTTGTACCGCAAGTCCAGTTCTTTGGTTCGGAGAAAGTTGAGAATTGGTGCAAAGGCTGTAGGGTCTCTGTCAATAAATATCTGAAAAGTGATGCAATAATAAGTTATTAAAAGACGTACGATTAATTATCTTTGAAAACTGCACAATCAGAAACCATTTTAATTGTGGTAGAAGGAGACCTCAACTCACAGCTCCAGTTTCATCCCGCAGAGTGGAAATCCTCCCACTCAGTAAACTGAGAGGAACAGAGACAAATGTTATCCAATCAGTTCTCCATTTCCACTAACCAGTAACTCAGTTGCTATAATCAATTTATTTCTACACCAAGAAAACCAAAGCAGTAACTCTGAAGTCTAGATTATCATCCTTACTGCATGTTTTTGTGTTAACTTGTATGAAAAGTCGTTCTGCAGTGACTGAACTAAAGACAGCTGGGAGCAGAAACTGACTTGCAGGCAAACAGGTGTTAAACCAGATATTCTGACTGGCTTTTATAGCTCTGCTCAGCTGTTGTAGGAATGTACTCGGAGCAATGTTTAATTTTACAACAAAAATATCTTACAAGCTCCTGCCTCTCTTCAACTGTCACCTTCATCTACGCTTAAAATCACTAACACCAGGTGAGACAGCATTTCTTCAACTATGACAAAAGTTTTAACCAGAAGTATTTTTAAAAAGATGTTTTCACTGGTTTCACAAAACATAAAATGCACTATTTATTGTATTTCACATATAATCACATTGAAACACTACTAGGCTGTGAAAAGACTTGAAACAGGTTCAGAGGTTCACTTTCCTACAGGAAAACAACACTAAAGAAAAAGCCACAGCTACAGGAATTGCATGCCACACTTTTCAGATTTCTTGTTGCCCAAAGGTTTTAAAAAAAAAAAATCTTCCACTTCACAATTCGGCTCAACTTTCTATTTCTTCGTACCTAATTTAAAATAATAAAGTCTGTGTTCGTAACATGACAAAGTTAGAAAAGTTCTAGTGGTGTGATTACTTTTGTGAGGCATTATTTATAAAAAAAATAATAATAAAAATAAAAGAGCTGAATCCATTGAACTAACCTTGAGAAGAAAGAGTCTGGGATCCACATCAGAGTCTGTCTGGATGTGCTGAACCTTGTGAAGGATACAGGCAAATTATGAGAATGGCAACACATGTCGAGCAGGATCTCTATGACTTATGAGTGAATACTTGGTTTAATTAAACATTTAAGAATTGGTGATCATAACACAGAGTAATATGACTACAAATAAGCATTGGGTTTAATTTTGTAGAAATTGTACATTGTGTACAAAGTAAATTATTCATTGCTGTAGCAGCAGCAGCAATGATGGAGTACGCCATCTACGCTGTCTGCTTTGATTACATAAGTTATAAAGACGTTACAAGTATAATCTCAAGAGAAAATGTTTATGGAAAGATGACAATCATCTGTCGGGCGTCACTCACCTCGTCCCCCCGACATTTAGCTGGATGATCTCTCCCATCCCAGGCGTGGAACTGTTACCGTTCGTGGCCATGGAGACGGAGCCGAACCAGGTGGTGCTTTCACCAAAATGTCACTGAGCTGATCACAAAGGCTAGCTTGCTAACACTCCTCTATCCGCTCAGCTGATGCCCCGACTCCCCAGCCTCACAGCCTCTCCCTGGGACCACCATGCGTAAAGTATCCGCTGCACACACAGCCCAGCCAGGCTACGGTAGCCGCATCGTGCGGCCTCCGCATCGTGGACGCAGAAGGTCAGGGGTGTTTTATAAGCAAAGCAACCGCAAGAGGAGCCCGCTTATTATCCAGCGAGCTTGTTTGCATCACTGTCCTGCGTGGAAATCGTGGGAGAGCAGCCTGATCGTGGGAGAGCAGCCTGCGCAGAATTTTAGCAACGTGAAACAGCTGGGATGCGCGTCTGTGGTGATTGCAAGATAGTTCCCCTCCAATACCTTGCTCTTTCGTTTAAACACGCGACGTCGATGGCGGGACGTTGGCTGGCAGTAAATCTCTCTTCTTTTAAATTTTGTACTTGTTTAAGTCAGTTATAAATATTACAGTGGCTTGTGTGTATGCTGAAAAACACATGAGGGGACTTACAAACAATATCAGATCAATTAATCGCAGGAATCTTGGGAACCAAATACTGTGAATGCACTATTCCCTTTGGGGGAGGGGAAGTCCATCTTTATTTCTACACACTCGTAAAATCTTTGGGGGAAAAAAATTATATTAGTCCATCCCTATGCTGCCCTTTCTATAATTATCATTAGTATTTTTACTCATTTAAATTATAAGTGAGTATCTGTCCTGTCAAACATGTACATTACCGTATGTTTATTTACTATTGATCTACTGGTTGTTGGTAACTTTCTTTTTGCCAGCCCGTTGCATCATGTAAATTATTAATTTACCTTAGACTACAGGAAATACAAATTCAGATACACAAATACACATTTGTTCCTCTTTTTCTTTTGCCGAAACGGTGCAATATTTTACACATTCAATCTCGCACTCATACTCGCAGTACAAAATGTCTTAGTACGATGGTTTTTCTACAGTCTTCCACTATTTTACACAATTTTATTTCATACCATTATATATTACATAACATTGTTAAAACGTCTCCGCCGAGCAGGGAGCGGATAAACAAAGCCGTGACTTGTTCCGCCGCTCGGTACGTGATGTTCTCTGGCGGCGCGCTGCGTTTTCCGTGCGCACACCGGCGCTCCTCAAGTCCCGCCCCGCCCCGCCCTCTCCGGCTCACTGAACGGGACTTCAGATGCTACATTTCTATGACGAACTAGCATTTTTTGTTTAGACCCCTATTTTTTGCTGCTTTCGTCAACATGTAACTAGGAGCTGTTTTTAGCTATTTGAGGGTTTTGTTTGTCCTCTTTAAGGTTTAAATTAGTTGTTTTTGTGTGGATAGGGGTCGAAACTAAGTAGTTTATTTTGGCTTTCACTAGCTTATTAGCCAGGGGAAAGTTAGCAAAGTAGTGTGTGGCTGAACTTTTAGCTAACAGTGTCATGCAGGTAAGCCAACAAATTTTAATTGCTCTTTTGATTAATCAAAATTAGTAACAAATACTAATAAATGTCTTCACCGCTTAAGAATTGTATTAAATTAGTTTTAAAAGTGAGAGGACCTCTAAAAGTTTTCATGCCTTCTAATCACTCGTCTTTTTTTGGATGTTGTTGACAGCTTTTCATCTCGGAGTCTTTCTCATTGATGTCCAGCCCATTTAAAACAAACTGGATTCATGGTTAACTCAAAAGCCGAGAGAGGAGAGCAGAAGACACAGCGATACTCCATCACTTGCTTCCGGCGAGGCTCAGGAATCTAACGAAGCCACGTTAGAATAAGGTTCGCTGTCATGTCGGAGGCGGAGGAGAAACCCGGTGCTGACGCCAAGTCAGAGTTTACAGCAGGAAACCTGTCCCCGAGTTCAACCCAGGCTCAAGGTGGGACACCCACGGCTTCCTCCGTGGCCTCTCCAAAACCGGTGACCACCTCGGCGACCGAGGATGAGGATGAGAGCGAGGATGAATCTGAGATCCTGGAGGAAAGTCCCTGTGGCCGCTGGCAGAAACGTCGAGAAGAGGTGATTATTTGGACCTCAAGTCATCTTCCCCCCCCCTCACACATCCATCTAAAAGGACTTTAAGTAAAAGCTATGTCTAAAAGTCCCTGTAGTCACTCAGGGGTCCCCAAACTTTTCCCTTCTCTGGTGTCAGTTTGTAACAGAAAGAATGTGACGATTGCAGGAGAGCCTAAATGTAAAAATGTATTGTTTTCCAGAAAGCACAATCAAATAACATTCTCTGGGTTATTCACAGAACAAAAGTCTGGTAATAACACTATTTATTAAATGAATTTTCCGCACTCATTATCTGGACTATACGCCTCAGATATCTCTGCTGCTCCAGGTTTTCCACAACGATGCAGCAGCAGCAGAGGGGCGGACAGCCAAAATCTGAGTCATTACAGGTCAATTGAATATCACATTTATAAGGGTTGAAAATGTTGCCAAGCTTGGATTTAAAAGAACTGATTACGGTAGTTTCAGAACAGTAACGGTTAAAGTGCTGATCTTTTGTGTCTGCTATAGCAGTGTGCTAAATAAAAATGGGAGCTTCCTTCTTCTTTGGTTCAAAGCTTAGGAAAAAAGTAGCAGCTTATAGTCTGGAAAAAAAAATGTGGAGGCGGCCGCAGTTTGGGGACCACAGCTGTAGTCAATCAGGGGTTGTCTAACTGCATATATACAGCAATACTTACAATATTACAATTTATTTCTGTGCAAAGAGAAACCTGAACAGATAAATATTATATCACCAGTCAGATACTTATTATCAATGCTTGTAATGCTGTGAGCTGCTGCTACAGATTTTTGTTTTAATAAAAATGTTTATAGTCAAATTTAAAAAAAATATTTCTTCAAAAACATGTTACCTTTTCACAAAATTGAAAATCCACAAACACAGTAAAGTGTTTTGCATGACAAAATAAAGATTACTTAATTTTCTAATGCAAACCTAAATATGTAATGCACACCATTCAGTTCAACAAGATCTATTCAGTGCATTTACCACAGTCCAATATAACATTTAAAAGGAGAAAAACTCAGAGTTACTGCTATAAATTAGATTATTAAATAATTGATGTACTACCTGAGGAGGAGCTTAAATCAACTTTTTTTGTGAAACATCGTTAAGTGTATATTAGGAGCTGAATTTGAATAACACTTTGTGTTACAAACCAAGTTGACACTTTAAGCTGCTTTAAGCATCTTGTGGCTGCGTTAGCATCGCTACCTGTAAACATCAGCCTGTGATTATTTCTTGTTGAAAATGTCAGCCCGTATTTTGAGTGAGTTTTCCAGAAGCCTGCCACTATTTGCCGACCCAGCATGTCTCTAATTCTCTGAACTAGTTTTAAAAACCTTTTAAGTACCAACTTCCACTAGGAAAAATATTGTCGGTAGGTTAGACTTAATATTTTATCATGATGTATTGTGGTATTTATTGTGATGACGATAAAAGTGAAAGGAAGTATTTCAAACCTCTTTGTAAACTTTTTTAGGAAACTACATCACAAACACAAAACATTGCTTTTAAAAACATTTCTGTGTTGAAATAGGTTTCTTCAGAAAACCTTTCACATAAAGAAATGTGATTGTTAATCACTCAGCTGCACACAGGAACTGCATTTATCAAATGTATTGATTATTCATTGCTGCTCTCATGGAACCAAAGATGAAAAATGTAGGAAGGGTAATAATTGCAACAAAATTTATTTCATCATTAATTTACCTTTTTCATGATAAATCAAGATTTTTATTTTGATTGCAATGATGAGCTATGCAATAAATCCTCACTCTAGTCATCAACAGTCCTAACAGCAGGACTATTTGAAATTCATCTCTGCAAAAAAATATATGTTTTCAAACTTGTTACATTTTTAAAAACTTTAGGAAACGGTTAATTCATAATTTGAGTTAAAATAAAATAACTTCTCCTTTAAATGTAACCAGCTGATATGTACAAATGAAATGTTTTGTGTTTGTGTCAACATCTCACTAAATTAATTTGAAGTCACCCAGACCTTCAGCGAATCCCCGCTTCTCAGTTTTAACTCATTACCATTACTCTCTTTTTAATCCTCTACAGATTATCAGCTGTGCTGTATTTTAATCCTCATCTAATATTTAGTTTCTGATCCCTGTCAACGCAGGTCAATCAGCGTAATGTCCCGGGAATAGACGCTGCTTATTTGGCCATGGACACAGAGGAGGGAGTGGAAGTAGTTTGGAATGAAGTCATGATTTCAGAGAGGAAGAACTTCAAACCGCTAGAGGTAAAGGCCTGATGTCACAGATCCAAAGAAAACAGTTAAATAGGCATATTGTCAAATACTTCTTGGACACCATTAAGAAAATGTAAACTTCACACATGCTCAGTTATCGCCTTATGTTTTGTTATATTTTTGGAATTGATTTAGGAGAAAGTCAAGGCTGTGTTTGATAACCTTATTCATTTGGAACATGCCAATATTGTCAAGTTTCATAAGTATTGGGCTGACACAAAGGACACCAGAGCCAGGGTGAGTCCTAACGTCGTTTAACACACTTGTTTTTTTCCTACTAGACAAACAGTTTCTTAAAGAGTTACACTTCCCTTACATGTCTGTTCTCTGCCAGGTGATTTTTATCACCGAGTACATGTCATCTGGAAGCTTAAAGCAGTTTCTCAAGAAGACGAGGAAGAACCACAAAAGTATGAATGAAAAGGTACAGGAAACATTTGTTGCGACTTGGCGCAATATTAACAAAACTGAACTGAATGATTCTGCATTGCACTGATTGCATATACACAGTCCAGTCACATTAATATGACCATCTGTCAAAAGCCAGAATAACCACCTTTCGCAGAGCGAACTGCTACGAGACGTGCAGGAAGAGAGTCACTTAGGTCCCTGAAGGTCTTCTCTGGGATGTTGAGCCATGCCGACTCTAATGCCGTGGCCAGCTGCGCTAGATTACGCGGTTGAGGATCCATGGCGCGAACAACTCGATCGAGATGGTCCCACAGATGCTCGATTGGGTTTAAGTCAGGTGAGTTTGCTGGCCAGGGGAGGACGGTAAACTCATCCTGGTGCTCTTCGAACCACGCACGTACACTGGCAGCTGTATGGCACCTCGCATTGTCCTGCTGGAAGATGCCATCATCCTGAGGAAAAACAATGCGCATGTAGGGGTGGACATGGTCCGCAAGGACAGATGCGTACTTGTATTGATCCATCGTGCCTTCCACAATAATCAGTGAACCCAGAGAATGCCAGGAAAACATTCCCAGACCATAATGCTCCCGCCTCCAGCTTGGACCGTTCCTGCAATGGTTGCAGGGTGGTTCCTTTCAGAGGTTTCACGCCTTATACGCCAACGTCCATCTGTCCGATGGAGCATAAAACGCGATTCATCTGAAAACGCTACCTGTCGCCACTCAGTGGACGTCCAGCTGCTGTACTGGCGTGCAAATTCTAGCCTTCGTCGTCGATGAACACCAGTCAGCATAGGTGCACGAACCAGGCGTCTGCTTCGGAGGCCCAGACGCAGCAATGTTCGCTGAATAGTGGTTTGGGAGACACTTGTGGTAGCCCCTTGGTTCATTTTAGTGGTCAGTTGCTCAACGGTAGCCCGTCTATCTGCCCGAACGCATCTCCGCAACCGTCGTTCGCCTCTGTCATCTATGGCCCGTGGTGCACCACATTTGCCACGTCGTTGATTTTGGACAGTCCCATTTTGCCATGCACGGTACACTTTTACCACGGCGGCACGCGAACAGTTCACAAACTCAGCCGTTTCGGAAATGCTTCCACCCTTGGCCCGAAAGCCAATGATCATGCCCTTTTGGACGTCGGATAAATCGCTTCGTTTCTGCATTACGCCAACGATTGAAATGTTTTCCGAAGCCCACACACACCCTTTATATACGCTCAACTGCACTGTGCTGCCACCTGCCTTCTGTGATTGGTTATTTAACTCTGAAGTGGAAAGTACGTGGTGGTCACATTAATGTGACTGGACTGTGTATTTTTGTAATCTCCGTTCATTTAGCTTGTCTTGAAAAGCAGCTACAATATCTTCTAATAATTTTCTTTCTTCTTGCGCCGTCAGGCGTGGAAGAGATGGTGCACACAGATCCTGTCTGCGCTCAGGTCGGTTTAGTGTCAGACGTTTTGATAAACTCACTTCCAGCTTAATGATTGTTTTCAGACCTTTGGTTTTAATGGTGAATTTATTCATCTTCTCTCTTTGGTTTACAGTTATCTCCACTCATGTGATCCACCTATCATTCACGGCAACCTAACCTGTGACACCGTCTTCATTCAGCATAATGGGCTCATTAAGATTGGATCAGGTATAAAATTACACCAGTTTCATCTCAAAGGCTTTAATCGGGGGAGTTAAATTATACTAAATTATGAATAAGAGAGCTCAAACTTTCAGTTCACTCTTATGAACTGGACATTAAATTTTTAACACCTCATGTAGACTTTCCCTTTTCTTTTTTATTTGGTCAAATCAACTTCTCTCACACTGTTGCCATGACATTTTTCTTTTATTCACTCCATAATCTTTAAACAGTATATATATTCAATATTTTATTTTTCTGCTGTTGTGTAACATTTAATTTCTACTTTATCTGCAGAGTTTAGAAATTTCAGATCTGTTGTTATGAAATGCCTGTTATGAAATTCAGACCAAATGTCACTAAAAAAACAAATAATCCATACAGAATTTTAAATTGATACATAATCAAGTTACTACTAAATATTGAGCAACAAAAAACCTCAATACTTATTTAAGATGCTTCGACTCTAACGGTGCTCACTGGAAAATTTAGATATTGACCAGTTTTCTAAGTATTTTGTAGCCATAATGATCTTCTGTAACACTTTAATAATAAGCATTTTTCTAGCCCATCAAACAAGACAAAACCAGCTGATATTACATTCTTTATGTATTAGATAATTGTAATTCTTATTCAGGGTTTGCCCCAGAAAACTTGCTTAGCCTGGTGGCTGGGCGTTTGGCAGTCATTTATACAGCAGCCTGTTGTGCTTTTGAGTTAAAAAATGTTTAAAAGACAGGAAATTTTAAATATGTGTTACTGAAAGACTGAAAGATGAATACCTGCTAAGGCAAACATTAAAAAAAAACTGAAATAAATAAGCAATTCTTAGCCTGGTGGGGGCACAAGTAAAACCTGGCGGCCCGCCAGGCTTATAACTGACATACTGCTATTATAATTTCATACTTGTGCAAATATTTTTTATAAATTTTATAATGGTTGTGGGGTTTTGTATTTGCTAAAATGTAAACTTAGACTTGAGTAGCTTGTCAACAAATTTTAAAAAATCCTCTTGAGGATAAATAAAGTATAGCATTCTGACCCTGATATTAATTATACTGATTCCTAAGAGCTGACAAATTTAAGCTATTATTTGCTTTCTTTGTGTCTTTGCTGTGTTTTTTTCTGTGTTCAGTATTTATTCCACTGTCTTACACAAAACTTTTCAACAATCTGATTTATTTTGATGTCTTTCTACACCAGTAACTCTTTGGTTGTTACTCCTGGTGTGAGTTCATTTACTAACCAAAAACTAATTTCTTCTCCTGCATATTTTCTTTCCTCTTTCTTCTTCACATCTTTTTCCCTTTTGATGAAGTCGAAAATAAGTAACCTTTTGTAATTCGCAGTTGCTCCAGATACCATTAACAACCATGTGAAGACGTTCCACGAGGAGCAGAAAAACTTGCACTTTCTTGCCCCTGAATATGGAGGTAAATATCACCAAGCTGTTTCTCTTTGTTCATTTTCAGAGACGTTGAAGATATTGCATCCTATTAAAGCCTCTGATGAGTAGAAACAGTTTATTTTAAACATCTACTGTGACAGCTGAAGTGTGACGAGGCGCCTGGGAATCTTTGTTTTAATCGTTTCTGTGATTGTAGCTGATAACGACGTCACCACGGCTGTAGACATCTACTCGTTCGGCATGTGTGCCTTAGAGGTGAGATGGTTCCTAGAGCGCGTGACGTTTTCGCCTCAGCCGTTTCCCCACGCGTGACCTTGTGTTGCTGTGCTGCAGATGGCGCTTTTGGAAATCCAGAGCAACGGAGACTCCTCGTACATTTCTCAGGAAGCCATCGACAATGCCATACAGTTACTGGAAGACCCGCTCCAGAGGGTAAACGCAGAGTTTTAATGCTTTTCACTATCTGTGCATGGCAATTTTGGGCTCTGTCTAAAATTCCGTTTTCATAAACGATATGTTTATTAGATATTTGTGTATTTTTAGGAGTTAATCCAAAAGTGCCTGGCGTGTGATCCCATCATGCGGCCCACAGCCCGGGAGCTGCTCTTTAACCAGGCTCTCTTCGAAGTGCCTCTATTAAAACTATTGGCTGCACACTGTATTGTCAGCTACCAGCGTGAGTCCTGAATCCACACATACCAACATACACTGAGATCAACCCAACAGTTTTACATGTTAGACAGTTGTATCTGATTTATGACTTATGGTTTGCATGAAGCAGGCCGTTTTAATTTCGCCTCAATCAGGAACTTTGTGGTCAAGCAGATGTTTTACTCTTTAACCTGGTCAAAAGTATTCTTCCTCTTGGGTGTTTTACCTTTTTTTATTGCTTTTACAAATAAAAATATTGATAAATTTAGGCTTTTTTGGCAAAAAAAACTTTTGATATCAAAGTGAAGTGTCAGGTTATTGTAGCATAAAGACATCAGATCTATTAACTTGTTAATCAGCATTACCTGCTACTATTACTGCATGAAGACAAAATACCACTCGAAGCAAATCAGAGGAAATGTTATTGAAAAGTGTAAGTCAGGGGATGGACACTACAAATGTTGTTTAAGACCATTAGCTATAGTCATGTGGTGATTTTTCTCTCTTTATTCTGACCAGACATGATTCCGGAAAATGCCCTAGAGGAAATTACCAAGAAGCTGGATCCCAATCTGGTGATCGCCGTTACGAAAGAAGATGTCCAACTCAAGTAAGTGATGAAACTGTCATTCAGAATCAGATGAAAGTTTGTCATCTGTCACATGCAACGCAATTTAAACTCTACCCATTATGACACAACTTCCAGTTCTGTTTAGTTTTCTTAAATGACTCCGAGTCACAACAAATGTTATCTGGCACAGTTAATACATTATTTCTATTTTATTTTATTAAAAAAAATATGCAGCAAACTGATGAGGAATAATCAGAGTTAAAAATCTTTTTTTGAAGTATGTTGGTTATTGTCAGCTAGTTTATTGTCCCAGTTTCGTTTTTTTTTTATTTATTTTACTCAATTTGATATTGTTGATTTTATTATTGAAAATGAAACATAGTTGATTTTCAATATTGGCCTCACATTGTGTTTTTTTTCTAGGTTGTCCCAGTTTCCTGCCTTAGAACTTGACAAATTCCTGGAGGATGTGAGGTGAGTTTCCATAAAATCTCATAAAATTTCCACAACAGAATCACCAAAAACTACAATTAATACTTTTTTAGATCTATTTTCTCACGTTTTTTGACAAATTTTATCTCTTGGAAGGAAATGTATCCATTTTTTTACTTTCTTCAAAAGTTTTTTCTTTTCTTTTTTTATTTGAAAGTAGAAATAAATTGGTGTTTTGCTTCTTATTTTCAAAACATGTGCTTAAGTAGATATTTCTAAGAAGAAAATTTTGTGGCTCTAAATTGTTTTTTGTCGATGAACTGAGGGCAAAAATGATTCTTTGGATCGTAAAGTCAGCCTTTTGTTTTTTTGGCCACAAGGGGGCAGTATCGAGCCATCCTATGGTCTTTCATAAAGTTTTCATAAATCTCTCTTTTCTTGTTTAATTGCCTTTTTCTGTCGTGTTTTTTCCCAAATCCTCAGGAATGGTATTTATCCGATGACGGCGTTCGGGGTGCCCAGTCCCCAGCAGACTCGGCTCAAAACAGTCACGTCTCCTGTTGTCGTTCCTTCGGTGAAATCTCCCACACCTGAGCCTGCAGAGCTCGAGACGCGGCGGGTGAGTTCAGCCTGCCAGGCTGTCACTCATGGTTTATCAAAAATCATCGAATGCAGATTTAGGAATCTTTTCTTCTTCTTTCAATGTTTCTTTTTCCTTCTGCAGGTTGTTCAGATGCAGTGCAACGTGGAGTCTGTCGAGGAGGGAGCAAAATATCATGTGTGTATTTTTTAAGTTATCTTGTTTTTATCGGTTTAATCTGTGTATTAAAAAAATCAACTTATGTTTTTCTGTTTCTCTCCATCTAGCTAACATTACTGCTGAAGCTGGAAGATAAACTGAACAGACATCTGAGCTGTGACATGTTACCTCGTAAGTTCAGACTCCCATCATCGCTACGTGTAGAAAACTGAGTCCAACCTTTCAGCTCTTCCATCCAGCCGACTTACATGCTTTAATATTTCAGCTCACAGATCATTTTGAGCACATACTACACAAGAACAACTTGATATTTAAAAACAAAACAAATCCCATAGTTCTTTTGAAATTCATTCGTAGAAAAAATTGCAGTGGTTAAAGTTTATTATTGTTGAAGATGGAGACTTCTCAAAGAAAAAAAAGTGAGAATTTTTAAACATTTATACCAAAAATTAAAGGAAAATGTTGAATTTTAGTGTTTTGTTTATATTCATATTCAACATGGCTTGTAAAACTAGTTTATTTTATTTGTAATTGCCACTGCGGTGTAAAATTTACAAAACAATTTCTTTAGCCTCTAACTCAGCTGCTTTACAAAGTATTCATATACTGTCCTATATTTTGTCACATTACAGCAACAAGATCTTAAACTCAAGTTTATATTTCAGCAACAAGGCAGTTCAAAGTTTTTACATGATAAAAACACAACAAACAAAAAAACGTTGCAGTGACAAAATAAAGAAAAGTAATAAAAAGTTTCAATCCAGGCTAGAATGAATCTGTATTCCAGAATAAACTTTAACCAAACAAGTTGTTAGCTTTGATTTAAAGGAACTCAGTGGGTTAAAAAAAACAAGATGAATGTTTTTTGGTTTCTTTTTAACAATTAAAGATCTGAATAGTGTGGCCTGCATATGTAATCCGTCCCTTAGACTGTTGAAGGCTGATGAGAAGAAACCTCTACTAGATCAAAATGTATAGTTTAGTACAAACTATAAGAACAATTAGACCAGCGAAGGTAGAGCAGAGGTTCACCTTCCTGCAGAACAACAACTCCAAACATCTTGATTTTGCATAACATCCCAATTAGTAAATAGATTTTTGTGGCTGCAATGAGACAAAATGCTCAACACTGAAGCAGATTCATAATAAAATGATGGACATGATAAGATTTCCTCTGGAAGCTTAAAGTGGTGATTAATATGTTTGCTGGCAGCAAGTTATTGGATCCCAGTTTATGAGTTAAAATGTCTCTCATTCTTTAAATAACCGGGTCAGGATGCAAACTGCTGTCGTAGAAAAGGTCAGTTTCACTAAGGTCAAGTCATTGGAGACTGAGCAGATTACTAAGAATAGGACTCTCTGGACTACTAAACTAAAAATATTTTATTTTTACACATTATATTTAATATATTAACTTTATATGGAGTGAGAGTGATTTATGGAGCACCAGATTTCTTCTTGTTTTTTTCTTTATTCATAAGAAGCAGAGAAGCCCCAATGCTAGGAGATTTTATAATCAAAGCATAAGTAACAAAATTTCACCCTTTCGTAGGTCCATTTGCTTAAAAAATCTCTAAAATATAATACATAATATATCAAAATATAATAAATTCACTTCAAAGCATAAATGTTTCAAAGCTGTGCCTCAGCAGATTGCTTTTTGTATGTTACTGCTTGTGATAAAAGCTGCACTATGAAGATTATTATCAAACTGGAAAGAGAAATGTTGGCAGTAGAGTCTGCTGCTCTGTCATAGGTATGACAGGTATGGTCGGCATGTGACGCTGCAGCCGTGTGGAGAATGTCCGGACCCTGAGAGGCTCCAGCTGACAGCTGTCATCTCCTCTTCCCGTCTCTTACCAACCTTTAATGTCTCTGTCTCACATCTACGCTCGCACTTCCAGTCATTTGGTGTCCGGTTTCATTTCTCTCCACATGTCGTCCTTTGCACTCTCACTCCGTAATTCCACTGACGCGATTCGATACGTCCTTTCAGCCACGCACAGCAGTCAGTCACGCTAACGCACTAAGATGTTGATATTCTGAAATGATCTCTTCTCAGCCGATCACTGGTCCAATCAAATTTCACCCACTGGTTCAGTTTAGTCACTGCTATGCATCTGAAGTTCAAGATTAATAACAATGGGTTACAAAAATATATTTATGAGAAGTTACCTGAATTAGGACTGTTTTGCATTGCATCCATTTTTCTCAAGTCAGGCTTTTATTCTAATTTGATTCCTCTGACTAAACTGATGACATTTTTGTGACATCATCAGTTCATTTCTGTTAATATTTCTCATCCAAAAAAGTTTTTAGGAAAAAGAAATGCTTTCTAGCAGAGTGTATTAATTAATTAAGCTCGGGTTTCTGTAAATTGATCATTTAAACACTGATAAACATGTAAATTGAACATTAAATTTTCATCTCTCCATCTCATCACTAATTGATCCCAGAATCTCAGCAAACCGATCCAGATGTGAGATGCGTTTTGATGCTCATGTTGCATCCATTGTTAAGAAAGTTGACCGGATTGAGCAAAACCAATATGATTTTTGGATTCAGCTCATCAAAATTACCTTAAAACAGTTGAAAAACCCCAAACTATTTTTTTTACCTGTTCAGTGTTTTTAGTCACTTATTTATGTTTATTTATTTAAGTTGCCTCAGATTTGGGCATCAAGAAAAACGGTGTTGAAGTGTTTGTGTTTAGTAATTTACTGGTAAGTATGGAAAAACAAAAAATATTTATGAGATACAAACATAAAAAGTAGAATAAAGCAGGCATCACAGGTCATCAAAACAATCTGACCTACTTTGCGGCATTTCAGTATTTTCACATTTTCAGCAGTTTTACACTTTTTTTATTTAAAGACTTCACTATTATTTTTACTAGTTTTGTTTTCTGTCATATACATTTTATTGTCAAACTCATCATTTTTCAGATCATATCCAGATTAGAAATGTCCTCAAATGACAGGTTGTGGCAGGACATATTTATAAAACTACCCATTAACAAACAGATAAAGTATTAATGAATGAGAACTTTTTAAATTTAAATAATGTTGCACATCTTTACGCATTAATTTAATTTAATAATGCGAATTTGATTTGTTGATTGGAATAATAAAAAATATTTGAGTACGCAGCTATTGTCTTAAAAGTTTAATTTATGTCCTACATAGAGGGCCACATTAAAGCTTGTGGCGGGCCGGATTTGTCCCCCGTACCACGTGTTTTAAAACTTAGGAAGGACACACTTCTATAAACGTCACGTTTTTATCTTAAGACATGTAGCTCATTAAAACAGTAATATAAAGGCCCAAAAATGCCACCGTACAGCAATCAAGTTTGATTAAAGCTGGAAATGCAAACCAACAACAGTAAATCCAGAGAAGATTATTTAAATGTTTCAATACTTGATACGTAAACATGCAAATCCCTCAAGTATAAAAAGTGTCATCATCGTGTTGCTGCAGTTTAACTTGGTTGGTGTTGAAATGGTCCCGCCTTCGTTTCCGTTACTAACTGCGACTCTGTGTTTCAGATGAAAGTGTTGAAGATTTGGCTGGAGAGTTGGTGCAGCTGGGCTTGATCAGTGAGGTGAGTGGGTGACACCGCAGCAGAACATGCACTGCTAACCAGCTTCACTAGAAGGACAACTTTCTAGAATTTAATGTATTTAGTGCCTCTGGCATAAATGACATTATAACCACTGAGAATCGGTGAAAAACAACGACTCTTATTATCATGGAACCTGTTTGGTTGTGTGTTTGTGGAGAAACAGCAGGGAAGGCATCAGGCTGAAAATGTCCTTTAAATGTGTCGAAAGCAGAAAAAATTACAAGCACCACCACTGGACTAAATTCTAACTATATTGTTTATATCATCATTTGTACAACTTTCTGTTTGAGTTGTGTTTTTTTAAAAAAAAACTTTTCTTTGGCAAATATACAAAAAGCAATAAATAACAGTTGTGTTTGTGATCTAACTCATTATTTTTCTGTTCCCAATCATTGCTCTAAAATCCACTGACATATTCCTGAGTCTTTCAAGAAAATAATCTTTTATTTGTCTGAAATCATCAGTTTATTCCTGTCCCTGTTTTAATTGGCCTGTTTCAGATTTTCCTTTTGCTTAAAAGACAAGTTTCATGTTTTTTAATATTTATATATTTGTGGTTCTTAAAATTATCATATATACAGTATATGTATTTCCTTTCAATATTGCTTGAGGGAATTACTCACTTGTAGTTTTTGTGTGTTTTTATTTATTTAAAACCTATTCTTCCTCTCTACAGGTGGACCAAATAAAAATATCCTCTCTGCTTGAAGAAACATTCAGCCAGGCTCTCCAGTAGCACAAATAATCCGGAGTTCATCTTCAGCCGTGTTAGCAAGTCTTTCCAAGGAGCTTTGGGTGATTATGTGACCAAAACAGGGAAGGATCCCTCACACCAAGACAAAAAAGAAATACATATATTCCAAATGCACAAAACATCCAACGTAAAGACAGACGGCCCCATAGAAACCAGCAGCTGTGAACTTTCTATTTGACTTAGGTTGTGTAATAACTGCTAAGGGAATGTGTCCCAGGCTGGGAACCCTTTAAACCAATGCTTTCTTCAAGTGTGCTTTGTTTACATGAGGAGCTGCCTCGTTTGTTTGTTCCTCCGGAGAAGTTGGTCTGAACCACCTGGGATGTCCGAATGTCTCCTTCAGCAACCTGCTGGTGTTTTCACGTTTATGTTTTAATGGCAGCATCCGGACCCACTGACAATCAGCAAACTGTAGTTTCCCTACAGACTAGTATTGCCTTTCCATGCACAAAAAAAGAAAAGAAAGAGCCAGGCTACTCCTTTCTAATTCCTCGTTCTTTATATATATATATATATATATATATATATATTATATATATATATATATATATGTTCCCATTGTATTTTGCTTGACGTTTGCTTCCTTTCATATCATTATCAGCTTTTTGTGCTTTTTCTGATCAAGCTGTTGCCTTCTAAGTTATATGTGAGAAGATTTTGGTTAACCAGTTTATTAAAGAAACAAAGTAAGTGCAATTATGGTATTTTACATTTTGAAAATACATTACTTGCTTACTTTGAGGTACTGTGAATTAGTTTTTTTTATATTTATATTTTTTTTTCCATCTGTCAAAATGCTTTCAGGTCCTTTTTTATACATATGTATATGAATTTTTAGTTTTCTTCTGTTTACAGTTGCTGCTGTCTGAGTTGACCAGTTCCTTTGCCCTTAGATTTCAGTAGAAATGTGTGTACTGAAGTTTGGTGTAGTAATTTGTTTAAAGAAATGTCTTTGGTTGATCGGTGTGTTTTGTTGGAGAAACAGGTACTTTATTCCAGGTGTTTCTTCCTTTTCCTTACGCAGCCGCCCCAACGAGGGTCCGAGCCAACAAAATACGTTTTAGTTATTTATTGGGTCCAACTAGAGCTTGGTGTTGTCATCCTCTGTTTTAAAAGAATTGGACACATTTCGTGTCGTATAGATCATGGTTCGACCTAAATTGAAATCAGGGAATTCATATCGGGTTTTTTAGTAAATTTACCTCCCAACTCTTTACTTCTTTTTCTAAAAAAGTCAAATATTTCTGAATACTGAGCATGCTGCGAAGAATTACAGCATTTTTTTTTTGTTTGTTTCTGTTAAACTTTTGGTTACTTAATTCACATATCCTATATCACTGGTATTTTTTAACTCTGTTTTATGAACTCTTTAATTATTAAAACATTCCCTTTTTCAAACGTATTATGGTTACAGTCTGCTCCACGCTGTATGCAGTCGATCTTAGTGTGTCGTTCATGTGATTTCCATTATTCTTGCTCTTTGTGAACTTCTGGGATTGTATTTTTGTAAGAGTAGCTCGAGTCAAGCAGGGGAATGTAAACGGACCACCTCAGAGCACAGAAGGGGTTCAGACCAACCAGTGCGACCACCAGGGTGCACATCGACTGCTGCAGCCTGTTTAACTCTCTTCCTCCTAAACCCCATTCAGTAGAGGTGATAAAACTGGTTATTAAATAATCAAACACATTTGACAGCTTTAGTCTGTTACTCCATGATGTGAGCTTTTGGTTGTATTTAGGTGTTTTTATGAATTGTATTTCGACACAAATGTCAGTAAACGTGTGCCTTTTTGATGCGCGAGTTCTTTCAAATAAATGGATCGATCGCTCTCTGCTTTGTAATTCTGGGATTATTTCCAAACAACTTAAGTGCAAACGTCCATGCATGTAGCCAGTGGCTTTATGAAAAAGGTGTTTGTGTTTTGATTAAATTATGTGCCTTTCTTTTCGTAAATCAATTTTTAAAGAAATTCAACTCTTACATTCTTTAAATTATTAGATGAGTCAAGTGTTTTTATTCCTGTAGTTTTAAGTTGCTGCATGGGCTGCAGGTCCAGAGAGTTTCTGACCAATTTAGTCCAGTGATGCTAAGTACAAGAATCCTGCTGGAAAATTAAATCACCATCTTTATGAAGCTCATTAGCAGAAAGAAGTGCTCTAATTTATCTGATAGATGGACCCATAGCCAGAGTTGGGGATATTGATTAACTCCATTTACTTTATTAACTTTTAAGTACTTTTGAGAGCAGGGCCGTGCAGAGACCACTAAAGGGACAGGTGCTCAAAAAAAAAAAGAAAAGGGCACATCTAACTGCATTATAGGACAAAATATCAAAGCCACAAAACTTTCAGAGTTTAATAACAAAATTGTGAGATATAGAATCAAAGCTAAGGAAAATCTATATATAAACATAAAACTATACATATGTAAGATATTTTATCAGTAATTTCTTTCTGCAGGTCCATTTATTATAAGAAAGTATTGCCATTTTCAAACCTGCAATTAGGATTTTTAAACCAGAGCTAAACCACCAGACATATTTTGTCTTTACAGAATTATAGTATTAAAAATATAAACAAGGGCACAATGCAACTTTTAGTGGACTGTAATCTATAAAAAAGTGTTGCCTGTTTGCTACACTTGCAGTGGAGATGAAGATGGTCCATTCAGAAAAGCAGAGCTGAATCAAACTTTAAAGTGGAACTGCAGAAAAAAAAAAAAAAAAAAAAAACAAAAGCAAATATTGAATTGTTAATGCATGTCACCATGAGAAAAGCCTTCTGAGTTTTGCTTAAAAAACTTTTTTCTCACATGACATCGTGAGCAGGGTCCAAAATAGCAACAAAACATTTTTGATGTGTGCAAATACGTTTGTTTGGCAAATAACTTTTTAAGTTCACGAGACAAAAATGAGTTATTTAATTTAGAAAAAAAATATTTAAACAAAACGTTTTGGTTTTTTTAAAAAGAAATTATTACAATTCCAAAAGTTTTGATTACAATTTTTTTTACTTAACTGAGGTAATGTTTTTTTTAATTGAATAATTGGGAAAATAATAAATAAATAAATAAATAACTTCATACTCTAAACTTACTTAAAGTCTCGATTGAGTTTTTTCCCCTTCATTAATGACACTTTTATTTCATACATTATATCCATCATGTAGTTCAAAGTGAGTTATTTTTTATTTTAAATGAATATCCTTGTTGGACTCTTATTTAAGTGCTATTCTCCTTCAAGCTACATTAACCTAACGCTAGAATAAATGTACAGTACATCATGCAGCAAAGGAAATTAGAAGATCCATTATTGAGTAATAATGGATCCTCAATTATTACTAAATCAACTTTATTATTTAAAATTGATTTAAATAATATATCAACTTTTTAATTCGCATATATTCTAATTTCTAATATTTTCTGTAATGTGGAGCGCGTGCAGCACGTCGCAGGTAAAGCGCAGGTAAATTACGTCAACCAGGAAGTGGACAGAGGGACGTCGGTGTGGGACGGAGCGGCTAAAGAAGCTTTTGTTTGAGCCTTTTCTGTGAAAAACAGTAAAGAGTATCAGAAAAACGCGAGCCTGCGGCAGAGAAATGTGCAGCTTTGGTGAGTCCTTGTTTTCTGGTAGATGTCACGAAATCAGAGTCGTGTTTTCAAACGGGTCAAACGTGCCGTCCACGCTTTGTCTCCACTGCTGTAACTTACAGCAGGTCTCCGAGCTCAGGGCGGATTATTTATGAAATGTCTGCATCATTTGTTGGGTAAATAGACGAGAATCTGCCGATAGTCCGTCACGGCTTTGTGTGCACAGATGTGATTGTTGCAACCTGTGGAATAATATCCATTAAAGAGTTTCTTCTTGAAAATGATTAAACCTGAAAAACAGGAGAAATAGTCAATGTTTAGCTAAACCTTATCAAGTACGCAATTTATTAGAAGTGAGGTTTTCTCTATTTTTAAATGCAAGCTGTGATATTAGTTAAGCTCACACACTCAATTGTGTTTTATTTCTGTTAACATTTTTCTTCTGACTGGAAAAGTAATGTTAAGGTTCTGGAGCAGTTTCACTTGAATCTGTGGAGGAAGATACAGATTAGGATGGTGGGAAAAGAGGCTTTCCAGTGTTTAGCTGACTCATACATAAACTGACTAAATACAAGTGGAAACATGGCAAAAGATTAGTCAGCAATTATAAGAAGACTTTGGTTTTGGTGCTGCCAAAGAGGAAAAACGTCAGTTATTAATAGGAAAGAAAAAATTATTTTGAACGTCCATTTTTAATCAAATGTTTCAAAATTTGTGTTGTCCTTTCAAAGTTAATGTTGCTTCTACATTTTCCTAGTATTTTTGCTTGATTCATTACCATTCAGAAACAAACTTGTTGCAGCAGAGAAATGTGAAATTATAGGGGTACGATTAAGTTTTTACCCAGCGGTATAACCAATTAGCCCTTTTCAAAACTAGAAAAGTGATGTTTTTTTATTAATGTGACTATTTAAATAGGCATTTTTTAATTTAAGATGAAACTGACTACATCCTAAGATATTATTACAGCATAAATTCTCCTTGGACGTCATCTCCAGGCCAAATACAAGATAAGAAAACGACAACTCTTAGATCTAGTTAAATGCAACCCAGCTTCAGTTCAAATTAACCCAGTTATTTCCAATATGATCCTGTGTTTCCCTCCCCTAGATAAGGACAAAGGGCCGGGGCGGCTGATGAAAAAGGGGCTCGTTCTCATCCTGGTCGGCCATATTAACTTCATCCTGGGAGCCATCGTCCATGGCAGCGTCCTGCGCCACATTTCCAAACCCAGCCAGCACATTAGTACGCAGTACACTGTAGCCAACATCATTTCTGTCACCTCTGGCCTGCTGGTAGGTTCCTGCATCAGACGTTTAGTTTTTAAATCAGCTGAGGAAACTGATGCATGAAAATGATGCGGTTATCAGGAGTTGTGCATGTTGTGTCATGTGTAGCAGGTGTTTGACTACTTATTGTCATTCAGTGACTTTTAAAACACAATATTGGCTAAATGTTTGTTCTCAGTCACATCTGAGGACACATGGTGTGTGGATGGAAACACTATTTATTTAAAACATTTTTATAAACCTTTACCTTTGTCTCGTTTATATCTTTCCTCTTTACTTGTCCAGCTCCATCTCTTTGTTACGGCATTTCTCATTTCTCTCCTCTGCTCTTGGTTTTCTCTTTTTCCAGGCAGCTGAAGGGAATAATTACACATCAACCACATTTTCTCTATTTGTTTATTGATTTTTTTTTCCTGATTTGATAATGCTGGATGCAGCTATAGATTTATGTTTACATTGTCGGAATAACACAACATGTAGTATTTTTTAAAACCATAAAATCTCTCCAGCTGAACCAGGTGCAGAATGCATCTCCATACATTTTATTTACATTCATTAAAACCTATCTTCTAATCATTCAACTTTTGCAATTTCTTTAGCTTTTGTCACTGAACAAAGCAGTGTAATTTATTTTTATTGTTATATTTACAGGGCATTGGGAAAATATTAATACCTTATAGACCTTCACATCTTGTGACGTTACAAACACACTTCAAAAAGTTAGGGTTTTTTTTGCGATAACATTTACAAATGAAATCTGGAAATGATGTGCTGCGTGTCTCCATTCAGTCCCAGTAACTCAACAGTTTGTAGAGACAATCCATCCATTTTCTTGACACCCTTGTCCCTTGGTGGGGTCAGGAGGTGCTGGTGCCGATCTCCAGCTGACGTTCCGGGCGAGAGGCGCGGTCACCCTGGACAGGTCGCCAGTCTGTCAAAGGGCAACACAGACACACACAGGACACACAACCATGCACACACACCTAGGGAGAATTTAGATAGACCAATTAATCTAACAGTCACAGGGAGAACATGCAAACTCCATGCAGAAAGACCGGGGCCGGGAATCGAACCCAGAACCTTCTTGCTGCAAGGCAACAGCTCTACCAACTGCAATTTTTGCTGCAATTACATCTTCAAGTGGTTAAGATTTTGTCTGTCACATCCAGATAGTTAAAATCTAGTCCAATTTTCTTTGCAAAATAAGATTGGACAGATAACATGTGTGGACAACAATCTGCAAATCTTAATCATTTTATTAGATTTACATCTAACAAATGAATGAGTCATTTCAGCTGAACAGGAAATATTTGTGTTTGCAGGTTCTGCCTGCCTACTGATTTCTTTTTCTCTTCTGCATCGGAGCAACAACATAAAACACATGAGATATAAATCCTTCTGTCCCAGTTGTTGTCGGTCTGTTTGTGCAGTCATACTGCTGTGTGTTTTTCTCTGCCATCAAGACAGAACTTGCCCGTCATAAAGGAGCTGGTTCTTCAGACTAATCAGCTGTCCCTGCAGGGCAGGCCTCATTACCTTCATTTATCAGAAAAACTGACACTCGTCAGCAATAAGATGGTGTGAACTTTCACTTCTTTTTCTGAAATTTCCTTCAAATTGGATATGAGGGTCATAAATAAGGCCAATAAAACGTATGAGTGTTACGAGCTACAAATTACAAAATCTGTATCAGATTTAGTTTTTGTCGATGGCTTCTGTTTTGATGTTCAGCATTCTGTTCGCTGATTTAATTCACCTTTTTTTAATCTAAACATCCATATTAATAATCCAGTTTCACCACCCGAGGCGAGGATTCCTTACTACTCCAGAGTCTAATAAAGTCGACTTTGCTCATGTTTGTCTCACAGAGCATTGCTTCTGGGATTATTGCCATTGTGGTTTCAAGGAACCTTCATAAGTTTAAGCTGGTAAGAGTTTAACACATCTCCAGATACTGAAACACATCATGTTGCGTTTTATTTTCCCACTTTTCATGACGTTTCCTCTGTGTCCCCAGATAATAGGGCTTATGGTGGCGTCCTTCCTGAACGCCCTGCTATCAGCCGCCTGCAGCGCTGGGCTCCTCGTAGCCATTGGCGTCACCATCGCCTATAACGGCAGCGGTCTGATGTTGGGATGCAACGACACGGTGGTGCCCATCAACGCCCGCTCGCCTGTCAGCGCTCAGTGCCCGTTTGATACAACACGAATCTATGTGAGTGGAAGCTGCATTGCTCAGTGCTTTTTATTAAGTTATATATAGGCTACCGTATTTTCCGGACCTACAATTTAAAAAACTGGAAACGTACATATATTAGCCACTGATATCTCCACCACTCTCGGTTTTCCACAAGGTTGCAACAGAGGGCTGCTTCTTTAATAAATCTGCTATTAAGGACGTAGCCCCTGCATGGTTTCATTTCACATACAGATTGATAGCAGCGGCTATGTCGATGACCTTATGAACTTCATGTTGTTTTCATGATGAGCGGGTATGAGTTTGGATATATTTCTCCTTCATGCCTGCTGCTAAACATGTGCTTGTTCTAAATGAAAATTAGCACTTTCTTCTTTGATTTCCAAGTCTGACTTCCAATGATTCACTTCCTGCTATAGAGCCCCCTGGTGGTTGGAGAAAAATCCACAGAAAAGCAGCACCGGACTATAAGCCACATGGCTCAAAGCGTGGAAAAGAAGTAGCAGTTTACAGTCTGAAAAATACAGCATGTATTATCTATTATTGCTTTTTCCACTTCCTGCTGTGGCTCAGGACACCACGCTGGCCTTGTGGATCCCCTGTGCCATGCTGTCGGCAGCGGAGGCCGGCCTGTCGGTGTGGTGCTTCATGGTTGGACTGGCTCTCAGAGGGATCGCACCGTGTGGGAAGAGCTACATCAAAGAGCAGGTGAGTCTCTGCAGGGAAGACCGAAGCGCTCCAGGCTCTAACTGTGGTCTGTGACTGTCTGCATCTCCACTGACTCACAGAGTCAAACTGGTTCTGGTTTGGTTTCATTCAGACACAGAACCTATTCATGTGTTGGATAATCCATGTTAAATCAGGCAGGAACTTTCCATATACATATTTTTTAGCTTGTCTTAGACAAAAAATGAAATTTATCACTATAGAGGTCTGGAGCAAATTTCAGTTTGTTTAATCTTCTATTAACTTATAATAATAATAATAATAATAATGGGCCTTTTAATATGTCAAGGTGACTTCTGTTTTAGGTTATAACTAAGTAAATTAATGTAGATTTTAAATATTCATACTTGTGTTTTTCTGTACCATTAGAACATGTTATTTCTCTTTCAGAGTTGTACAATAACTATATTTTGCAGTTTAACCTGCAATGCTTTGTCTTATTGCATATATAATTATACAAATTTACTGATAATCTGGTGATTTTATTTATTTATTTTACGTTTTTTTCTGCCCCTTACAGAAGATTAAGATTTTTTTATTTTTACTTTAACACAAAAAAGTCTTGATGACTTTTTTATTATTATTGAGCTGCTAAAGCAAAAAAAAAATCTCCAATGCACTTCAGCCACTTAAGTTTGAAATGTTGTGAGATATTTCTGTTCAATATTTTATTTTATTTCATTTATTATCTATTGGTTTTCTATAAACCATACTGACGAGCTCTGAGTCCAGTAAGTTCTTTATGATGATTGTCCATTGTTAAATTTTTATGATGACACACTTTAATTGAACATAACACTAATAATAATACTAATAATAAGCATTTCTGTCATTGCACTGTACTACATCCGTTTAATTACAGCAGATTTGTTCATGTTATCACATTTTCCTTCCTTTTCCATCACAGTTGGAGGAAGAGACTGAAAACTCTCCACAAACTCGTCGCCTTATGGGAAAACATTTCAAAGCTGAAGCATAAAACGCTTCGTAAGTCTGTAGAAGTCTGTCAATTTCAAATTGAGGAACTTAAAGGTTTTGAAGGTTAATATGTGCTTGGACGTGTGTGTGTAAATGTGACAATGTCTTAAAATGGCCGCCCTATTTAGGTTTATTAGAACCTAATATGAAACCAGTGCTTATGAAGACAGTTTTTTAGTTTGATTTTTATTTCTTAAAAGTAATTATTTAACAGTTTGTTTACCTTTTTTTAACCACTCCATGAAATCTAACATGCCTTAACATTTTTTTTTCTACATTCAGTTTTGATTTCCATTCGATTAATGCCATAAAATGGTAAATTGCACTTTTTTTCTTTTTTTTTTTTACTATTGGCGTTAAACAGGAAGGTAAATGAAACATGCAGCATTTGTTAATTAAAGTTAGTTCAAGTTTTATATATATGTCTTACTGTAATTGCATTTTTGTTTCAAAAATTGTATTTCAAGGTATGTTGGACATTTTTAACTCGATTTGTTTCATTTTCTACATCATTTGCCATCATTATCTATCAACTTAGTTCAATCTTTTTTTATAATATAAAAACTAAAAAGAAACATTCAAATATGCTGGTAAATAAATGTATTCTGAACAACATGCATTAAAAAACAAAGTTAAATCCAAAAAGCCATGTTTGGACTCTGTGTATTTATAAATGTTCTGTAATGTTGGTCATTGTTAAGTGGGGTCACATTAAAAGGTTAAAACCAGTAAGTGGGTCAGCAGCCTGAGCCGGACCCCCCACAACTCTGTGACAGAGAGGATCAGATCAGCCATGAAACGGTTAATCTAGGGCCGTGCTTAACTGTGTGGAAGGAAATCATAGCGCAAAAACGCTAATCCTGAAGCTCTGCAGGACAAATATTGACTTAAGTGTTGACTAATGCAGTCACAATGAGCCAAGCTGCAGCAAGAAATTCAAATCATTTTAAGGAGGACTTTAAAAACATGAGTAAAATGTGTGACATTTTATCAAGCGACTTATAACTAGTTACATACAGTATTCTTTGCTTTTTTATATTAGTTTTTAATCAATGTCAGTGTCAGCATTTGCTAAGTCTGTTTGAAAACTGACAGCAGCATCTCCAAACAATTTGTAAATGAAGGATATAGTCATGCTTGATTGGACCAAAATCATCAGATGACGCGGCTCCCCACATCAAACCTCACTTTGCCTTTCCACTCCGATTTCAGATTCCAGCACTTTGCTTTTGAAATGAAAAGCAAATTTAATATTCATCTGAACAAAGGACTTTGGACCCACATTGAACACCAGTCCAGTCTTTTATCTTCTTGGATCAGAAAACTCCGATTACCTTATCAGTCCAGGAGTGACTTAAGACAACAAATGCAACATTTGTCGTACACATCATGGATATTTGTTGTGGCTGGAGAACCTTTGAGTCAAATTGCATTTTCTTCCACATGTTTTCCTTCCACTCAACTTCCTATTTCTTTGCCCTCTGAACAGACAATCTTTAGCAGTGACTATTTATGTCTTACTCTCTTTGAGGACGGTTCACTGTCTGCTGACCAATTGTCAATTCATTTTTATTTACCATTGTGTAAGCCATAGCACGACATTTCTGTATTAAAATGAATTTTAATGGTTTCTAGTTAGAGAAATGTAATTTGTGATTTTTATTAATTTTAAGACATAATTCTCAAAATAGTTCAAGCAGAGGTCAGAACAGCACTAGGCTTTTCAGAATAACATTTATGAGATGAACTGAACTACTGAGATGAATTCATTTTTAAACATATTTCAAGCTGTAAGAAAAGCTAAATTGTGTCAACCTATGAAGCACAAAAAATAAGTGCAAATAAATAAAATGCAGCACCTTTCAAAGCTCACATTTATGACGCATATTTTGGTTATGATAATGCAGTCCAGTCACGCAGTCAAAACGCCACAACGCATTAGGCTTCATTAGTATTCCATTATGGTGGAGATGAATTTTTAAGCTGTCCACTGTAGCTCTGACACGCCCACATCCACTCACACACACTGTGAAGTCAATTGGCTCGCCTGCGCGCTCACGCTCAGTCCGCGCTCCCGATGACTCGTGGGCAGCGAGCAGCCAGCAGCAGAGCAGCGCGGACCAGCAGCGGCACTGCGGTGAACAGAGCCCGGGACCCGAACCGCCCGCTGTTCTACACACAAGGTAAAGCATTTCCTCCTCTAACATTATACCTCCCTCATCTCTGCGCCTCATTCGGTTCTGAGCTGTAAAACAGGCGCGCAGACTTGGACAATATAACGCTTTAAAGGGGAAAATGTGCGCAAACAGCGCGCTGTTGCTGCGTGGAATACGCTGCGGTGACAAACGGACTGATGATTTTTTTTTTCTTTTTTTATCTGCATGTTACCGCGTGTTGTTGTCGCTGCAACAACGAAGATGATTCCGTGGACAGAGCGACGTGAAATGTCTGCGCTCTGAAACCACCCACTTCATTTTTCTCTGATAACTAGAAGGAGCGAACGCTAACGACGCGCCTCACCGCGAACGTTACGCAGGTGTTCGCCTAAATTACTAATCAATGTAACAATGTTAATGGCTGCTGGCTGACAGCAGCTGGCGTGCGCGACGTCGTCACGCAGAGCTGCGGAAATGTCCATGTTGCTTTAGGATATATTAGTGGAGGATATAAGCTGTAAAGTTTACAATTCAGCCACACGGAAAGTCGCGTAGTGGGTCAGTGTGAACATCAAAGGAGCGTTGCTTTATGGAGCGCAAAAAGTGCCATAAGGATATACACAATTATATATATGTGTGTGTGTGTTATATATTATATATATATGTGTGTATTGCATGCTGTAATTGTCAGAATTATGTAATTTCTTGAAATTAATGTAGAACTTAAACAAATTTGTAAATTATATATTTGACTGGTTATATTGTTTTAAAAATAAATCTATACATTTATGAAGTGTTTCAGCACCATACTCTGAAGTAATTATTTTAATAATTACAACTTGATTATATCAGTCATTTGCTGCAGTACATGGCTTGATTTAATATTGTTTTCTATCAGCCTTCTCCTTCAAAATCTGTTGGAGTTACTACTTTGTTTATTCTAACATAAAAAAATCCTCCTGGAACGACATTTCTGTGCCACAGAGAAATTTTATTATTATTATTATTATTATTATTATTATTATTGTGCTTATGATTTGTCCTCATATTAAGCTGAATTCAGCTGAAAACTTGTTGTTCTTCTCCACTGTCATCCAGGTTTGACCAAAACATGGACTTACTGCAAAATCAATGTCTAATCGATGTGATCGGCTGAGCTTTATTTCTATAGATTACTGTCATTTTAAAATGAAGTTTATTGCATTATATGATTAGTTATATCAAATTTAAAAGTTTAACCTGCATGATCAAAATTATTGTTTTTGTATATAAATTTTGTTTTGTTGTTTTAAATTCAATTTGTTTTGAATTGGCCTTATACAAATAAAACAAAAAACTGAAATCAGACGATAGGACCCTGTGTTATTTCATTATTTAATTTTAATGAAGGAATTCTAACATTTTAATAATATTGCATTAAATTAGATTTCAATTAAGGGACACATAAATTATTGTTGAATTTTCTTGCTTTTTCAAGGGCACTTTTTGTGCTCCGTACGGCTGTTGGCCAGTGAAGCTCACACAAACGGGAGCGGAGGTGGGGGAGTGTCTGGGCCGCTCATCCACAGGTGTACGTCCTCACAGGCGTCTGAGCTGACAGCAGGTTCACTTTGAACACACTTTCTGTAGTGTGCAACCTGACCCCCGCTGACTCAGCTCTCCTACAAGACCATAATCCGACACTGAGGCAAGCCAAGACAATTTTTCCTAAGAATGCAAACACACACTCTGTCAGGAAAGAAAATCGGCTTTACACTCATTTGGGTGATGTAAAAATGTATCATAATAGGATGATTTTATTCATGTAAAGAAGGGTGTGGTTGATCAGAGACGATATCTGCAACAGTAAACTTCAAGGAAATCCTCTTTGCTTTTTTAGGCAATAATCCCCTCTTTGTATATTAAACTTGTAAGACCTGTTTTCAGTATCCAAAACAGTCTGACGGTTTAAAAAGAGACGTTTTGTACCTTTGCAGGGTTGATTATGACACGCTGGAGCCTCGGCGGTCCCGGCCATCTTCTCTGGAGAAGAACAGATAAGGAATTGAAAGAATAAAGACCAGAAAGAAAACGGCAGGAGACGGCTTGCATATGGAAGACGGAGCTTTGCAATAAGCTTAGGGATGGAGCCAGGTTTACAGGCCTTTGACCAGAGGAGCACTGGGATTCAGAGAAAAATCCAATAATGGGAAATCAGGTTAGGTATTCTGAAACACAATGAGAAGATTTCCAGAAAGTGCAGCTCTCTTGAATTTGGAGTTCCCTTGTGTAGTTTAGCCTGCATGCCTCCTGTCTGTGGATTTCTCCTTTAGTGTGGGTTTGTGGGCTTCACATCCATCACTCACTTTCAAAATGGACACGTTTCTCTCTTACCAAGCTGCTGTCAAAATAAGGATGATATAAACAACCTGAATCACTGACATGTCGAGCGTTAAAAAGAAAAACACCTGTCAGAGGAGGAGACGGACGTTCAAAAACTGTAGTAAACGGCTGCAGACAAAACGTCCCTTCCTGCTATCTGTCCATGCTCCTCCTGCTGCTCCTCTTCTCCCTGGGTGCCCCTCACATGGAGTCTATAGAGAGTCACAGTGAATTCAGCTGTGAGCCCATCAGACTGAGAATGTGCCAGGATTTGCCTTACAACACCACCTTCATGCCCAATCTCCTGAATCACTACGACCAGCAAACGGCTGCTCTGGCCATGGAGGTAGGTGATGGTGTTCTTCTTCTCTCCTTTTTTATTTTAAATGGCAATTCAAATGGGGTTTTTTTGTGTGAAAATGGGGAGAAATGCTGCTGCTGTTAATGTCATGTTGCTATTTCTGAATAATAATTTAATAAAATGCACAGGGCTTAGAAATGGTTGAGACTACAAAGCAGCAGCCTGCAGAGTTTTATCTTGTTGCGTCATGCACCTGCTGAGGTCTAAAGGATTCCTCATGTAGCTTAAAGTGACAGGAACAGATATGACTCAGATACAAATGTATCTGAAATGAAAACTGACATTATGTGCCAACGTTAAAATCAGTTCATCAGCTCAGAACGAGAATCTTTCTGAAGCAACGGGTCCATCCATCATCTGCAGGCTGCAGATGAACTGCAAATTGATTAGTAGAGTTGGATAGTAACTGTCTACGTTTACTCGGTTACATTTACTTGGAAAATACATACTTTTAGAAGTGTTTTTATTTGAATAATTTTATTTTAAGGTGTCACTGCTTTAAGTTTAGTAAAATTTCTGGATACTGAATCATTTCACTGATGGAAGAAAAAGCTTGTTTTAACCAAAAATCTACCACAAACACACCTGCAGGTTTTTGTCCCATAAGTTATTTTTTTACTGAATGAAATTATTTTGTAATTTTTATTTTAATTATTTTCATCTTGATCTTTAAAATACCAACATTTCCACATGATTTTGTATTTTTATGGGTCTGTTTGATTGTCTTAAATAATTGAGTAACTACTAAATACTTTTTTACTTGGCTAATTTCTTGAGTTAAAATATGCTAACGTAGTTCTACTCGAGTCCAGTTTTTTGTGTACTTTACCCACTTCTGTTTATTACACTCGGTGATTTACATGTTCATTTTTATAAAAGAATGTGGTACAACTACAACATTTATGCTTATATTCTTTATCATCAGTGCAGACAGGCATGGGTTGCTCAGAAACAAACAAGGCTTCTTCTTGCTTTCTGCAAATGTTGCCTCAGAGCCTTTAATCTGAGAGCTGCAGGAAACACAAAGCTGCAGGCATGAAAATTGAGGATTTAAGCGAAGCAGGGCAAGAAAGGGCTCTGCTTCATCTCCTCATGTTGCAGATCCATCTTCCTACATGTTGCTTCTTCTTAGACACAGATGGATGTGTATGTACCCATCCAGTCATTCCTGACCTTTTAGTTTTCTATATGAGCTCTAGCTGACAGACAGAAGGTGCAATCTGATCAGTAGAAGGAAAATATTCTCCAGTGAGGTTTGTGTGTGTGGTTTAAAGCTTTTAAGACATTCCTTGGTGTGTGGACATTTGTTTGTAGCAACTGAGGGGAAGTAGTGCTGTCTTACACACACACGCGCCACACACACACACACACTGTGCATCGTTATCATGTTACCCCTCTTTCCTACTCCATTGTTAGTCCCTGGAGAATGTGAAAGGACACAGAACAAGGTGTTTTTCAGTAACTACGCTGTAATTACCTGTTTTTGTCCAGGTCACTAAGCAAAACCTCTATTTTCTGAGGTGTTAATTTTACTGATATTTTTTCCTCACTACATTATAACTCTAACCCACTAATAGGGAATTAAGTTCAAATTTCAAACATGTAGAGCTTCTCTTATTTTCTTTTTGCACAAAGCCACTCCATAATCTAACCAGCAGAGGTGCGGCCTCGTTTTGGCGACTGAATTTAAACAACCCAAATATCTCCAGCAGCGCGTTCAAATAAATCTGCTTCCAGCTGTTCATAGTTGGTCTATTAAATTACTCTTGCTGAAAAGCTGATGAATTTGAACAAGGCATGTGTTGGCTGGCTGAGATGCATGTTTAATCCTGAGGGATTTTTGTTGTTTTTATGTTTAGTAAGCACTTTTCCACGTCAAAATGGATGATTGAAATTCTGTCTCATTTTATGACGGAACAAGATTTCAGCGATTTCCTTTTTCCCCACGTCAAAATATGCTGTGTTTCCAAGGATCTGCAGTGGGATGATTACTTTCTTTGTGGAATTACTGACTGCATTTCGTTACGGTCAGAGCTGCAGCTACAGTCATGGCCTTTAATCAGCAAATGAACGACCGTGCAATTGTTCAGTCACGTCAGTTCCCCAATGTCTTGTCAAAACACGCTGCCTCAGAGACTCCAACAACCATCTGGTGCTGAACTTGATTTGACCCAGATGAAGCAGGAGCCAGGTAACCAACACCCACAGTCGCTCCAGTCATTTCTGAAGATGGCTGAGCAGCAACATGAGTCGTGTTATTTTTCCTGCTCTGCAGTGACCAGGCGGCGCTGCCCCGGTGGAAACCCTGGAGGAAATTTAATAATCCCTCAATAGAAAACACGGGCTGCCTAATGCCAGCTTGTGTGTGTGTGTATGTGTGTTTCTGTGGAAGGAAATGTCTAATTTCTCCTCCTCGATCAGTGAGTTTAACTATTTTTCCTTTCCAGATTCTTACTAAAACCTAGTTTTAGATTTTTACAAGTGTTCCAGTCCTGATGTCTCCTTTAGTTGTGATGCTTTAAAACAGTCTAAGTTGGATATTGCAAAACTTTTTGACCTAATTTAAAATATACAGCACATTCAATTAATTTATATTTCCCCGCACTGGAAAGCACTCAAGTACATAATTTAAAATATAATTTAATCTGATCTTGGAGAACAAATTACAGAATTACTGGCTGGAAGCATGACTAACATTGTTTTTACAGACAATTTTGAGTCCATAGTTTCTTCATAAACATGCAACCACTAACCCCACATTGTGAATTATGTTAATTTATTTGGTTCTTCAAAAACGCTGGACGTTGTGTAATTTCAGAACATGCAGCTGGAATGAAAGTACACATTTTATAAATATAAACTGTCTGGAGCCTGTAAATTTCATGAAAACAAAATGTTTTCATAATAATTCAGCCTCATATGACATATCAAAATTCAGAATATTTTATTATGATCTGTTTATTTACCAAAATCTTTATGGGATTATTGTATAAACATATTTTAGTGACATATTTTGGTTGTTGGGGAAAATTTCTAATAACTTGTGAAATGTATCCTGGGATTTATTCAAAATGCAGATTTTTATTTTTACCTTTTAACTCACACTAGAGATTCTGCCTTTATCTGTTGCCTTTATAGTTGAGATAACTCTGGTTCCCAAGTGGCGTTGTGGGTAAAGCTCCAGAAACGCTGTGGTTCCTGTAAGTTTAATTGCTTATCCAGGGTTAAAAAGTGGACACTGCTACTTCCTCTGTGTGTGTGTGTGACTGGGCTGGGTTACGCTCCCAGCTGTCATCGCTCACTAGTGCAAACTAGCTGCTAATCTCTCTCTCTGCTCCACAATGACGACATTGATTCCCACACCAGCGGCCACCCATCTGCTACAATAGTCAATTAAACCTGAGCAGAGAGGCTGAAATAAGGGGGGAGGTGAAGTTGTGCAGGCAAGACGTATTTTTAAGGGAGGTTTTGTTTGTTTGTGCATCTATTTACGTGCCCATGTAGTAAAATAAGAATATAATCTTTCCTGTCCATCTGCCTCAGTATGTCATGGTTCCCAGAGGATTAGTTGTTGTGACATTACCTAAGCGCTTTGCGTGTTGAAAACACAGATTTAGACGTATGACACAGTGAATGTTCATCAGCAGCAGAACAGAGTTTACCGCGGACAGATGGGTCTGCGAACCTACGAGCGCCAGTGGCATCATGTGGTGTTTGTTAGGTCAATTTTGTCCAGGTTTTGTTTTGCAGAATTTTATCCATTTAAAGAAAATGTTTGACAATAAATGACATTTATAATTTCAATAAGTTGGCGAAGATTCACATTTTGAGAGCAAGAGACAACAGAAGAGTTTTACATTGATGGACAACAAAGTTGCTGCAAATAGGAAACACTGTAAAAATGGTTCCTTTTTAAAGTATTAATGCAAAAGTTTAACAGTTAACTTGTTGCAATTTTTGGCATGCTTTCACTTCAAATAATTATTTTCTTTAATATTATTTTGGTAGTGGAAGTGCATCAACTAAATTCATGACACTGGTTGCTCTGACGATGTTTGTGCTGCTATAACCACACTGCTTTATTCTGTGGTAATCTCCAAACATTCAAGAATATCTGCAAATCTTTATTACCTTAATATAAAGTTAGTATTAATGTGCTTCTTTTACACCCTGGTTTCAACAGAAATGCTTTAGGATCAGTTTACATGTTCATCTAAGGCACCAGATGAAAGGCAAGAGATCAGCTATCCTGACATCAGAAACTCTTCCTTCAGGCTCTGAGAGAAATACCTGGCCAGTAGTTAACTTTGTAGACCATAACTGAACTTAAACCAGGGGTGTCCAAACATTTTGCCATGTGGGTCAAATTGTAGGACCAAAACCACCAACAAAGCAAATAAAGTAGCTGAATATTTATTGTAGATTATTATGATTGTGTATCAGGGCCATTGTAGATAGAAAAAAAGGACTAAATTTCCACCAAAGACTACAATTTTGTGATTTCTTTTGAAATGTTCTAGTTAAATTTTCAAAAGACAATTTGAAATTCAGAAATGAAAAGTTTTTTGTTGAAAATTTCTGATATTAATGTTAAAATTTGATATTTGTTTTCTATCAAATTGTCTTCTCTAGAATATTTCAGAGATTACGCTTAAAACCTTTTGGCAGAAATTTACTACTTACTACAACTTTAATGTGCATGTTTGCTGTATTAAAGAGACATCTAGTTTTTAGTTTCTTTTGGACTCGATTGAATGCCTTTTTTTCAGTAATCGGAATATTATTCCAGTCAAAACTCTTGGTGTGTTTAACCACATTTAAGAAAGCATAAAAGCTGATTTGGCTGCAGTAAAGTTGGCTTTTCAGTGAAAGATAAAGTTGGTTTTACCTTTTAGTAAAAATTGGTTATAAAAAGACAAATACTTTGTGTTGTACTTCACATTTTCCTTTATGAGAAAATTATGTTGGTAATAGTTTTTAAATCTGCATCTGTGTCTGCAGGCCAAATTTGTATAAGTTTTGAATTGCAATTGGGGGCCACACAAAGTCAATCCAAGAGCCACAAATAGCCCCCGGCCTCACTTTGGACACCCCTGGCTTAAGCATGTATTTTTATGTGTGGTGTGTGTGAACACACACACAGACATCCATGTACCTCCTCTAAAAGAAGCACTATGATGTCTGCCTAGAAATTAGCTTCACTTGATGTGAATTTCTACATATTAGATGTTTTTTTTTCTAGCACAGTTTGTATTTTTGTGTTTAAGTGAAATCTTTGTCATGAATATCAAATTTATTCTGGGCAAAATTATCTTAAATCTGTTCTAGCAAATAAAATCTACAAGTTTCGGCTGCTGTTTTTGTAAAATCTGTTATTTTTTTGTCTTAATGAAAAATGTGAATATACCGTATAAGAGCTCTAAAGTGTGGCACTTATAATGTAGGGGAGCTTTTGGTCAGTCTAATTCAAACAGATTGTGCAGTTTTTTTGAGAAGGAAGCGCCACTGCAGCAGGGTGGTCCATGCTAACAATAAAATCTCATCAAGCTGTCTGGAGTCTTACCTGGTGGAGGACGATGCAAAGCCCACCGACAAACAGCTCAAACCACCATTAAGAGCACAATGGTGTGTAAGGCAAATAATCAGCATGTCGCTCGTTATGCAGCCTGCAAATAAATGAGATTTCTGGGTGAAACAAATTGCAAAGACCTTTTTAATGAAGTGCAAACCCCTCAAGGATTGTAAAACCCAACAACAATGCAACCGACAGGGACCTTGATTAAAGCAACAAAATGAAATAAAAGGGCCTGGTAACTGGTGTCAGCCCTACATGCTAACTCAGCTGCCACTTCATGTCTTTCTATGACATGTTTCTCTGAGCTCTGCACATTATTACACCCTCATCACAAAGCGGAGCAGTCCCAAAACCCAACAGGTAAATAAGAGTTGGGACAGCAGGGAAAAATCACAAGTGAAAGAAATATAAAGGGGCAAATGCAGCGCAGGAAAAGCTGTTGAGCTTCTGCTGTTTCTGAACATTTGGAAACATTTGATATGCATTTATATATATATATATATATATATATATATATATAAAAAATAAAACAAACATTTTGCCAGCCTTTCCAAATCTTTAAGTCACAACTCTGACACAGAAGTTTTGAATTATATATAACTTTATTCTAAATGCTGAAATAGTTGCTTGCCCACTGCTTTAAACATGTAAATATACTTTACTGCTGTTTTTGTTTTGTTTGCTTTTGTTGTATACAACTTTTATTCTTTTATTACACTAAATTCAAAAAGGTTAAACCCAACCAAACGTAGTTATATAATAATGTAATTAATTGACCGTAGCAGTGCCACCCACAAAGAGGCATTAAGGGGGCCATGAACCCCTCTTGAAAACGACTGACTGCCTCAAAGAATCATGTTGACAGCCATACAGAGTCATCGTCTTCAATGAAAACCGAAATGTAAGACACTGCATAAATAAATTCAATTTTAACCCTCTTACACCCGAGTTTTGAGTGTCTGTCTATATAAATCTTCCTTATTGTCCGTAGTTCTTTAGATGTCCTGTAAGATTATATACTTACCCATGTATCCATAATAACCGGAACGTTCAATATCCAGCAAGTTATTTCCGAAATATACCGTGTATTAACAGAGTGCCCCCCGATTAATTACACTCGCTGCAGCTGCGACAAGTATTAACCCAATACTTGCTGGAAAGTGCAACGTGTCCTCTTTCAGAAACCGTTGGAATTTTTCAGATAGCGCTACGTGTGGCGGAATTACGGTACTGCAAATTTAGACATGTCAGTGCCGACAGGTCGGTCGTAGAAGGGTTAAATATTATAGCTTTTAAACATTTTTTAGCTTTGCCCCCTAACTTTGGTGTGGCCTGATCTGGCTACCCTTTTTTAAACCATCCGTGGTCCCACTGGACCATAAGGAGTTTGTATCTTTGTGTGTCTCGTATCAGACACTGAAACTTTGTTTTGGCAATTCTGACATGAACTCGTGTGACTCTAGACATTTTAGGAGGTTTTGCACTTTTAGCTAGCTGTGTTAAAGCTTTAGTACACAATTTTAGTAGATTGAAAAGCAGCAAAACGTTTTTTTTAAAAAAGGCAAATAGTTGTTAATTAGTTGCAGAGGCAGAAGGAATAATAATCTGTTGGTTACAAAAGAAGGCAAAGAACGAGGGGGGGTTCCGAGAGGGAATGTCAGGAGGGAAATGCTGACGGACTGACAGGTTGTGTAAAGTCTGTGGATTCTACTGTCTTTGCTGTTTGGGTTTCTCTCATCAGGGGTTCCTGTCTTTCAAAATAAGACTGGTTTGCTCATGAAAGGCCGCCCTGGGCTTTGCAGATCCTTTAAACCAAAACGTGTGGATGTGTGTGCCAAACGTGGAGAGTTTTACGCTTCTTGTGTTTAATTGTACTGTTTTGTTGTTTGTGTGTATGTGAATACCGAAGTGTGTGTGGTGGGGGATTCCTGTGTTCGGTTTATTGTGTGTGTGTGTGTGTGTGTTTAACTCACACAGAGAAATGCTGCTTTTTTTCCTCTTTTTTTGCATCTGAAGAGGCTCATTACCCTATTCACTCTGCAGACAGACAGATCCTCATTCAGTTTAAAAGTTCCTGTTTATTTCAGCTGAACTCTTGATTATCCTGCTTATTCTGACAGTCTATTGAAGCTGCCAGCCCAAATGAAGCAATCATTTATTTATGAACAGAACAAAGGCGCTGCCTGGTGCTGCTTTTTGGCAGACTGCTCCCATCCACATAGCTGCCTCCGCCTCGTATCCAACCCCACAATGCCTCAGAATGAAGAAAGCTGCTGCTGCATGAGGTAAATTATTAGGTTTTAGTTTCCACCTTAAACAATGTTAGTGTGTTTAATGCTAACATCAGTTCATTTCAATGTACATGTACAAAGCTGTTTAATATCGAAGCTCTTCTCAAGTTACTCGATATGCAGGAATATTGACGATTCAATCCTGTAAAAAGATTCAGTTAATTACAAATATTCCTTTTCATCATCCTGCCTATAAAACCATGCCGTTAGGTTCAGTTTATTATGTCGATTTGTGAGCGTCGGTGGACATCCAGTTGTATTAAGTTAACAACTTTGCAGCAGTCACTCGTTCTGACCTTGTAGCAACAGTGGAGACGAGAAATCCCCTCCAGCTGAACCTGGTTCAGAGTGAGCAGCCATCTGCTGCTGCCAACTGTGGCTTTGACAAGACGGAGCATAAAGAACACAAATCACTGCTGGTCCAAGAGTATTTAGAAAAAAATGCAAAGTGTTAATAGCTCCTGTTAGCGGTTAAATATGAGAGGGAAACGGCTAAACCGACGAGCTCTGAGGCAGCAGTGAAATCTGCAGGAAATGAGGGGAAGCAAAGGAAAACGATTCAGTAAGTGTCCTACCTGCAAGCGTTAAAACTCGCAACTCAAACCTTATAAACAGCTGATGCTTCATTGCATAAGTTTTACACCGTTTCTTTGTTCAGCAAATTTTTTCAAGTATTTATAATGTGCAAACATTCAAAGAAATATAGAAATATGTTTGTAAGACTGTCTCATTCTCGATAAAGGGTATGAGTGTCTTGTTAATTTTGGACCTAAAGGATGCACCTGAACATTTTTTCTTTAGGCTGGAATAATGTCACATATCACAGTATAATGGTTTCAGATCAGTCGATCAATAATAGTTTGATTTGTTTTAAGTATCATCATAAACGCTGCCAATCTGGTGACAGGATTCCTGTTTTGTTGTGCTCATTTTCTCCCTTCCTGCCATAGTTTTATTTATTTTATTTTTTTTACATTTAAACAGTTCTGAGGTAAGATGGCTAAACCTTAAACTGCTGCTTTGGCAGTTATTCAACAGGTCGTTGCTAGGTAACCAAAGAATGAGTTGTTGCTAGGTAACCAAAGGGCGAGCGAGTTAGCCGATTCCACCAAACTAGCTTAGCTGGCTGTGAGAGTGGCTAAACGCTTTCCTTTGCCTACGTTTCCCAGAATACTTTGGGGTTCTGCATCAGGGTTCAGTGAAATTATTGAATATTCTATCAGATGTATGATCTGTTGATGGTCTTGATCGCAATATGTACTACTGAATTATGGTCCAGTCTTGCTAAAATGTATCCTTACGTTCACTAATATTGACTTTGATGAGTTTCAATTGCTCCGTTGAAATGCTGACATGTTTCATACCCACTGTGAGTTTATATATATATATATATATATAACTTTTCACCATCACTTTTGTTGTTATTTTTGACACTCTTCCTTGGTATTTAACAGGGATATGATTTAGAAGTAGATATAGCTCAATGGGTAAGTCACCAGTCTACCACCCGGGAGACCAGGGTTCAAATCCAGGCTGGGGCTGAAGTTACAACAGTCAATTGAGCAGTCAACAAGACGGAAATGGGCGAGAGGTGAAAACATGGATCTGTTGGAATGCTACTACTCAAGTAACCCTAGTCAGAGGGGCTACATGCGAAGACTGTGGGAGGAATGGTTACTTCGACATCCCCAGTCAACACTAACTGCTAAGCAACTAGTGGCTCAGTGTTCCAACATCCGCAAACGGCAACTGCTCTCACAACTTGAGATTGACGAGGTTCAACACAAATGCTATGGCAAAGGGGAGGAGCCAGAACGCCAGGTCAGAAGGGAGTTAACTACCCACCCAGAGACTGGGCATGTAGCCCCAGTAATGAACGAATCATCAGAGCTGAACGAGGCAGCAACTGACCTGAGAGAGAGAATCGTGGCCGTAATGAACACCAGACAACCCCGACGCCAATTACAACGGCTGAGTGAAGCACCACCAGAAAGTCTAATTGAAGATGTGAATGCGGCATTGAGAACGATCCCTACCAACACCATAACAGAAACCAAATATACAACTCAGCATCAGTGATCCTTGAGATGCTTGGCTATAAGAGCAATCATGAGACCCAATACCCACCATGGAAAAGACGGTTAGAGGCTAAGATCAAGATAACAAGGAGGGAAGTGAGCCAACTGTCAGAGCTCCAAAGGGGTGCAATGAATAGATCAGTACACAAGAAGTACAGCCAGATGTCCATACCTGAAGCACCCGAAACTGCCAAACAAAGGCTCCAAGCCTTGGCCAGCCGCCTGAAGAGATACACAGATACACAAGAGATACACAGAATGAAGCCAGGAGGATTAACCGGCTCTTCCACACCCAACCAGCTAAAGTGTACTCTTAATGGCAGGGTACTAACAACAGAGCAGACCCACCAAGGCTGGAGACTGAACAATACTGGAAAGGCATATGGGAAAGGGAGGCGACCCACAACAGCAATGCAAAGTGGCTGACCTCTCTACGAGAGGAACACAGCAACCTCCCTGAACAAGCCCCGGTAACCATCACTGTGGAATATGTCCAAGAAAGAGTCTCGGGTATGAAAAACTGGACAGCACCAGGACCTGACATGATCCATGCCTACTGGCTAAAGAAACTCACTGCCCTCCATGAGCGACTGGCAGCTCAAATGAACCAGCTGCTACAAAATGGGATTCACCCTCAATGGTTAACTGAAGGTCGCACAATCCTGATACAGAAGGATCCCTCAAAGGGTTCAATCCCATCCAACTATCGGCCAATAACCTGTCTCTCTACAACATGGAAGCTCATATCAGGCATCGTAGCGGCTAAGATAAGTGGTCACATGGATAAATACATGAGTACGGCACAGAAGGGCGTTGGCAAAAATAGCAGAGGAGCCAAACACCAACTCCTTGTAGACCACACAGTCGCCCGAGACTGCAAAACCCGACACACCAACCTGTGCACCGCTTGGATAGATTACAAGAAAGCCTATGACTCAATGCCACACACTTGGATCAATGAATGCTTAGAGATGTACAACATCAATAGGACTATAAGAGCCTTCATTGCAAACTCGATGGGGCTGTGGAAAACCACCCTTGAAGCCAACTGCAAACCACTTGCACAAGTGTCCATCAAATGTGGCATATACCAAGGAGATGCTCTGTCCCCACTGCTGTTCTGCATAGGCCTGAACCCCCTCAGCCAAATCATCAACAAGACTGGCTACGGATACCGACTGAAGAATGGGGCCACAATCAGTCACCTCCTCTACATGGATGACATCAAGCTGTACGCTAAGAGTGAGCGAGACATCGACTCACTGATCCACACCACCAGGATATACAGCACTGACATTGGGATGTCATTCGGACTAGAAAAGTGTGGTCGGACGGTTACAAAGAGAGGGAAGGTCGTCCGCACAGAAGGGGTCTCACTCCCAGAAGGAACAATAGCAGACATAGAGCACAGTTACAAGTACCTGGGAATACCACAAACAAATGGCAACCTCGATGAGGTCACAAGGAAAGGAGCCACAGCCAAATACCTCCAACGAATAAGGCAAGTCCTGAGAAGCCAGCTCAATGGCAAGAACAAGATCCGTGCAATAAACAGCTATGCCTTACCAGTAATCAGATACCCTGCCGGAATAATTAGCTGGCCAATAGAAGAAATAAAGGCCACGGATGTTAAGACTCGGAAGTTACTAACCATGCATGGAGGGTTCCACCCCAAATCCAGCACCCTGAGACTGTACACGAGCCGTAAGGAAGGAGGCAGAGGCCTAGCGAGTGTGAGAGCCACTGTCCAGGATGAAACATCCAAGATCCATAAATACATCAAGGACAAAGCCTCAACGGATGATATGCTCAGGAAATGTCTCAGGCAATGGGGAACACAGGATGAGGGGCTAGAGGTACCATCATGGGAGAACAAGCCCCTACATGGGATGTACCACCGACAAATAACTGAAGTGGCTGATATCAGGAAATCCTACCAATGGCTGGACAAAGCTGGACTCAAGGACAGCACAGAGGCTCTCATCCTGGCTGCACAGGAACAGGCCCTAAACACCAGAGCAATAGAGGCTCAGATCTACCACACCAGACAAGACCCCAGGTGTAGGTTGTGCAAGGAGGCCCCTGAGACAGTCCAGCACATAACAGCAGGGTGCAAGATGCTGGCAGGGAAAGCGTACATGGAACGACATAACCAGGTGGCGGCCATAGTGTACAGGAACATCTGTGCAGAATATGGACTGGAAGCCCCGAGATCAAAGTGGGAAACACCCCCAAAGGTGGTGGAGAATGACCGAGCTAAGATCCTGTGGGACTTCCAGATCCAGACGGACAAGATGGTAATGGCGAACCAACCGGACATTGTGGTGGTGGATAAAGAACAGAGGAAAGCCGTTGTGGTGGATGTAGCTATACCAAGTGACTACAACATCAGGAAAAAGGAGCATGAGAAACTGGAGAAATACCAGGGCCTCAGGGAGGAACTGGAAAAGAACTGGAAGGTGAAGACCACAGTGGTGCCTGTGGTCATCGGGGCCCTCGGGGCAGTCACCCCCAAACTGGAGCAGTGGCTAAAACAGATCCCAGGAACAACATCAGACATCTCAGTCCAGAAATGTGCAGTACTAGGCACAGCCAAGATACTGCGCAGAACCCTCAAGCTCCCAGGCCTCTGGTAGAGGACCCGAGCTCAGAGGATGAAAGAGACCACCCGCAGAGGGTGAGAAGGGAATTTTTTTAACTTTTCACCATCACTTTTGTTGTTAGTTTTTGACACTCTTCCTTGGTATTTAACAGGGATATGATCTAGAAGTACAGGTTACTCATGTCTTATGGTCTTAATCTGAACCCATGACCTGGACCATGAGGCGTGTGTATAAATGGTGCTGTGGCCGGTTAGAGATGTATAAACCTTTGTGCTAATCCCAACTAGCTCTAACATATACACACAGATGTACACACACTCAACGGTCATTGATCCCCTTGTCACGCAAAGCCACTCAACACAATGCAGCTCTAACATTTTCAGCATTCTGCAGAGCGTGGGCTTTAAAAGCTCTAATTGTGCACTTCTCAAGCTACGTGGCACTCAATTCCTAAAAAATGCTTTCAGGGTTTCAAATGCAGACAGTTTATCAAATCAGCTCCAGCAAAGAGCAGCTGAACATGATTCCAATGGGTTTTTAGTTTGTAGAGATAATGACATACAGGGAACTAGATAACTGTAGTTAAATGCTGTTTTTATTTAAAATGGGGAGAAGCTCCGAAATAAAAAGTTGTTCATTCAAACAATTTTTTTCTTTCTGAAAGTTCTTCTTTGCAGTAAATCTTATAGCATCTAAAAGCTGCTGTGTTTCCAAAATTTAATACAACGCATTTGAATTTTGAGCAGCAGAGTTGAGGATTTGGGTTGCAACTATGAAAAACTTTCCAAATCCACTGGAGACGCATTTAATCCACTGAGATGATATTCTGCTACCAGTGACGATTCAATTTTATCCTCCAAAATGTGAAAGCTCACCCCACAGACTGGAGTTGATCAGAAATTACCCCCAAAGTTTAAGTTTATCATTGAACACGTCTGGTATCAGGTCGGGTTTGTTGTTGATGTCTGACTAATTGACAGAACTGCACTGACTGATTTTATTAAGCAGTGGGTTTTTCTGGATTCTTGATCTGATGAAACTAGATGTTGGTTCTCCATGTTTGATTCTATAAAGTTGATGTCATAAACGTTGATCTCTGGTAATGAGTAGTTTCTCTAAATGAGTTTAACTTTGTTCTAATTCCCGCTCTGGGTTGAGTGAAATCCTCAGGATTTTTTTATTCTAATAGGTTTGGTTCCCGCTCTGGGTTGAGTGAAATCCTCTGGATCTTTTTACTCTAATAGGTTTGGTTCCTGCTCTGGGTTGAGTGAAATCCTCAGGATCGTTTTATTCCAATAGGTTTGGTTCCTGCTCTGGGTTGAGTGAAATCCTCAGGATCGTTTTATTCCAATAGGTTTGGTTCCTGGGTTCGCTCTGGGTTGAGTGAATGTATAAACTAAAAGTTCCTGTAGTTCCTCTGGGTTCTGCAGTAGTGTGTGATCCAGCTGGTGACCAGCATTAGGATGGTGTATTTAGGTGTAGTTGTCCCACTCCACTGAAGCTCATTTCTTTCAATTATTTGATCCTTAACTTGCAAATTTATTTCTTGAAAATGAAGAACAAAATCGTCCCGTTTGTTCTATTAAATGCATCTGTATGAGTGAAAGCAGGAAGCGTGTGTTGTGTGTGTGATCTGATTGGGGGCTGTGGTTGCTGCTCTAAGTCTTTATCACTTCTGTTTGACCTTCCTGTCCCACGCTCATCCAATTCTTTTCTTCCCACTTTCACACTTTCGTTGTCGTCTCATGTGCGAGCTCGTTGTCTGTACTTCTTGAGATTATTCGCCCATTAAAGAAGCCCTGCTACAATGCGTGTGAGTGAATGTGTTTGTCTGTTATCCTGAATAAGGCTTGGCCATGAGCGAGTCTTCACATCACCTGTTGCCATGGTAGTTAAATAGGCAGAGAAAGATGGAGAGGAATGGAGGAAGGGAGGGAGACGGCAGCGGTGGGTGGGAGAGGAAAATTGGATGATGTGTTCTGGAATAAACCCGCGGAGAACGGGGCTGCTTTTACACGCGAAAGAGGGTTTTCTGGAAACCAACTTATTTAGCTGCTGGCGTTATTTTTGCCTTTTGGTGTCGGGAATGAATACTCCAGAACATACTGCTCTGTTCATGTCTCGCAAAGGCAGAGCAAGGAGCTGATCAAAGATCCAATTTAACTGAGGCTCCATCACAGTTTATCACATTAGCCTCCTCTTAGCGTGGATAACAACATCAAGACATCCGACACCTGATTGGGTTAGCGTTATGCTCTTCTGACATCTTCCTCCCATAGGTCACTCAGCCAGACATTTTGTATAACAGAGTTCTTGGACTAAGAGATATTTCTTTTCTTAACAAATTTTTTTTTACCATATTTTATCATAAAAAAGTCAGTAGGATACAGGATCAGACATTAGTTTGTGGTGCTTTAGAAGCCACAATGTTTCTGCATTTGGCAGATACTCTCCTAATATAACCTTAAATGTTGCTAAGAGTAGATTTAAATGTATTCGTAATGTATATTGATTTAAATGTGCCAATAATTAATGATTTTGGATGTGAAATTACTAATGTTGCTTAAATATTAAAACTGTATATATTTATTTGATAGTTTCTGCTCTTCAAATGGACTCTTAACATTTTGGTTGGTTAACTTGAAGAACTTCATCACAAATATATCAGAGCAGATTTAGTCCCGCCCACCAACAGATACAATTTTTATGGATATTCAAATATATTTTTGTAATTTAATATACTCTGATTCATTTCTTTATTTTAGATTTTAATTAAAAATATTAATTGGCTGGACAAAGTTTTTATCAAAGTTTTAGTGAATTTTTAAAAATATTTATCAATATTTCAGACCTTCACCAAAATGGAAGTGCATACATTTTATTGTTTTGCCTCATTTCTATAAGCTATTTCAACACTTAATGTGTTTTTGCTCTAATCTTGGAGAGAAAGATTTAAAGTCGAATCTCAAACCAGGCCTAAAAATTACTTGGGCGTTGTTCTGTTGGGAGCAGACTCTAAATAACTAGCATTTATTTTCATCGCAGGTGAAATGACTTCAGTTTGACTCAAAAATAATTTGACATTTAAATAACACTGATCATGTTTTTATGATGGCTTCATAGTTTCTGCTCACTATGAAATGACAGATAAGAGGAGAGTGGATGAATGCTGCTGCTGGAAGGAGAAAAAAGGAAACACAGTGAAGGTGGACAAATGCTTGTCGGTGGGATTGTAAGGAGTAAAAGGGAAGCAAAGAAAAAAAAGAACTGAATACTGGAGAAAGAAGATGGGAGGAATGGAGGAGGGGAAGCGAGCGTGAAGGGGAATGCCATTAACGGCTTTGTTCGGTTCTCTCGACTGAACGTTGGATAGACATGGATAAACTCTCAAACGTTCGTAAGGGGTGAGAGTGACGAATGGCTCCTTGTTTTAACTGTCCGCTCGCAGATTATTGAGAGAGCATCATTATTTATGCAAACTTTTCGTCTGTCTGAGCTGAATTTCCCTGTGGGTAAATTTTGCCATGTGTGCATTTTGAAATGAGCAACTGGAAATGTTGCTGGAGTTAAAATGGAGAGAACAGTGTGCAATACAAATATTAGTGCTGTCAATTGATTTAAAAAAAATTAAACAGATTAATTAATCGCTATGCTTAACTTTGTGAGCTTGAAATGAAAAAAATTGACATTTTCAAAAAGATGTTTAGGAAAATGTTTTATTGTCTCAAACCAAACGTTTCAGTTTTCCAGGTTTTCATATTCAGGAAAGTTTAAAATAAGTAATTTTTTTTCAAATGTAATTTATAAATATTAACTATAATTTACTGTTCTAATATGTACATACTTCCTGGGTTTTTATCCAAAATCCATCTCTGCTTTTGCTTTTCTTAAGCGAAATTAGTTTGATTTCCCTCGCTCATTTTTCTTACATTTGCTGCATTATTGACCGCAGTACAAGACCGTGCAACACGCTGCCTTGAAGGAATAACTCTCTTCAGGAGAGGCATTTATGTCAAAATAGGTTAAACGATTAGTCTGCATAATGTAATATTAAAGCGTTAAACTTCTTAGATTAAATGCGTTAACGTGTTCATGTTGACAGCCCTAATATATATATTCAAAACTGGACGTGGGTGGTGCAAGTCGAGGGATGAAGTAATCATATATCTGTTATATAACTGTGAGCTGTAACAATACTCTTTACCAGCACTGCAGAGAGGGAAGGAGAACCTGAGCTACTGTAATGCATTGCAGCAGGAAGCTGTTAATAGTTTGAGTGGGGAAGTGAGATGGAGAAGCAAATAGAAGTATTATTGCTTCTGCTGCAGGAGAGAGAGTAAAGGGATTGGTCCTCATAACCCAGTGGAGACGGGATGTTGTTGGGATATTATGCAGTAGCTGTGAAATGGAAGTAGCTGATACGGTTTGACAGCATTTGTACTGCAGGCTCATGAACCGCTGATTTGAGAGGGAGTTGGCACAAGACGAAAGAGTGTATGAAAATTATGTTTCCAGATGGACTTGGGCAAGATTTATGAAGAAAATACCACATTTATCTTCTCTAAAATTATAAATAGGTGCTATAATACAAGGTTTCCCTCAGAAAACTTGCTAAGCCCGGTGGTTTAGGCGCTCGTCAGTCATTCATCCAGCAGCTTTTGAGTTAAAAAATGTCTAAAGTTGACAGGAAATTTAAAAATATCACTTGATAATTATGTGTTATTGGAAGATTAATATCTGAACACCGACTATAAAATCTTGTAACACAGAAACATTTCAAAAATCTTAAACAAATTATGCTTAGCCTGGTGGGGGTATAAATAAAGCCTGGTGGCCCGCCAGGCTTATAGTACACGGGGGTAAACCCTGTAATCCAGGTCACATTTTGGACGTTCTGTATCTTCAAACATTATAATTTGAGGTTTCTGGTAATCATCGTATGCTAACTGTGAAAACTTAATTCTTATCTCAAGAAATGAATCATTCAGTTTCACTACTTGAGGAAAACCATCAACAGTTTGACAGCCAGGCTCCAGAGCTCTGAGTGGGATAACTATCTGATTAAAATCTATCTGATTAAAATGGGTGGATTGGTGCCAGTTCAAGACCTGCGTCTTTCCCAGATGGAACACAAAAGCCTGTCACCTTGCTGTGACCACAGCACAAAGCTTGTCACTGTTCCAGGAAGTGTGAAGCTGTCGGGCGCCAAGCAGTCCTTCAAATCCATTTGACTCTCTAATCCAGCGAGAAAACGCCAATCCTTTTATTTCCCCTCAGTTCTTCCCCACTTTCCGACTTTCCTCCTCCTGCATCTACCAAACATGAGCCCACCTTCAGACACCCACCCCCCCAGTTAACACGGAAATGCAAACACAGCAAAACTCTTAGACTTTATATTATTTAGCTGCCACTAAATGCTTTTTTTAGATTTAAGAAACTATTTTTCCCCCAAAAAAGTTATTTACAGTACACCACAACATAAAATGTAAACAAAGATTTGCACCTTAACGCGTCAAATGTATGCATGAAGTCCTGCCTCTTCATTAAAAGAAAACCTCATAAATGTTCACAATGTCAAATATGATGAGCTTGAACCAGAAAAAAACAAAACGGGACTCTTTTGTCATCTACAGAAAGGTAATTGGTTTCTGTCCCTTATTTAAAATGTGAATATAGAGGCTGTAACATTTCCATCTAGCTTACAATTGACTGAGTCTTAATATAATGGAATTTTTAAGTTTGTTTGGTTTTAATTTCTTAATTGTCTTGACTATCATTTTTAAAGTAGTTTAAGCAATATTTTTTTTTATTTCACAGGCAGCTTCATCTAATAAAACTTGCATTTAAATATTTCCATGAACTGTTTCAGCTTAAAGAAAAACTCACTGTTTGCTGAGTTTGTGCTGCTGTGGTTTGTAACAGAAACCAGGAATTTGCAGTGGATCCAAATTCCTGATTATCGGCAAACTTTGACCTCTTCCATACTTTAGAAAACTTGTGTAACTAAAAGAAAAAACACATTTTGGATTCAAGACTGCATCCTGCACACACAGGATCACATCCGAGTGGCCACATCTGTGTGAACTAGTCTAACAGCAAAAAATGGCTTTAAATGCAGTTAAACTAAACATGCAGAATTACAGTTTTTAACAGTGTTTGGTCAGAAACTGAGCATAAGAACTGCATTGTTGTTTTTCTCTTTTTACATTTTGCTCCATTTGATTTAATTTCACCAGATCCAGATAATTAAAATCCTCTGTGGAAAAAACCCCATCTCGTTTATTCTCAGGATGTTGTTGTTTTGGTGCTTAGACATATTTAAACTCTCTTGTTAAAAATATTCAGTCAGTTTGTGCCTCCAACATTTCAGCTGTATCTGTTATTGTTAATCACGTGGTCCATTCCTTTCCTTTTGTTGTTGTTGTTGATTTTTTTACTTGGAGCTTTTTCTCCGTGGTTTGCTCTCCCTCCCCTGTGGAGAGAAGGAGCAAAGAAAAAGAAACTTAATCCTCCTTTTGAGGCAGCGGTGAACCGTCGAGCGCTTTCTCTTTCCAGCATTTTCTCTGAAAGTTTTCAGGTTATTCTTGAATTAAGTGAATACTCAGTTTCTTTCACATGTAGCTTGTTTTTCTTTAACATCCTTATAATTATCATTTCAGCATGATTGTCATTTGTTTTTGGATTGTTAAATACAGTTGCAAGTGCTTCTTCTTGCACTGAAATGAGCACACCTGGCATCTAAAATTATATTCTTTGTTTCTCACTAATGTTTTACTAAGTTGCTAAAGTGAAAACCATCTTTGTCTACTCTAGAGAAATATGATGAATTTGCAGGACGATGATATGGAGAAGTGTTATAAGTTTTTCACTTTTCTCAAGCAGAAAGACATTTTAAAACATGAACAAATGCAAATAAAATTCTGAACAAATGTGCAATTGAATCCAACATTTTACTTTTCTAATATCCACTCAGTCTTCAAACCAAGGTTTTCTGTGTACACTGTCTGTACATTGTTTTTTATCTGCAGCACACAGATCAACATGAGTGTTGACTGAAAAATGCATCATGTTCCACTTGAGGTGCAGTTTGTGCTTTTTGCATGCTGGCACTAGAGCTGCCAGGCCTCCGGTGCCTCCGGTCCCTCCAGAACCGCCACAGGAAGTCATTTTGACTCCATGTCTGAGGTGCATTAATGAGAACCAACATGACATTTACAAACGTTGCTTTGGCTTCTGTTTTTTAAAATCTGTGTGGAATCAGAGCTTCTCAGTACAGAAATAAAACACAAAGCGAGTGATTTAGATTTTATCAACATAAAGGTTACAGTTTTCTCAGAAATTGATTATATCATTGTAACAAGTGATGATGTCATCCCCAAGGCTTATGTTGTGTTTAGTTGATTTTAATCTCAGACAGAAAAACACAAATATAACATATGACTGAAGGGCTGCGACTTATGGGGATAATTATATTTTAAGTGATATTTTTATAAATGCAGAAACATCTAGTAGTGTATTTTTCCTATCCAACATGGATAGACAGACATGCAGCTGTCTGTTTGCCCAGTTTTAAGTGTTATATTTGCCATTTGCTTGCTCTTCTAGGGGTGGTTGTTGTTTTTTGTATTTTGGGACTGTTCTGTTAAAGCCTCAGGTTGTGCTCAAGGTTGAATTATCAGCAGAGTTCTTAAATTAAATTATGATTGATTGATGGATGGATGAAAGAGTTATGAGCTTTCAACCCTGTTTGTAAATTCTTCAATCATATTTTAAAGATTATCCAGGTATTTTATTCTTCTATTGATCACAGACCTCAATCACTTTTAATAATAATCAGAGGTAGTGCCAAAATTATATTTGGCTTTTTTAGTCTTGTATAATCAATCTTTAACCCAAATTGCTCTAATATGACCCACAGTATTTCCCCGAGTTTGATTTTTAATAACGCAAATATATTCGATCCAGCCCATTAAGTAAAATCCAAATTATAGTTTTATTTATTGCAATTATTATTCTCATTAAAGGAAAACTGTTTTAATGTTCAAGATCCCTGTTGGTTGCCATAACGCCAAACATTAATGAAACAGCTGCATGTGCAACCTCCTATTTTCTCTCTGTTGTGGTCCAAATTACTTTCATTTGCAATATACATGGTATCAACTCGGACAATTTGTTAAATATTTATTATAACTGAAAAAAAACGTAACATTTAACACAGTAGTGAGGTAAATTTAAGAAAGTTAAAAAATGCTGACGTGAGTTAGAAAACAGCAGATGATCATGTAGGGAATGTTTTGTACCACATTTTTCTCTTCTGCCGTATCGCCTGTTGTTGTCCCCACCCCCCATCTTATTCCACCATATTTTTCAGTGTTTAAGTCGCTGCCTGCTTTCACCCTCAGGTCAGGTTTGGGGGCTTTCCTGCTTTCCTTTTCTGCACTTGTCCATCACAACTGACATACATAATGTCAGGCAATTTACTGGAGTTATTCTCCATGTATCGCTGATTGACAACCCCGTCCCCTCCTGGCACAGCAAGGCCACTTTGTATCAATATTCTCTTTGTGGTGAGAGATGGGGGGCAATTGCCCTGAATGCCGGAATAATTGCACACATCTAGTGGCACACATGCAATTTCTCTTCCAGACACGCAAACCTTCATGCACCACACACTGGAAAACACAATAACTGGGACACACACTAAATACATGAAAAATGCACAGAGGACAGGGGCAGAATGAGGACACATGAAGGGGATTTGATGTGCAGTTTGACTGAGGTGGCATTTAAAAGACTCTGTTCTTTGAGACAGAGACACTCAGAAAGACGCTCCCACTCAAATGTAGCCTGAGGCCTAAACAGGATCTGGGTTGGATGGGTGGACAGACAGACAGACAGACAGACAGACAGACAGACGGACTTTGATTCTTCCTGAGATTCAAAACTGGGGAAAAAAGGGAAACTCTTTCAATCTCCATTTATGATGCATGTAAAATGCAGAAACGATTCTATAAGCCCACTAGTTTTAGTTTTCTGAACAGAGTTTAAAAAAAGCACTTATTGCAAATGTCACACACAAACTTTAAAAAAGTAAAGCTCAGGTCAAATTGTGTGGTTGTTTTCTATGAATAATAATAATGAGCTCCTCTTTAATAATTAATTATTAAAGAGGAGAACTGCAGCAAGTGGTGTGAATCTCAACTTCTGGTCTTTCATTTGCTGACAATACAGTTCATTCGGTGCCTCAACCATCATTCAAGTCTGTTGTGAAAATCCCCACTGCCTTTAGACTGCATGTACTGTGAATTGGTGCTATATAAACAGAATTAAATTAAAAATATTAAAATGCTGTCGAATAGGTTGTGAAACCCTTGAATTATTGAGTGAAGATGATGATTCTGTGCACATTACCACAGGTTTCCGTGCAGTTCTGAAATCTATGTCAGCGCTCATGGATCGCTGCATCCATTAACTGGTGGAGCTTCTCTCCCATCTGTGGATCTAGAACACACCAATTGAGGAACGATCAAAATATCCTTACAAGCCCCGACTTCACCCTGGCACGCACAGAAACCTACTGGTGCATGAGTGTTTGTTTGTAAGCACATACGATCGATTGTGACAAGAAGTTGGTTTAAGTGCAGCTCTTTGTCGCATGTTCATTTCAACTGCGCTGCTTTGTGGCGTGTGCAGCAGGCGAAAGCTGAGATTATCACAGAACGTGGGATTGTTTTATGTTTTGTTAATAAAATATAGAACATGACCTGAAACATTAAAACGACAATTTCTCCCTCTGCTGCACATTAAAATACCAATTAGCATAAGCAATATATGTTATCCGTTACATTTCTGGATATTTTGAGAAAGGTTGGCCTAAATATAGAATAAAAACCTAAATTAATTAGTAAAAAAACTACTGATTTGTTGTAGGACATGTAATTTTTGATGAACTGCTGTTTGTAGAGTAACAAGTTTAACACAACCTTCTTTAGTGACTCTGTTTTTATGACCAGAAGTAACATTTGTTTTTTGAGAGAGCAGAAATCGTGGAAGTCTTTATCTCGAGATTCAGTTTTGTTAAATTAGGCTTAGTTAGTATTGCTATCTTAAAATATATCTGAAGGATAACCTTTGACCTTTGCATTTAGCCTTCTGACTTTTCTAGTTATTGATACGTTTATGATACTACTTATTAAATAATTGTATTATCTCAAATGCTTCTCAAGATGAAATATACCGGTAATAGATTTGGAGGAATCAAGAATAATTGACGGTCAATAAATCTAAATTTTAGTGGACTTGGTAACATTAAGGTTATTCTGATCATGTGATGTTTGTGCCACCAGTATGACTGGACTGACGGATCAGAGTAAAGAATATCCCTGCCGCTTGTTTGCTCAGTTCCTGGCCAGCATTCAGAGGACTCTCTGCTTAAAGCAACCTTAGAATGATTGCAGCGACACATTTCAGAAGCTTCTAAATATTCATGTCATGTATTGTCCTCTTGTAAGTTTCAGCCCCTCTTCAAAGGTGTAGATTTTTTACTTTGGGCAGTGAAGCTTTATCAGCTTAAACCTAATTCTTTGTTGTTTATTTCCTAAGCCTTTCCACCCAATGGTGAACTTGGCATGCAGTGCCGACCTGAGGATGTTTCTGTGCGCCCTGTACGCGCCGGTGTGCACAGAATACGGCCGAATGTCCATGCCGTGTCGGTCCATCTGCCAGCGGGCCAAAGACGAGTGCCACAAACTCATGGAGATTTTTGGAGTAGCTTGGCCAGATGACATGGAGTGCAACAGGTGAGGATGAAAAACGGAGGCCAAACAGATGTCAGACTGCAACCGTAAAAATAAATACATTCACATCAAATGCTTGAATTGATCTTTCACAAATTTCTTAAGATGAATCTTGGTTGATGTTTCCTGACAACACAACAAAGCAAGGGATAAACTAAACATACAGGATCAAACTACATACACCCCTTTTCAGTTTGTAACTACATTTTATGAACACTTGACCCATTATTTTATTGTTCTAGTGTTACGCCTTATGTAATTCATCATGTTGAGATGGCGCTGGGTGTGACAGATTACAGGTTGGCTGTTCATTGTAGCAACAAGAGCACAACAAAGAGCACAGCAAATACTAAATCAACATGCCAGACATGATTGATCTTTTTATTTCTTGTGCTCATATTTTTTTTAAAAACAAACATTTCTTTCACAAAAACAAAAAAGGAGAAAACTTGAGGACTTAAAATAAGAAAAATAAATATTTTAAAGTCCTATTTAAAATCTGCATTTCCATCTTCTTTGCACTTTTACACCTTAAGGTCATTGTTTAATCAAATTTTGCTTAAATTTTCTTTATTCTGCTCATAGTTTGAGTGAGACCACCTGGAAGAGTCGGTCGTTCTTGAGAATAGCTTGTTGTAAAAGTCTTTTGAATCCGTCTGTCAGCAGGTGTTGATTCAAAGATCCCAGGTGGATCTAAAAAAAAAAACCGCTGGAATAATCCATAAAGGGAGGACAGGTCCCTTCAATGCAACGTCAAACTGAAAAGAAAGCAGCGACGGCAAAGTTTACAGGTTCATTTTGAGTTTATGAAGGGAAGATTTATGTAGGAATTTATCCAGTGAATAGGAGAAAATGAGGAGAAATATTCTGAAAGCATGAGGTTAGTTTTACAAACTCTATGAAAATTATTTTTAAGCTTTAATTCATCACAGAAATGTATGATAGATTCCAGATTGCAAATTAAGTTGTTCAAACTTAATTTGGAAAACTAAAGTTTCACCTGCAGAACCTTGAAATACTTTCAGTCAGAATAAAATATTCATAGGTTTTAAACCTAAATCTACTTTAGCTCTAGGTTTAAAAACATGTTACTCTACAGGCAAAGTCTGTCCAATCACTTGATTTATTAGGTCTACAATTAAGTTTACTCCCAGAATATGAAGCCATTTTAAAAATGGCTTCATAAAGTGTGACCGCATAAACAGAAAGCTTGATTCACTTGTTGTTCAGACAAAGTGTTTTGTTTCCCAGGTTTCCAGAGTGTGATGAGCCTTACCCTCGCGCCGTGGACCTGCTGACGGGCCCAGAACCCACGGACCAGTCGTCCATGGCGGTCCAGAGAGATTACGGCTTCTGGTGTCCCCGAGAGCTGAAGGTGGACCCAGATCTGGGCTACTCCTTCATGGGAAGGAAGGACTGCTCTGCTCCCTGCCCGTCCATGTTCTTCAGCCAGCAGGAGCTCACCTTCATGAGATACTTCATTGGAGTCGTCTCTATTGTTTGTCTCTCTGCAACACTCTTCACATTTCTGACGTTTCTCATCGATGTTACAAGGTCAGAGTAGTAATTTTACAGAATATTTCTTTTACAAAACCCTGTGAATTAAATCTGAAATGAAAACATATCTTAAGTATGCATATTTAATGCTCTAACACCTCGTTTAAAATCCCTCAATCCCTGGATGTTGTTGCTTTTAATGGTACGCAGTTCTTCAAATGTCCTGAGAGTAAGTCCCATTTAATCCATAACAACTGGAACTTTCAATATCTAGCAAGTTATTCACAATTTACAATCTATTAAGTATGCCGCTCAGATTAATTTCACTCCCTGCTAAGGCAGGAGTGAAATTACCGTAATAACTACCGTAATAACCCGATATTGGCTAGATAGCTCAACATCTCGCCCTTTCAGAAACCGTTGGAATTTTTCAGACAGCACAACATGTGGCGGAATTATGGTACTGCAAATTTGGCTGCATTAACACCAATACGTTTGGTCTGGAAGGCTTAAAATTATGAATTAGGACTAAAAGTGAAGCAGAGAAATGAATCAACTGTGTCTGTACAGGTTCCGATACCCTGAGCGGCCAATCATCTTCTACGCTGTGTGTTACGTCATGGTGTCGCTGGTCTTCTTCTTGGGTTTCCTTCTGGAGGACAGAGTAGCATGCAATGCGGTGAGCCCAGCCCAGTTCAAAGCTTCAACCATCACACAGGGCTCTCACAACAAGGCGAGTGATTAACCTGTGTCCTAACATCACAAATCCTGTCATGGGGATGTTTTCATTCTGATCCCAAAGGATTCAGTTGGATAAACGGAACTCGTTCTTCTTCTTGTCTCTCTCTCAGGCGTGCACTCTCTTCTTCATGGTCCTGTATTTCTTTACCATGGCCGGCAGCGTGTGGTGGGTCGTGCTGACAATCACTTGGTTCCTGGCCGCTGTGCCTAAATGGGGCAGCGAGGCCATTGAGAAGAAAGCCCTCCTCTTCCACGCTGTGGCCTGGGGCCTCCCAGGGGCCCTCACTGTCTCCCTGTTGGCCTTGAATAAGATCGAGGGAGATGGGATCAGTGGAGTGTGTTTCATAGGCCTGTATGACATCGATGCCCTGAGGTGGTTTGTTCTGGCACCGCTCTGCTTCAATGTGGCGGTGAGTGCAGTTAGAAGAGCAGTGATGAAAGAAGGGATAAATGATCGATTGTGGGAGAGATAAAGGAGTGAATGATATCTTAGAAATGCGGACTGCCTCACTGTACCTTTTAAGAACTAATCACTCATTGTAATCGCGCAATATCTGTCTGAGTGCCCTCTTCTTTTGCTTCATTGTTCCCTCAGGTTGGCGTCTCGCTGCTTTTAGTGGGAATTATCGCTCTGAACCGGGTCCGGATGGAGATTCCACTGGAGAAAGAAAACCAGGCCAAACTCGTCAAGTTCATGATCCGAATGGGCGTGTTCTCGGTGCTCTACCTCGCCCCCTTGTTCACAGTGATTGGCTGCTACATTTATGAACACACCTATCGGGGTGTCTGGGAAACGACGTGGATGGAGGAAAACTGTCGGCGGTACCACATCCCCTGCCCATATAAGGTAAAGGAAAACAAAGGGATTGCTCAATGCAGCACGAGACGCTGTCATCTTTTTCAGTTTTAACCTATTGTGCTTCCTTTGACAGGTTAGGATTGTCTATGCGCTATATAAAACATGTTCATTACATTTCTTTCACAAAATCCTTCTGCTCTGTTCCACCCATGTTGAACTCCTTTCTGAATGTTTTAGACATTTTTGTCACTTTAAACTTTGCATAGTTGGTTCACCTTAATGCAAAATACACATTCTGTTGAGCAACATTAGTGCTGTGAACAAGTGTTTCTTCTGTTTTTGCTTTCTTGTAACACATGCAAAAGCAGTGTTTAAATAATGAAGACCCCCATCCATAGCAGCAATAACTGAGATCCAGAGATTGTGATAACAGTCACTCTAGCGTTGCTTTCACAACAAACACGTCAATTATGTGTGTGATGCTTCAAGTTCGACCCGTGTGCACTTTGAAATCAGACGCTTGACATTTTGCTCTATACCTTCCGTTTCAAAGTCGAGAGCTCTAGCCGTTGTTTTCAGTTGTACGTTATTGACGCATGAAAAGCTTAAAGCACTCCAAACGGTTCAAATCATAGACCTTTAGTCCACATAGACTTGTAAACCAGACGCGCCTGACGCTCAAAAAGCATTTGGTGTGAACAAGCCATAAACCCTTTTTTTTTTTTTTTTTTTTTTTTTTTTTGTACTTCCATTTGGATCTTTAGGGGCTAAAAACCACCCAGCCACTTTTTGCCAATTAGTTAAGTATTTTTGGAAAATTAGCTGTTTCCAATAAACATCTCAATTTATATAAATTTATTTATATATAGTCATATTTAAATTACTTAACATCACACTTATATACTTTAATATCGCTTATGGTTGTGAGCCATCAAAGTATTCCAAGTCACAGCAAGCTCTGCGCCATTGCCTAGCAACCTCTCCCAGCTCAGCCCTGTTACCTAGCAACCCAAGCAGAGCTCCAGCACATTTGGCCAGTTGGTTTTACCACTGTATTTGCTTTAAAATAGCAAAATGAAAAGTGAAGAAAACAGCCACAAACCATCATAATGTTCTGTCCAATAAATCAAAAATAACCATAAAATTTAGATTGCATTATAATTGTTTTTCATTTTTGTCTGAATAGCTTGAAAGTGAAGATATCATTAACAACCTCCTACTGTGGTTAATTCCAGAAATTCAATAAATTCCTTACATTTAATAAATTACTTATCTTTTAAATTTTTTCTGCTTTTTTCCACAAATCATTAGCTTTGTTATTGCCAATTTAAACTTAAAAGCAAATTGCAATATTCTGAGCTAATCACTCTGTGCAAAAGGTGTGTGCGTGTGTGTGTGTGTGTGTGCGTGTGCGTGTGTGCGTGTGCGTGTGGCTGTGTGTGGTGTGTGTGTGTGTGTGTGTGTGTGTGTGTGTGTGTGTGTGTGTGTGTGTGTGTGTGTGTGTGTGTGTGTGTGTGTGTGTGTGTGTGTGTGTGTGTGTGTGTGTGTGTGTGTGTGTGTGACACCAGAGTGCTGTACGCATCATTAGCTCACATAATGCAGTTCTCCAGACCGACTCCCCAAAAAGCTACAATCTTTGTTTTCCTCTGTCGTCTTGTCTTTCACTCTTTCGGCTGGTTTTTCCTACCCTTCCATCTCTGTGTCTCCCCCTTCTTGTCTTCTCCTCCCTTTTCTCAGCTGGTGTCTCTTTCTTCCAGACTTTCTCAGTCATGCTCTGCTGCCTGTCCTCTATGAAGGCTTTGTAGCGCTTGTGAAGAGCAGTAGGAGGGCGGTGTTTTTATACAGTCTGGTACTAAATTAATAACCAGAAAAATGGATCCCCCCCCTTCCTCCCCCCCCTCTCCCCCCGCTCCCTGGTGAAAGCATGCACAACATTTTCAAATTGCATCAGGCTTCCAGACAAGTGTCGGCCTTCATATGACAGGCTATGCGAGCGTTTGGAGACAGGTGCAAATGCTTATGTTACTGGTCAGGTGTGTGTGTGTGTGTGTTGAGAGACAGACTTCTGCTACATGTTGCTGTGGTGTTTCAATGTGTGTGTGTGTGTCACTGGACTTGTCCCTCAGGCAGGTCCTCTGTATCAACAGTTTAATACCTTTGGAAAATTGTTTATTCTGTTTTTATTATTGTAGCTCCAGTAGGTTTGTGTCTCTGGATTATAGATAGTAATATCCTAAAGTCCCATGGTTTCCTTTTCTTTACCTCTGGGTTTAAAAGATAATGGTTTCACCACCAGCACTGTAAAAGCAGGTGCAGCATTTCAGCTTTGTTTTAATTTTTTCCAGCTAAGTTTTGTTGCAGCAAACAGAATGGATTACTGGAATAATGAGGGCAAAGCAAAGGTCTTTAATGCACCGGCTGCTCTCTTATGATCCTGGCTCTTTGTTACATAACGGCTCTAAAACATGAGATTTACTTTTGGTCTATTTCCAGGTTGAGTTCATAAAGTCTAGAAATGAGAACATTAGTTTGAATCAGCGATGAAATAATCAATCGACCGATCGATCAATCAGAACCAGCTGGTTTCCTTTGATCGGGTCGAATACTGAAAGCTCCGAGTTTATTTTCTCCAACTCATTAAATACAAGACAACTAAATAGTTATGTCATTTCCAGTCTATAAATGCATCAACCTAAATAATGTATGTTGATGCACTTTGTTCTGAGTTCAGTTTAAAAATATATATATACATGTATCAGCTGGGAAAAACCTAAACTAACCTTAGAGTGTTTATTTATTTTTCAATAAGTAAACACTCATACGACATGGTTATCAAAACCACATTCACCATATGTTTATGATAAAAGCAAAAATAACTGAGGAGCAAGAAGTCCTGTCAGAACAAAAGCTTTTATTGGGTATATTTTTATATATTTATGATAAAAGCAATAAATGTTAAGTCCCATTATTGACTCAATTTGGTAAAGTAAGACTTCTGACTGAAAACCTGAGTAATTTTATAAGAATAACGGGAAATGTTTTAATTTCTCATTTTAATAATACAGTAATGATCTGAAGTTTAGTGGAAATAAATGTTTGCTCTCAGCAGACATCTGCCTCACAGTATTATATTTTCAATGTTTGTTTTTCCATTGGTAGCAGCATTTTGTGCCCACACATACATACTTTTGAGTAATTAATGTTATATTTAATTACATAAGGTTCCAATTTATACATTTAGTTCTTGCACTGATGAGCAGGAAACATCTGATAGTGCTTAAAGACTTCCTCTCCTTGGAATTTATTATGCATATCGTGAGGGGAAAATAAGCTGTTACTGTCATAAAATATTAAAAGACCACAACAGCTCACCATTAAAAATATATAATTAGCCTGCAAATGGCATTTGTTTAGTTTTTGCTCTGCTTTTTGGGCTCCTAACAGGTTAAATGGAAATTAACCTGCTGGAATATGAATTGCTCCTGTTGCAGTACAGCAGATGTAAAGATACTTTGGTGTTTGTTTGATACATGCGTCTATAAATCAGAGTAGCAGCAGCTATAATAAACTCCTGCCCTCTACTGGGAGCATTAACATTCAGCTGAAGGCAAAGACACTGCAGTTGAACCCAGTTTGAAGTTCAGCTGTTAAAGCAGGCGGGTTTTACTTGGATTTACTCTCATCTTCAATCATCCTGCATGACTGGCTTGGATAAAAACATATGTCAGGTCCGAATACTTTTAGACTCTTAATCTCTAAATTGTTTCAGTGGTATTCGGAGCTTCTATGTCTTTATTGTTGAGAAAATAATCTACTAGGCAGAAGCTTTTATTACGACTCTCTGCTTTCTTCTTGTTCCTCACAGTAGTGGTTGTTTTAAATCCGCATGGCTGCTGCTGGAGTTGAACGTGTTTCTGTTCCTGTCAGGTGGAGCGGACCAGCAAGCCAGCCATGGTTCTGTTCCTGATTAAATACCTGATGATGCTGGTGGTGGGGATTCCCTCCGTGTTCTGGGTGGGCAGCAAGAAGACGTGCTTTGAATGGGCCAGTTTCCTGCACGGACGCCGACGCAAAGAGTAAGTCGCCTTCAGGTTTATATTTATAAAGCCACATGAAGATGATCATCAAACGAACATTTTGGAGGAATGTTCTGCTAATAGGTTCAAATGTTAAGAGTGAATTAATGACTGCTTGCAACTAAATGTTGACATTTCCGGTGTGTACAGATATCACAGGCTTTATGCCTTTGATTCTGGGGTTTTTTAGTCTCGCGTAGAAAAACTTTGGTTTTTTTTGTGTGTAACTTCACTATAATGGATTAATATTTATTTGAATCAACATCCAACTTTCTCCATGCACAGTAAAAAAAAAAGAACTTTTCCCTGTTTCAGTAGATTAAAACATCATAGAATATGAATTCATTAGTGATCAGAAAATTGTATTTGTTTAGATTCAAATACAATGATTATATTTAAAGAATTTGCTTATTTGGGTATTTATGGCTGGAAGCTAACCCAACATTTTTGTTTAATTGAAAATTAAGAGTATGGCATGTTATGCCTCTTTTCCACCGGCCGGCTCGGCTCGGCTCTGTTTCGGAGTGACCGCGTTTCCACCAGCTCTTCTTGGCTCTGTAGCTGGTACCGCGCCTCCTGGTGGCGGGGGGGTGTAGCGCCCCGCCTCCAGGAGCTTCGTGCTGTGCTTCGTTACATGCGACCTAACGCGAGTTTTTGTTTTTCTGATACAAAAGAAGAAGAGAGAGCTGAGCTATTTTTTACAGCCTGATTGCGATTTTTCTGAGACTTCAAGAAAATGTGTCAGTGGGAGGAAAAGCTGCGATGTGGTGAGGAGGAGCTGATCTCCGCCCTGCAGGAGGAAAGCAGGAGGTTCAGACGGTTCAGGTGAGATAACGATGATTTTTAAACTACGATAAAACTTGTAATAGTGCCGAATATACATGAGCTAATGTTAGTCACGGTGTTGCAAATAACTTAAAAATGTCAGAATAAATTCATAATATATTCCAATGTGTTTTCATGTTGGCAAACTGCGTGATTCGTGGTTCTTCGTGCTTCTTTGGGTTGGAGGATCTCATCAGTGTCCGTCTTCCTGAAATGCATTAACAGTCTGTTGTTTTTAACTTCTCAATACGTTTAATTATGTTTCACCTGATGTCCAAGTTATACTGAGAACAAATAAAGCTTTATTCCCTCTAATCTGACTGGTTCCTCTTCTATGTTTTTACATTTTGGACACTAAGAATTAAAAGTTTAAACTCAGTCTTAATTATCACTAATTAAGGTTACAGGTTTTGGACACATTTTCTCACTTTCTTACATTGAAGATTCTGCAGGAAGACAGATAAACAGTGAGTGAATAGAATGATTTTGTATAAACTAGAAACTAACAAACATGATTTGTATTTAGGGCTCTTGTTAATAGCTGCCCTGATAATAATGTCAAAATGTTTGGTTTGCTGAATAATGTTTTTAGTTTTGAATGGCTTCATTGATAATCTACAATGTTAAGTTCAATGAAATATGTATATAACATAATATTTTCACTCTGGCTTAAGCTCCTCACATTTTGGGAGGATTGTATTAGGACCTTGATCTACAGTAAGTACAATAATGTGTGGAGTGAGCAGAAATAAAGAGACTTTGGTCACTGAGACACAACAACTTTTATTTTTATTTTTTGTCTCAACTCTCCTTGTTGCTCTGCCATCTCAGCTGGTAGCTGCTTCCTGCTGAAGGAGATCCAGGTGTTCAGATGGTTCTCCATCATGTCAGCCATGTTGCTCCTTCTGCTCCCTGGTAATAAGATGTAATAGTTTATAGCACATGAATGTAGATAAATAACAGTCACTAATGTGGATGTTACATAGACATAAGGAATTATTTAAAACAGGCATGTTACTATATGTACACACAAGTGTTGCATATTTATACTGTATATGCAACACTTTTAGATTATAAATAACTGGAATAGTTGTCTAAATTAAAGACAAAATCTAATTACTTTTAAGTTTTAGACCTATGCAGGTTTACAGCCATGGATATAATACCACTATCGTTTTCTTCAGGTTTATTGCTCATTCTACAATTAATAAATCATAACAATTTTATTAGAGAACTGATATCTAGCCATTTTACAATAGAATGTCATATAACATGTTTTATTATCTCACAATGGGGGAAACTCGGATGAAACAGCAAAATGAGAAACAATCGAAGCTCATAGATTCACACAAAGATAAACAAATGACGGTAACACGCTGAACAATATTGAGTTATTTATAATGTACAACGTGTGTTCAGAAAATGTGCATGTTGTGTTTGAGCAATAAAAATACAGCAGGCTGTGTTTTAAATGTCGTCCACCTTAAATGTAGTAAAAACCAGACAGATATATCTACAAACTGCTCACCTGGCTGAGAGCAGCAGCGGCGTCAGCGGCGTCTGGTCGGTTTTCACCGTGAGGCTCCGAAGCGGCTAACGAGGCTTTTCATTCTCTCCACTATGGTGACAAAAACGCCTCATTCCTCACGGCTCCATCAGCTGCTGCTGAATATTGAAATCCGAAGCAAAGAAAAAAAGCTGCATCTTTAAGTTCACGGCTTGTTTGTATCTTCCATCACTTCCGTGTTGCAGCGAGTTTCAAACGTTGCGCCTTCATTTTTATTCTCTCTTGCCTCGCTGTTCTGACCACGCCCTCAGCCAATCAGTGAACAGCAGCGAAGCTTACGTCACCAGGGCTGGCCGGGCTCAGCGCCAGCCCGGTTTAAAAGGCCGGTGGAAACACAAGGAAAGCGAGCGGAACCGAGCCGGGCGGGCCGGTGGAAAACTTGACATGGCTTATACTGCTAGATTTAATCACTTTGTAGATTAAATAACATTTTATCTGTTTCTGTGTCTCTCTTCTTTCCCAGACTCACTTCAGGTCCATTATGAAGTTTTGTAGTTATTGATTTGGGATTCAGGTTATTTGCTGATGTTGGCCCACTGTGTTCATCATGTTTAAAGTCAGAACATCTACCAGGAAGCTTTAGTGTTTTATGCTGCCCTCTGCTGACCGTAATGTCACAAATACTAAACCTGGTTCAATGACCCGGTATGGCTGAGCTTCATTGGCCAACAAGCAGCTGTACAACCACCTCAGCAGCGCCACCATGTCACAACTAAACTGATTCAGAAATTCATCCAACCAGTTTTGTTTTTTCGGCCCGTAACTCAAGAAATCCATAGAAATAAACGCCTCCATGTTTGTTTCTGTACAGCAGTGGGGTGAATGAGTCCCGACAGGTTCTACAGGAGCAGCCGGACTTTGCTCAGTCTCTGCTGCGTGAACCCAACACCCCGATTATCAGGAAGTCAAGAGGGACGTCTACACAGGTAGGACTGCAGGCTGCAGCCACTGTCAGCCAAAAAAAGATATACAGAAGCTTCAGGGCAAACAGTAACAAACCTCTGGTGGCTGTTGTGAGATGAAGTGAAATGTGACACTGACTGGTTTAAGAATTGGTATAAATGACAGGAGGTGGAGACAGAAATGTATGATTTTATTGAAGTTCTTTTTGGAGATCCAGGCCCATCACATCTCAAAGACAATTCTGACAAGTATCATTTAAAAAAAACTCTTCTGAAAATACTATACTTAAAGCTTAAGCTTTTTTTAAGTATGGTGAAATAAAAACACTGAACAGTAAAATTCAGAAGAGTTCAAAAGTAAAGTGTATATAAAATTATAAAATGCAAGTTTTTGCATTTCCCTGCAGGGCACATCCACCCACGCCTCCTCCACCCACTTGGCAACTCTAGAGGATCTGGACGAGCCAATCAGGACTCACCATGGACACCCTGCATCGACCAGAAGCAAGCCCAGCAGTGTCCACAGCAAGGCCAGTTACCATGGCAGCCTGCGCCGCAATCGAGACGACAGGTAGCTGAGAAACCCCTCGCTGTGGCCTCAACTCCTCCATCCGTTCTGTCCTCACCCCTGTACCGCTCCACCTCTCTCAGGAGCGACTCTCTAGCTTACCGGGGCACACCGGACCGCAATCTCCATGGCAGCATGCCCCGGCTCGACCGCCCGCTCTCCACCCACAGCAGCCTGCATAAGACAGACGGCCACTCCAGGCACAGCAGCCAGCGGGACGCATCGGAGGCCTCGCCTACACTCATCACCCACGGAGCCACCGGGAGTGATGGCCGGCCTGCTGAGGACGGCACCAGCGCCTGAGGAGTTCATCGCTTTCTGCAGCAAAACGCAGAATCTAGCAGAACGCTGTGGCGGTTTGTGATCCAGTCTGGTCCTTTGTGTTACAGATTCAGGATTTATTCAGGGAAAGCTGTGGAGAGCTGCAACTTGCACTGGACAGACCAGGAACTGACGAAATGTTGTGTGGGGAAGAAAGGTTGTTGCACTTAATATTACAGTCAAAACCTAATTCCATAGGACCTTCACAAATATTATGAAACTTGTAAAAAAGACGGCAAAGTTTTGTTTTTATGTCAAACTCCTCAACGTCTGTCACAAAAGTGACTTGTTTGTTTTGGCCTGCAGCTGTTGATGCTCAGCTGTGTGTGGAGTCTTAGACAAATATGGGCCTAACATAAAAACATGGACCTTTTAATTGTTTAGTAAATATTTTTATACTGTGAAAACTGTCTACTGCGTGTGTAGAGAAATGCATGTCAGGGGTGATCAAGTTTTAAACTTTCTGATGCCAGGAAATTTAAACTAATGCTTAATCTGTGCAGTGCAACTAATGAAATCTATCTAAACCTGGGATGCTGAAGTCCAGCCCTTCTCAGACACTCCTGAGCAAAATGACTGAATGCTGAGGTAATTCAGGTGTGTTGGAGCAGGGAAGCATCAAGGACGGCACTGGGGAAGCATCTTAACCTTTAACCTAGAGTTCATTCCATTAACACGGCCGCAGATGAAAACCCAGTGGCATTTATTTATGCAAGGCTCCATCTTGATGGCTTGGTTGGTCAGAATCCTCTAAGAGGCAGCTCATAAATGTTACTCGAGTAGAAATGAAAGGCATCAACAGCATACGTAAACTAATAATGCACTGCTAGACAGATGAAGAAAACCTAAAACCACTGTAGAAATATCTGCCATAAATTCAGCAAACTTCTGTATTTTATTGGATGTTAAGAATTGAGGATCCTGGGAAGTTAACACTTTAAGGAGAATCAGCCATCAAACCCAATGGTGTATAAAACATATCTGTAATTTAAAGTATTCCAGTATCAACTGCATCATTTAAAACTCAGACTTGTGTTTCTCTAAAGACTGACAGATTTGTTTGAGTCTTAATTTTTTACGAGTGTTGTAATATCCACCCCTGTTCATGCCGTTTGTCTTCAGACCTGCCTCGACAGGTGCAGCTAACTAGCAGAAGAACATTCATTACACTTTATTGTCTGCCTGTAACAACCTGTAAATATTGTTTTCTTCCAGTTTGAGTCCTAATCCTTTGTCATTGAACTAACCTACCTCACCTCTACCCTCAGCCTTCTCCTGTTCTGCATTCACGTCACTGGGTGCTTTCTCCAAAGTAAAGAAGTGCTCAGCATACATCAGTCAAAATGGTGGTGCCAGCTCTCTTTGTGGTTTTTAAGTCTACCTCTTGAGTTCGAGCCCCAACATACTTCTGACCGGCTTTGTGTGCTCAATTCCTAGCAAATTAAAAGCATTTTAGCCTTTCAAACAGGAAAACACAATTTTCATCAAGATAGTGCAAATTCTGACCTTGCAGTTATGCAATAACCACATCAGGCTCAGTCTGTGCTTCTATGCCTTCATTACCTTGTACATAGATTTTCTGTATGATGACTGATCTGCCTTTGTTTTTGTCCTATATCCCATTTTTGGACCTACAGCAATCGTCTGTATTTACCATGGCTGCTTACATGCATTAACCACAGTGCTTTTCTCTCAACATGGCTGAAGAAAAAAAAAAAAAGAAAAACAAGCTTTCAGCTTTTAAACATTCATGTTCACACAAGTCCGTCTTCATAAACCTTTAACAGTAAAGCATGGGGGGGGGAAGAGCTCAAGTAGCTCCAACTAGGATTTTTAAAACTTGACTTAATTTATTTGCAGTTGTAATGTAAAAGCTTATTTTACATGCAGTCTAATAAACTTTTTTCTAAGACTTGAGCTTTTCTCTGTTGTGATTTCCATTTCTGTTGTGTCGGGATGCAAAGAATAGCTGGAGGTACTTACAGTTTCTCAAATCAACAAACACCGAGTTAAGACCAGATGCCCGAGCGTTCTCTTTTGCGGCGGACAATGGCCGCTACGTCTTGTTTGAGTGTGGAGACGCCGTCCTCCAGCTGCTCAGAGAAGTCCCTGAGCAGACGACTCTGCTCGTCCACAAACAGTCTGAGTCCCAGCAGGTCCGACTCCTCCTGGAGAGGAAATGCAACCACAATTTAGTGTTGGAAAACCCACATGGCTCTCTAGGGCTGTATAGAAACAAAGATACTTGCACTGGGTCTGTGTCTGTGTAAGCGCTGCAGCTGACCCCTAACAGAGGTCATGCTGTGGTAGAAAACTTTCAGGGCACGTGCAAACTCTGCATCACAGCTGGGACGTAGCGACCGACCACGAGCGCCGTCTCCGCCTAGAGCCAGAGGAGGGAAACATGGACTGAGTAACGATGCAGCTATGAAACAACAAAGTGGTGAGAATTGTGTCTGTTACCATTCTTGATTGCGTTGAGCTGTTCTCTCAGACTGTGGTTTTCTTTCCTTAATGATTCATTCAGACTCTTCAGTTCCTCCAAGTCCTGTTGAAGAGCTCTGACTGAACAGCTGAGCTCAGCAGAGTCCGATAGCTGCAGCTAATGAAACATTAGCCAATAGTCTGATCCACAAATAAGATTAAACTTTGAAATAAAGAACAACAAATCTAGCTCTTTGTTAACATGCAACTATCCCCCTTAAATTAAATTAAGAATTAATTCAATTTCATGAGCAAAACCAGTCTGACTTCCAACCAAACCTTTAAAAACCCTGTAGGTCAACATGAAATGGGCTAAATGATGTTAAAAGCAACTCATCATGCTCTGACCTAAAGAAATTCAAGAACACATCAGGAAAAGTCACTATCAGTCTGGAGAGGTTTACCAAGCCATTTCTAAGGCTCTGACTTCAGATAACTACAGCGGCTATCTGAAGTCAAAACCTTCAGATTTCCATTTATTACCCATAAATGGAACAAAATATGGCATAATGGTGAACACAGTGTAGTGAGTGGCTGACCTAATCAAGAACCCAAAACAACACCTGAAGCACTACAGGGTCACTTTCCTCAGTTATGGTCACAATGTTCATGACTGAATGGGGGAAAAAACTGGACATTAAGGACCAAACCACAGAGTTACATCTTATATTCCCAGTGTCTTGTGGGAAATCATTCAATTAACATTTTGGAAGATGTGAGACATGTTACATCTGCAGTAAAAACAAAAAGATCATCCTACTGACAGTCAAACATGGACTATTTGTTTTTATCTAATCATAAATTCTCATCTCCATTAGAAAACCCAAAAGGAGAAAGTCGCTGTCAGCTTTTAATCTTAAACACACATGAACAAATCAGCAAGTCCACAAAACGTCTGGACTTTAATCTGATTTTGGAGTTGGCAGTAAAAAGCATTTATATTCAACTTACTGCAGCTTGTGATGGATGCAGCATGTCGATGATAAAGGCGCCCTCTGCAGTCATTCTCACAGCTCCAAGAGATGAACTCAAAACACTGCAACCCTCTTAAGACGGAAAAACACACAGTAGTAGTTGTTGTCTCTTAGTAGTACTGGTGCTTACCTAATTTATTTTGTAAAACTTATTTTAAAAATCATTTAGGAATCAAGTGCTAGAGCTAAAGCTGCTTTTAACGAGGGAGCAAAGGTGCAGCATGGGATTCTTTAAGTCAGTTAAGCATTTCAGAAATACTAAACGAGTTCAGAAATATTCAGGAGAGAGCAGCACAAAGTGGATCCATCAAGAACAGAAAAGGAATCGGGGATCAAATTCAGAGTCGTGCAAGAATATAAATATAAGTTTAGGACTAAGATGCCTTTCAGCTAGCAGTGGACAGGACTTGGTTTGGGGACAACTTCATCCTCTGACAGTATATTATGGAGTGACCAGGGTCAGTTTCTAGATCTGATCGTTGGTGGGAAAAACCCGACTATGTTGCATAAAAGAAAACTCCATCCAGTCAATCAATCCAGTGGGAGATGCTACAGAAAGCCTGGTCAGAAACCTCATCAGATTACCTTCAAAATGTTATAGGAAGTTATGGTTTACCAAAAGGTCTTTTCTTTCATAACTCTGGCAACACCTGCCTGCATGTTCTGCTAATTTACTGCATTTCCTGGTGAAGATAATCTCATGCTGAAATTGTGCTGTGGTGGTCATTTCCGTTTCCTTCCTCACCCTGAAGACCCCAGAGCTCCAACACCACAGCACTGCTTTGCAGGTAGTCCAGCAGCCGTTGGGATGTTTGGAGGGAGGCGAACTGGACCCGGTGATCCAACAGAGGATTGATGTTGTGCCACACAGCTGGAGTGTAAAGCGGCTCGCTGCAATCAAATACCCTGAAACTGACACAGCAGAGGAAATAACGTTATGTCAGGGAACGTCCAAAGTCCAGTTTTAAAGTTATTCTTCATTCTGTTATCAAACTGCCCTTAAATGTTGCACACATCTGTCCGGGCCTCACCCGATTTGTATCCCTCGACTCCGGGCTTCCCTAATCCAACGAACCCCACAGCACTGATCCAGGACCAGCTGGAAGTCCAATCGTCGACCCAGTACTTCAGACGGGTCAATCAGGATGTCGTCCTCCCCCAGTGGACTGGAAAGTTGCATTTCTTAATAACACACCAATCTGTGAGCTTACAACTAAAAAATGTGTGTGTGTGTGTGTGTGTGTGTCATACAGTCCAGTGGAAGTGCAGGGGACGAGCTGAGCTTGTAGGATGGCCTCCTCTGTCCCCTCTGACCCCAACACCTGCAAACAGAGACAGATTCATCTGGCATCTGATAACGCTGATGTATGAAGCATATGGAGTACCTCCAGCTGCTCCTCCAGAGGGATGCGGAAGGCCAAAGACTGCAGCCACAGGTGGGCCGTTCCCAGGAGCAGAGGCTCCACTGGATCCCAGAAAGGGTCTTTATCTCTCGGTAGCGCTACAGCTGGGAGGCCCTCCACTCTCTGACAGCCGCACATACAAAAAGGACCAATAGCAAAAGTTGAGTTGTAGCTCTAAAATTTAAAGTAAACCTTAATTCAAAGGAGATCTATTATGCAAAATTCAAAATTTTCGAAGAGGCATCCATTTTAGTCTGTAAGAACAGCACAAGCGCTTAAAATAAAACCTCCAGCCGTTTAATGTTTTTCAGTGCCTGGAAAATGAGCCTTACAACCAACTGCAACAGCGCCGTTACCTAACCGCCCCAGCCGAGCACAGCCCGTCGCCTAGCAACACAAGCCGAGCCTGTCACCTAGCAACATAAGCCGAGCCCGTCACCTAGCAAGCTAAGCTGAGCTCCAATCCAATCCATTCCAACTTTATTTATAAAGCACTTTAAAACAACCACAGCTGATACAAAGTGATGTACATTAAAACACAACATAATAAAATAAAATAAAATAAGTGTTTGCTCCAGTGTTTGGTCAATTAGTTTTGGTATGCGCTGTGCAATGGCTGTGTTTTGTTGTTGTCTTACCATACAGAAACCATTTCATACATTCTTGTTGGTTGTTCGGGTGGCTCTAGGTGCCTTTGAAAGATGCACGGTTGTATATTTGTTAATCTATTTGTCGCCATTTTCACATGCGAGGTCAACGTTGAGTTGGGGGCGTGGCCAACAAGAAATTTATTTGGATTTAAAGTGACAAGAGGCCCCAAAACAGCTCAATCTGAGGACCTCAAATCAGGAAGAACGGAGCAGACTAATATCTCATTGTCTCACGATGATTTTGTGCAAAAATGTAATTAACATTTTTATCCTAACCTGTTCAGGAAAACATAATAGGTCACCTTTATGCACTTATTGGAAATGAAAGACATCTACAAAGTTTTCCCCTAATTTCTTATGCTGGGAAACGTTTTTTGTCTACGCTCAGTTGCCCAAGAAATATTTGCATATCCTGAAAAACACGTCAGTGTTATTTCCATGACACACATTGTCCTGGTGTTGTGCAGCCTTGAACTGCTGGTAGACCTCCTCCATCAAAAACTTGCGGTTGACAAACTTGGCTTTGGACCACACCCAGACCTGCAAAACATGCATCACAACTAAAATCATTCAGAAACATCTTTCTGGTACAAAGAACGGAGAGAGACAACTTGAGCAACACCAGCCTGTTTGCTTCCTGCAGTGGTCACTCTGACAACAATGTCCTTCTGTAGATCGTGACCTCGAGAATCCGACAGGGCCAGATTTTTGATTTCCAGCTTAAATTCAACTCCCTGAAGATTAAGGCATTAAATGCAAATTTATCAACTCACTCCTGTGTGTGGGTTAATGTGAGCAGCTACAGCAGGACACTGTGAATTACCTTGCTCAGTTCCTGACTCATCTGGTTGGCCTCAGCCACCATGGGCATCAGCTGAATGTAGTCGTAGAAGACCGCCAACAGACTAGGATCTGTCTGGCTACAGCCAGGGTTGGACTCACCTATACAGTAATAAAAAATGACTTTTTTTTCCCCCATATGAATAGAACAAATTCGGTTCCAGAGAGCGATGGTTTCACCCACTCAGGTGGATGCCCTCAGCAGCAGCCAGCTCTGACTGGAAGTAATCATAGTCGTAGCGACTCCAGTCTTCCCCGCCCCTCTCAGACGGATAACCAACGAACAGGTAGGTACAATTCGAACCAAGAATGAGACGATCCTGACAAATATTTAGAATACAGTTGGCTTTGACTGCTTTAGTTTCATCCAACACAGTTAATTCATATAGTTGGTGCAATGCAAATACCCACCAGGTGTTGCAGCTCTGCTGTCTCGTACACGGCGTTCCCGTTAACGATAACCTTTGACCCCGTCAGTGGAGTCAGTGTTACCCGCCGCTGTTCATTCCTGAACACCGCATGATGCTCCTGGATCCTAGTTCACAAGCAGACATTACTGTGTGTGCACAACGAGAACAAATATGCTCTGGTTCATTTTTAACATAATTTATCAATCTCTGGTTGAGTTGGTGGGTTTGAAAAGGAAAGGAAAACTCACCCCAAGCCCTTAATAGAAATGGATCTAGGGGCGGAGTCACAGAGTCCGATGCCCCACTCACCTGGAACAAAACATTTGTTATCTGGTTTAGCAGTTTTCTTGGCACATTAGACAACCTTGTTCCATCATGGTATTAACAAAGCTGTGGACTTAACTAATTTAAATGCTCATAATATTCACCCTCTGATTGTCATAAAAGTCCCATTAACATATATAGTGAAGAAATTATTAGATACTTTCATAAAAACACTTAAGTGTCATGACTGACTCTCTATTGACTTGAGAAAACCACATCAAACCAGTCTGTGAAGAAAACAAACTATATTCTCTTCAATGTCTGAAGTTCTTCAGAACAAATTGTAGCTGACCTATAAGGGATTGTGTGGTTTTGTTCCTAAATAAAATGTCAGAGCTGGTTAGAACAGATGATATTTTAGAGGTAGACCAACCCTCCTGGATGAAAAGCTTCACCACGCCTGACAGCTGAGCATCCTCGTTAATGTTCAGGATGTAAGGATACATCTGCATCATCCTCCTCTCCTGACAATAAATTTAAGAAACATGAACGTTAACAACCACAAAAAGGATTATATATTTCACCAAAAACATATTTTCCACTTCTTAACCCATAGATTGTGTGTGTGTGTACCTGTGTGATGTTGGCGTACTGCTGCTCCCAGTCTTTGAGCGCCTCCTGCAGGTGTTGTTCCCACAGAGTCTGGATGGCTCTGATCTGGAGCTCATTCTGGGTCAACAGCTGACGAAGTTCCTCTGGAAACAGATGTGATTACCCACGCTGATCTCTGCCAGCTGAACGGTCGTCTGGTTAGTCCAAACACCGAGTCTTACTGGACTCATCCGTGGCTCTGCGCCCCTCCTGGTCCATCCGGCTCAGTTTCTGCAGCAGTCTGGCGTTTTCAGCCTTCAGCTCTTTAACAAGGCGTTCAGTGGGGCTCTCGTTCACCACTGCCCTGTTTTGGATTCGTTTTGCCCTGAATTTTGAATGTAAAATGTGATAGTATGATGGAAACCAGTAATATTCACCTTGGTTTCCAGAGCGTAAATGATTAATGTACCTTTCAGCATAGCGCAGGGTGGAGAGAGACTCCTCATAACAGATATCTGCAGGACTCAGAGTGGCAATCTTGAAAATAAGTATGACAAATCAGTACACTACAATGTTTTGCATGCCACTGCATTTTCCCCCCAGTTTGTTACTTTACAACCACACATTTCAATGCATTTTATTGAGAATTTCTGTGACTGACCAACACAAGGCAGACATAGCTGAATAAAAAGACAAAACCTGGTTTTCAACATTTTTCACAAAAATAGTTTCTCTCACAACCAGATACTGAAATTTTCTCCTCATTCTTATTCACAAATAAAGCTCAAGAGATGTCAGCTTGGATGGAGAGCATCTGGAAGTCAATCTGAAAAGTCCTGCCACAGATTCTTAACCGGACTGCAAAAACACTAAATCTCACCAAGTGTTTTTGCTCTAGTTTCTAGTGAAAATATCTTAATGTGCTTGAAATAAGATACAATTAAATCAGAAGCAACTTTTAGGGAAGATATAAGAGCTCTTTAAATCAATAATTCCTTAATATGAATTAAAAATTGCTTGTTCCTAACAAGACGTTCTCCCCATGTTATGAGTAAAATAATCTGCCAATGAAACTATGACTTTTTCATCAATATTAAGGAATTTCTGACTTAAAATAAGCTCCTATATCTTGCTGAAAAGTTACTTGTGAGTTAGTTTGATCTTAATTCGAGTGTATCAAGATGTCTCCACTGGAAACTAGACCAAAAACACTTGGTGAGATTTGGCGTTTTGGCAGAGTGGACTTAGTTCTGCAGTGACTGGGTTGCTGTAACACATAAACATGCTGTGGCTGTGTGTTTAGGAACGTTGTTTTGCTGGAAAGTCAACCTTTGAGCCGTCGCAAGTGTTTCATAACCTCCAACACGTTTTTCTTTGAGAAATGCCTTGTATGCAGCTCCTACTGTGCTCACAGAACCTTTTATAACCAAACCCTTATTTAAACTCCTTCGTAACGCATCCCTCACCTGTCTGCTGTGTCCATCGGTCGTCATAATCTTGGCTGATAACTAATATTCTCTAAAGAACCTCTCAGATCTTCACAGAACAGAATTCATAAAGGGGAGTGAAATTTGATTTTTTTTTTTTTCATATTTTTGTATTTTTGCATTTGAAAACGATCCACCACTTTATCAGATCAAATAAAATTTTATTTGTATAGCATATTTCAGCAGCAAGGCATTTCAAAGTGCTTTACATAATTAAAAGAAAACAGCATGTGACATTGAACAAACATAAGAAACAGAAAGATTTTGAGAAAAAATAAAGATTAAAAAAGATAAAAACATTAAAACCTGCACTCCTTTTCAGCCAGGGGGGACGACACCCGCACCCCTGTCCCTATCTGGGACTCAAACCCAATCTGGGACTTTAGTCAAAAACACCGTTTGACAAGGACTCCAACCTCTAGGTTTTTAGTTGAAACCCCATCAACTGGGACTCTAAACCCCATAGGACTTTAGTTAAACCTTGTTTAACTGGGACTCTAACCCATGTTTTACTCAAGGGACTCTAACCCGAATAGGGCAACGAATAAAAATAAATTAATAAATAGATAAAAAGTAAAGATAAAATGAAATAAGATTTATGTTGGTCCATCACAAGCAAGTTAGCATTTGTAAAACAATCAATTAAAAAAATATGACACATTTTTTTAAAATCATCTGCCAGCTCTTCTGTGTGTTTACCATGACGGTGCGACTGTTTCCACCCAGTGCCGACTGCAGCAGCTTGGTGAGAACCGAGTCTCTGTAGGGAATATGAACCACCTTCTTCCCAGCTGCAACATCTGCCAGGGCGCTGGAGGGAGAACAAGAACGAATATGGAGAAAACTGATGGATCCAGTAACATGCAAGAACAAGGCGAACCAAACAAAGCGGAGCAACCTGATGACGTTTCCCAGCGTGGTGAGGCTCAGGTTTATGGCCGTTCCCTCTTTGAGTCTGTCGGCTTCAGAGCCGGAGGATCTCTGGCGCTCGCTGCCAGCCAGGTCCACCAGGTTGATGTTGGACTGCTTGGTGATGCTCTCCTTAGAGAAGATCTGGTCAAGACGTTTGGTTCAGAAAACTTGAGTTAGAGAAGCACACAGAAATAAATATATAGGAGCCATTTATAAATAGTAGGAACTTAATACAAAATGCTGTTTTTGTTAATGTTTCATTTGTTGCATTGCTATTTGAAAGGATGAGCATCTGTAATTTTATCTTGTTTAAGCTCATGACATGATGGATTTTGATTGGCTGTTGACTGATTAGATAAGCACTTTGAGGGTCGTTTGACCGTCGCTTTCTATTTGTTTTGAATCTGTTATTTTTGTTTCATTTTATTAAGCCCAGCAAAGACACAAACATTACTGCTGAATTTTCTCTTGAAGAAATGTGTGGCGTATGAAGGAGTTTTAAGGGGCAAGACTAGTGAGAGCCGGCCGCACTTAAAAAGTAATTTTAAAAATGGCTTCTTGTTGGCGTCGTCATGAGAAAGATCACAATGAAATTAATTTTAAAGCAAAGTCCAAGAGGAAATTTAAAGTTTAAATATCAAACCCAAGCAGAAAATAAAAATGAATAAATAAATAAATCAAGAAATATGCCCAAAACAAGACGAGCAGCAGACAGGAGCACTGAAATCCAGAGTGGATTAGAAATATTGAGATTATAGTAACTCAAAGACCAGCTGGGAAAACAAAAACCTCTCAGAATATTTAGGAAATGCAAATAAAAAAAATAATATAAATCAAAATATTGAAGAAAAAAAAAAAAACCTAGTGCAGAACAATAAAAATACAGAACTGAACAAATACCTTAAAACAAAACCTGCTTAGGTAATACAATGGCCATGTATATGAAAAAAAATCTAACTAAAACTACCATGAATACCAATTGATAAAAAATAAAAAGCTTGATTATTAATGGTCTGAAATTGTTTCTAAGACAAAATAAATAACATATGACTGAGATAAAAATAAAACTTTATCCTCAAGCATTTTGCTTTCAGCTGTGCAGTAGAAATGGCATCAAACTCATGTAACTGGATCTCAATCAGACTAAATAAGATTATTTTTGTAATGAACTGGGTTAAATTCAGTAAAACTGGACAAAATGTAATCTTTTGAGTCTTTAGATAATTTATTGTGAACTGAATCTGATCCAAACAAACCGACGTGAATGTTAAACAACAGTTCAGAGAGTTTCCTCTGAAAATGCTTCTCTCAGCATGAATGAATAAACTGCAGGCATAAAGCGTGGAGCCGTTTCACCTGTTTGAGCTGCAGGATAATGAGCATGTGTGAGCGGCTGCTGTTGGCGTTCATCTGAGTGGCAGCGGTGGTTCGAGTCCTGGTTCCCTGATCCATCAGCTGCTCCACCTGCAGCCAAATCAAGTCCATTTAAAACGAATCAAAACTCATCAACGTCAACTGGATGGATATACTGATGGCAAAACAACTTAAATTAAGTTACAGCTAAAACCAACTTTCAGGTGTCAGTTTCATGTTTAACCAAAAATACTGAACAGAACAGAGATGGAAACTTCAGAAAACTGTTTCAGATTAATATTTTAATTCAAATCTGTTTAAGTCTGTTTGATTACGCAATGTCGTAGTTGTAAATAAAAAACTATTGTTATTTTCTACATAATAAATGCTGGTTTTGACGTACAGATAATTTTTGTGTACCACCCTCAAATTATTAAGGGAAAACCAATTTAAAATTGTTATAAAATAACCCATATTAATATAGTTTTTTCCAGTTTTAGTCTTTAATTCATCAGTTCTGATCAAAATATTGAACATTTATCAATATTTCAACCCTCTATAGTACTTTATTTTATTTTTTCCCAGTATAATTCTATTATATCTTTGAATGGTTTTCTTAAGATTTTATCCTGTTTACTGATAAACTTCTAGTTTTTCATAATTCACGGTTAAATCCCAGTCTACTTCATTTTTGTCTTTTTTGGCAGTTTCTGGAAACAGAAACAGTTTTCTGGAAGCTCAGAAACCTCTCAGAACTTCACAGTTTTCTATGAAAGCTCATAGAAAACTGTGGTAAAATAAAATATCTCATTATTTAGAGATACCATCTTATTATAATGAGATCATTTTTTAAATAAAGAGTGGCGGAAATTTGCTTCCACAGTTTTCACTGTTTTTACATGTGTGAAGAAGGAAAACTAGCAACACTTTGGCAAACATCTTTTTACCTGCAGAGCGTTCTCACAGGGGATTTTACGAAGTCCTTCAACATAAAAACCTCTCTGCAGCTCCTCTCTCACTCTAAGTCCGCCTGCAGACCGTGACCCCCGAGACAAAAGGTCAACCACCTGGACACAAAGCAGATCATGAGAAACATAACAAAGGCTAATTAAAAAAAACCAGTAACTTCTCTTAAAAAAGGCTCAAATTTACCTGCTCATTATAAATTTCCAACATACTGAAAAAGACCTGAGGACACATCAACAAGCATTCAGGATGAAAGCCTGTTCTCTGTCAGCACAGTATGTTTCCTTCATTTAATTAAGATAAAGATGAAGAAGTGAAAGTAAACTAACCTCCATGAAGATGAGTATAGCTACATCTTGTTAAATTATTACCTGACATTGTCTGTTTTCTTGGTTTTCTCTGATCGCCTCAAACAGCCGGTCACACAGTTTAGGAACCAGGCCTTTGTTGGGCCCGTAGCCCACCATCGAGTAACTCTTCCCCGACCCGGTCTGTCCGTATGCCAGCAGCGTGGCGTTGTAACCCTGGACATGTGACTTCAGGGTTTATCATGAAGTCACTTTGTAAACAGCTAATGGAGAGGCGGAGCGGTTCCTACCTGCAGCGCGTTCTCCAGTATTCCCACTCCGAGGTCCTGGAACACGCTGTGCTGGGGGTGGAAACAGCAGCTTTTCACCAAGATTATAATTTAATCTTTTCACTTCGTCTGGTAAATGCCGTCTGTCTCCTTCGCGCTCACCTGGTCAGCGTATCGGCCCCCCGGCTCTTCAGGAACAAAGACACCAGTCTGGTCTCTCGTGAAGCCGCTGTGGGACCAGTATGCATAATCGAAGCAGAAGGACCGCCGGTTGTGGCAGTCGCGTGGATCCTGGATACTAATGGAGGTCGACACCAGAGAGATGATACAACGACTACCTGCGTCCCTCTCTCTCTGTTTGGAGGAAAGAGAAAACGAGGCCCATAGTAACCCTGGATGAGCTGCAGAGATCAACAGCTCATGTAGAGGAACCAGTTCACTGAACTACTCCAGTATACTCAACCAGTATAGTGCTGCAGAAGAAAGCCACTGGAGAAAGAAAGTCTTGTCTGCAGTTTTCTACAAGGCATTTAAAAAACACAGCAACCATGTTGAGTTGGTGCTCTGGTCAGATGAGACCAACACTGGACGTTTTGGACAACATGTAAATGTTTTTAAATTATTTTAAAGAGGGTTTTTTTGCATTTAAATTATAATAACTTGTTGAAACTTTATGAAATGTTTTAAAATGTTCACCAAAACATTATAAACTTATGTCCCTTTATGACAACGCTGCTAAAAGGTATCTAACCCTAGTCCCCCCACCCCCCGTAATTTTTCATTTAAACATTTGAAGAAAAGAAAAAAAAAAGACATTTTTTCAAAAAAGGTATAATAAAAGTTTATGGTTCAGAAATACTAAATAGATCCATCCTGATTTTATCCAGTCAGTTTGGTAAATAAGTAGATAACTGCTTTCCATCTTATCCAAAAGTTAGACCTGAATGTCACTGATAAAACAATGAAGAGGAACACTGGACCTCCACAACATACGAGAAAAAATAGGGTAACGACATGGATCCCTGTGGAACTCCAAAACGGAGAACTGAAGCAGAAGATGATTAAAAACCTTAGTGAAGAGAAAATCATGATCCAGCTAGTTACATTTTACACCAAAACCACGGAATCACCTTTAATACCAACATGTTCCGAACATGACATAATTTTACAGACCGCAGTATTAATCTGTGGATAAGCAACAGATGAGTTAACAACATCACATTAGAATATAAATTAGTTCCCGAAATGGGGAATTTAAAATACTATGCAGATTAACAGGTTGTTAGTCTAACAACTCTTACTTCCAAGCATATTGGGCAGTTTGATAGGTGAGCAATATGAATGTGTCCAGAAATGACCATAACCATGTTTAAAATGCAAAAACGAAAATCTTTTGCATTAAAAAAAACATTAGGAAAACAATAAAATTAAACGACAGCAACTATCTCGACAGTCCGTAAAGAACAACGTGGGAAACGAGGCCCTGCTTTTTTTTCTCTCTCTTTTTAAAAAGCTGAGCAGAAACAAAAAATAAAACATTTAACTTTAAAACTTATTCCTACGTTTTGTTGAGCTTACTTTCTGCTCGGGTCATTTACACACCTTGTCCTCATTATGCCGTTCATGCTCCTCTACTTCCAGCTAATTTGCTTTAATTAAAACAAATACCTTCATATAGGCGCGATTGATCGGAAACTCGTTTCCTCTGTACTTAAGAAACCCGCAGTGAATATAAAAATAAGCAGAAACTGACCTTGTTGAACGGCCGCACTCTGACAGCCACTTTGACGCAGTCCTTGCTGTGCATGTCCGAGGCTTTGGCCCTCATGGCGCAGCTGGAACCGGAGACACACACCTGTGTGTCGAGTTACACAGAAACACCGAGGGCTGGATGAAGATGGAAACCAGTAGAGATGCTGGAGTCCATGTGGAGCCGAGGTGGTTTAGGCTGAAACATCAATACTGGGTTTTATTTTTCTGATATTACTGTCGCTTCTTCTTTGTGATGCTCTGGTTTCACTTTCGCCTCATCCATCTCCATAAATTATAAACGAGGCACAGAGCGCTGGCAGGCTGGCGTTTACACTAAACACTTTCCTCTATTTCAGACCTCGGAAGGAGAAGTTTAAAGTTTACTGGTTTCTAAAAGAGTAATCGATATAAAGACGACATTCTTCAACAAAACTATCAACCATGACAGTTTTGGCGCAAAAAGAGGGTTTACGTGACGCATATGGGCGCCAAATGTTGACTTTAGCATTTTCCGTATTTTAACAGCCGTTTGTGTAAATAACATGATCAATATTTATTTACTTACACAAGTTTAATTTGGAAAAACAATTTAAAAATAAAACATTTCTATGTCCAAAAATGTGACCAGCTGATCATGTTTAGTTTTTTTATCTTCACCCTTGCACTGGATCTGTTGGATATAACAACTATACCAGCATTCACAACAGTAAGGAGGAAATGAGACACCAGAGGAACAGGTTTTTAGGTTTAACCATATTTATCAAATAGCAGTCAACAAAAATAAGACATTCTACATACATTCAATCAGAAAATAGTCTGAATCAGATGCTTGTTGCCATAAATTGCATTTAACCAACCTATTACTATCTCCCAAGCTACTTTTACATCTGCAAATTGTTGTGCATTTTTTCTCCTTTACATCTCTCCCATATCTGCCGACAGCAGCAGTTTTACACACAAAATCCTCTTAGATTTTAAGACTTTGGCAAAGGCAATCTGATATGATCATCAAATGCATTCAAGACACTTCAAATTCAAAATAAACTTAATTCCTTAGGATTTAATTATTAACTTTATTTGGAACATAACAAATGACTATATACAAATCTAGCAGTAGCAATAGATCCCTGCTAGCCGGTTGCCTTTTTCCTCCTGAATAGAAAAACAGCAGGTCTTGAACTTTTAAAACGGCAACTAGAAAAGAAAGCCTTAAAATAATAGAAAGGGAATAAAACCTCTTCATGAGATCAGTTCTGTTCATCATTAGAAACCTCTAAAAATCCACATTGATTGCTTTTCTTTGTGCCTTTCAGTGTCCAGAGCTCAAGCTTTAGAACATAAAATGGTCACTTATCAAGTGAAATCAAGTTTGCATGAGAAGGAAATGTAAACTCCAAAAATAAAATCCTCCTTCACACTGAATTTACAGTTTCTGTCCCAAAAAATAAACCTTCCCACACCACCATTTCCATTTTCCTTATTGTAGAAGAAAGTTTTTCAGAAAAACTGCAGCACTATGAGGCATTTCAAGAAGCAGAACCATCATAAGTTCAGGCCGTTCCTTTTTATTTGACAGCTCTCGACTTGATTTGGTTCAAATCTTCATGCAGCCGCCTGAGGTTCACTGGTTACCACCTCCTCCAGCCTCCTCAAAGTTTCCTCCTCCTGGTGACGGGCTTTGAGAAAACGATGTCTATGACGCGTTTGCGCCGCAGGTTCCTGGTGGTCGGGACCGGCGCTTCGTCTGCGATCCTCCCGAGCGCTCGCGGCAGCGGCTCAGCCGGGCTGGGCAGCGGCGAGATCAGATCCACCTCGGCGATGGGAACAGACTCCGAAACAGCTGCGGACCTGACGGGGGAAGAGACACAAGCGGTGGGAATGTTTTTATTAGCTTCAGCTCTGAAAAAGTAGAACCGTCAAACATTTGAATCTACTAAAAATGTGGTTTTAAGAGCAGCTCTTACTTTGCTGTTTTCCTGCTTGTTTTTCTGGTTTTAGATGTTTTCTCCACTTCAGCGCGATCAGCTTCTGAGGAAGCTTTATCCTAAAAGGAAAACAGGAGTTGACTCTTTGTTCAAGGTAAAAAATATTAGAAAAAGTATTTTGACCTCTTTGACTTGTCTTTTAAATCATAAACTCATATTTTATGTGACAAAGGAGCCCTTCAGTGTGAGGTGGAAGGAAAATTGTGCCCGTTTTCCTGGTGTTTTGTTCCCTTTTCTCCAATATTAATAAATAAAATCCTGATCACATCTGTTTTAAGTTGCATCTTAAAATAAACACAGCTGTTCTGTCCGATTTCTTAGGGAAGATTCATAAAACAAACACTTTGAAAAACCTGTCCCCTTTTTTGAAAAACTTTTTTTTGGCTGTACCAAAAAAAGACAAAAACAAAAAGCAGAGGCGACTTTGTTCTTCACAAAATAAGGAGTGGGGACAAATTTTAGCAGCTGCAAAATGTCTCGTTTGCATTTGGTCAAAGACCTGGAGGCATTTCTCCATGCTAGACTCTCATGTTTGGTTGCGTTTACCCAGAATTCCCTGATCCATCGTCTGTTTTCTGCTTTTGGAGCTCAACATTCACATATGCATTTGAACCGCAGTAGAGTTCACTTCGACTGGATTTAGGTTTGTAGCCAGACAAGAGTTCAAGTTTTTGGTCCGCATCAGAGTCCGATTGCGTATTCACGCCTCTCCAAAGCAACCAGACAAAACTAGAGTCAGATCAAACAGGGTTGGTGTTTATCCACCCAAAGAGCACATATTTTGGATTTTAGTTGCAAAAACTTTGTTTTATGAATTGAAAACCAAGCATCATTTTCCCCATTTCGTCATTGTGGAATATGACTTCATTAATCTGAGATGCGAAGGGAGAAAATCTGTCCAGAACCCTAAATATGTTCAGCTGTTAAACTGAATCTCCTACCTGAACAGAGGCATCTTTGACTCTGCTCCTGCTGCGGGTGACCGGCGCCTCAGACTCCTCGCCTGGCAAAGAAGACTCTGCTTTACGAGCTGAAACACAGAAACGGTTAAGACCTTCCTGGACGGGCGGAGGAACGTGAACCGGCTGGGATTTGGCTCACCTCTGGTTTGCCGCCGTCGGGAGGGAGAGTAGATGAACGAGTTTTCTCCTGACTGGACCGACCTGCTGCAGGTTCAGGCGCCGGGCCGTCTGGTTCAGGAGGAGATGAAACCTGGTCCACTGAGGATTTGATGTTCCTCCTCCTGGTTCTCTCAGTCTTTACACCTGTTTACACAAGTTCACACATTTATATGATGGTCTTACAAATGCTCGACTTTTCCCTTAACCTCCACAGGAACAACCTTGTAGTAATAAAATTTTACAAAGTTGAATTTTATTTCAACTTTCAAGCCCATATTTTAGTTTTTAGTAGCAAAATAAATAAGTAGAAACCATATGTCATTTTTCTTCTACTTGGCAAGTCAATACTGTAGCTGAACCACCATCTTTAAAATCCAGTAAACCTCTGACTTCAGGGTTTGTGTTGCACCATATTCTGCATGAACAGAACATCATGAAGATGTCCTTTTTTATTTATTTGATTTGAATGCAGAAAAGTTAAAAAAAATCCACATAAAATATATGAGACCAACTTACCTTTTTTATAATGAATTTAAGACGTCTTAAGCATGGACATCCTGCCGTGTCTTACACCAAAAACGTTTTATAAACCGGAGCACTTAAAGAGGTTGTGGGTTAAAAACCTGCTTGTACCTTCCCGTTTCTCCTCTTCGTCCTGGAGCCTCTTGATGAGGGCGTCTGCAACAGGAGTTTCAGAGTCCACCTCTAGTGGAGAGTCCAGCAGGGGCAGGTCCTCCTCAGGATGGCTCCAGAGTCTGCTCCTCGTTGGGCGACGATTGTTGGTGGGATCAGAGCTTTTGTTTTGATCTTTGCTTTCTCTCACTTTTCCTGATCCACTTTCTTCTCTCCTCCTCCTGTTGCTCTGAGGAAGAGAAGCAGGAACCAGTTTTACCTACCGAGTTTAAATGTGAGATGAATGAAACCGACAGATGAAAATGGAAACACAGTGGATGATGGTTGAGCCCTTACTTGAGGAAACACAGTTACAGAGATCTGGCTGGACTGTCGAGTCGTCCTCCCAGGATGGGAAAGTTGCCTCTTCTTCTCTTCCTCTGTCTGTTGTCCTTCGTCTTCTTCAAACACGACTGGCAGCATCTGTGGTCTAATTTTTTTGATGCTGCACTTTAGCGAGACAGGCTCCTCTTTGACCGTCACCGGGGTCAGCTCTTCCTCGTTGGTATTGCTCGTCCTTCTGCTGGACCTCCTGGGGGTGCTGGCCTGAGTCGTCCTGTGTTTGGAAGGAGTTGGAGTCTTGCTGCCGTTTCTGTGGCCTCTTAACGGTTCCACACCCTCGTCCTCTTGGCTGTCCTCTGCGGTCGCAGATTCCTCCTCGCTGTCGGTTCGTGTTGCAGCAGCTCTCTGCGATCGTCTGCCTTGCGAAGCCCTCTTGGCGTTCGAAGCCGCGGAAATCTCATAATCCATGTTTTCAGGCTCCTCTTTGGGAATTACTGGCTGAGTTTTGCGAGTACTTCTACGAGGTGTGACGATTTGGAGCGGCTTGCCTCTCCTCGGAGTACGAGTTGGCAAGGCAGGAGCGTCGTTGCTGGTTTTCGTCTGCTCTGGCTCGCTCACTGGCTCTGGAGAGATTAAAGTCGCGTTTTGTCCTCTTATCCTTCGGGATGGAGTAGAAGGATCTTTCTTCCTCTGAGAGGCTGGCGTTTGTTTCGCAGTTTGACTTTCTGCATCAACAATGTTCTCCAAAGGTTCTTCTGCAACGTTGTTATGCCTCAGTTGTCTCTCCGTTTCCTCCTCATGTCCAACTTCGGTGTCTGATGATGTTGTGCGCTCAAGCTTCTTGTCCTCAACTGCAGACTCAGTGTTTTCCATCTCCGTAGGAACAGACCTGTTCCCCTCAGGCAGCTGCACTTCCTCAGTAGGGATTGGTTTTTCCTTCTCAGCTGCTTCTGTTCTTTCAGCCGAGTCGGCGTTGTTCACAGCAGCTGGAGGTTCTTCTGGAACCGATACAGAAGGAGCTTCCTGATCTTCAGATGATCTGATTTCTTCTACCTTTGCAGCTTTCATCTCTGCAGAGTCTTCTGTCTCCTGTTTCTCTGCAGTAGAGTCAGCCTGCAGATCAATTTGTGAATCTCCAAGCTCTTCTTTCTCAAGTCCACGATCATCATTTTGACCCAGGTTTTCCATCGCCACGCTCTCTCCTTCTGGTGAAGCTTCTTCCCTGTTACCCTCGTCCAAAGGAATGACATCAGGTCTGCTAGACAGGTCTTCCCTCTCCATCTCCAGCGGCTCAGGGAGCTCCGACGGCTGCTCATCATTCCCCGCAGCCGCCTCCGCCTCCTTGACTCCATCCTCTTCCGTGTCCAGCATCAGCGTGAAGCGGTGTGAATCTCCGGCTGCTGCTCTTCGGCCGCAGCGCCCGGCTGCAGCTCAGGCAGAGCGAGGCTCGGCGCCGCCCACCAGGTCTTGCTGTCCCTCCATGAACTCGAAGGGAACCAGCAGAGTGGTGGAAGGTTTGAGCTCCATGTACGACGACGCTGATGACGACGCTGGCTCCGTGTTGGCGTCCGGCTCCATCCCGGCATCGTCTCCGCCGAGTCTCACCATCACAACCTCGCCTTCGATGTCGTCCTCTACGATCTGCAAACGCATTCAGGATAAAGCCCGTTCATTCCGACTGAAATCATCTAAATGTGCGGTTGGATTTAACGTGATCTGGAAGTCGTTACCTTCATCTCCGCACCAGGTGCGATCAGGGAGAACTCGGCGGCTCGCTGCTCTGACAGATCCTGCAGGAAGTGGGCGTGTTCCTGCTGCATGAGGACCGAGCCGGGCTGCAGCAGCGGCAGCCTCCCGTTACCCTGAACCTCATCAATGATCTCCACCTCACTGCCAGAGTCTTCCTCTTCCTCTTCTTCTTCTTCTCCCTCTTCAGCTTGATTAGATGACTCCTCTTCACCTTCATCCTCAGATGCAGGACTGGACAGTTCTTCGCTGTCATTCAAGCTCACTACAGCTGGGAGGAGCAATACATGAGTGAAATGATCAGGTGCACCAGAGCAACTGTAAACGTGGGAGTGAATGTGATCGTCCTCACAGTGGGAGTCGGTGCCCGTCGGCTCTGAGGAAGCCACAGAACCTGTGGACTTCTGTGGCATGAAAACCGACGGATCTACAGCTGCTGGATTCTCCTCCTCTTCCTCGCTGCACGGAAGCCATTTTAAAACAAGTCAGAAACATCTTTGGCACTTCTAAACATCAAACTTTCCAGTGTTTTGGAGACATATTTCTAAAATATAAAGATTTTTCTTGTGAATCAAAAGTGCACTGCAAAAACACAAAATTTTACCAGTTATTTCTGGTCTAGTTTCTAGTGCAAACATCTTGAAATAAGAAAAACTTACAAGTAACTTTTCATCAAGATTTAATTCCTTGATATGGGAAAAACTACTAGTTCCCCTGACAGATTATTTCACTTATTACAAGACATTTTCTGCTTGTTATAAGTGAAACAATTGATATTAAGGAAGATTCGTGTTTTTGCAAAGCACCTAGAATTTCAGCTGATTGCAAAGTGTTTATTTTCTAAAACCATAAATTTAAACTGAGTAGATGTGAATAAGCTACTAGATCATTGAAAAGTTAATTTATTTTAGTAAATAAATCTACCGAAACGACAAAGTTTCTCTAACTTACAAGTCTGTGGCTTTCATGAAAAGCAAATATTCTGGGGTATTTTCTGCAGAATTAGGACATTCTGCAGAAAACACATAATTTAAAAAGGATTTTCATGGCTGCTGGCCTTGATGGTTGACCAGCAGGAGGATGAGCTTCAAGCTGGACAACCGTTCACATGAATTAACGTAAGTTTTAAGAGAAGAACAAACCTGTTGAGGCTGGTCTGGCTCAGTGAGGCGTTGTGTACCGCTGAGCGGCTGAGCGGAGAAGACATGTCGTCACCAAACAGGTGCTTCTGTACAAACTCTGTCAGATCTGAAGGGAAACAGCGATCAGTTTCGTTCCAGGTCATGACGACGGTCAACCACCTGCCCTCAGTGTGTTTCCATGTAAACATGCTCACCTGCGCTCTGCTCCAGGTCTAGTGCTGCTTCGGTTGCGGCGCTACCATCTTCGGGTTGCTCTGTGATCGGCTCGGCTGCCTCCCACTGAACGTTTAGCTCTTCAGCTTTCACCTCAGAGTCTGAGCTTTCGCTCACCTGGTTACCGACTGCAGCATGAAAAATGGACCAGAGGACTTGATGGAGAGGAGCAGCAAAGCTTTAAGTTATTTGTATTTTTCTAAAGTAAGAACAACTTAATCAAATGGTTTTGGTTCAGGATCGATTACCGAGTTAATCTAAGGTTGATTTATGTTATTCGACTAAACTAAATAAACTGCTCTAATAAAAAAAGCAATAACTTACCTTCATGGTGAGTAGATGGCTCCTCTTCATCAGGACTTGCCACATCTTCCTCTTTGCTCACTGAGACAGTGTTCAGATCATCTTCTCCTTTAGATTCAGCGCCTTGCTCCTCATCCTCCCTCGGAGCTTGACCCGTCCCACTGACCTCCTCTTCCTCCCTCAGAGACTCCTCTGCCGCCACGTCCACGTTTGAGGGGAGGTCGAGGTTTTCCTCTGAGGTCAGATCAGGTGTTTGTTCTGGTTCTTTGTCACTCACAGACCTGATGTTCAGAGTCACCACATCATCCTCTTCCTCCTCTCCAGGTTTGTGTCCCTGGGCTCTCGGTGGGTCTTCTGACAGCGGAGCATCGTAATACTCCAGCGTTGTGTCTGTTGACTGGACAGACGTCAGGCTGGTGTCAAAGTTCACGCCGATATTTATCTGACTTGCAGCTGATGGATTTCCTTCTTCCTGGGTGGAAGGCGGCTCGCTCTCAGAGCGCCTGAGCTGCGGTGAGGGAACGCCGACTTCTGGAGGAAGGAACTTCACACGAGGATGTTGTCCTTCCTCCTCCTCCTCCTCAGGACGTCGCGAAGACCAAGTCTTGCGTGTCGCTTTGGAGCCTCTGCTTAGCTGGTTGATCTCACTGTCTGCTGCCATCTGCAGAGAAACACAACTTGAAGATAAAAAAAACCCCACAAACGAAACGAGACACACCGACCCACAGCAGCATCATCATCATGTTTTTACCCCGTTAGTCCACCGGACCCCCTTCTCCGTCTCAGGGGTCTCTCCTTCCTCTATGAAGGTGATGCGGCTCTCTTTGGCGCGTAGCGGGGGGGTGATGGAGCGGCCTGGAGAGGCGGACGGCGTAGCAACAGGCGTAGGTCTCAGGTTGCTGCGCAGGATGGACTGCGGTGTGAACGCCGAAAAGACGGGGCCAGCAGCCGCCAGGGCCCGAGCTCGCTGGCAGAGAGGAGAGCAAACGGTTCAAACAGCCACCTTTCAAAGTGCTTCATGTCATAAAAACACAAAAATACAAAGTCATGGACGACACAATTAGCAACTGAAGCGTTAACATTTTGTCAAGTGTTGGAACATCGATCAGCTGATTTGTTTGTGAAATCTATGAAATTAATGGCAAATTTCCCTGGAGACATTACCAATATAATGATGAGTTTTTTCACTTCCAAAATCAAACAGACAATTCATATAACTAGTGGATCCAGTGAATTAAAATAATTTAAAAAAAATAGATACGATAAGAGAAGAGCAGTTTTTAAAAACCAAACCTTATGTGAGCCCACTGTGGCTGAAACAATTAATCGGTTTAATCACAAGATTAAACATTTATTTTAGAAAGTACAATGTTTATTCTCTTATTATTATTTTATTAATTATTTGTTAGTTTGCATCTTTTAATCATTTCTGCTACTTTTTGTATGTATCTTTACATATATAAATGTAAAGGCACTGGAGGGTGTGACAATTTCTTAAATCTGATTAATCATCGGAATAATCAATAAATCAATCACTAGCCATGTTTCACACAACAGTATAAAAGATTCTTCTTTATATATATTTGGGGCATTTAAAAACAGATAAATTCCAAAAAAACGACTGTCATCTAAAAATCATTGTCACTCAGCCGTTTTTTTTAGACGTAAAAAACATAAAGTGTCGTCCAAAGTGATGGACTCACCTTGACGACCTGTGGCGTCTGCAGCAGACTGAACTCAGGCGCTTTTCTGGAGCTCTTTGGAGAAACCCAGGAGGTCGTGGGTCCAGGCGGGCTGAGGAGAGGCTGAGGCGTGTGACAGGACGGGTGGACCACCAGATCCATCATCCTGAGACACAGTAAACAAGATTAAACACTAAATCTACTTCAACTAAGACGCGTTTCTGTGCACTCAACGTTTGTGTCTTTAGTTATGAACTTGGTCAAAAACAAACAGGACTAATATCTTGTCACTTTTAATGCTGACATATTTTGTGCATTTTAGAAGCCGTTTATGAATAAAAGTAATCCTTAAAGGGCCAGCTCCTTGTTCTCCTTAGAGTACCTTGACTTTCGTTTGGATGTCATGGTGATGGGCGTTCCTAGGAAGGGATCAGTAAAACCGAGCAACGATGACCTGGGACTGGAGCTCTGAGCAGCCGCTGCTGCTTTTGGTCTGGTGAAGACAACAAATGTGTCACATTACCATTAAACATATTTAAATACAGCAGAAGACAACTGTGAAGCAGAAAACTCACGTCCTGGCTGGCGAGGACTGGGGCGTCGCCTCTTTTCCGAGCCAAACCTCCTCGATCTTGGAGAGGACGCTGCTGATGAATCCAGCTCTGGACATCACCTTCTCACTGGCAGAGCGCTTGGTGACGGTCGACAGCGGCTGCGGCCGAGACACTGCAGCGGAGCGAAGACATGAGATCAAAATAGGATTTTAACCCTCCTAGGCTGAACATGTCGGCACCGACGCAGCCAAACTAGAAGTTCTGTAATTCCACCACACTTTGTGCTGTCTGAAGAATTCCAACGGTTTCTGAAACATTGATCTTTCCGACCAATATCGGATTATTACGCTAATTTTACTCCCACCGTAGCAGGGAGTGAAATTACTCTGAGGGGCGCTCTTTAATAGACCAAATAACTTGCTAGATATTGAAAGTTCCAGTTGTTATAAATAAATGAGCGGCATATTTGCTAAAGAACTTAGCAGAATTAATGTAAGCAAATATATCCAGGCGGAGATTTTAAATTTAGGACTCAAAGTGTAAAGCAAAAACTATTTACACAAGATTGTGTACTGTCACATTCTTCTAAGCTCCAAAACTATTCCAAGAAACAACCATTGGTGGCAACAGATGGTTTGATTCTTAAATGCATTTCTGACCTAAAATATGGAAAATATGTTGTTTATTTCTATGAAAATATACACAAACTATACCCAATCTAAATAAACAACAACTACAAAAACACATACTGATGTCCACAGGAGATATAAAAGGTTTCAAACTCTGCTTCCACAGAGGAGAGCAGCTACCTTCTTTGTGAACGGTGGCTGGATGCTGATACGGTTTGGATCGCTCCATCGCCAGTTTCCTCTGCACTCTGGGCAGAACTTTGCCGTACTGGTCCAGGATAGAGTTCCTGGTGTTGGATCGCTCTTTGACCTTTGGGTCTCGCTCGTTCTGCAAAGAAAGCCAAAGCCGTGCATCAACGTAAAGGTTTGATAGATGTCGCAGCTCATAATAACATTAATATGATGCTAATCGTGAGAATCATTCTCCTAAACGCACCACCAGGTTCAGTTTGAGGGTTTGGTTGAGCTGCAGAGCAGGAACGTAGTTGGCCTGCTGCAGGTAGTGAACCATCAGCAGCTCTCTGTTCTGAAGGCCGCCTGTGCCTTGAAGGAACTTTTCCAAACAATCCTGAACCAACAAGGAAGGTCAAAGGTTAAAACTGAACATGTAAAAAGTTGAGTTAATGTCCAATCAACCATTTCAGCAACAAGGCATTTCAAAACGCTTTACATCATAAAAACACAAAGTCATAGAACAAACAACGTAACATTCTGCTATCATAACACATAAGATTATTGATTAATGCTTCATTGATTATGTTTCAGAAGCAACTCTGAACAGCTGGGATTTTAGTCTCAGAACTCTGTGTCAAAAAATCTCCAGTTTCAGACTAATTATTTACAGCCTGCTGCAATAAACGATTAACTTCATGATGCATCATAATGAGCATTTTCATTCTGACGATTAATATTTTTGAAGGGAAGTTTTGTTTACGTCGACTTCATTATCTGTTTTTTATGGTTTCTGTTCGGTTTCTCTCCCCTCCCGTTATTTTAGTCATTGTTTTTGATTGTTGTGTTATTCCGGATTTTTTAAATCTCTTCCAGTTCCAGTGTGAAGGAACTGGAGAATTAATGTTGTTTTTGACTAAATATCAGTTGAAAATGCTCTGAAAACAACTATATTATCGTTTATCTGAATAATTACTGGGACAATTTATCGTCCGGCAGAAGGTGTCGTCATGACGGGCCCAGCTCCCCGCTTACCTGTTCGCCGAGGCCCAGAGGCAGCTTGAGCAGCTCCTTCATGAGGCCCAGCTCCTGGCAGCTCTCGTACAGGAAGCCCAGCAGCTCAGCAATGTTCAAGCGGTTCGAGTGCTGCCGAAGTAAACACCACGCCTCGATGAGACACCTGGAACCAGAGGACACTGGCCTGTTGACGCGGGTGAAATGAAACGACACCAGTCGGACAGAAACGCAGCGGACCTGTTGTGTAGCAGCACGGACAGAGAAAGTTTGGCCTGAGCGGTGGAGGTAATGGGAGGCTTTGTGACGTGGAAGTAGCGCAGCGCCACGGACTGCTGGCCCTGACACATCAGCGCCTGCAGAACCCGCTCATGCTGCCACTCGAAATGAAAATGAGAAGCAGCCGGGTGCAGAAGCAGATCAAACGAACTCTGAGGAGGAGAAAAAAGAAAATTATAAACACTAAAGATACAAACACAAGCCATGATCAGAGGAAGATGAGAGACCAGACACAAAGGTCCAGTTAAAGTAACGTGGGATTTCCACATTTTGATCAATCAGAAACATCAAGTTCAGCAGAAACGGATGTTAGACATGTACAGATCTGGGGAAAAATGAAGAGCCCACTGCACTGAGTCCTTCTGAAAACCTCCTGGTTATTCCACCAAATGTTGATCTCTGAACTCTTCCTGAATTAAAACGTTAGTTTTGTTGTTTCTAAATGAACAAGAATTTATTTTCTTTGTATTATCTGAGGTCTGAAAGCTCTGCATCTTTTTGGTTATTTTTTCTGCAAATAAATATTCCAAATTTTTGCTTATAATATCAGACATGTTGTCAGTAGCTCATATAAGAACAATGTTCATTTTACTCAAGCATTTACCTAAAACGTAAAATCAGAGAAACTAATAATTGTGCAGTGGTCTCTTCCTTTTTTTCAAGTGCTGTTTGTAAAGTTTTACTTTTTCTATTAAACTACAAAAACAAATTAACTTTTCAATAATGTTCTTATTTATTAAGAAGTATCTTTATGCCTCATTGAGGACAAAGTTAGAATAAGTCAGATTAATAAAAAGCTTCACTTCATACTTTTCCTCATAAAATAAGTCAATCTGCAGCTAAATGACGAACCTCGGATGTTTTATCACATTTTACCTGATGGTCGTTATGATCCAGCAGCCACAGCCCTTGTACCAGTTTAACCAGTCCAATGGGGATGGAAAAAGCTGTGGGAAAAGATTCCACAGATGTTCCATCCTTATTGGGGAAAGAGTACATGACGTCCAACAACAGGTAAATCACCTGAAGCACAGGTTAAGGATGCAATCGAGCTAATAAGTTCTTAGACCAGCGTTTTTCAACCACTGTGCCGCAGTACACTAGTGTACCGTGAGTGATCGTCAGGTGTGCCGTGGAAATTATCTAATTTCACCTACCGTATTTTTCGGACTGTAAACTTCTTTTTTCCTACATTTTGAACCATGCGGCTTTTTCTTCAACCACCTAGGGGGCTTGTTAGCAGGAAGTGAATCATTGGAAATCAAAGAACGCACCAATTTTAACTTGGAACAAGCACATGCTAGCAACAGGCACGACGGAGAAATGTTTTCAAACTCATGATGCAGCTTCTAAGTTGAGGAGCATCGATCTGGCACTACAGGAGGGAAGTAAAGCCGCTGCACGTAAACTCGGCGTGAACAAAACCGGATTTGGAGACGGAGAACTGAGTCTTTAATATATCCAGCAGTTATTAGGATGCAGCTCTCTGCTGCCCTCTGCTGGGTCCTTATGGGAAACTGAGAGTGGCAAAGATACCAGCAGCCTGGAACCCAGTGCGGCTGATATATGCAAGTTTCTGAGGAGGGGGGTCCGGTACAGTTTGTATTTATAGTATGGTGCGCTCATAGTCCGGTAAATACGGTAATTGGTCTTAAAATATTTTTTGAAAACAAATTAATTATCTGCAAATAATGCCATCTTTGAGTGTCTCTGCTGTAGTAGTGACTAGCGGCGTAATCATGTCATTTTATTACCACTAGATGGCAGTAGGTACAGAGCTGTTGTGGCACTGTTCAGGTGTATTTTTGAAGTGGACATGTTAAGTGCACTTTGAAATAAGAAATATAAAATATGATAAAAATAAATGTTTGTGTTTATTTGATTCCTATTCAAGACACTTTGATAAGAATGACTATATATGTAATATACTACAGAGTATCTGTTTACATTTTTGGTCGGTGGTGTGCCTCATGATTTTTAAAACAATGTACCTTGGCTCAAAACAGGTTGAAAAAAACACCGTCTTAGACAACATTATGGCGTTTTAGAAAAACCCAAACTCATGCTAAAGAAAGAACTGCTGAGGCGGCGCGACGCTGCAGCCAGCGGCCGTTAGACTGAGGATACAATGGCGTGCTTGGTAGCTTCTTCGATGTTGTCCAGAAGGTAGAGGTCAAGTAAGGCCTGCGGATCATAGACATAAATTACATTTCTTTCCAGAATACGTTTCTGCATCAACACAGGAGATGAAACACATCAGGAAGGCAGAAATCAGTCTTACATGCAGAGTGGGTGGGGGGTACTGTCCTGTCCCGCCCTCGTCCCGCCGCCACAGATCGGTCAGACGTTCACCACACTGTCCAACCAAACCGTCGATCATAAGGCAATCAGCACACCATTTACTCCTGAAACAAAGGGCGCCTTGTTACCTCCTCAATTACATTCACAGTAACACATTTAGATATTAAAGATTCTGACCAGAATATAGAAATTAGCTTAGTTTAGTGTGTGATGGAGTTGAGGACTCACTTGGCCAGCCTGGTCAACTCCTCCCTGCGTATGGCGTAATAGTTACTGATGACTGAGTGAGTAAAGAAAGGCCTGGGAATCTGGAGAGCATCTGCATCTGGTGGCAGTTCAGCAGGGGCAAATAAGAGTGGATTCAGGGCAAAAAGAAAAATATATTTAGTTGGGTTTGTTGAAGAAATTCTCTTAACAACTAGTTTCCTCCAGTTTTCTAATACCATTCATTTTCTTTGAAATAACTAATTTGTTCACCAATTTAAACAAAAATATTTATACATGAAATGGTTTTTAGTGACTTTTTGAGAACACAAGCATCTGGTTACCTGATCCCTCGGGGAGTAAGCCGGTGCGGCAGAACCAGAGGACCACTTGAGCATATTTGGAAATTAAACTGGACACCGTGTTCTTGTTCATCAGACCTGCCAAACCTGAAAACGAGACATCCAAAGCTGGTAAATAAGCTCAAGAAAACACCAGGTAAAATAATATGATGGAGAGAAATTATGAATAGGCTACTTCTTCCACATGACTCTTTTTTTGGTACCTTAATGTCATGAATAATCTCCCAGAACACATTGATAGCTTCAGAATACCAGGAATAAATGTTTTTTTTCAAATGCTACAGTGAATTACAAGCAGCTGTGATAAACAGATTACTCACAACATTACTAAAGTCTCAGAGGATTTAAAAATAAAGGCCTCAGTGGTGTTTTTACTGACATCTCCGGCTAATGTGAACCTTTCAGACCGGCCTGTGTGTGTGTGTGTGTGTGTGTGTGTGTGTGTGTGTGTGAGTAAGCACCTTGGTGTGTGAGTTCCTGAGCTTCGCTGAGCAGGCAGTGGAAGATGGCGCTGAGGTTGCTAAGCAGCCTCTGGGTGTGTTGCAGCAACTGCAGCGTCTGCGGGTCGGTGAAGTTGGACGAGCTGTTGAACAACGGAGCACCTGGAGACCAAATACAGAAATATGGATGAACTGGAAATTAGGACTTTATCTGGTGCTGACATGAGTTAGGTTGCTCTTGTTTTGTATGACAATGAAAAGTGCAGGTGTCAGTTATTTATTGCTACATGGTACTGCAGAAATCTGAGTAACTGGCCTGGCAACCTTCCAATAACGGGCCATGTAAATATTCCTGATCCAGTTTTTTTTTTTTAAATAAAACAAACGGAAGATATTTCTAGAGCAGTGGTTCTTAACCTGGGTTCGATCGAACCCCAGAGGTTCGGTGAGTCTGTCTCAGGGGTTCGGCGGAGCCTCTGCCACGGAGGTAAAGACTCACTTGTGTAAAGTCGTGACGACGCCCAGCTTTGACATCACTTACATTGCTAGCCAATCAGAGCTGTGGAGGAGCTCTGATTGAAGGAACTTCACTCTCAGCAGGGATTTGAACTTGTGTCTTTAATTACTTCAGCAAAGCTCACAGTTTTTACCAAATTCTATAGTCTAAATCTGCTCCTTAGTCGCATCTTTTTGGGGTTGGTACTGCCTCCAGTGGCGTGGGGGTGGTAACACAACCAGTACATGTACTAAATCAGAATACCGCAACGTATTTTATGTGGGGGGGTTTGGAATAAGGAGGGTTCGGTGAATGCACATATGCAACTGGGGGGTTCGGTACCTCAAAAAAGGTTAAGAACCACTGATCTAGAGGTTTCATCTTGCAAAAATTTTTAAATAAAATAAAAGTTTGGTGGAACTTTGAGTCAACATTTAAAAGTTTCGTTTGAGCTAAAGATCTCTCTCAATATAAATACGTACAGATGCCGTCCAGCTCCTCTTTGGTCTGGACGACTTTGTTCCAAGCCCAGTCCAGGATGTAGCGCAGGTTCAGAGCGGATCCTGGTTGTTCTGTTCAGCAGAGGAAATCAGAAGACATCATGGCCACATCATGACAGAAGAAACACACAGCAGTAATAATGAATACTTTACAATCGAACTTTGATTACAAGCTTAAAACTCATTGGATAACTATCTTCACTTGGTAATTTTAAGTAAATATGCATCAAGTAAATCAAGAAAGGCAAAAAAGCAGGTCACCGTGCTGCTCCTTACCCTCTGCAGTCCACTGCTTAATACAACCAGTAATTAACCCCAAGGAACTGGTTTCAACTGCTGTTGACAAGATGGCATTGAGCTGCTCCTCCTGCGAACAGAGGAGACATCGCCAATGTTTTCAGCAGAAATTACATTTTGTTTCCTCTGTTATTTTCCTTATGACTGATGCCGAGTGTTCTGGCACAAAAACTGCAAACTGAAGCAGTTTAAAAATGTCTTAACCTCACTGTTTGCTTTATGTGTCAAACTCAAGGCCCAGGGGCCAAATCCAGCCCGCCGTAGCATTTTATGTGGCCCCATAGACTCCAAATTACATCAATAAGTCCTTCCACTTTTTCACTGATCTGCAAAATTCACACAAAATCAGCAGATCCTCACATTTTTTTTTATTTTACCTACATTTTTTTTTCTTCAAAATTGGCCATAAAACATTGAGTTTCAGTGACTGCTGCCTCAGCCTCACTTGCTGTGAAGTTGTAGTTTGTGACCGACAGAAAAGTCATATTTAACCTCATATCAGCGCAAATATTTATAAAAATTCTTTATAAATTTTTCTAAATTAGCACCACAAAATCAGAGATTTTGATTGTAGAAACCACAAAAAATAATTGCAAAATCCTGGATGGACTGATCAGCGTGAGAAGACGTTCAATATTATCTCATATTATGAAATGCTGAAACTCCTATTTATTGATATTTTAACAATTTAATTGGTTTTTAATCAATACATTCTGGCACAACCGACCCTTTAAGAATATAACATTTTTGATATGGCCCAAAATGAAAAAGAGTTTGACACCTAAATGATGCTGGCTCTTAAAATGCAATTTGTTCTTTTGAGACCACAATCAACACTAGAAGTCAGCAAAACACAGTCGACTGACCAAAATACTGGGTTTCATTTAAATACATCTACAACAGGAAACTATTTCTCATCTTACAAAACTTTATGAATTTTTAAAATATGTTGATTTAGCAGCATAAAAAGTTCCAAGAAAGTAAAGTTTAAGCATAAAATGTTTAACAGTGCAGTTCATACAAGGTACCTGAGAGAGGCTGGCTGCCGGAGCGTCTGCCACGCGGGACGAGAGGAGGCCGGACCTGAGGCAGTGGGAGTAGCTGATGGAGATGATGTCACTGGAACAAGGTGCAGCTTTCTTCAAAAAACTTAGAGTCTGGATTTAATGACAAAAACAAAAGTTCTTATAAGTTTAACTTTAAATAAATCTATATAAATGGAAAAATCTACCAAAGGTCATTCACCACAAACTTGCCTCTTTTTGATGCCCAGAGCAGGTTAAGTGCACAATCCCAGAGTTAAGTAGGCAAGTAGCATCTGGAACAGAAAAAATTTAATCTTATAATAAAGGAAGAAAATTAAACTATAAAAGTAAAAGTAGCTTCTTACAGATTTAAAATGAATACAAAGGTTAATTTTAAATCTAAACCGACCGAAGTTGTAAGTGGTTGGGTTGAAGTACTGCTCTGGAGGGGGGCAGGTGAAGGGCAGGCCCCGGCTCAGGCTGCGCTCGTGTACAACCACATCCAGGAAGGTTTGGGTCGACACCATCTGCACCACCGACTCCAGGGACCAAACGGCCAGGTAGGGGCAATTCTGGAGGGACTCCCCGGTTCTGTCAGAGGGACCAATCAGCTGTTGGATCAAAACTCATCTAACGTCTTAAATCGTGTACATTAGGAGGGGCGGATGATATCAACTTGGTTTTATTTGGTGATAAAGCTAACAATAAACGCGACAAGAAGTATTTTTTACTTCTTTTTAGGTAACTGTGTGACTGCCACAGCATTAACAGCCCCGCAAACACAAAGACGGCTCTTGAAAAACATTTATAGGACACCAGTCACATAAACAAATATTATTTATATAACGAAACTACAAATAATAACTGCATTTAATTATAGTTATCAAAGTTATTTAGGCTGTTAGTGAACAAACTGCTAAATAAATCCCGACGTGGGTTTTTTCAATTTTCTAACAATAAATCAAAATCATCATGATAAGAAATTCATCACAATAAATGAGAAATACGATAAATGCTCTGCACAAAATATCAGGATTCTTTTGGACTTAAAAATGCAAATTGATCTGGATAAGCATGAACTGAATGGCGGGAAGTCTCCACTGTACCTCAGAGAGTCAGGCATCTGTGCATGGTACCAGCGGTTGATGTCAAAGACCCCGATACACATAGAGGGACTTCCCTGGCCATAAGCCTTGACTTGCCAGCAGAAGATGGACAAACTGGTGTCGGGGGATGCAACTGGAAAAACACAAGAACGGAAAAACCGTGAGAGATGCAGGAGGTAGAGAACTAAACGCGTCACACGGACACAAAACCGAGGGCTGCAACCCAAACGGCACAGCTTGTTCCCAGATAAATACACCAAAACAATAAAAAAAGTCAGGGTTAAGTGCTACAAACAAGGAGAACTGCTGACCTTCATTCAAACTGTCGTCCCTGTCAGGATGGGCTCTGAACTTCTCGATGGTCTGGCAGCTCAGCAGTCGTGTGTTTGTGGCCTGAGCCCTGAGAGGAAACGACGTGCTGCTCAACTCCTGACTGAATCGCTCCTCGCAATATTCCAGACCCTGAAAGACAACAACACGTTTCTCAGCACTGGAATGTCTACTTTTTAGAGAGGATATTAGTAGATACTGAGAGAACAAACCTCATAGAGGATCTTCCCAGAAGACAGACACTTTCTTTCGCTGAAGGCCAGCTGGAGCAGGTGGAGGCTGACCAGATCTCCCTCGCTGTGTGGGAGGAAAAGAAAAACAGTCGCGAAGAGAACAGAGGTAGGACTGAGTAGGGAGTAGTCATGTTCGCTTCGTCCAAAACTAGAAATGTTAACAGCACAGAATCCTGATTAAATGAGACTCTTACAGATCCTGGGAGGACTGGACAGCCCAGAGGTAGCAGCAGTTCCTGGGGTCGTTCTCCGGCTCCTGGAAGGTGAAGGCATGAACAGGCACTCTGCCCCCCTCCAGCTGCGACTGGTACCTGAAGTAACAAATCATTACAGCTTTGTTTACAAGTAGGAGCTGGACAGCACATGAAAAACAAGCAAATCATCACATCGTTTTACACAAATCCTTTATATTCTGCTTCATCTGCTGCAGATAAAGCATAGGTTTTAGGATCACTGCACAGAAAATACATTTTCTAACATGATGTAATGTGTACATGTACAGAATGAAGCTTTCTTAAGGAGCTCCTTCTAGACAAGAAAACCCAAACCAGATGGCGGTAGATGGGTTGGTAAATGAGTCTGCAGCTTTTTGAGAGAAGAAACAAAATAATGTGCATAAAGCACAGAAAAATGAATTGTAAAATATTCAAGTTGATCATTAAAGCCGATTTAAATGGGTGCTTGCTGGGAACATTGGAGCTAACTGTGGAGGAATAAGAGAGACGAGACTTGATGAGTAGGTTTATCTGCTCTCTCTGATTCACTTCCTGACACATAAACAGAGGGTGGAGCTGCTTTAGTTACTCCACCACAGCAAAGTTATGCAACATAATCCAAAGATTACGATGCCACACACCCTCTTTTTAAAGGCATGTGTGCATTAATACTGAATTATTTTGTTTTCAAAGCAAGAAACTTAATTTTCTGGGAAGCTGAAATGTATTAACTCGTGGGATTAAACATTTTTTGGGGGAACATCCTTATAAAAAGCGACAGAATTTGCTTTTTATTTGGGGAAAGAACAGCTTTTATCAACATAAACACTCACTCCTTCTTCAACGTCTTCATGTTCCACAGCTGCAGGAGTCCATCAGAAAATCCCACTGCCAGCTGGTTGGTTCTGGACACGTACTGCAGGGCCGTGGCGCCAACGCCGCTGGGCGGGTTCAGCTGCAGGCACAGATGTCTGCCCTGGCGGGAGCTGACCTCTCTGAGCCGTGGGATGTCTGCAGGAGATTTGGTCACCACCTGCAGGTCTGCAAACAGGCAAATGCATTCACACAGAAATTAAATAGTAAAGTTGTTGCAGAATATTTTTGAAGCCACTGTATTTTTCTCTGCAGAGAAACAACTGAGCTTGGCTCCAGCTTTAACCATCTCCAGAGATTTGATTCTGCAGGCCAAAAGTGTTGAACAAGTTTCCTTCTAAGATCAAAATCTTGATGTAAAGGATTTGTCTCGTTCATCTGTGTTATGGAGCTAAAACTGTGGATATTTTAGGAACCCAGTGATCAGAAATTCAAAAAGCAAAACCAAGAAAACAAACATCGTCTCACAGCCTCTTCTCACCTGATGCCTCCAGTTCACTCTGGCTGCAGGACAGATCATCAAGACAGAGGTCCACAAGCAGGACATGACCCAGATCCGTTACCACGGCAGCAATGCCAAAGAACCAGCGTAAACTCTGGTGGAGTTGCTGCGTGGAAGTGCTGGCTCCACCATAACTCACTAGAGGTTCAATAGCTATAATCTGGATGGAAGGGGGGAAGAAAAAAAAAATCACATTACAGTTAGATTAGTTATGCTGAATGATTCATTTTATAAAGATAGATTCAACAGCAATGCTACAGCTACCGTCTAAGAACCAAAACTCCACAGTTTTCACCATTCACCTCAAGTTGTCTGCTAAAAACCTTTGGAACATTTTACGTCAGATGTAAAAGAATCAGCAGCAAACTCACCCTGCCTGGTATGACCACAGCTTTCACCACCCTGGACAGTCCCAAGTCATACAGGCACAGAACGCTGCCTTCGGTTTCCTCCAAGCCAACCAGCAGCCCAGACCTGGAAACGTAACGAGAAAAGGATCAATTATTATCTCCACGTAAAAATGTGGAGACAGTCATTCTATAAAGCTGCACACATTTGAAAGAAAATTTAAAAGTAAGCATGAGGGTGCCGTTTTCTGGCCAATCACCAATTATCAATCTTTAAAATGGATCTACATTAGGGCTGTAGAATAATATTGATATCGCGATATATATCGATATTTTCTTTCCTAAAAAATCGATATTCATCTGCAAGTATCGTAACATCCAACTGTGACCTTGTTCACTCATTGCTTGCTTCGCACCAGGTCATCAGGCTTAGAGTGATTCCTTCAGATGTTAAGGTTTAAAAGGTATCAAACTATTCAGAGCAGCTACTTGGTTCATTTATTTACTTTACTAATGATGTCAGCTACAGTTTGAACTGTTTCAATTAAAAGAAACATGTTTTCTCACCACTTCTTTGATCATTTTGTCCAGCTGTCACTTTAAGTCTGTGTCCAACCAGAGCCAGGTATTGTGTAGTTGGTGCTTTTAATCAGTTTTCAGTTAAATTAATTCAATGCAACTCTATAACAGTCGCAAATATCACCAAAATCACTCTGTCCCTCTAAAATCTTTCAAAAAATTGCAAAAGTGTATTGAATTGCATCGTTCCCTGAATATCGTAATATATATTGTACCATGGGCAGAATATCGTGTATCGTATCGTGAGATTATTGTATCACTACAGCCCTAATCCACATTGACCTTTTTTTATACATGTCTGCTGAACAATAATTATCACAACAACAACTGACACCAGTCTATTGATCACCAATCGCAGACATAAAAACCAGGCAGGCTGAAGCTTAGTCCTGACCGTTTGAGCCAGCTGAAATCCCTGGCAGCCAGAACAACGGGTGGGTGTTCTCCTGCCGCCGCCGCTGAAGCAGTACGCAGACAGCCGCTCCCCTGTCACGGCGTGGACAACCTCCAGGTTGGACCCACTGGCCAACCAGGCCAACCCGCTGCGGCCTTCACATGAAAAATAAAGAAATACAGCCTCAGTTACAATAAAAAACAAAAGTAACTGCAGCAAATCAATATAAAAGTCAGTGTAATCCAGGAACTCTACATTAATGTGAAAAGTAAGAGGATTTATGAATCACCTATCCAGCATAAAAATCAGTACCGTTTTAACAACAGATTGTTGCGAATTGGGGACAGATTTCTTTAAGGTGCTGAATTTTTGTTTAAGTGTCCGATAAGGTAAGATAATGTTATTTGTATAGCACATTTTCAGCAACAAGGCAACCAACACAAAGTGCTTTACAGGAATTAAACGGAAATACAAACAAAATAATAAAACCAAAGGAAAGAGCAAAAGAAGAGAAAAAGAACCTAATGTTGATCTAAAGAATGTAAACTGGGTTCTCCTGTTCAGGGTTGCTAGATAAGTATAAGTGAGTATCCGCTGGTCTAATTCCTTTTCTGGGTTATAAGAACAGGAGTCTAACAGGTAGCTGCTAAGGTAGTTCTTCTGGATTCCAAGTTTGTTCTAAATTATAAGAGTAACTAAATGAAAGGATTTGGACCCGATACATTTTCTCAATGTGGTTCTAAAACAGGGTTTCCCTCAGTGTATTATAAGCCTGGCGGGCCACCAGGCTTTACTTGTGCCCCACCAGGCTAAGCATGGTTGATTTATTAGGTTTTTTTTAATGTTTGATTTTTTTTAAAGACTTCATAGTTGGTCTTTAGGTATTAATCTTCCAGTCTTCCCAAAATGCATAACTATCAAATGATATTTTAAAATTTCCTGTCAACTTTAAACTCTTTTTAATTCAAAAACACGGCGGGTGGCTGTATGATTGCCATGGAGCCCTGAACGCCGGGTTTCACAAGTTTTCTTTGGGAGACCCTGTAAAACATTATATCACCAGCTTAATTTCACATAAAAAGGTTTACAAAATGTTCTACTTTTTAACAACACTCATCAGCAGAGAAACGAACATTATAGACTACTAGTAATAAATAACTGCTTACCGACAGTGAACCTGCCATGAAGCACAGAGTCCAGGCTGATCTCATCCTCACCCAGAGCATCTACAGTCACTCCAGAGAAGGGCAGCAGGCTGCTGGTGACTTGGGCCGTCAGGTCATGCATCGTTCACTGTGTCAACAAAAACAGAGGAGACCCGTCATAATTCTGGCATATTTAACGTAAACTGCCTAAACACACAACCCAAACACACATTTAAAAATCATTCTACAAACCGAGAGGACTCGAATGTCAACTCGGTGGGTTCTTAGCTCAAATGAGAGCTTTGTTTCAAAGCACAGCTGCTGGCAACCGGGCATGAAACTGAGCTTGGGCCCAAATCAACAACACCGCCACACATCTGTTAGCTCATGTACAGCCTGACAGCTCGCTCCGCTAAGCTGCTACAGGAAAGAGCAGCGAGGATAATAATGAGGGAATCAGGCTCCTTTCACATTAACGCTTTTAGGTAAACTCCTCACAGTAATACGCTGAAGTATTTGGCATTTCAGTTTCACTTTTAGTGAGCCACAGATTTTGTAATGCATTAAAAAAAGAGAGAAACCACAGATTTTCTTAAAGGCTTCCTCAGTGCTGACAGACAAAAATCTAATACTTTCAAGGATGGTCCAGCTGTGGCATGGCAACATTTCTGCTAAAATATAGTGACGTTTTTGTATTTTTTAAAAGTTTTTAGTTCTGCTAAAGTGTTTTCAAAACCCCTAAAAAGAAACAAATGAGTTCTGTGTTTGTGCAGCAGGCTGCTAGGGACACGATGTCTGAAAGAAGTAGATAAACTCTTTCCAAACTAGTCCGTTATGTGCACAGATCAAACCTGTCCCTTTGTAGTAATGCCTTAAAAATATCACTGCAAGTAGCTTAAAAAAAACTTCCAACGAATGAGAATAAAATCATACAAGTACAGAAGATTTTTAAAGAAAACAAATTAACAGACGTCCAGAAAGAATGAGGAATCATCGAGGACAGATAAACCTTTCTGGTTATCTTTGGAGTTTAACCTGCTCATTCCAATTCTGACAGATTCTATTTTTTTTCTTCTAGAGGCTAAAACATAAAAACCATAAAGTGCATCCAGTTTATCCTTAGCTTGTAAGATTATATAATAACTGAGGGGGATCAGTAAGTAATCTGCCAATTGCAGATCAGAGTAAAAATGAGCTGATTCTGACTTTTAGTCCTCTAATGGAGCAGCCCTGGACAACAAAGACTCGAGTATCTTTGTTGTTGGCTTACTTCCATTTTCTTAACTTACTATAATTTCAATGCCAGGTTTGCAGATTTTTTTTCCCCCACAGTCGCATTGGACCGATGCACCAGCCCAAAGCGGTGCTGACAGCCGAACTGCGTGTGTTGCATTTGGCGCAACACTGCCCTCTGTGACCGCTGGGGAAAAAACACAACACGGCCGATTCGAGCGAAATCCCGCGCAACCATCCAGCTGGCACCGCGACGGCACATGTGGACAAACAGCAGCGACAAGCAACAGTTTACATCTGAATGGGGGAACCACACTTTACAGATGGACCTAAAGCAAAGAGTTAAAAAAAAATAATAAATCATGAGTAGATTGGGACAAAAAGTGAAACTACACGCGTTATAATTCGGGATGCTGATGTGGCGCATCTTTTATCGCATTTAATGTAAAATACATGGTCCAAGTCAGACATACGAACCAATATTTCAGCGGGAAATAACGAGGCAGTGGAGAAATGTCATCACCAAAGCAACGATTAGCCTCATAGACTCGACGACTTATTACCTGCGATGGGCCAACTTCACCAAGTGGCCCTTTTGGACAAGTAAACATAAATCTGCATTACTCTCTTAAATGTAAGCTACTATAAGGTGTGAGATAAGTCAATATCTTTGAAGAACCACATTGGGGTTAAAGAGTGTTTGTCGGTTTTCCTTCAGTTGTATTAGCAAGCCGTTAGCATGCAAGGTCACACAAGATTAAGTTCATTTAGCTTCGCCGACACAACTCAACGCTGGATAAACAGTATGTGGGAGTTTGGTAGTCCTATTATTTTGTGATAACCAATGATATTGATGCTACAAAAAACGAACAACAGCGCTGACAAGGTGTAGCGATTGCCTCCTCGATAGAAAGTCGGGATAGTTGAAAAATACTAGCTTGGGCTACGCTGCTACTTTTGCTAACGCTGCTAACTTGGAAGCAGAAAGTACACATCATAACTACTGCGGAGTTTGTAGTTTAGTCAGGAATATCTCAGCAGAGCTAATGTCCGACTGTGGATTCATTGCCTTTAGCAGCAACTCAACACCTTAAGCTAAACGCATTTGCTCTGGTGCTCATGCCAAGACAGTTCAAATGTAACGTCAGGCTAAGCACTGATAGCTTGTAGCTCCTGGCAACACTGAGAATTAAACAGTCTCAGTAAAAAAAAAAGCTCTCAATGCAACTCGTTTCTTTGGGTTTAGCCAGCATAAGGTAGCTGTAAGGTTGTGTCACGTCTGAACTAGCTAAGCTAGAAAACGTGATGCACTGCTATCATCGTTACACTACCTGTCCAAGGATGATGAAGGCTTCGGAGCCACTGTTGCTTTGTTTTCCCTCAAGAATCTGTCATAATCCGTTTGTTCTCGAAATTCGCCAATTCCAAGAGCCCTAAGTGAGTTTAAAAAAAAATTACAGGAACGAAAAGGCTGCGTGGACTTCAGGCTTTCACAACACGAAGCGCCATTTCCACAGTCGGAAAGTACGCCGTGCAGCTCTTATTTGTCGTCCTCGTTTCTGGGAGACGAGGCGCGGCAAACCCAGACGTTCGCCCCCTTCTGTTTGGGCGGAGGATTCTCTTCTTCGTCAGGTTTTACGGCGGTTGCCAACCAACGTACAGCAGCATTACCGCCACCTAGTGGTCGAAGCATGGCTCAGACTGTGAACTTCAACTCAAACTCGGTGTGCATAAAAAAAGCCCATAATGTTAGCTGTACCCTACAATGGAGCCCCGTTTTCGTTTAAAAATACATTAATACCTTTGCTGTGAAATATTAATTCCTTCAACCTCACCTTCAAATTCTCAAAAATCTAAAAACCACATGTTCAACTATTTCCCCTTCCTGGTAATTTCACACATCGCTGTCTCATGCTTCCTTATCGTATAATGTGCTATTGTGTGTAGTGTCCTAATTCCTAATTCTTGTTCTAACAGTTTTTATCTCTCCTATACCCTTCCCTGCATCCAAACGCTTTCACTCTGTTTTGAATGTGATGCAAATGCCTCATTCCTTTCTAGTCTCCCTTGGGTGAAAGCTGCTCTTAGCTGATAATTGTATGATCTAAAAACATAGTGGCTACAATCATAAAAGCAAATCCAAAACAATTTCTGACTATCAAAGTTGTTATACCAAGATGAGTTGCATTCATACCCCACATACTTAATAACAATACATTTTATTTCAAAGCTCCTTTCATAACACTTCAGGTCACTTAAAAAAAGAGAGCAAAAACAACAAGAAACATATGTAACAGGAAACCATAGGCATTTCCTGTTGATAAATACCCTGTAGGCCAAGTCTGATCTATTCATGTGGAAGTTTGAGTCTGTCTTATGATTAGTTTCACATGATAGGATAGCAAATATTTCAGTTCAAACCAGAGTGATCACAAAACAGCTTTCTACAATGAAAAACAAAACATGGTTCTTTTTCCACCTTCACTCAACCACAGCTTTCCACTGTTTCCAGAAATAATAGTAACAATAGTAACTTTAACACAGGATAAAGCTTGAGGGTGTGACAAGAATTTTGAGAATTATCTGACATCATTACCATGTGTTCCTCCATATCAGAGGTTCCCAAAGTGTGGGGCGTGCCCCCTAGAGGGGGCGCCGTGCCATTGCATGGGGGGGCGCGGGACATGAACGCTATATGCGCTGGGTTTTTACCTTAGAATGGCCAACTCTGTTATTCCTATTTCAATAGGAGATTCCTATGTCCAATTCCTATGTCAGTAGGGGTTTCCACACTTCCCATTTATGTGTCATCTGTCACTTTTATCAGCAGTTAAAACTGTTTAATCCGCTGTTAACATGTGGTAACCTGTTTTTCCGAATCTATGACACTCGCGCTGTGTTTACACCTGTGCGGCAGTGAAGGAGACCTGCTGCTGCTGCTGTGCAGAGATAAGCAGGTGTGTTAGAATCACGGCAGCAAACCAGCAAAACGCAAAGAACTTTTCACAGTTTTTCCCCCAAACTAACCGACTGAGTTGAGTAAAGTTGCTGGATGCAGGTAAAGTTTGCTAAAAGATGACTAGCTAGCTAATATCAATACAGCAACTTAAGCTTAACAAATATCCTGTAGGCAACCGATGTTGTTGTCTATGTTCAGCTACTTACATTCATTTTGCCCCCAAAAAGTCAACTTCCTCCCTTTGCCCCTCCCGCACGTCATTCAACCACACAGCAATTTGTAATCCATAGTGGGGTTTGGGAACCACTGCTCTCAGGGGTGAAAGTAGTTTTAAATTCTTGGGGGTACTATGACAAAAAATAAATAAATACATTTTATATACACACAGATATGTATATGTAGGTAGCGAGCATTTTACTTGCACAACACACACACACACACACACACACACGCACCTACTAGGCTTGTTACTCTGTGTTACTGACATCGTGGAGATTCCTACACACGACCCCAGAATAGCACCTGACCCCAAACTCTTGCCCAAGTTGTTCTTGAAATCTGCCTTTGAAATACAATCATGAAGCCCTTTTATCCCCAAGGCTCCTGAATGAAGCAAGCTAAGAACTTCTAGGTTCTGGACCTCAATAAAATGATGTATAAGTGCATGCCTGGATCGAGAACGAACCGTGAAGGCAGACAACGAGCATGTCTTCACTGCAGACAGCGACTGCAGTGAAGACATGTCTAACAATGGTTTCATTTACATTTATGAGAAGAAATGATCAGACACCAGAGGACAAAAGGTAAAAAGATTTGACAGGTTTCCTCTTTGTAGGTTTCTCTTTGGGCACTCTGGCTTCCTGCCAGAGTTTGAAATCTCCACTGAAATGATCCATTAGGTAGAGTTGGGCCATGGAGGCGGGTCCAGCAGACGGCACTGATGCAGGGGTAAAGTCCCCCAGCAGGGAGGCAGAGGAGCAGCGGGAGACAATGTCTTTCTCTGTAAGTATATATATATATATATACGTATATATATATATACCTCCGGCAGAACTTCGAACACGTTCCGGGGGAGGTGGGGGACATTGAGTCTGAGTGGACCATGTTCCGTGCCTCCATGGCCGAGGCGGCTTATCGGAGCTGTGGCCGCAAGGTCGTTGGTGCCTGTCGCGGCGGCAACCCCCGAACCCGTTGGTGGACACCTTCGGTGAGGGATGCTGTCAAGCTGAAGAAGGAGTCCTATGGGGTCTTTTTGGCCTGTGGGACTCCAGAAGCAGCTGATGGGTACCGGCGGGCGAAGCGGCATGCGGCTCGGGTGGCCGCTGAGGCAAAAACGCGGGCGTGGGAGGAGTTTGGAGAGGCCATGGAGAGGGGGAAGCAGTGCAGCACCAACACTGTTTATAGTGGGGATGGTGTGCTGCTGACCTCGACTCGGGATGTTGTGGGTCGGTGGGCAGAATACTTCGAAGACCTCCTCAATCCCACCAACATGCCTTCTGTTGAGGAAGCTGAGCCTGTGGACTCTGGGTTGGGCTCTCCAATCTCTGGGGACGAAGTCGCCGAGGTGGTCAAAAAACTACTCGGTGGCCTCAGGGCCCCGGGGGTGGATGCGATCCGCCCGGAGTTCCTTAAGGCTCTGGATGTTGTAGGGTTGTGTTGGCTCACGCGACTCTGCAATATCGCATGGACATCGGGGGCAGTTCCTCTGGATTGGCAGACCGGGGTGGTGGTCCCCCTATTTAAAAAGGGGGACCGGAGGGTGTGCTCCAATTACAGAGGTGTCACACTCTTAAGCCTCCCTGGTAAGGTCTATTCAGGGGTCCTGGAGAGGAGGGTCCGTCGGATAGTCGAACCTCGGATTCAGGAAGAGCAGTGTGGTTTTCGTCCTGGTCGTGGAACACTGGACCAGCTCTACACCCTCAACAGGGTCCTGGAGGGTGCATGGGAGTTCGCCCAACCAGTCTACATGTGTTTTGTGGACTTGGAGAAGGCGTTCGACCGTGTCCCTCGGGGGGCCTTGTGGGGGGTTCTCCGGGAGTATGGGGTACCGGGCCCTTTGATACGGGCTGTCAGGTCCCTGTATGACTGGTGTCAGAGTCTGGTCCGCATTGCCGGCAGTAAGTCGGGCTCGTTTCCGGTGAGAGTTGGACTCCGCCAAGGCTGCCCTTTGTCACCGATTCTGTTCATTACTTTCATGGACAGAATTTCTAGGCGCAGCCGAGGTGTTGAGGGGATCCGTTTTGGTGGCCTTAGGATCGCATCTTGCTTTTTGCGGATGATGTGGTCCTGATGGCTTCATCAGATCGTGATCTGCGGCTCTCGCTGAAACGGTTCGCGGCCGAGTGTGAAGCAGCCGGGATGAGGCTCAGTGCCTCCAAATCCGAGGCCATGGTCTTGAGCCGGAAAAGGGTAGAGTGCCTTCTCCGGGTCAGGGGGGTCGTCCTTCCTCAAGTGGAGGAGTTTAAGTATCTGGGGATCTTGTTCACGAATGAGGGAAGAAGGGAGCGGGAGATCGACAGGCGGATTGGGGCGGCGTCTGCCGTGAAGCGGGCGCTGTACCGGTCCGTCGTGGTGAAGAGAGAGCTGAGTCAAAAGGCGAAGCTCTCGATTTACCGGTCGATCTACGTTCCCACCCTCATCTATGGTCATGAGCTTTGGGTCATGACCGAAAGAACGAGATCACGGATACAAGCGGCCGAAATGGGATTCCTCCGCAAGGTGGCCGGGCTCTCCCTTAGAGATAGGGTGAGAAGCTCGGTCATCCGGGAGGGACTCAAAGTAGAGCCGCTGCTCCTCCACGTCGAGAGGAGCCAGTTGAGGCTCGGGCATCTGGTCAGGATGCCTCCTGGACGCCTCCCTGGTGAGGTGTTCCGGGCACGTCCCACCGGGAGGAGGCCCCGAGGAAGACCCAGGACACGCTGGAGGGACTATGTCTCTCGGCTGGCCTGGGAAACGCCTTGGGGTTCCCCCGGAGGAGCTGGAAGAAGTGGCTGGGGAGAGGGAAGTCTGGGCCTCCCTTCTGAAGCTGCTGCCCCCGCGACCCGATCCCGGATAAGCGGAAGAAAATGGATGGATGGATGGATATATATATATGTGTGTGCCTGGGTATGTATATGTGTGTGTGTGTAGTATATATGATAGATAGATAGATAGATAGATAGATAGATTAGATAGATAGATAGATAGATAGATAGATAGATAGATAGATAGATAGATAGATAGATATGATAGATAGATAGATAGATAGATAGATAGATAGATAGATAGATAAAAAATTCCCTTCTCACCCTCTGCGGGTGGTCTCTCTCTTTTCATCCTCTGAGCTCGGTCCTCTACCAGAGGCCTGGGAGCTTGAGGGTTCTGCGCAGTATCTTGGCTGTGCCTAGTACTGCACATTTCTGGACTGAGATGTCTGATGTTGTTCCTGGGATCTGTTTTAGCCGCTGCTCCAGTTTGGGGGTTTCTGCCCCGAGGGCCCCGATGACCACAGGCACCACTGTGGTCTTCACCTTCCAGTTCTTTTCCAGTTCCTCCCTGAGGCCCTGGTATTTCTCCAGTTTCTCATGCTCCTTTTTCCTGATGTTGTAGTCACTTGGTATTGCTACATCCACCACAACGGGTTTCCTCTGTTCTTTATCCACCACCACAATGTCCGGTTGGTTCTCCATCACCATCTTGTCTGTCTGGATCTGGAAGTCCCACAGGATCTTAGCTCGGTCATTCTCCACCACCTTTGGGGGTGTTTCCCACTTTAATCTTGGGGCTTCCAGTCCATATTCTGCACAGATGTTCCTGTACACTATGCCCGCCACCTGGTTATGTCGTTCTATGTACGCTTTCCCTGCCAGCATCTTGCACCCTGCTGTTATGTGCTGGACTGTCTCAGGGGCCTCCTTGGACAACCTACACCTAATCATACATATATATGTATATATACTATGTATACATATATACAGTATATATAATATACACTGTATATATATATATATATATATATATATATATATATAAACTGCTTCTGTGCTTTGGAGTTTCTGTGTTGATTAATTTTTTTGAGAAGCGATTAAAGCTGTTTAGCTCTTGAATTGCTACAAATAAAAGCTGTATTTCCTCCCTCAATCTACTGGCTGCAATGTTGACACCTTGAGATGCCATGAGACCTAAATCCTGAACATCATGGCATGGAGTACATCCCAGTTTTCCATGTTTGGCATATAACCATTCATTTTATCTTTTAATATTGATCCTGTGTCCAGACAGAGGGATAATCAGTAGCCCAGCATCATGACCCGTTTGTTCTGAAGATCCTGCAGCTTCCACTTCGTCTTCCTAACATGGCGCCGCCTCATCCTGACTCTCATACGGACAGGAGGAACCACAGAGGTCTGTTAGGTTAAAGCTCATCTTCTGAAGTTGGGATATTTTTCCTCCAACAGGTTCCAACAGGTTCCAGAGGAACCTGTTGGAACCTGTTATTTCAATGCCATTTGTGAATGTTAGAGCCTCATTTTCAACAGTGGAGCTATAAAGATTATCATTAATTCTCATCACCATTTCCACTAAATAAGAGGCCAAAAAAAGTAGTTTGATAAAGGAAAAGCCTCTCAGACTCTGAGCTCAAAGCGAGATGGCTAAACTATTTCTTTATATTAGACAATTTAATTTCACATAATTATCGCAGTAGAAGCCATTTGTTTGTTAAATACTGATGTTGTTGTGAATGACGTATATACTCACAGATGATCGAGGCAATTAGTCCAAGTTTTGTCGTTTAGAAACTACAGCGGCTGTGATACCCCCGCTAAATCTTTTAGGGGAACGCAGTACCCGACCGTACCCACTACTTTCACCCCTGACTGCTCTATATCGATGAGGGACAGGCATTCAAAGAGATTAGAAGGGAAATTGAAAAAGCATAACAGATTTATAGGATTTCATAGACAAAATTTCTGTTAAATGACTGCAGAGATGAATTTCCAGAAAGATGAAGCCAAGGCTTTATTTGTACACAGCAAGCATTCATTCAGTATGTAATGTTGCACAAGCAAATGTGTAAAAAAAAGAAGAAAAAAAAAGCGCTTCTTTAAATGCTCTGAAACTTTTAGTAATATCTAATAGATAAATCCCATTTTTTAAATTAAAAGTGTAAGAAAATAAAAAAAAGAAAGACTTACTTGCTTAAAATGTAAGGGATATTAAAGAAGTCGTAAGGTTTTTGCGGAGCAAGTTTTTTTTTAATATATTTATATTTTGGATAGTAATAAAAAAAAAAGTGAAAAAAAAAGCATTTGTTCCCCAGTTTTAACTGATAGAGTCAGAAAATAATTCAAGTCCTGTATTCTGAAGCTGCGACTTCCTCCACATCTGCCGTTCAATCATCAGGTCAAACTCTTGCCTTTCTCTAGAAAAAGGTTAAAAGGAAGAAACATTCATCAGTTTCAAATATGGGCTAAGATATTGTTTTTATTTTACATTTGAAAACACTCAAATCCTACCTGTTGCTAATGCATCGCCCTTTCAGGTACTTCTCCTCTGCCTTTTTGACCGAAACGTTGTCCACCCCAGCAATGGCATAAATGATAGCCTGCATAAAAAGACAAGAAAATTACAATTTAAAAAATAAAATGACAGACTTGGTGTGCAAAAATGTAATCAGTAATATGCGCGAGTCTTCTCTGACCTCCGGCAGAAGCACATCTAAGACAAAAGGCACGCGCTCCATGGACTTCACGTCGGCGAGCCGAGGAGATTTGGGCACAGCTTTAGCGTAGAGCTCGTTTAGGTACCAGTAGACCCGATCCAGCTGCTGGTCGTCCTCCAGGTAAATGTTCACCACTCTCCGTCTGTTGGCACTCAGGAAAGAGCGGAGCCATCTGGACTCCTCCTGTCCTCGGATCACGGCCTGCAAGCAGATTAATATCGAGAAATTAAAACAAAAGGTGAATGTTCTGCTGGAATACATTAATATCAGTTAAATCAGCAATAAGTTTAATAAGAAATACATCCGTAGAAATGATCAAATCATTTCTATATTCTGGGCGTCAGAATATAAGAAAGCGTTTTGACATAGGAGTGAGAGTCTTGTGCAATAGGATTGTTTGATGGCATCCAAATGAAGTTAGATTCAAAATGCCTTTGGACTATTAAACAACACTTAATTACTTTGACAACAATATGATGAAATCCTCAAAATGTTTTGTAAAACTTGGATATAACCCGACACCTTTAATTGACTGAATACAATAGTCTGGAACAATTAATTGATTTGTACAATAATGATCAATATGGTAATAGAGTAATTGTTAACTGGAACAACACAGTAATTAAGTTAAAACTGTACAAAAATGGATCTATGTACGTTTTCCATTTAAAAAAAAGAATATAAACTCAAGTGGTATAGTTTTAGCTTCACCTGGTTCAAATTGTGTAAAATGAATAATAAAAAAACAAATACCATTAACCACCTCTTAATTATTATTCAGTTAATCCAATATAACCAAATAATGTTCAGTTTCTTTTCTTTAAAAAAAGGTACTGAATTATTTGCATTTTATGTACTTCTAATATTGTACAAAATAAGCTTATTCAGAGAACTAAAAGCTGTTTATCAAATCAACTGATTAGTCAGAATAAATAATTAATTACTGAAATGGTTGTTAGTTTCAGCCATCGTTATTGACTGCCATCATTGGGGGCCATGCTAACTAGCCTGAGCTTTCATGACAGGCTCCCGTTATGAGGAACTGGCTGTACACGAGCATGAGTGACAGCGCTAAGCCCCTCCTCCTGGCTCCGATTGGTTCCTTCAGTGTATTTCTGCAGATGGCTGTAGGAGAACAGGAAGTTTGCAGAGGAGATGAGATTTTTCACAGATTATCTGTCTCAGACGATTTCGTCACAAATATGTAAAACATCTTTTTTAAGCTACTATTAAGCTGCTGCAGACATGATCAGAATCCCACTGCATTAATATGCATTTAGCTTTGGTGTTACTCCATGTAAAAACACAAACAGTCACTGCGACTCTTTAACTGAGTAAATACTTGTCACAGGTGCTCAGTAGTTATTGTCTGAACATGTTTTCTGCAGAACAATATGCTTTCCGACGCCCAGAGGCAGGCAGAGCTTTCATGTTGGAAGTAAAAGTTCAGGCTGTGGTAGCTGAGGAACAACATGCTGTTGATACAAAACCCCCAAAAACAATAACCACCATTGTCAAGCATCGCTATGGTTATTGGTCAGTTTAAAACAGATTATTATATTGTGTACTATGGACCACTTCCCTAATGCATATCTCACACATAAAAAACAGACTGAGGCTATAGATTAAAGGTTGAACATTTCCCCCACGACAACGACTGCATGCTGTTAGTATGAAGCAGATCTAAAATCCTCTGAAGCTGAATGTTTACTGGGAAGACGGCTACTACCAGCCAAAAGCTGTGCAGGTATCACAGCTGCTAGAGAACCATAAGAAAATACTCAAATATTAAGATTTCTGAAGTATTGTGCGTCATTCAGAAATCAGAGATTTCACCAAAGACTAAGTTAAACTACATGCAGCTCCTCAGATGTAAGTCAGTAAAGAAATAATGCTTTATGCTAACCCAAACTACCCAAAAGTCTAAGGCAAAGTCTCCTGGTCAAACCACTTTTATCCACTTCAGCAGATATAAAAAGGATATGAAACGTGAAGGAAGACACTCTGCAACAGCAGCAGAAATAAAGAATCCTACCAGGAGATGTTTCTCCACCATCCGCTGCTTGACAATGAAATGAACCAGCTTCTCGTTGGCCCGGTTGTGGGCAGCATGAGTTCGGTCTGGCAGCAGCCTCTTGGAGCAGGTGGACACGTCTTTGTGCTTCTCGCCAGCGCTGTCCTCCTGGTGATGTTCACACGGTTCCTCCATTACGACATCACTGTTGATTGTTAGTCTCTCTGAGGCAGCCTGCGGATACTTCCTCCTCACCGGATAGCCTGTTGCAAAAACAGTAGCAGTGATTAGCTTTGCAGCGTCAGACGTCTGCGAAGGCGCCGCTGTCTGATGAAGAAACTTACTCATGTCATGATTACAATACTCAATAAAGGAGCCTGAAAATGAGCCGCACGCTGAAAGCAAAGCAGAGGAGGACACATGGTAAGAAGTAAAACAGAGTAAAACAGAGTAAAACAGTGTTTGCATAAAATGAAAGTCAGAGGACTTTATCATATTTGGTCTGTGTCAAATGCAGACAGTCTACATCCATTTCCAAAGGACTGGAGAATGTAGAAAACAAAAGGACTTTTAACATCACCTCAAACAACAAACGTTTTGTTAGACTCTAGTCTAATTTCTGATCTGCCTGCTGATTTATCTGCTCTGCCACTCTACGGGTCATGGCAACACACTTTGGTTTCTTGCCTATGAAATTCACGTCATGCTTTTGTTCTGATACTTCTATTCTTACACTTCCTGTTTTTAATCGAAACCACTTGAGGATCGGCCTAGTGCAAAGCAGACTACAGTCATCACTGTAATTCCTACTGACCAATACGCATCCTGTAGTCTTCTATGAACTCCAAGGACCATGTAATAGCAGCCTCATATGACTCTTTGGCTTTTTGCTAGAGAAGAAACAAACGTCAGGAAAACACAACCTTCACAGATCAGTCAGTGGTGTTTGAAGAGAGCTCACCATCAGCTCATCTGCTTCTTCACAGTCAAAGGGTTTCAAGGTTCTCAGAGGCAACGTGAACCTTCAGGAACAACATTTGAAATGTTATGTTGTGCTCAAAAACATTTCAGTAGAGATGCATTTACAGGATGAAAGGAGTAATGAGCAAATGAAAAAAAGCAGAGTTTTGTTCCTACCCCTTTTGTTTCTGAATCCCTGTGAACGCCTGGTCAACAAACATGACACTTGCTTTCTTCTGTCTTCGGTTCACATTTTTTACCTGCAGAAAACAAGAAACACAACAGATCTAATATTTAAGATGTGACCTGTGGTCTAATTAAACGTAGCCACATTTGGGAGTGGCAGCATCATCTGTTGGGGGTGTTCAGCTGGAGGAAGGTCTGATGCAAGTCCAAAAATAGAAAATAGCAGCGTGAGGAAATGACCATATGTGGAAACACTGAGACGACATCTCAATACATCAGGGAGTCAAAGTCTGGGTCCAAATGAGACCATAAACACACAACTAGAGCAGCTACAAAGTGGCTTAAGGACAATAAAGTCAATGTTTGTACTGTTAAGATGTGTGGGAGCAACGACTCAATTCTACCAGTTCTGTCTGGAGGAACAGCAAAAAAAAAAAATCCAAGCAAACTATTTTAAGGAACATATCAATAGAAACAACTTTGCTAATTCTAACTGAGCTTAGAATAAGAAATGTTCACTGTGAGAAAAACTTTAATATCTCCTATTGTTTTGTCCTTACCAATGCAGGCCAGTATGGATAGTTTCTACATCTGCCCCACACAAACGCTCCTTCTGTGATCGATGGAGGTTCTGCAAGACAAAACAGTGATCAATTAAAAATCCAGAAGGACTGGTTCTTGTGGAGATCGTTTGCATTCAGCCACTGCGGTTTTCTCCTTACTATTGTTTTTCTGCATCAGGAAACTCGGCAGATCTTCCTCCTCTTCCTCCTCCTCCTCTTCACTCTCATTTTCTTGTAAGGCCAGAGAGGGCAGCTGTTCCTCATTATGATTCAGTCCGATTGAAAGATCTGAAAACAGCAAAGAGTCATCTTTTTGGGGATTAGAAAGCAGACAAGACAAGGAGTCAAAGGTCATTCCTGCATTCAGCAAAATTGTACAGTGGCAAATAATTTGTTTTAAAATATAGAAGCCTTAAACTTGAATCTGAAACCAGTAAAAGGTGTATTTAGCTGTGCATTTACTTTAGGCCTACTGAGAAAAACATCAGACAATACCTTGTTCAGCTACATCAGGCTTCTGCAGCTCAAACTTCGGCCTCAAGCGTTTGGATGGTTGCGTGCCGTTTCCCTTTGCATCTCCAGTCATGTTCTTCCACGTCCTGCCACGCCGACGCTTCGTTGGAGTCCCGGTTGTCTGGGTTTGCGCCACGGCTCCTCTTTGTCTCACTTGCTTTGGCTGAGAAGTTCGAGACTTTCTTTTTTGAGGTTTCGCTTTGTGGCATGGTGGATCGTCCTGTGGAGTCTGCAGCAACATGGAAAGATGCTATACTGTTTTAAATGTGTGACTCAAATGACATTACACCATTTAACTTTAAGTGGGTTGCCCAAGGGTATGAAATACCCGGGCATACGACTTCACTCGATTCTAAAGGAATTAATGCTACTGAATGTGGAACCGCTTCTTCAGAAGATAAAAACTGATCTTAATAAATGGGCAAAACTGAAACTCTCTTTATGGGGAAAGATGAATGTAATAAAAATGGTTATAATGTGTCCATTATGGAGCCTGTTGACATCTCATCCCAGGCTTACAAACAGTATGAGACTTATGTTAAGGATGTCCTTAGGGACAAGAAGAAACCCAGAATTAGAAAATGTGGTGTGCCAGGGACTCAGGGCGCACGGTCCTGCCTAACGTAAGGCTATAAAATCTCACATTTGAAATGTCTAGGTTGTCCAAATATTTTGAAAAGGGAGAAACAAAGCTGAGCTGGATGAATACTGAAGAATTAGTGAACCCTTTCAGACCAATAGATCTTTTCCCAAGGTAAAATAGATAATAGACAACCAAGTGGTTATTTTCCACTGTCTGGTTTTCACATAAAGTGTTGATTTGCCAATACCACTTTCTGCCAATTCAGATTTTTTTTTAAAGAAAAATAACATAAGGGATTTTTTTAAATTACTTTTTAATCGCTGCTTTTCTGGTTACTGAAATCAACACAGTTCTAAAATATTAAGGCCGTATCACCCATCCCTTCGTATTAATATAATGCCTAGAGATGAAAAAAACAAACAATTTTTGATTTTCCAATTGGACTGTGGCATCTCTAAAGCTAAAAAATTGCCACCTTGTACAAGTTAGAAAGCATCTCTCAGTAAAAATTTACTTCACACCTCACCTTTGCCCGAGTGGTAAATTCAGCATACTTCAGCGGCTCTTTATCAGCTCTGGGGGAAGAGAGTGAAACGTTGGATGTGGAGGAGCAGTGCACAGGCATTGAAGTCACACTGATTGCTTCTTGTGTCCGTCTCCTTCGTCCATTGCATCTCTTGGGTGTAATTGGTTCAGATTCTAAAGCAGGCAAGCTATTATCTAAAATGATCCCTTCAGCAGCTGGAGGAGACAGGACCTTATTAAAGCCAGCTGACTCTTTGGAGTCACTTTTCCTTATTTTACGAGGTCTCCCTGGAAGACAATACAAAGATAATCTCAAGTCAATAAACAGTTGAGTCACAACAGCTTTGAATTAGAACAACACAGACAATGGAGAAGATTAAATGCTGCACCTCTCATTGTCGTGTGGCTCAGTGTGCTCCTCTCATTGAAATTATGTGCTTTGAGTTTGTTGGCAGACAGATGAACAGGAGTACAGAAGCGACATTACCAGGGGAAATGTCATCCACCCGGGCAGCATGAATGTCCTTTGTAACAGTAAAGTTGACAAGACAGATAAAGAAATGAATGGAAAAATTATTAAATCATGTTAAATACGTTGTCTGACTCGTAGTAAAATTACGGGCCTGGTGTGAGCATTGCTACAGCTTCGTTTGCTACCATGTGTCAAAACGAGCAAGAGCGGCAGTTGGATAATAAACAAGCATTAATATCATATCCACATTTTTTAAAAAATGCATACAAACAACGAAATAACCTGCAAAACAAGCAGTTCTTTTTGGAAAATGCGCCAAAGCAACCCAAAAACGTCAGTTGATATTTGTATTGCACAAGGCAATATCAAAGCATTATCATTTGAAGCTTAACAGCCGAAATGTGAGACAATAACGTACAAACAACTCGCGCAGAGCAAGAGGTGGGATGTCAAAGCATAAGAAGCCAACTGCCAACACTAACAAACATTAGCTACAGATTGAAAACTCACCGTTAAAGCCCGTTATTGTTCAGAAACCCAGAGCCGTCACGCGTCCCCTACCTGCTCATATTTCCTGTTGCACCTGGACGCAAGAGGCTGATAAATAATGAGCTGAGAACTAGCTAAAACTGGGCTGGAAAAAGGGCTGGAAACTACACGGACGACCGAAAACCGAAAGCAACGCGATATCAACACAAATTCCTGTTTGGAACAAGACACGACTGTTGCTCTTGGGGGCTGTGAAGCGCTTTGAAAGAATTAACCAAACGTCCCCTAGTGGCCCGGAGGGCAAATAACAGCTGATTAAAATGTACTTTTGAATGTTTTCTTTAAAATTACATTCATATTATGTAAATTTCTGTAAATGATCTAAGAGGTGAAGGATATTTTAAAAAACAACATATTAGAACAACCAGGAAGAGTTTTTGTTTATCTGTGTGTGGAGTAAATGTCTGGAATGGATTGAAGGATGAGTTTAAAAAATAACAAATGTAAACCTATTTAAAAAACTGATTAAAGCAGAGCTCATTTCAGAATATGATATATAAGATGACTGTATAAGAATCTCTAATTAATTGATGATATAAATAGTATTTAAAATAATTGTACATAGTTGAACATCATGTAAAATGGAAACGAGTTGTCTCTTTTTGATGTTCTGAAAGTTAAGTGATAATAAATTGACAAGTAGGAAAGGGGCAGGAGATTACAAGACACATTTTCTACCTGCTCCTTTTCAAACAGAAAATATAAAATTTGCATGTCACATGGGCAAAATAATTTGTTTTACATTTTATTTCTTAAGTGTGTTTCATTGCATTTCATTTATTTTCTTTTTTGATTGTTTTTACAGTCTGTTCGAAATAAATAAAATAAAATAAAAAAAATAAATAAATTCCACAACTTATTTTCAGCAGAAGCTCAACTCACTAAGTAAAACACACTATATAGATTAATTACACTGAGATGGATACTTTTAAGTCTTTATTTTTATTGATCATGGTAATCTTCAACTTACAGTCTTTGAGAACCCAACATTTAAGATTTGAATAAAAGAAAATCCGGCCTCTCGGTCTCCATGTTAAAATTCCTGCTTAAAGGACTTTTTAAAGGTACTATTAATATAACAAATAAGCCTCAGCGCAGCACATAATTTATTATGCAACTCTACACAGTAAAAATGCCAGTGTTGAATTAACACCCAAAAGTGTCTATATGTGTCCAAGTCAGCTGGTGTTAAAGTAACACTTTTGTGTTAAGTGTTAAAAGATTGACACCCATATTTTTGTTAAATTAACATTGGTCTATAATACTGAACTGGGTTTAAGAAAAGTTAAACTTTCCATTTCTGTGTATTGTCTTGAATATTTTCCACTGAATTTGATTGATATTGACACCTTATGGGTCAAATATTTACTTTTTTAACACCACATTATGTTTCGTGATCAACACTACACTGGTGTTACTTTTAATATATTTTAACACCAGCACCATTGTAAATGTTAATGTGACACTCTGTAGTGTTGAATTTAACACCAGCTGACTTGAACACATACAGACACTTGTGGGTGTTAATTCAACACAAGCATTTTTTACTGTGTATGCTCCATATATACAGAGACATGCATGTAAGTAAAATAAGTGTTGTATAAAGTACTGAAATCTCAAAGTCAAGTATAGGCACTTCTCCAAAATATGACTTTGGTAAAAGTCCAAGTCACTGACTGAAATGTTACTTGAGTTAAAGTCTTAAAGTATCTGAATTTTCTTGTACTTAAGTATGGAAATTACTGTAAAAATGTATGTACTCAAGTAATGTAATGAAAAGTATAAGTAAAAAGTAAAACAAAGCAAATATAGTTTGAATGCGATTTTTTATATTTTGGTGAACTTGTCAAATACAGTTAAAGTAATGTACACAACCAAGTGCAGGCAAAATTAAACCTGTTAATTTGGTTAAGAAAATTAGGTGCTTTAACTACAAGGTTAACTTAACCCGCTTTACAACTGAACCAGCTTCTTAGTTTTCCCCTCCAGGACAGAAAATACAAAGTTTTTGTAAGCCTTAAGTTTTCCCTTCAAGTAAGGTCAGTGCTGAAAATGAGAAAAATAGTCAGAACAGAAAATGTGGCCAACATGAAGAAAAAAAGCTGTTACAATTACTGTACTTCACAAACTATTGGTGCAACAACTGGTCATTATGTGGCATTAGGGACATGTGGCTGCTGCTCATCATGAGACTTTGTGTTTAATGGGAGAAGAGAAACAGGTGTTTCCTATTGGAGGTGATGAACAAGCCCAGGTAAGGAGGCTACTGACTTTGTTGCAGTCAATCAGTAGTTGGGGTCAAAACTCCAGCGTTTCTCTTTCTCGCTTTTTTGTAACGAGTAACTAAACCACACATTGAAAATGTATCGGAGTAAAAGTATTAAATTAAGTTTGGAAATATAGTGAAGTAAAAGTGAAAGTTATCAAAAATTTTCATACTCCAGGAAAGTATGAAGTACTCCAAAATGTACTTAAGTAAAGTAGTGAAGTATTTTTACTTCGTTACTATACAACACTGAGTAAAATGGATAATATCAAAAAGTTGAGTTCAGTATAAAAAGAGAATCTCTGATATTCAGTGATATTTTGACATACAATATTATGGCACAGCTCATTGAAATCTAAAACTAATTTTCACATAAATATTTAATAAATAAAGATTTTTAAGACATAATTGTTTTTGTAACAAACAATCATTGCTAAAAAAATTGCTGCATCCAAGGGTATTAAGAAAACGTTGAGTGAAAGAACCATGAATAAACAGCCTGGACAACTGCAGACAGAGACCTAATTAGCAGGGGCGGATCTAGAAAAATATTTATGGGGTGGCAAGAGGGTGGTATATATATATATATATACTTCATATATATATATATATATATATATATATATATATATATATAAACAATACAAAATATTGTTTTTAACTTGCTTTGTTTCAAAATCAGCTTCATGTAGCACCAAGGCTTAAATACAATTTCTTAATGTAGTATAGTTAATTATTTTCACGTCTTTCATACTCTTGCTAATTGATACGCATTACTGATACACATATCAATTGACATGCATTGTGTCCAGAAAACCATTTTATCCCAATACAGGACAAGGAGAAATCTGTCACAATATTAGTAGCTCCATCATTTGTTATTCGATACATCTATTAAATACGACTTAAAATAAAGATTAGAAAACTGATGTTTGATAAATTCTCTATGATATAAATCTATAAAGTTTAGTGTCCGTTAGTTCTGTCAAGATACAAGAAAGAGCGAATATCTACTTATATTGGTCAATCGTTTTATTTTAAATATGCTGTAGGAGCCGTAGTTTGACGGCTGTTATAAATATCACCACGTTTTGAGAACAAAGGGGATTAGCTCAGTTTTTGTCACTTGTTTTTAGGAATTGCAGCGGATGCAATGCGCCACAATAAAGGTACAATAAAGCTGATAAACAGGTGAAGAACCAAACTAGACTGAACCACTTTTGTCTGTTTGCCAAGTCAAACATCCAATTAAAGTTCCACCAAGCCACTACTGAGGCAGTGGGGTCAAGTTTCTCAACACAGGCAAAACATGGTTCAATGTCCAAACTTATTAATTGATCTTGGTGATTTATTTTCCTCTTTCACCAAACAATTACAGAGATCAAACTTTCATTTGTTCTCATGCTACCACTCTTAAAAACCATCGGCCTCAAACCCAAATGCCTGCTAGTCCTTCAGGGCCCTGAACTTATAGAAAGTGGACTGACACACATTACTTCCTGTCTAAATTTAGAAAATAAACAAGAAAATAATTACAAATATTTAATTATGTTATGTTCTATTCTTAAACATAGAAATTTAAGATTAAAGTAACAAAGTTCAAATGGATAAAGAAATAATAGCTCCAACCACTTTTATTCCGCCTTTTCTCGCTCTGAGTGTGTGTGTCGCCTTTACGCGGACCCGTTGCCATGGCAACCGGCAATCAAACACCAAAAAACAAACATTTTCCACACAAAAGTATCAAAAACACTAAAACAGAACATTCAGTCTGTTACATGATGCTGTCAGGCTTAATGTCTATATTGTGATTATTAATAAGTTTCTCCTGAGCTCAGCGGTGGTTGATTAGCTGATTTAACCAGCTGCTCTACTGATGACTTGGTGGCGGTTTGACCTGTTTTAGTGCCAACGGAACCAAAACACACCGAACTGCGCAGCTCATGCTGAGGTTATCAAAGTCAGTACCAGGCTAACAACAGTTAGCCAAGCATAACTGACCCACTGCTCACGTGTTCAGTCTCGTCTTTAAATTAAAACGTTTTCCTCACCTGTGAAATCTGAAGCCATCCATCCATCCATCCATTTTCTTACACCCTTGTCCCTTAGTGGGGTTGGGAGGGTTGCTGGTGCGGATCTCCAGCTGACGTTCCGGGTGAGAGGCGGGGTTCGCCCTGGACAGGTCGCCAGTCTGTCGCAGGGCAACAGAGACACACAGAGACAAACAACCATGCACACACACTCACACACACCTAGGGACAATTTAGACAGACCAATTAACCTCACAGTCATGTTTTTGGACTGTGGGAGGAAACCGGAGTACCTGGAGAAAACCCACCATGCATATGCTTGAATTAACTGCTAAACATCGAGTCCGTTGTTCTGATTCTTTGCGTGATTGTAGTATTTTCCTGACCACCGATATTCTTGACTCAATGGACAGAAATGGCGCATGTGTGACTTAGATAAATCACATAAAGTCCAGTCCAGTAATATATCCATCAATGCTGCTGGTCGCGCTCTGTCCTTCTCTCGCACTTCCCACTACTTAGCAGTAGGTGTCAGGTTACATTGTGTTGCATTCAATGTTGTCGAGAAAAAAGAGATTCATGCGCTTAATGTCCGATTTGCCATAACTGTTTATTGGATTCATTGTCGCCAGCTGGGGTGGCAACAGGGGTGGCGAGGCTCTCGTTTGGGGTGGCAACTGCCACCCCGCTAGATCCGCCCCTGCTAATCAGGCATTGGGAATTGACTCTTTCTATTCTCAAGCAAGTTAAGTTAGTGTTTCATTTTGAAATTAATAAAACATGCAAACAGGTTCCACCTTTTCTGTTTGCTTGTTTTTAGGACTGAATTAAGAAGAGCATCAGCGAAATATTTGGAATAGCAACTCTGTGATTTTTTTAATGATTTATATTTATTTTAAGAGAAAATTTCTACATATGTATTTTTCTCTTTGAGGCTGAAATATTTCGCATTACACGTTTAATTTATAATTAGTTCAACTGTACAGTCCTTTTCCCCCACCGGACGTGGTTTTGCCAGTAATAACCCCAGGTGGCCTGCAGAGGGCAGTGTGTACCCGCTCATCTCCTGATCACGTTTGTTTTTTGTGAGTAGTTGAACACGGGGGTCTTCAATTAAGATTTGTCCTCCAGCAGAGATCTCTTGGTCTTCATAAGGTGGAGTCAGGACGATTAAACAGAAGTTTTGACTTGAAGTCTGGAGCTCCTAGCATAGCAACAGGAGACCTGATGGACCTGTCCACTCTGCCCTATTACAGGTCTGCTTAATTGTAAACATCTTGACAGAAAGTATTAGAAATATGTCACACTCTTAAACACTTAAAACTGCTTACATATTATCATTATTATTTTTATTATTACACACAATAAACATAATCTGAGATAAATACTCCAAATACAAAGGTTTCCCATATTTTTCAGGTGTCTAGACAGTAGACACAGAACATGAATATATTTATATATAGTTTTATTTTCTCTCTCTGACGCATGCAGTCCAGATGCCACTCAGCTGGAGCCTCTGGACGTGTGATTGGCCTAAGGTCGATGAGGGGCAGGTTGGCCCCGCCCTCATCCAGATGTGCGTCTCGCTCCGGTGTCCTCAGTCCACTGCTGGCTGCAGCAGAGTGCGGAGCGTCGTGAAGTCAGCAGGAGGCTGCGCATGGGTCCCATTAAAGTCCCAAAAACGAGGCGCACGCAGACTCTCGTCGCTGAGGTGTTTCGTTTTTGGTTTCTTCAGTCGGATGCCACCCATTCTGACATGCGTTGATCATGTTTTGCGGTCTTCACGGTGGACTTCACCCTGGAGGAGTTAGATCTACCTGAGCTAATGGAGACAGCGCGGTGCCGCTCCAGCGCGCTGAGCACAGAGCCACAGAGCCTCATTCAGTGCGGAGCGCAGTCTGCCGCATGACTTGTGCGTCTTTTCTCTGCGCTGCAACTATTCCTGGCTCAATTTTCACCAAAGGAGCCGGTTTTGTTTGCCTGGGCAGCTTGATGGGGATCACGCCTCTCACCACATGCGTGTGACTACGGCGTGAGGTGTACGGCAAGACCGAGACGAGCGACCTGCAGGGGCGGGCAGTTAATTGAAATCGATCCAGCGGTTTGTTTGGTTTTTTTTGAATGTGAAGCGGCAGAAGAGGTTATTTCTCCTCTCCTCCTCCTTCTCCCCCCTTCCTCTTACCTACAACATGACTTCACTGTCGGGGACCAGGGAGAGGAGCAGCCGGGGCAGAAAACATGGGGTAGGTTCTTTATTTTTAAATTCCGGATCAGTTGGTGCTTCTCTGTGTGTAAACCTGGACAATCTGAAAACGTATCATCCATTCACTGCTCCACCCACTACATTGAAGTCCATCTTTAGCTGGTCATAAATATACAACCTGATGACAGCTCTCATTAGGTTTGTGTCCATGTAGTTCTCACATCACTCCTCATAGTGTCACATCAGTGGGTTTAAATTCATCACGCTGCATCTCTTTAATTATCACTGCCAAGTCAGGTGTTATTCTCACTCTCACACCTGTGCTTCTGGCTCATCTGCAATTAGCTTCAATTTATGGCACAGGGTTTGGCCATCATATAGCAGCCTCGCCACTTCCCCGCCCATCATTTTTATACATAGCTGCTTTTTTATGGCCGTAGAATTAGTGGCCCTGCAGCCACTACACCAGAAAGTCTAATTCAACCTCCACAGATCTACTTCTCAGCTCATGGCACTCAGTTGTTCACATTACCAGTTTGCAATAACTCGACTTTTTTGTAATGTACTCCTATTTTTTTTTTGTTGAGGAGCTGAGACTCTATACCTAAAGCTCCCATTTATCTCCATCTCCACTCTACCATTCATCCAACCGAAACCTTTTTCTGGTTCAGAACTGGAAAAGATGAGAATGGTCAGAACTAAGTCCAAAGATGCCAACAGAGCCACATCATCTGCAACAGAAAGATAAAACTCAGAGATCTCACAACCACATACTCTACCCTCCGCTACTAAGCCTTGAAGTCTTGCTCATAAATACAACAAATAGGAGTGGAGACAAGTGGCAGCCCTGGTTGATCCCCCAACATTCATTGGGAAAAATCTCAGCTTTGTGCTGAGAATAAGCAAACAGTTCTTGCTTTGGTCATACAACCAAGTCTCTACAAGCATCTCAGTGTAACTGCAGCAACATCATCAGAAAAGCTTCAGTGGGCCAAAAAGAGCAAAAAAGACAGACCGCTCAGAAATCCTGCAAGGTAAAGATCTAGTCCACATAAACAACAATCCTCCTTGAACCAGCATTTCTAACATCCTCTAGATGGGAATTTGTTGAGGTAGAAAGATAAGTGGAAGACTCTCTCCTTTTCTAAAAATTAGGACCACAATCTTGGTCTACCTTTCCACCTTTCCAACTGATCTTCAAGAAATGCGTCAACAACAACAGCCCCTGAATGTCCATAGGCGCCAGCACCTCTGGATAAATATTTATCACTTCTGGTGCCCTGCTGCAGGGACGTTCTTTCATTACCTTGGCAATGTTTGCCACAAAGATTGTCTCAGTTTTCCCTGAATCATCAGACTTCGCCACCTGAGACAGAATGAATCCAGCGAGACAGTTCAGGCATCTGTTCAGGATGTCTCCTGGGTGCCTCCATTTGGAGGTTAACCAGGCTTTCCCCATTGGGAGAAGAAGACTCCAGTGCCGACCCAAAACAAGCCAGAGAGACTTTACGTCTCTTCTGGCCTGGAAACACCTTGGACTCTCCACGAATGATGAGGGAGAAGAATATCTGTGGTGTGCAAATGAATGGATATCTGTTATGATATGTCCCAAATGTTGTCTGTCTCAGTCATGAGATGTTCTTTCATATTTAATTATTTTCTGGTTTTTATCTCTATGCATCCAAGCACATGGCTCAAACATCAATGTAGAAGCTGCTGTTTGGTGCACATATGCGCCAAGGATTGTGGGAATTCTTAGTTAATATACATTTAACAAATCAGATTTCTTTGTGTTGGATCTGCCAAATTCTGATCAGAGTTGATCAATAGATAATTGGACAGCTGATTGCTTTTAGTCAGTGTTGCTGTCTTACGTTGTTAATACTCATTTATTCATATTCACACTGATTCATTTACTTGGCCCACTTTTTCTCATTTAGAGGCATGAAGGGGTCGTATTATTCATGCAGTTTATGGGTAAGAGGCAGGGTGAGGCCTGGACATGTTGCAAGTAGAGGGCCAACAAAGAAATCTACACACATTGCTTAGCTCAATTTAGTGCAGCCAATTAACTGAACATGCATGTTTTGTGAACTGTGGGGGGAATGAAGTCCCTAGAGAAAAATCAGCCGTTCCCTGGGAGAATTCAAGTTAGTGAAGATTCAGACCAGTAAATACAGCTAATTATCATTTGCATTCGCCAGCAAAAGGTGTAAAACATGCAGTAGATAAGAGCTTTTATTCAATTAATATCTTATTCAGAGATATACTGTGCTCTCAGAAATGTTAGTAGTGCTGCTCTGCTTGTTCAAGAGAAAGGAAGAAAAAGGAGCGTCATTGTTTTGCCTTCCTAGCAAAATGGCAACATCTTAAAACAAGCCGTATGCTCTCACATTTGTGCTGACCTTAACGTTCCTGTTCCTGAGCAACCTCTTGCCTTTATGTTCACACAGTGTTTTAAAGCAGGATCTATTATGCAAAATTCACTTTTCACATATTTTTCCACTTCCATTTGGGTCTCAGCTGCTTTTAGCCTAATCACTTAGAAAAAACACCTGCCAAGCCATTTTCTGGCAATAAGTTGATGTTTTTTGGCGTCTGGAAAATGAGTCGTTTCAAAAGCCTCCAAAACAATCAACAGGCACTGCGCCGTTACTTAGCAACTGCAGTCAAGGCTAGCCCAGCCCATTACCTGGCAACCCCAACCAAGCCCAGCCCCATTACCTGGCAACCCCAACCAAGCCCAGGCCCATTACCTGGCAACCCCAACCAAGCCCAGCCCCATTACCTGGCAACCCCAACCAAGCCCAGCCCCATTACCTGGCAACCCCAACCAAGCCCAGCCCCATTACCTGGCTGGACTAGCATGTTTGGTCAGCTAGTCCACTGTGCAGTACAATGGCTGCTGGAAAAGACAAATGTTTTGTTGTTACCTTACCATCCAGAAACCACTTGCTATGTTCTTGGTGGTTGTGCATGAGGCTCCACTTCTGCTTTTCAAAGATGTGCGCTTGTATAGTTGCCCATCTGTTTGAGTGTAAACGTTGAGTTGAGGGGGGCGGGGGGGTGTGGCCAGGAGCAGCTTATTTCGATTTAAAGTGACAAGAGGCCCTAAAACGGCTCAATCTGAAAGGAGATCAATAATATTCAGGACTGAACACAGTAAAACCTCATTGTCTAAGAATGATTTTGTACAAAAAAATGTAATGAACATGTATTATTTAGCCCACAAACCTTCCCTAACCTGTTCAAGGAAGCATAATGGGTCACCTTTAAGATATAGCTTGTCTTTCCTAACAGTGAAACTGTCTATAAATCCTCACAGATGCCCGACTCCTCCCCAACAAAATCGGCCTCCATTTTCCCAGACACATGGTGCCGAAAGGCCTACGAGGAAACCAGCCGCTCCGGCACTCGTCCAGCGCCGGAGGGAGCCGGCTCCATGCCCAGCTCCACTGGTACCCCTTCCCCAGGCTCGGGGATCTCATCGCCAGGATCCTTCTCTGGATCTCCAGGAACCATTTCCCCAGGGATTGGCACTGGATCACCGGGTTCTCTCGGTGGCTCTCCGGGTTTTGGGACAGGATCGCCGGCCTCAGGGAGCGGAAGTTCACCTGGAAGTGAAAGGGTGATATGGTGTGAGAACTGCAACACGCGTCTGACAGAGCTGAAGCGTCAAGCACTGAAACTGCTCATCCCGGGCCCGTATTCCAGCAAGGTAAAAACCGTTTGCTTCCCGGAGAACGTTTAAATCTGGCTCGCAGTCGGCAGCACAAAGTTTAAAATATTATCCCTTGATTAACTGCGACACTCAGACAGAGGCTGTCATTAACTTGGCAGTTCACGGAGGACTGGGGTTCAAATCATTCGCTTGTTTACAGTGTTGCTGTGTCATCAGAGTTATTGCTGCAATAAATCAAAGGGATGCTGTTATCCCAGGAGATCCACCCCGGAGCTGAACAGAAGCAAAACAGCCTCTGGGATCTGGACAATTTATATCTGCAGCTGCTAATCAGGTTCAGACAGAGTGACAAAACAAAATGGTGACCACAAACAAGAAGTCTGGTTGAGTTTGTTGTCGTTTCAATTACTTTCAGATCAGTTTATTTACATGGTGGCGTTTCACAGCTGTCAGCATAATGCACTTTACAAGACAAACAGCTCCAAGTCATATGGAAATAAGAAATAAAATCAGATTCCTTTCAATCAAATCATGCAGATTCAGACTCTGAAACAGAGTCCAACTCCGAATCTGTTTATGCTTCAAGTGATCATCACTTTAAAGAAAATCATCATTTTAAAACTCTATTTATATTTACAAAGATTGTCTCAATTTAATTATCTGAAATATTTAAATTAGATTAAAGCGAAATCTGTAATGGGATACAGAGTTGTACACAGTTATCCAGTTCAAACAGAAATAGAGATGACTGAAATAGGCCAACAGGTATCATTTCTTTTCCAGGATTGCTTCTTAAAACAGTCATAAAAGTCCATTTGTAAATAATAAATGTATGTATTTCTTTTAGACCACGCTCTGAAACAGATTATTTTGATGTTTGGGATCACTGGAGGCAAATACATAAAACATAACTGGAAAAAAAAGAATGAAAAAAGCAAACAATTGGTGTTGTTTATGCAGATTTTATACTTGAGCTACAAAAACACAAATTAACTCCTCCTGGGAGAGCATTTAAACGTCCAATTTTTTCCAACTCTGGTTTTCCATGAATTTTATTTTCCTCTGTTGCAGCTGAATAACTTTAAGCTGTTGCCCACACATTGGCCTTGGGTTAATTGGTAACAAACAAACACCAATATACAGAACTGCGCTAATAAAGAACACAAAGTGAGCCGAAGCACTACATTTACACTGCTAGAGTTATTGCTCAGCCTATATGGAGTTTCAGGTTCTTTTAATTCAAGAGTTTAACTGTTTGACATTTTTTCAAAGCGCTGAGGTTTGCTGATGGTTAGAAGGCTATTAATTAAGAGCAATTTGGGAGTTTGGGTTCAGGTCTTACTGATTACAGCCTTCTCTGTGGTTACATTTATTGCAGTGGAGGAAGAACACAAAGTCAAAGTGCTGCATCACAGCTGCTGTAGGTACTGCTTTTGAGAAACTTTTACAGAATTGTTGTTTTCATCTAGTCGCATTATAAACACTGCAATATTTTTAACAACGTACTGAAAAACTGTGGGAGCGGGAGAAAAATAATACATGGTTTTAGTACTTTTTGACAATTAAATGATCAAAGATTCATGATTATGCACTGCTTTGCAGTTCTCTATTACATAAAATTAAAATAAAATGCATCTGGCAACACAAAATATGAAAAAATGGGATGTAAAAAGGCATGTAAATACATAATTTCTAATTTTATGTAGTACGCTTTTTTTATGGTTCTCTATCAAATCAGGATCATCCACACCAAGGTAAATATGACTCCACCCATTTACCTGTCAAGCTCTAATAAACCTCCCACTGCTGCTCTTTGATTTCCTCCTGTGATGTGGATTTTTTTGAACCATGCATAAACACACCTGACGACTATTTGGAAAGCTTTGATGCGCAAACAGAATCCTTTTTAGTTTGATTTGTTTTTGTTTGAACAAGCATCAGTTGAATCCTTCAGCAGCACTGTCAACTAGATCTTTTATGGTTTAGCATAACTGGTTTAACACAGAAAGGCAGAGTTCACTCCCGGACCTCATTTACATGTTTTCTCTTGCCTGACATGCTAACTTTCCTCTTCTAAGCAACACATGAAGCAGTTAACATTTCCTGAATCGAATGATTCTCTTAACTTCTATGTGTTGCCCTTCTCCTTCCTGGTGTTTGTGGAGCTTCAAGGCAGAAGCAGGAGCTGTTCTGGTTGCTTTCAAATTCCTGTGGGTCATTACTGAATACCTTAACAGTTCAGTTATTTTAGCCAGGTAGAGTTTCCCGGATGGCCTTTCTTTTGTTTAACCCAGACGTGAGTAAACTGACCTGTGCAGGTGTTTTGTGTCAAAGAAAAACCAAACTCATGTCCTTGAAGCAATGTGACCCAATAATCCTTCACCTTCAGCAAATGTGCTGGAACAGCAGTTCTCTGTGTGTGTGCGTGTGTGTGTGTGTGTGTGTGTGTGTGTGTGCGTGCGTGTGTGTGCGTGTGTGTTTCCTACAGTGGTGTACTGTCAGAATGAGACCTGGTGTTATTCCCATGGGACAGTGGAGTGTGTGCGACCCCCATCAGACACACACGTTACAGGAATGCTAACAAATTCATCAACTTTTACAAACCACACAAACCTCAGTTTGACTCATGAATATGAATACATGAAGGGTCACACACACACACACACACACACACATACACACACACACACACACACACACACACACACACACACACACACACACACACACACACACACATGTTTGTGCAGTTATCTTTGTGGGGACTTTCCATTGACTTCCATTCATTTCTACAGCCTAAACCTTACCTTTACCCTTTTCCTAACCCTAACCATCACATACCTAACCATAACCCTAACCAAAACTCAATTCACACCTTAGTCCTAACTCTGACCCCTGACCCTAAAACAGGGCTTCCCCTTGTGGGGACCAGGCTTCGGTCCCTACAAGGAGCAATTGGTCCCCACAATGGAGCCTATGTCAGGAAAATCGTCCCCACAAGGTATTATAAACAAACGCGCGCACACACACACACACACACACACACACACACACACACACACACACACACACACACACACACACACACACACACACACACAACACACACACACACACACACCACACACACACACACAGTCTAACCCTGATCTTAAACCAAGTCTGTACCTTCAAATTGAACAATTTATGCAGCTGTGACCTGCTTTTGGTCCCCCCAGAAAACACACAAACTTCCCACAGAGTGGCTGTGTAAACACATTAGTCCTCCCCACATGAAGGAAGCATCTCCACACACACGTTATGTTAATGATGACCTTCACAGCTCGTACCTTTTGAATATTGCACTGCTTGCATGTCTGCAGTTTAGTGAGCCTGTGTCAGTTTGCGTACAAAAAAAGGGAAGATGATAGAATTTGCCTTTTGCCCAAATATGCCAGTGCAGATCATTCACTGGCAGAAGGTGTGAATATAAACTCACCAGGCTTCTGTAACAGGTAGATCTATTTAGTTGCTTGTTAACACCAATTGTGATTCAGCCAATCACAACCGCTCCTAAAGCAGAACGCAAACTACAGCGCAGGGCATTCTGGGTGAAATGCAACTAAAATTAAAACAAACGAGAGACTAAGGTTTGAAAACACCCTTAGTTCATGGGATTCTCAGAAACTGGTGATCTAAGGTTAGTGAAGAATGACCCAAAAAGAGGGAAAGTTTGAACAGGAATGCTTTGTTGATGTCAAAGGTGAACGTGTAACCTGGTTAAAGGTGACAGAAGCTCCAATAACAACTCATTACAACCATTCCTGAACATGCAGCACATTGAACTCTGAAGCAGACGAAGGAGAAGAAGAGCAAACCCAGTATCACTCCTAGCCCATGCAACTCATACCTGGAGTTCAAATGTGACAAAGGGTTGAAAAAAATAAACAAACATTGAACCTCATTTTAGACGTCAGCATCTAAATTGCTCCATCCTGCCTGGTGTCAACAGTCCAGGCTGTGTTGGTGGCGAATGGTGTGGGACACATTTACCTGTCATACTTTGAGTCTTTTGTAACAACTGAGCATTGCTCAAAAACAACAACGCTCTGATTAATGTTTCCAACATCTCGTTGAATCTGTGCCATGAAAACTGGGCAGTAGTGAAGGCAAATATGGTCCATCCCTGAAGTGGTAAAGTAGTTATTCCAATCAAGGTGATTCATCTATTTGTGAATTTAATATGATGCACCTCATTATTGCATTTAATCATTACAGAGAAGCTTAATGGCTTGTGGTTGAAAATAGAGGTGACAGTTTCCAGATTAAACATCAGACGATTGACAAAAGGAGTATTGACAGCAGACATGAAAGAGCCGCTCTGTGTTTTTCCTTTTAGTGCGACTTAATTACTTACCTCAAATTAAAGTCAGACTCTTCTCAGATTGGTTTGTCCGTCTAACTAGCGCCGTTTTACAGGCAGCCGGATGTAGGAGTGTGTGCGGCATGCAGGTAATTTAGCCGGAGGCATGTTGTATTAATGCAAAGCAAAATGGTGGCCTGCAGACTCGGAACAAGCAGAATGCGTTTCACGTTTAGACACAGGAAAAGCAAATGACTCAAAAGCACATGTGGCGAAACAGCTGCACTCACTTGAGGCATTCGGCCCTGCTGTCCTGGTGTGTGCGGCTGTGCATTTATCAGCCGAATCCACGCACAAATCATAAGTGGATGGAAGACGATCTGCTTTTGGTTGGTCCTGGTCACTTCAGGAAAGTGGGTCACTTGATGTTCGTCGGCTTCAGAGGTCTGTTTCTGATCAGTGAAAGTCAAAACCATCCGTGTTTAGAAAGTGAAACATATACAACTGTAGATCAGACGTGGAAATGCAGCCAAAGAAGGACATGTTTGTAGCTTTAGTCCCCTGGGAGGACCTCCTCCAGGAAGCTTGATTTAGCGAGATTGCTTTCATCTGCGTGTTTCTTTGTGTCTGTTTGAGTTTGTCATTTGAAGAACAGCGCTCGCTTCGCTGTGGGAGTTTCCTCTGGATATACATATTACACACACACTTAAAATGTTTATATTAGCAAACCCACTAATGTGTCTGCCTGCATTAGATGGTACATAAAACACTTGTCAGCAATTTCTGCCTCGGATAAGTTTTTGGTTTGAATGCCTGTCCTTAAAGCTAAGGTCAAAGAAACGACTCCAGGGAGAAATGGCATCCAGAATTATGTTGAAGAGTTGTTCTGTATGTATAATTTTCTGCTTTCCCTTCTGAATAAACCCTTTTTAATTAACATAATCTACTATTCTTTCACAGATAAACAGTAAAAAAGAGAATGATTCAAACCAAATGAAGCTTTTAAATCTGCTCACAAAGACACGATTCGACTCTGTGGGTTATAATCTGCAGATATCCTCATCGACATTTTGCTGTTTTGTAAACCATTTTACACCAGTGTTGTAAAACCAGTGTTCATGTTTGTGCTGGGGAGGCTTATTAAAGAAACCGAGCTAAATCTGAGAGCGAGTCCATTCACCAGGTTGTGCGGGCGGATGGCATGAACAGTGTGACATTCCTACAACATGATGACGACAACTAAAAATATCACGGCTGTTACGATATTTATGGAAGACAATTTGAATAAAAGTATGTGATATTTACTTAAATACATAAAAGCAAGATGAAATCCTAACTACTGCAAAAATAAGGCAATGCTTTATTATAAAAATATAAACACCTGCTAAACCTAGACGTGTTATAGTAAACATGCTTATCGCATTGAATATTATACTGCTGTACTTGTAATATTTGCAATGATTAATCAAAAAGCATGTCATAAACTCTCCTAGCTTTTCCTGCCAACAATTAAGATTTCACACTCGCTCTAATCAGTAAAGATAATCTCAGCCACTGGATTATTGTCAGATGTTACAAGTAATTAGTCTATAATTTGTGCATTTCTCAGATTAAGCCTTGAAATATCATCACTCAGAGGGATATTTAACTGCACCAGGGTAGATGGCTGTCCTGTAATAACCAAATCCCATAATACTAAGGCCTCTGGTAACCACGGCAGCTGGTGCTGCCTCTGCAGCGACATGTAACAGATGTGAGCTGCATACATATCTCTGTCAGTGTTAATGGGCTCCTCATAGCCATCTGTGTGTGTGTGACTGTGAGAAGGGAAAGAAGGTGAAAATATACGGTATTCATGGAGATGATAGCCCATTTCAGTGTGTTTCCTGGGTTGTATAGTTCTCTCTCTCTATCTCTGTGTGTGTGAGTAAGAAAGAGAAAACAATCATGGCCGCCTTATGCCTTTCAGGTGTGAAAGACATTATCATATAAAGAGGTGGCCTCATCAATAACAGTAAGACGATGAGGATGGAGGGAAGGAGGAGGACATGCTGATGCAGGCTGAATTTTTGAGCTTCTCTTAAGCCTCAAGTCAATATAAAGCCAACCTACTAAAGTGCATTCACCAGTTCACACCAGTCCACAGCAGTTCACACCAGTTCAGCATTAACTATGACGTGTTCGTTATCATCTCTATCAAACTGCAGCTTAATTCAGCTACTGCTGTAAAAGTTGAACAATTTTCAGTGAACAAATGAAAAAGCAAAACTTGAAGGTTTGTGTGCATCTGTTGATGTAAACTGATCAAAAATTACCAAGACTATGAACACGGTCATAGTACAAAAGGGCAACTAGGAGGACTAACGTCTCAGCGAGATCTAGAGAAACCCATCCAGGCGTTTATCTTCAGTCGCATCGATCACTGCAACAGTGTCTTCTCAGGTCTGCCTGAAAAGTCAATCCTCCAGCTGCTGCTGGAGTTCCGACTAAAACCAGGGATATAGAGCACATAAACCCAGTTCTGAGGTCCTTCACTGTCTCCCTGTAGCTCAGAGAATATACTTTAAATTACTGTTGTAAGTTTATAAATCACTGAACAGCTTAGCACCACAAAACATTAAAGATCTGCTGTTGTCATAGCAACCTTTCAGACCTCTCAGGTCTCCTGGTTCTGATTCTGGTTCTGCTCTGCATCCTCAGAACCAGAACCAAACATGGAGAAGCAGCATTCAGCTTCTATGCACTATAAATCTGGAACAAACTACCTGAAAACTGCAAAACAGCTGAAACACTGAGTGCCTTTAAATATCGACTAAAGCCCACCTGGTTACAGTTACTATTGATAAATAATCAATTGATCGACAATTTGATGTATAAAATGTAATGTTTCAATTGTTGACTGTGTGTTCTATGACTTTGTATTTTTGTGTTTTTATGATGTAAATCACCTAGAAATGCCTTGTTGCTGGAGGGTACTATACAAAAATTGATTGATTGATGGAAATGTTTACTATATTTTCAGGTGATTTATTCCAACATAATAAAGTATTTAAACATGTATTGCAATATGGTAAAACACAAATACTGCTCTTGAATAAAACAAATCAAATCAAAAAAGAAAAACCTACTGAATAATCCACTTCAGGATGCCAGTTGCATTAATTGGAACAATTTATATTTATAATAAGCAGCTAAATTTTTTATGACTGACTGAAAAGCTCCAAAGCAAGATTACTGCAGATTAAAAACTAAAGTCATTTTCAAAGTATAATAATAATAAGTAAAGAAACACACCGCCAACGTTTGGAGATTTGAATCTCAGTCAGAGGCTAATCTTAAATACAGTTGACAAAAGAAAACCTTTAAGACAGTCATACTTAAATGTTAAAATGTAAAAATTAAAGGTTAACTCAAACTTTTGATTAAATATCTGTTAAGATGATCCAGATTGTCACCTGGCACTTTCATAGTATTTCTTCTCTCTCTTATAGAAATGTTGAGATTTTGAGATGCCAACATTAAATAAACTGCACAAATCTCACTCATCAAATCCCCAAAAACATAAAATATGCAAATATACCCCACATTCATAGACAAGACAAACTGCAAGCAGGCTCTCCTCTGTGACACACTGGCAGCATATTGCCACAACGGGCAGATCACATGCCTGGCCGCTCGTACCCAAACAGACACACTGACACACAACAGCTTGAACGGATACCAACATGCAGACTAAGGTGTCCTGAGGATAGTCTGAAAACACACAAACGAATGCATAGAGACATGTGGCGTCACAGAGAACATTTGCACATTACTGGATCATGGTTAAAGTCTCAACAGCTGCTGCACAATGTCCACTGCTGCCATGGCAACTATCTCTCTTTTACCCACCCAGCTGAGAAAAGTACAAAACGTCGTTCAGTAGGTGCAAGTATAGGTTAGATAATGTGCAGAAATACAACAATTTAATGGTTCTAATGCATTAAAATCCAACGCTTTAAATAAAAATGGATGGAAGTGTTGCAAATTTCCTTAACTGCTACCGCATAAATGAAATCATATTTGAAATGTTATATCATTTATAATAGTAATGTATGCTCATTCGGAAGGATCCTCATACATTTAAAAAAACACAATTTTAATTTCTTATTATTTGAATCTGTAATCATTATGATGTTGAATGAGTCCATTTAAAATATCTTAGAAAATCTGCGTAGTCTTACTGACAGCAAAGTAGTGATGTCTCAGTCTCATTTTTACATTACTGTCATTATTAAGGTGTAAAAAACAGTCCTTAAGACATATATTTTATTAAAACTTATCAGTTATTGAGTACACAGTATCTCACATTTGTCTGGTAGGGATTACATGAATTTAATAACAAACCTGTTGCTTATTTGCGAAGTTCTGAGTAAATATAATGTAATATATAATATAATGTTTTTGTCTGTTTGTTAACCTCTCAAGTGATGGTTATAAATAAGAAAGTTATGCACCCAAAACAACTTCAGGCACTTCATGGAAAGTGTTGATAATTATAATTAGCAGCCTGGTTAAGTCACTATTTTTTCTCCACACTTTTAGAAATGTGGAGATTAAAAACGTCGGCGTTCCAGCAGCAGCAGGTGCCAGATCAGCCCTCCATGAGGCTGTGAAGTCTCGCTTGCTCAACAGTTTATTTGAAGACCTGCTAACAACACTTCTAACATTAGTCAGCCTCCTGTCAGAAGCCGATAAATCACAAACAAGCATGAACATTCACTCATGCAAACACATCCCACCTATGCACAAACACACGCATGCACACAGACCATCGCAGGCGATCGCATCACACACATTGCACATCTATCTTCAGCATCTCCTCTTGGAAAATCTTATGACAGGCTGAGGTGTCAAGTAGCATGGTGTGTGTGTGTGTATAGAGTTAACTTTATATCAAAAAACTTCTATGTCTCTAGGTTTCCTCGGGGTTGCTTCCTTTCAGTTTCTTTAAGAAATTGTGGCAAGAGGAGACTGAAATCATATTTGATTATCAATGTGCCTTTCAAAGTAAAAGTAATCTATTTTTTAGTTGTCTTGTTGGATGACAATACGATGCTGAAAAATGAAGGGTATTTTGTTTTTCCTGTCCTCAGTCTGTGTTTTAAATAATGGGTGAAATGTCTCTGTCACCCAAACATGAAAATGAAGTATTGGTTGCTTTTTCCAATCAGAAATAAATAGACATGCGCCACAGGAAAAAATGTTTTTCAGGTATAAATCTGCAGGTACTTTTTGTGAAAAAAAATAATGGTATTCCCGAGAGGTCTGTGTTTTAAATTTGTTTTCTATCAAGGCATAAACTTGCGCTTTTCTAAAATCTTTAATATAGACATACACAGTTTTAAAATGACTATAATTTTCCCAAACCTACAAAAAGGAGAAAACAACAAAACAACAAATATGGACACAAACATTTTGTATGTTAAGTTTTTTTGGGTTTTTTTTAAGCACAAAAAATACCTTCAATTTGCTGGGCTTTTAAATTTGTTGTTGGACTTTTTTATATCATCTTTAGCTTGAGTGAGACCTCAAGCTAAGAGTTTTTTTTTTTTAAGTTTAAACAAAAAATCACCAAGATATTACATCCAACATACGAGTGAATTTGTTTATAAAACATACCATCATTCAGTCAAATAATACCCATCATTTACATTTAATTTTAAAAAGTTATAAATGTTTAAAGCTATGGTTAATCAGGACTATTTCAAAGCTTTCTAATTTTCATATTAGCTAAATTAAAACATTCCTTTAAGGAAGACACTGTTGTGTTGGCAGGCATTCAGACAGCCAACATTGTTTATTATACTGAATTCTTCTTATTTTATTTTAAGAACTCAACGTATTTTCACTAAACCTTACATTCTGCAAAGGCCGCTCGAGGCGGAGCGTCAGCCAATCAGAGAAACTCTGCTATGTGACGTATTTGGTATCCAGCCAGGAGGTGCAGCCCCGGATGCGGGTTAGCATAGCAGGTCGTCAAACTCCAACCGGGCTCGGCTGAGACTAAAACACCGCCGATAGCAACCGTCGTTAGCGCCCAGCTAGCTTGTGAAACTCACAACACTTCTGAATTATCTGGTGAATTCAAACACGCGCCCCATTTTTGTTGATTTCAGTAAATAAAATTTAGATACTCAATATTTCATACGCCATTGCTCATTGACCCATGTGCAGATTAGAGCCCTCACACCACCAGGGGGCCCCCCGAGGGCACCAAGCTCACACGATAGATACCTTTAATAACACGAACAAGATGCTACAACCTGTGAAAAAATATTTCTATATTATCTTACAGTAATTTATAATAATACAGTATTATTATAATTATATATAGTATAATTATATATAAGTATATAATAATTATATTATATAATTATATAATTATATTACAGATAATTCAGTAATATATAATTCTATATTATCTTACAGTAATTTCCCGGTTGGGATGAATAAAGTACTTCTATTCTATTCTAATAGTTGTTAAATAATAGGTCAAATTCTTCCTGCTGTTGGCTGCTGCGGAAATATAAGATATCAAACTTGTTAACTAAATTTGGCGTTTATCAGCGGCTGTTAATGCCAAATAGTTGAAATAATATGGCACACATCTGCATTTGAAAATATACTTATTTTAGTTGGCTACTCCTGTAAGGTTAAAATGAGTAACCATAACAACACTAGTATGATGTTAGCTAATCTGTGTGTGTAACATACCTACTACGTATTATTAGCATTGTTTCTAATTAGCTAAGGAATGGTATAGCATCTGGTGGTGACATGTTGGTGTAGCGGGCCCAAATGGAAATCCAAAAAAGCTTGGATGTTTCGTTAGAAAGGAACGAGACATACAGCTTTGTGTGTTTCTTCAGCAGTGCAGTGTTTGTAATGGCTAGCCTATTTATTTGTGGCGTATAAGCTCACTAACTCACCACTGTGCCTCTGGATGTGTCAGAGATGACACACTGACGTTTCTGGGGTTGATGAATGTGAAGCAAATGCAGTTAAATGGCTTTCAGGTTTAAGTAATTTATACATGTTTAAAATTTTTACATTTTTAACATGCTAGTAATATTTTTTGTGTGAACAAGATCTAAAATCTCGCAGGAATTCACTTGTTTCTTCATGCTATTAATTACAACCTTGTCACCAACGATAAACATTAAAGTCGATATAAATGGAAACTGTGTAGAAAAAGGTTTACACAACAAAAACGAATACAAGGTGTGTGTGTTTGGGGGGTCAGTGTATCCCAATTCTTTCCTTTTAGGGAGAAAGCCATGGCCAGGACTCTGCCTTTTCTGTGGTCCATTTGTTTACAAGTACTGTAATAATATTCCTGTCACAGACTGCTCCACTGAGCTAGTGTGTGTGTGCATGTGTGTGTGTGTGTGTTTGGACATTCCAGGCTTAGCTATATTGGTAGCTGTCTCATGCTAAATATAGGATGAAAACAGAGAAGTGTGTGTATATACTTTAAGGAGGACTATGAGTCTATTGTGTCAGAGCATTGTAAAGGGTAGGAGGTGAAACTAGAACAACGATGACATTTAGGCAGCCATTACAAGCCTGACTCTGGGGCAAATTTTACTGCACCAGTTATGTATCAGGTACTTTCTTTACTTTTAATAGCTTCTGTGTGATGGTGCTGGTTCTTCAAACAAATCTAAAGCAACCAATTTGCCTGCCGCTAGACTATATTAAATTTTTCAGCCTCCAACCACATACTGAGAAGACATGAGCATCATCCACTTATTCTAATACTCGTCATCCATCTCAGAGGGGACCCGGGTTCCCTTACTTCTGTTATCATTCTTCAATCCAGCACATAAGAGGAGAGGGTGGAAATAAACTAGGAGTTAAAAGTTAAAAAAGAAGGAAAAGATCTGCTTGAGATTGAGGTCAAAAGGAACGGAGAGGTAATAATTCATAGAGGCTGTTCAAAAACCGAAAAGTGTGTGTATGTGTGTGTGTGTGCGTACGTTTGAGGGGACCCACTGCTCCTTGTGGGGCCCAAAGCCTGATCCCCACCAGAGGAAACACTGTTTTTGGGTCAGGGGTTAGACTTAGGACTAAGGTGTGAATTGAGGGTTAGGTACGTAATGGTTAGGATAAGGATAATGTTTAGACTATAGAAATGAATGGAAGCCAATGGAAAGTCCCCACAAAGATAGCCATGCAAACATGTGTGTGTGCATGTGTGTGTGTGTGTGTGTGTGTGAGAGAGAGAGAGAGAGAGAGAGAGAGACCCAGAGTTAAATTGGCTGTTTGTTCCCACCGTGTGCCTCAATCAGACTCAGAGAATAGCCTGCAGCCATTAAACTTTCCAATTACTTTCAGCAGATGGAGCCTGAGAGGTCCGATTTAAACAGTTTAAATATGTTGTTGTTGTTTACTTTTATCTCCTGCTGTACACCAGGCTGTGCTTGAGAGTCGGGCTTTTATTCTAAAATCTGGCTCACATCACAAATTCCTCTCGTTCTTTCTCTAAAGACATAATATCCCATGTTACGATCTTGGACTTGCAGTCAAGTGGCCGATAATGGAGTCTTTTTTCCTGGAGTGGTTTTGACACTGAATGCTGGTTTGATGCTCATGTGAGACATAAACATCAAACAGTAACTTACAGTAATAACTGCGCTCTTTAACCTCAGCAGCACTGGCCACCAGTGGAGCACTGGGCTTTCCTTCATGGAGCTCCCAGTTATGAATGAGAGCTACTGTGTGACGAGAAACACAAGACACTGCAGCGAAACTTTCACTTCTAGTTTAAGCGCACCATAAAAAAGTTTGACTTTTATGTTAAAATGCATAAAATAACTTACTTTTGTGTAACTACTCCAATTTAATGGTAAACATTTTTGTAATTGTATATTTTTATTTTTTCTTTCCTCTTCTTTGATTCTTTTACTGTTTTCCAGAGTTTCATAGCATTTTCTAATGTTTTTCATTATTTTTCTAATGTTTTTTCATTTTCTTCCGTTTTATATTCTGGTATTTTCCTGTTTGTGTTTATTTTTTTTAGTTCATTTCTTGTGTTTTTTTATTACAGTCTCCCTTTGTTTTATCGTGTTTTTCTGCAGTTACAATAATTTATTTAAATGCCATGGTTAATGAAGATGAAGGTATGGGTTAACCCATTAGACTACAAAAACTGGACCAAACAAAATGGCTGCTAATATCCACCATGAGAACATGGATAGAGAACAGTGACAGAATTTGAATGTAGAATAAACAAAAATTAATAAACACATTTACAGATGATTTTTGAACTGAAAACCAGCCAAATGTAAACATTATTAGCTCTATTTGTGGCATGACATTGGTAACAGCATTTCTGAAGTCTTAAATCCACAACTTCAGATAATACTAAAATATTCATCCTTAACTCGAACTGCCACCAGAGGAAAAATAAAAGATTATAACCAGCATTTTTGATGAAATAGGTGATCATTTCCACTTTGATCACTGTCAAAGTGGCTAATCAGAATGAAGTCAATGCAAACGTCTCACTGGTGATAATTACAAAGTGTCTGACATAATAACCTCTCCACCTGAAACTGGATGATGCTCATCATCACCGAGCCAACACTCTGCTAGAACTTAGTAATTTCTGAAAAACGTTCAGACAAATTAAAGGAGCAAGCCGCACCAAAATGCCGGGTTTCCACACGCAGACCAGGAAAGCTTCAGGGCATCTTGGCACTAAAGGTTGGAAGCTGTTCTGTCGAAACATATGACCTCACTTCTTGTTTTGATGAAGAGGATGCCGATCGCGTTGAAGCATTTAATCCTCATCTCCTACACCTGGGTGTTGAACTCATTTTCATTTTGGGCCAAATTGGGACAGATTGCTTGATGGTCTTGTTTTTAATAGGGTTATACAAAGAGCTGTATTCAAGCATATTGCTGGAAAGTTGAGTGAAAGGAAAAATTCCAGATCAAGGTATACAAGGTATACAAGCAGCAGACTAACTGAACCTTGAGAGTATTCTCACACAGCTGTTTTTGTATGAATTAGAATGTCATTGTAGCATTACAGTAATTCTTTATGCTTTTTCCAGAAATGTTTTGGCAACATTTCTGGTTTAGGAGCAACTTAACACAAGGAAGGTGACGGTTACATCTCACGTTGTGGATACGTCGATGTTCGGTGGGTCTGGAAGCCTCCAGCCACAAAATCTTGAACAGGCTACGTTTCACAATCTTAAGGCTGCGGTTATCTCTTTTTTTCTACCATAGTTTTTCTTTCCACTCAACTAGTTTGAATGCAGTTTTTATGATATTTGTGATAAGCAAGTTGTTGGTTTCTTTTAATCGAGACAAAAGTTGGAGAAAAAGGTTGAGAAAATAAATGAGCATTGAAATATTTCACACTAGATAAACTATTTCTTTACTGTTTTGTATTAAACATTGAAGTGTCAGGCAAGATGGTTACCTTCACATCCTTCCCTGAGTCTCACTAACTTTAGCATAGAAGGATACTTCTAGGAGGAATAGATGGAGGGAAAAAGAGGAGAAAAACACGGGAGTGAGAGTGCAGGAGGGGCGGGATGCAGCAAGATGGATTACCCACACCAAGAGGCAATTTATCTCTGTCAGAGAGAGAAACAGGAATGGAGTCACAGGAGAGAGGACAGAAGAAACTGAGAGACGCAAAAGCTTTGGGAGATGGAGGAAAGATGAATAAGAAGTAGGTTAGGATAAAAAAAATAAAACGATGGCTGAATATGTGCCAGAATCACTTCATGTTGCAAACCAAACTGGAATTATTCCGCAATAAGTCATGAGGAGAAGTTACCCCACACCTGGAAAATCAGAGGACAGTGACAGAGCAGAGAGCAATGGGACTCAGTCGTCAGTGTGTTCATATAACACACATATTTCTGGATTTAACGTAGAAGTGTGTCAACGTTAAAATAACTCCTCCTGGTTCAAATGTGATGCAGATCATTGCCACTAAAGTCTGATTTCAACAATCACTCCTCATCTCTATCAGCCTGTTTTTTGTTTGTGTTTTCATCGTGTGGGATGAAAGCGGAGCCGTTTATGTAATTAAATCTTTGTCCTGTTCCTGTGCTGCTGCGCTGATGGGACACAGATCTTCTCTCACTGCAACAGCCGAGTCCAGAAATCGATTAAAAACAGTGAAATCAGACAACATGAGATTGTTTTATGGCTGAAATGCCACACACTTTCACCCAAAACTGTATGAGAATGTGTGGAAATGAAGGATATTAAATTAGTGTTGCCAAACCGACTCCCAGTTATGAGAAGAAAATCATAATTTAATTACAGCTAAAACTATTAAAACCAGTTTAACTCGACAGCTTTCAGTCTCTTTGTGCTTCCTTTAATTAAATAATTACACTGAGGCTGTAGGATTTTATTGCTGTAACACACTGTTGATGTATCAGCAGTGTGTTTGCCATTTATTTGTTTAATGTAAAGTTAGTTGATAATGTTTGGAAATCTTTAGCATCCTCCAACATTAAAGCTCCTTCTTCCTTTCCTTCAGGAAAGGTTTGTGCCTGATTGAGCTTCATGAAGTGGAAAAGTAGGAGGAAGAAAAACTATCCCAACAAACTACCCAGGTTCATAAAACAGTAATTTCAGTGGAAGTCCACCTTAAGGCTGTCAACCTTCTTTAAGGTGGATATTGTAGTAAAATTGACTTTTTGAGATTTATATCATGTCATAATGTTATTCCAACATTAAAAACATACCTGGAGTGTTGCTTTGATTCTTTCCTGATGTGTTGAAGAACAGGTGCTTCTTAAAGGGACAGCGACTAATTTCAAATTGTAAAGTCAAATTTCTTTTATGTCTGATATACAGCATGTTTAGTTATACAGTTACTTAATTGTTTTATAGAATGGCCGGATATACATCTTTGGAAATGAATAATTAGATTTTTTTTTCAACCTCTTATTTTAAGAAAATGTTTCCTGCCAAATAATGAATGTATAAGTTACCAGCAGTAAAAGATATATAACCAGAATTATTTTTATATTTTACTTTTTTAGGCTAAATAGGTTAAGAATAGGGCATACATAATTAGTTGATTTACTGTTAAATAAAAATAACCTATGTTGACTCATAAAATCACATTTTCTGGATCTAGTTTTTTTTTATTAGACAATTAAAATAAGAAACTGATTTTATTTTTTGTTTTTTGCTATAAAAACAATATAGATCAAATTGGTTTCCTTGAACTTCTTGCTACTCAGAATACAATCTGATTAAATTCCTGTCTGTCTAACAGGAATACTGTAACATTTTCTGTTATGATGCAAAGAAGATGGCCGACTTATGTTTTCTAGCTTAATTTGCAACAGGAAGCAATAAAAGTTCACAGATATTCCGGCATTGATACCAATGGGCTGCATTTACCTTCATGCCATCCATAAAAAATAATAGATCAAACAATATAAAGTGACTGTCATTATTAGGTCAAACTAACAGGCCGCTAGGTAACATAGCAGAGTTCGCTTTCACGTTCTGCCTAGCTAACCTAAAGTCTAATTTACTCTGCAGGTATTTTTAAGAGAGCTGGAAGTAAGTCAGAGTTTATAAGCATCTATTTTTACAACAAGGCACCATCATTAACAGCCAGCTAATTTATAAACAGGCACCAGCAAGCAGCTTTCACATAGAAAAACTGGGCAGTAATTTAAAGAACTATTTCATTTATAGCACTGGGCGCTGATGTAGGCGGCTAATAAAAACCATCCAGCAGGCTCATTTACACTGTAGCTAGGTTCATATATACAGTGTTAAGCAAGCCAGGACAAGATTTGTAACTCAGGCTTCTAAAATGGAGGAGACATTTATCGCACTCGGCTGAAAAATGATAAAACTTTCATACTGGACGAGGCAAACCTCACATATTCAAAACTGTGTTTTGTTCCCTCTTTGGCTGGGTTTAATGACCTACATCACACAACACACACAACACACACCACACACACACACAAAACACACACACACACCACACACACACACACACACACACACACACACACACACAACACACACACACACACACACACAAAACACACACACACACAGGTCAGAAAATGTCTGGATGTGTACAGGAAGGAGAAATGACATTTCATTAGCTGAAACACCACTGAGCACTTTCTAAGCTAATTTATGGTGATTTTCAGAGCTCTGGGTAAATATATCCATCAATTTCAAACAGAGGAGAGAAAATGTTTGAAATATGTTCTTAAAATGGACTTTCTCATGAAAGCACACACGCATTTAAAGACGTCAAAGGAAAAATGCAAAAGAAAAAACATTTTCACTTTGCAGATTTCTTCTGGTCTTGTTCTCATTTTCTACACTTAAATATTTAAAAAAGATAATTAATACCAGATAAAAGATGACTTGTGTAAATATAAAATACTTCTTCCAAAACTGAAATTCAGTTATTTAGGGTAAAAAGCTTTTGAAAATAACTTGATCCTATTTGTAAAAATGTATTTCTGCCATAGTAAATCATGACTGTTTAATTACATTTTCTGAAAAGCTGATTTCCATTTCACTATAAATCCCAAAACACATCTAATTACAAAGAAATTAGTCACATAGAACCAGTCTTACAACATGACGTACAGACTAATCCAATAAATTAGAATATTATTGAAGTTTATTTATTTCACCAGGTAAAACAGATTAAATAGACAAAGACTGATGTTTTAACACTTTGTCTCTTAAAGTGACATCAGGCCAATAAGAGAAAATTAAAAACAGAAATGTGTTCTTATGTTTAATATCTATTAAAGATTCCATTCATTGGGACGAATAGTTTAACTGAATCTGACTGTGGGCTAAAGCTTCTCCAAAAAGAGTGCATCATTACGCCACTAATCTTAGAAATTTAAGAACAAATGGGAAAGTAATTGATATTCATCAGTCTTAAAATGTTTCTAAAGCCCTGTTTTAGTTTTTATAGGCCTCCAGTGAACCACAGTAAGAGCTTTTCTCCACAAATGGAGAAAACATGAGCAGCGGTGAACCTTCCCAACCAAATTCAAGAGCAGCCTGACGGCTAAACCAGGAGGTCTGCCTAAAGTCGGCACTTTTACATTGGTGAATTACTGGTGTTAATTAATGTGCGTAGTCTCTTTAAATAAATAAAATGAAAAACAATGCACACCTCATTCTGCTTTACTTGTGGTCAGCACTTATGATTTAACCAAAGGAAAGAAACAAATGAATGAAATCTGTGGGGGGAAAACCACTGATGAGCAAAAACAGCAAAAAGGCACATCTCACATTTACCCAAAAACAAAACAACTTTATCCGACAGTTTAGGGAAAATATTTTATGGACAGACAAAACCAACATCCTGCAGCTCGATGCTGCTTCTGGACCCACATTATCAGAAAACCCATCAAACGTCAGCAATTCCACCAAAGAATGGTTAGGGGGGAAAAAGGCTTTGGAGTGGCCTAGTCAAAGTTTGGATAGTTATAACTGAGATCTTGTGGCAAGACCTCAGTTGCTTGAACATTTTCCTCAAAAGTCATTGGATACTGTTGATGGTAGTTTGGTTTAAAAAGCTTTTTCCCTTAAGAAGAAAGTATTTTTATGTTTATTTAGTTTCCACAAACCTGTAGGAATGTACTAAAAGTAAAACCTCTGTTTACTTTTGAGTCTCTCTACTGATTTATGGTGTGAAATAATTAACTATTTAATCCTCATAATCCAAGAATGAATAAAAGTGCTGAATTAGATCTAAATGTCTATATTAATCTATACACTCAGTCATGTAATTCCATTTTAAGATGGAACATTTTCAGGATTTCTTCTTTTATTTAATTGAATTTCAATCTGTTTATGTCTACATTTTATGAAAGGTACTTCATTGTAATTCAGTGCAGAAGTAAACGCTGAACCCACTTTGACTGAAGATAAGAATTGATTTCAGTAAAAGAGAATTGGCAGATGTGGAGCTGCAGGGTCGTGTCAACATACAGATGTGAGCTCAAGCTGCACCCAATGCCTGCAATAAAAAAGATCAATTCATGTAATTTTTACAATCTGACGCTTTTTTACATCTGCTTTAACAGCACAGTCTAATTTTCTTTGTTATATTAACAAGCCCATGTGTCTTTGTGTAAATGTGAGTACTTATAGGTTACACTTGCATCCAGAACAGTTTAAATCCAGTGTTGGATCATGTGAGAGAGACCAATTAAAACTGATTAAATGAGGCGCAGAGAAGGAGCTGCAGGTAATACATGAGGCTCAGAGAGGGGACGTCTGCAAGGCCCTAGAGTTATTTATTACAGAGGAACAGGAGAAAAAACGAAAACACTTTAAGGCTTTAAGGACTCTGAAATGTTAACATCCCATGTTTTTAATAATATGAATCATTTAACTCATCAAACTTTGCATGTTGTGAAGGAAAACTTAAGACTGAACGTTTCATTTTCATTATCCTGGATGTTTAATTTCTCTTCTTTTTTGTGACTAAAATATGTATTTCTAGAATATTAGCATTCTGATTACACACTGAATCGTTCGATGTGAATTAAAATGTTTAATTTTAAACATCTAAACCAGGAATGTCCAAACTTTTTGCCATGTGGGCCAAAATTGTAGAACCAAAAATAGACGTGGGCCAAAAAACAACAAAAAAGCAAATAAAGTAGCTGGATATTTATTGTAGATTTTTACGAGGGTGTATCTGGGCCTTGTAGACAGAAAAGAAAGGACTAAATTTCTGCCAAAAACTTAAATTGTGATTTTATTTTATTTTTTGGTAGTTTGACAAAGAAAACTTGAAATTCAGAAATTTTGGAAAGTTTTTTTTTTTTTTTAGAAAATTTCTGATATTAATCTAAAAATTTGATTTTTTTCCCCCTATCAAATGTCATTGTTTTCTCTAGAAAATTTGAGATGACTCGAAATATTGTAGCAGAACCTTATTACAACTTTAATTTGCATATTTGCTGTATTAAGAAGAAATCTTAGCTTCTTTTTCTCTCAATTGAATAATTTTATTTTCAGTATTAAGAACAAGATTTAAGCCACTTTGTTTTAAAACTCGTTATATTTAACCACATTTAAGAAAAAATAAAAGCTGATTTGGCTGCAGTAAAGTTGGCTTTTCAGTGAAAATCTCTGGATAAATTTGGTTTTACCTTTTGTTAAAAAGTGGTTATAAAAAGACAAATACTTTGTGTAGTACTGCACATTTTCCTTCACATTATGTTGATAACGGGCCAAACTTGTATCATTTTTGAATTGGAGCTGAGGGCCTCACAAAGTCAATCGAAGAACCACAAATGGCCCCTGGGCCACACATTGGACACCCCTGATCTAGAGCCATCTACCATGTTCATTGTTTGGCATGTTGTACTGTAAAGTTATTTGTGTCTTTATGAGTCAAAGAAATAACTTTTTGCATAATTTATTTTACTTTATAAAATAACTATAAATAAGTTTATACTGTATTTTATGCGTTTTCTGTGTGAGTGGGATTAGGTTTGTGTTAATCCTTATACATGTGCCTCGCCCATCTATGTGATTGATCTGAGATGCCATTTTGTTTTTGACCTTGCTCTTCTTGCGCAGACACCAGCCTCCATCACAGAGGATCGTGTAGGTCCTCGTCATGAGACCAGTGTGTGTGACGGTAGACCACCAGTCCAGGTGGCATGTTGTCATTTCGTGGTCAGAGAAGGTGCAGGAGACCATCTGCATCTCTTCTGCATGATCTGCCTGATCCCCGACCTGCTGGGAAATGCCTCTGCATCTCTGTGTCAAGATGTAGCTGCAGAACGAAAGAGAGGAGAAATGAATAATCAGAAATATGAGAGGCATGTAATCAGAATGAAGCGACGCAAGATGAATGCTAAAATTATGCACAAATGTATAGCTTTTGATTTCCAATCTGCTGTCAGTTCAGCTTTATCCTCTCCAGTTTCAAATGCGATGCCTTAAACTACTGTCGAATTTATCGGAGGTAAATCCTGTGGAAGTCAAAGGTTAAAAACACAAACGACTGTATTACCAGAAGCAGCTTTTCTATTTGGTATGTGGCTGCAAGTGAGTATTTACACACGTTTCAGTCCTTTCTATGCACACATAAAGAAACAAGAGAGCAAATAGCACAGAGTTGTCTTTTCCCATCAGATCTCAGTAATAGCGTCTGTCTGTGTCCTTCTGCAGCCGCCACACACACACACACACACACACACACACACACACACTGAGAGTCAGTTAGGTCACTGTTCAGTCAGCTTGGAAGCTGCTTTCTCTTTTTTTGTCGCTCCATCGTTGCTGCTCAGGCTGTGTTTACCCTTGCAGGAGGAAATGAATCACACACACACACACACACACAGGCAGTCTGCAGCGCTGCTGAGACTGATTGAGTCACTCACAGAATACTGATAAACTCATTGGCGAAGCTTGAAGAGATGGATAGATGTGACTGCAGAGACTATGACAGCAACATCCAGACATCGTTATGCAACCATAAGCTCATTAAAAGATGTGACGAAACCAAAAAAAAAACTTTGTCCATCTGCTATTGTACAATTGTTTTCTGAGTGCTTGGACTGATCTCCTCTGGCAGTAAAGATGCGTGTGGATAAGGGAAATGTTTGGAAACTTTTATCCACAGAAACATGAGGTTACGATAAAATAAAGAGGTATTACTCTGAAAAATCAGAAACTGAATCAAAAGATGGAGAATGTTTTGGTTTAGTTGTTATATGTAGGGATTGTACATGTAATCAATGATTGATAACTTCATACTTCCACTTCTTTGACATTACACATCATACTAAAAGTATTTTTTTCTTCATATTAACAAAAGTAAATGTTTAAAGAAACCTTTCCTTTTATATTCATAGTGTATTTTCTTTATTTAAACTGCTTGATTGCATCTAAAAACATCGTTTCCACTCATTTCCAGGTTTATTGGCTTTAATCCAGGACATGTTTAATGGACTATGCTTCAGGGTCACAGAGAGGTCAGGGGGACCACAATCAGATTAAATGTTCAACAAACAGCTCTGCTTCAGCTCCATTGTCACTTACAGTCGTTTGCATAAATATTCACACACCTTCAAACCCCTTGTGATTCTATCTTACAAATAAAGACTTAGAAAATGCCACATGCATATTCTGGAAATCCAGTCCATCACACTGAGCTGCACAATAAATTTAACTGAAATGTGTCCAAATCATGGTGTGAAAACAGAAAGTCTGTCTCACCGCTACTCTGACTTTAATGGGAATATATTTAGATGGTTGAGTGAAAACTTTTCCAAAGAAAAATCAAGATATCTGGTACATCCAGCTCCAGGTTTGACCTCAGTCTTCCTCGAACCAGACTACTGTTTTGACTGGTTTGCACATATTACAAGGTGCTCTTTATCTCTAAACACCACCCGCCACACACACACACACACACACACACACACACACACACACACACACACACTGAGGGTCCTGCTCTCAGTGTGTGTGTATCTTGTGGTTGTGTGGTTTGTTTATATAGCTGAGGAGGTGGCTCTCACATTAAGAAGGGGTATTTTACGATTAGATGAAGTGTTGCTTTGTATCCACATAAGCACTCAGACATGGACAACTGGGTACATTGATAGAGAAAAAGTAGCAGATTTTTTTAGTGAGAGAGACTCATTCATTCAGAGACTGCAAGCTGTTCTTTCAGCCGATTGGAATAAACGAACAGTGGAGCAAACTAACAGAAAAACGTCTCTCCAGACTAGCAGAGGCTTAATAAATCACATCTAATTCTCTAAAGGTTTTGCTGTGTTTTTCTGTCAATCATCTGTCTTTGCGTCCTCATATCTGCCCGTTTTGTTCTGCTGGGAACCGTCTATCACAGGCGTAATAATTGGCGGCACATATACACACATGTGAGCTCAGTGCGGTTATAACTCATGTATTGATTAAACGTCAATAAACAGACAGAGCCAACACATCACTTTGATTAACATCTCACTCTGCAGATTCTTTCCTGCGTTCCTGGACTGAACCGCAGAGATCTCAGCTCATTCAGGCTCTTTGAAAAGGTTTTAACATAAACAAGATGAGGAATGGAAATAAATTCAAGGTTTGGGGAACATGCTTCTTCAATAAAATAAAGTTTAGAAGAGAAAAATGAAAACCTTTGAATACTTTTGCAAGAAACATTTTGATGATTTAGGAACACACTGATTTAACAAACTCACTGCAAACCATCTACAGTTATATACTTTAAAACAGTCAGCAGTCATCAGCATTACTATTTTTAAATAAAAAACATGTTTCTACTCGGTGAGTTTTGTCAGATAAGCTTTTAATGCTTCGTGGAAATTGCAGCAAAAATATTTTTTCACTGAGATCAGAAAGGTTCAGACTGTGATTCGTATCTGTGTTTGTGCTTTTGCTTGTTATCTCTGAGATTTAGCCCAAAAAGGGATGGCAGGAGATTTAGAGCAGCTTTGTTCTGGACAAGTGGTTCCAATTAGACTGGAAACACAGATTCTGCACGCTCAGCCCACACTTTACTACCACTATCGACTGCTTCCTTTAGTACAAATCTATGAGCTCACTAAAAGTGCATTACATTTATTTACATAAACGAGGCGCTACAAGACAGAATTACCACCAACAGAGACCCTCAAAAAACAGTGTAATGTTTAGCTGCTTAGCTTACAATCTTTTTCCAAAGATTGTATCTCATAATATTTCTACAAAGGTTGTATTTTTGACAATAAAACTTTACTTGCACAGTCACACTGTGACTTTATAAACAGAGCAACATGCATACTTTAAGACTTACTATGGATAATTATTGTGCCTCAAAACAATCAGTTTGATCTGCAAGGATTAATAAATATATGCAGGTTCTGAATCTCATTTTCTTTAAGATTGATTCAGCAAAAGCACAAACTTTCATTTTTCACCCACTGCCAAATCTTAATTTTCGAATCCAGTCTGCAAACCTTTCTGGACTTTTTAATCTCTTCTATCCATTGAATGATGTCGTTTAGTTTGGACAGCTTGTACAACGTGGCATCAGCTATTTTTATAAGTAACTAAAGTGAGATTGCCATCAAATTTAGTCCAAACTAACATTAATTAGTGGAAATCCTCACCAGTGGACCAAACAAACGTCTCTGCAGCGACACTGAATCCCTTTTCCTCGTTTTAAATCCATAAACATGAACTAAAAGCCATACAGTCCTCTCATGTTTCTTTAAAAAAGGAAAGCAGCTATAATCCATAGCAAGGTAACATCAAAGGTAAGTAAATCCAACTGGCTTTTCCAGAGCTCTTTAAGCTGCCATCACATCGCTTCTTATATTACCTCACATGTCAAGTGCAGTTTATTTTGATGGCACATTTCAGCAACAAGGCAATTCAACGTGCTTTTTAATGATAGTAAAAGTTGCCATCAAGAAATACTCAATGTTCCAGTTGTTATTAACCAGCTCAAACAGGTGGGTTTTTATCCTTCATTTGAAGGAACTCAGTATTTTTTTATATTTCTGTAAGTTTATTCCGATTTGTGGTGCAAAGAAGCTGAATGCTGCTTCTCCATGCTTGGTTCTGGGGATGCAGACCAGAACCAGAAGCAGAACTAGAAGCAGCAGGTATATTAGATTTTGATGAAAAGGTAAAATAGAAGATGAAAAAATACATCCTAAAAGGCCTAGGAATTATTTTTTGTGTTCCACTAATCCAATGTTGTACTCTACCATTATAAAACGAGCGTCATTTTAGCTGCACTGTTTTTGAAAAGGTTAAAGAAGCTTGAAGTCACCAGAAGGAGAAATGTCACCTTTATTAGGGAACTTCCTCTGTACCACACGGCTTTTAATGGAAGAAAATGTGTGTTTTTACAGAGTCTGAATGTTGCTTTTATGCCTTCAGGTTACATATCCAATCAATAAATTAGAATATAATTGAAATTTTAATTTATTTCATTAACTTGATTCTTTGAGTGTAACACATTATGTAGGAAGATTAATTAGTTAAGCACAGACTGATGTTTTTAAGCCTTCATTTCTGTTAATTATAATAATTTTCCACTTATAGTCAATGAAAAACATTTAAATTATCACATCACAGCCTTGAAGAAAAAGTTTAATGCAGAAATTTTAATACAGAAATGTTGGGTATGCATACTTGAGTTTTTTAATATGAAAGTATATGCCACAACAGTTAAGCAAGCATGTTTGTGTATTTTCTAAGTATGAGTGGTTGCTTTGTCCTTTATATTTTAGTTCATATTAAATATACAAAGGAAATAAGTAGAAAATGTCTAAATGTGAGTTTTTCACATTTCGAAGTAATTTAAGTCAGACTGTGAAAACTTGTAAAATATGAATTTCACTTCCTCCAACATTAATCTTTCAAGCGTTTTGATTATTTTTATCATGTCGGCAGTACTTTTTGTAAATATTACCATAGATAGTTCTAAAGTTAACCGTTGAATTATTACTCCCTTCATTTTCATGTCATGCTTCCATTTGGGTCTCAACTTATTCTAAAAACAGTCTAAGCTCTTAAAAAACACCTGGTTGTGTTGGGCACTAAGTTAATGTTTTTTGATGTCAAGAAAATGAGTCATTTCATAAATTTCTCAATTGTTGTCACATTCAACTGGCACTGTGCCGTTTCCTAGCAACTCCAGCCGAGCCGAGCTCGTCACCTAGCAACCCAGCATGTTTGGCCAGTTGGTTTTACCATTGTATACAATGGCTGCTGGAAAAGACAAGTGTTTTGTTGTTGACTAAATATTGAGAAACATTTTGCTGAATTGCTGTTGGTTGTGCAGGAGGCTCTACTAATGCTTTTCAAAGATGTATAATTGTGCATCTGTTTGCAGCCGTTGTGAGTGTGAATGTAAATGTTGATTTTGGGGGACCATGGCCAGAAGCAGCACATTTGGCCCTAAAGCAGCTCATTCTGAAGCAATCAACAATGGGCAGAACTGGTCTGACTAAAATCTCATTATCCATGTTTTTGAATAAACCTGTCTAACCCTGTTGGATGAAGTATAACAGGTCACCTTTAATCTAACCCGTTGGTCTTCATCTCTCCTCCAGGATCCGTCCTTCTCACTCCTCCTCCACGACAAGCTTCAGGTGCCCAACAGTTCTCGGCGCGCGTGGAACGAGCGCGACAGTCGCTGCGATGTCTGCGCCACTCACCTCACTCAGCTCAAACAGGAAGCTGTGCGTATGGTCCTCACTCTGGATCAGTGGGATCTGTCTCCCACTTCTTCGCCTCCAGCTCGATACGGATCTCATGGACCTTCAGGACCAGCAGGCGCCTCGGGACCGCAAGGAGTTCCAGTTTCACGTGAATGGGCTCCTTCGGTTCTCCCCTCCTCTTCTGTGACTGCTCCATACATTCCTCACTCATCTTCGCAGTCGCCTTCTCCGAGCCCCAGTCAGACCCCGACACCGAGCCCGATCCATGGACAGTCCACACCCAGTCAAGGGAGTCCCTCAGGGGGGCAAACGTCCAGCTGTGGTCCCACAACTCAACAGCTCCAAGGATCAGGACACAGACTGGGATCCAAACCCAGCTCCTTGGGTCTGGGAGCGGGGGTGGACCGAAGGAATGGCTCCCCCAGCTCAGGGAAAGCTGGTGCCCAGCAGCAACCAGTGAGCGGCGTAAGCAGTCCCAGTAATAACAGTGGGGGAGCGGTTCTGAGCGCAGCGGCTCTGCAGGCCCATCAGCACCAGAACCGGACTAATGGAGGAGTCACTCTGTATCCCTACCAGGTAAAAGGCGCTCACACATGTAGGTTTGTGTTTGGAGGCATTAGCCTCTCCTTCACACAGAAACCCTTTCTAATGAACACATTAACATTGTTACTATGGAAACATGCATTAATGTGGCCAAATGATTGATGTGAGGACCATAAACAGGGAAAACTACAATGCAGGCCTGTCATGATAATAAATTCTGCTAGATGATAAATGGTCAATAAATACAATAGCCCTAAATAACTACAAAGCAATAGCACCCAATAAGCAGTTGTTTGTTAAATTAAACATACTTAAAATGGGCAACATTAGTTAGTTAGTTAGTTTACTAACTAATTAACATTAATAATAAAAACAGTTTTAAACATATACAAAATGTCAAGATTATTCATGAAATACCATATATAATTAAATTTGTCTAAAATGTATGTTAAAATATAATACTTGTAAAGAAAACACAGAACTGATCCTAAGTTACAAACAGTAACAGAAAAAAGGGGGAGGAGCTCCTCCAGCTCCTCCCCCTTTTTTGGAGCTGTTGGAGGAGCTCCAACAGCTCCTCCCCCTGTATGTGGTGGTTACTATAGTAACCACCAACACAAGTTGGTGGCCGTTGGTGGTTACTATGGTAACCACCAACTGCCAAGGGGATAATCGAACTTAAAACGCCAACAAATGTCTGAAATAACTTGTTGACTAAATAAAATCACATCTGTAATATTGTTAAAATAAAACCTTGCTACACATATACAACTTAAACACATTTGTACAAGTTTAGCTGGTAAAAAAAACCCCCAAAAGTGTATTAAAAACTTCCAGCTTTCATATTTTACAATCACATTTAAACAGGAACGAGAAGCCTCTCCACTTAGATTAAAGCTTTCAAGTGACTTGAAAGACTCGAAATGACTAGTGGAGCATGTAGATGTTTTTGGATGAGACGGGAAGAGAGGGAGCGGGAATAAAGGAGAGGGAGGAGAAATAGCCTGAAGTGGAGGGCGGTCTAGAGGTGTTTATGGGTGGAGGCAGCAGCTGAGACTCCAGGGGAGATCCAAAAGTTACAGATGTAATAATTCATACAGTGATAATTAGAACTCTGGGGACTCTACGACACACAGCCGCAGTACCTTTTCACTCTTTTACATTCCCTCTGTACTTATTCACGTCTGTTTTTTCTCCCTCTGCTTTAATATTTCCTCTTTCTTATCATATGGACAGATAGTTTAGAGTTTTAGCTGGCAATTACTTTGGATGGTCACTGAAAAAAACAAAACAATTCTTGTCCCACTGACTCCATCTGAGATACTTTAAGTATTTTTATTTTTAACTTCCCATTTTTGTTTAATTTTTCTCAATGTGTTGCGTGTTGTTCGTGTATTTGGCCATTAAAATGCACCCCAGTGAATGTTGAAGGGCGCTCGTGTGTCTCCATTGTGACTTTGACAGAAATGGTGTTTCAGCAGGAAAAAAAGGAAAATGATAATAAATCACTCTGCTCTAGGAGGGGGAAGCGATGAGTCGAGAGGTGATCAAAAGATGGGAATCCTGAGGAAAGACGAAGGATATGAAAGATTTGCGGTGAAGAAAAAGGACGAAGAGGAGGCTTGAAATAGGAGAGACAGTAAAGAGCTGCTTCTGAGGGACTTAATGCAACCCTAGTTGCAACCCTACTTTTGCAACTTATCTTGTCTTGGCTCCTCCATGATGTAAAAATACAATTTGAGCATAATGTTCCAGCACTGTTTCAGACAGTTTTATAACTGCAGATAAAAATAAATAAGCAAAACTAAAACTCCTTGAAAATGTTCCAACTCTGTTGCAAAACAGAAAAAATAAACCAAAATTGTGGGATTGATAGATTTAAATACAGCAGAAACATTCTGAGGATGTGTTTTTCTAATCTACTCAAGGATCCCTGCTGTTTGCAGCCATAACTCATAATAAAATCTTGCTGTGTCAGCAGTGTAGCAGGCAGCAATCAACATATTTTATGTTTATTAGAAGTTTTATGATCACACAAGAGGTGAAGGGCAGGTGGGAAAAGTTGCCCATACAATTCAGGGATGATTTATAACTAGAACCTGTCAAATATTGCTAATAAGAGAAATGCATGGTGCATCCTGCCTTTGTTAAACAATAAGTGAAGCCACACATAGACAGCAGGTGACATATTTATTTTTTTATATGAAAAATTAATACAATAAAATTAATGCAAATATCAAACATGCAGTATGTTTGATAATTATTGGTAACTGTAAATTAAAGGAACCAGGACTCTAGACCAGAGGTTCCCAATCTGTGGGGCGCGCCCCCTAGGGAGGACGCCAGGCCATTGCAGGGGGACGTGGGAAGCCGTCTGGATGAAAAAAAAAACATGAACCCTGTATGCGCACGGTTTTTACCCTAGAATAGCCAACTCTCTGTTATTCCTGTGTCAATTTGATACAGTAGGAGCTTCCACACTTCCTATATCTGTGTCCTCTGTCACCTTTATCAGCAGTTAAAACTGTTTAATCCGTTGTTAGCATGTGGTAACCTGTTTTTCCGAGCCACCTTTAAACGTGCTGGGTTTACACCTGTGCGGCAATGAAGGAAACCTGCTGCTGTGGGCGGAGCTACGCAGGTGTGTTAGAATCATGGCAGCAAAACGCAACTAACTTTTCATAGTTTCCCCGCAAACTAACCGACTGAGTTGAGTAAAGCTGTTGGATGCAGGTAAAGTTAGCTAAACGATGACTAGCTATCATCAATACAGCACCTTAAGCTTAACAAGTAGCTTGTAGGCTACCGATGTTGTTGTTCATGTTCATCTGTACATTCATTTTGCTCCCAAAAAGTCGAATCGCCCCTTCCCCAGGGGGAGGACATGGAGTCTCTAAGAATCCTTTCTCCCCTCCCACAATTTTGGTTTGTTGAACCAAACAGCCATTTGCAATCCATAGGGGGGGGGGCAGAAAATGTTTGGAAACCACTGCTCTAGACTATCAACAGATTCATTTATTTCACCTGAGGTTAAGTAAATGAATCTTTTCTGGCTGTAGGTTCTTGTGGTATTTTTATCAATCATTATGTTACCCTGCAACCTGGGATGGCTGAGGGTAATGAATTAGATGATCTTCCCTTTTAATGTGGTGCTGTGATATAGAAAAGATGAGACACACAAGTCAAGCTTCCTTTAGCATCGAACGGAAGATTTATTCTCCTTGTGTAATGAACATACTCCATATACAATACTTCTTATGCAATACTTAAGGTATCAAATAATTTAAGTATCAGAGTAGTTGTAGTAGCTAGCACTAATCTCTTACACAAAACTGAAAAGGTGCAATTGTCCTTTAATACTTTGTTTCTTAACTAAACTTCACATAAGCAGCCATTGAATGCCATAACAATATTGTTCATCTGGTTTTTTGCAATAACCCACAAATAAATCTCAATTTTAAAAATAAAGAGACCAAAATAATGTCTTTTGTGTGACAAATGTTTAAAAAAAAGTTCAAAATACAATTAGATCAACACACAGATTCCGCTAGCATTAGCTAATGCTAGCCTCCAAAATATGTCCCGTTTCTACAAAACACTAAACACAAACTGCATAACATGACTCACTAGTTGACTCTTGATATACTAACCTCTTCAGCTGTTAAAGATAACCAGTATATATGCATCAAAATACATTTTTACTAACCTGTGATATAGAAAAGATGAGACACACAAGTCAAGCTTCCTTTAGCATCGAACGGAAGATTTATTCTTCTTGTGTGCTCAAGCTTCTCTATTCCACCAACGCGGCAGCGCCTCTAGCGGTTGGGTGTGGAATTGCAGGGGACGAACTAAAATGACGCTAAAGAACTTAGTACAATGAGAAATTAAAGATACAAAAATAAAAATTATGTTGGGGTGCCTATTTTCTTACTTATTGTTTTTATTTACTAAGAACTTATTTTTCACCCCTCTACAATTACTCCCTTTAAAGTTTGTATGCAATGACACAAAAAGTATCCACTGCTTATTTTGGATGACAAACAACAAGCGTATCCATGGCGACACATGCAGGTGTGTTGGGAAACAAAGCATGGACAAAAGCAGTACTAAGGGGGGTGAAGGTAATGTTTGAAACTTAAAGAATAAAACTGAAACCAGATGCCATTTCAAATAGCTAAAGTTTAGTTAAAGCTGCTAAACATATACATCGATTCGGAGAACTACTCACTGTTGACAGTGAAGCTCATAGCCAGTTTGGATCCAATTAGGTAAGAAATGTGTCGGTGTATAAGGAGAGAGAATTTAACTTTTTTAGGCAAGTGCTACCAGCCACTAGTTTAAATTTGAAGACCTGCAGTCGGCCTACAATATGAATCCAGCCTGGCTAGCAATAAATGACTGACTGTGTCTAGATTACTTTAAAAATTTGTATGCTTGTGGTAAAACATTTTCTAAGTTGGTGGTTCAAACACAGACTTCCACTTCACATTTGTGATGCATTAGTAGGCTTAGACCTGGATCTAGTCCCATTAGCAGCCTGGCAATGAAAACAAACAACCTGAGGAAATCTGTGCAATCCAGAAGCTTAATTAAAAAAAAAACAAAACAAAAAAAACTAATGTCTCTGCTGTAACAACGTCTGTCAGTATTTTTTGTGACAGAAACAGGAAGTTAGTTGATGTACTGTAGCAAACCCCTGTTTTCTGTGTTTCTGTCAGATAAGCATGTTTATGTGTTATGCATCATATAAAAGAGCACATTTATATGCTAAATATCACTGATTTGATTTGCCCGGGTGAAACTTTGGGATGAGGTCATGTTGGAGAGGATTCATTTTGGACTGAGAAGAGAGAAAGTCCTTTACCTCCATAATACAGAGAGAATTAGCCTCCATACGGTGCAGTCTGGATTTTATTTTAGCCTATTCAAAACAATTTATTAGGACGAGCCGTTTGTAATTGTTCACTTTTCTATGTTTTTTATTTGGTCTCACCTTCACAAACCGTTGGACCCAGATTAATTCTGAAAAGAGTGACCGTTTCTTCTCTTCCTGCATTTAGCAAACAGGAGCACACACACATCTGTAGACACACAATCACGCTTTTCATCGTTACCCCTGAAACACAAACTACACCAGAGACAGGTGAAGAGAGCAAATGCTGGAGGAAACGGCAGCCATGTTGTTATGAAGATGAATGAGGGCATTTTTACCACCAGTGTGGATGAACGATGTCCTGTAAAAGGAAGACTGACAGAGTCCATGCTTTTCTTTTTTTTTAAAACCAGCTTTACTTCCACTAGAAATCCTTCATGAATTCATCAAATCGCAGTCGGTCTCTGGACCAGCTGACCAGTGAAACTCTCCTCATCTGCTTTGTTTTTGAGCTCATTATTTTCACTACGTTTGGCCCTGTGTTTCCTCACGTCTCAATTGTTTCTGGTGCTTCTCTACTGCAGCTACATTTCCTCATGTGGATCATTAAAATTTCATCCAGTGTATAACCTAATTTACCGGAAGATATAGACAGCAGCTCAGCCTTTCCTGTGGGGAAATCTGAAAGGAACAACCTTAATGACCTCATGAAGACAAACAGAGGAACAATTACTTTAATGAGTAAATAATTTTATATTCTCCGTTTGCATCATTGCTCCAGTCAGGTTATACAGCCTCTTTTCTTTGTGAAAAGCCAGACTATAAAAGTTAGCATTCTGCTAAAATCTGGTTTTGGTAACCAGTCCATTACAAAAGTATAAAAAACTGATTTAAATGTAATAAAATGGAGCCATTTTAAACCGCCTGGAGAGCTGGAAAGTATAGGATGTTAGTGGTGTCAGCGTAACTCACCAGTAACCAGTGTGGCGTTCTAATGCCAGACTCAATCGTTTCAAAAAGCCAACAGCCATTATGAAAGCAATCTGAGCCCATCAACAAAGTCACAGGCTGATTACTTCCATGATGTAAATAAATAATTTCTGCATTGAAGCAAAAGGAGCCCTGACCAATTACTGGGTGAATATTCCTTAAAGTAAATAAGTAAAGTTGTCAGTGGCATATTTCTGTGTTAGAAATCCCTTTTAGGTAAAATTCAAATTGTTTTTTTGGTATCTTAATTTTTGCTCTTCATGATGATCAATATTAAGTTAAACACAGAAAATATATGTAATTAATCTGTAGTAAGATTCCAAGATGCATCTGGGTATATTACAGCTATTTTTTTGCACACAAAAAAAAACCTTAGTGATTTTGCACTCTTATACCTACCGACCATTTATTTAGAAATCAATACAAAAGCTTTTCTGCTGTTCACTACAAGCTCTTGTAACCAGAGAAATCGGTCCTGAGAGAACAGATAACAACCTCTAATATGTTCTGAAAGATTTACTGTTTTTCTTCTCTCACAAAAAAGACAGACCAAGAACAGATGTACGGTGAATAGACTTGCTCTTTTCTTCTCTTACTGACTACTGTTCTTTCCCTTAGCAACAACAAGCGCAGACATCAATAATACAGACAACTGATAGCAAGAATTGTTTGGGTTTGAAACCAGTTGTACATTAGAAGACAAATTTAAACAATTTATTCAACCAGTTTCTGTGTTGAAGAAATTAAATTAGACGACTCAAAATCACAGACTAGAGTTTCTACTAACTTCCAGACTGAAGCAGAAAGACGTGAAGCACCTATAAGTGTCTTTTAGTCTGAATTCAAAGTTTTTGTAGTATCCTAGATAAATCTTAAAACAATTTGCACTGGACATAAATGATATACAGCATTAATAAGACAAAATGTAATGGTTTGCATTCTGTTGATTAAGTTTCTAATGTCAACATATTACCCTGACAAAACAAACTATTAGGATTAAACTAATTAATCTGTTTAAGTGTTTTCAGTCCAACAGTCTGAAAACATTTGCTCTGGTAGATTTGAGTCAATGCAGAAATAATGTAAGGTTAATTAAATTCACGTCCTGTGCTTACTCAGCTAATTTATTTAGTTCATCATTTGCTCATCTGGTTTCATAAAAGGAAACAAAAAATGATCTAAAATCTTGGCTCTCTCATTTTTTGTCATGATGAGAAAAAAGGGATCAAGTATATATGTAAAGAAAGAAGAATATGTATCGATTTGGATTTTTTCTTGAAAAAGGCATTTTTTATCATTTTGCCCTCTGCGTCTCTTCCAAATGAAAATATCAAATAAATCAGGAACTGTACTTTATAAAACAAAAAATAAACAACACCATCAGCTTTACTAAAATGTAATCAAATATAAATATCTAATTGTTTAACATCAATAAAGTTGATTTTTGCTTAATTTGGTTTGGATTGATTGTTCTGACTCAAAATTATGTGTGAACTGATATCAATATTAATACTAATATATCGAAGCAATTCATTTTCATTTACTTCCTTCTGTATTCCACTATATCCATTTCTAATTGTTTCAATAGATCTGTCTGGAATTTAAGGCTTAAGGTTAAACCTGAAAAATAAGTAACAAAATAAGAAAAGCTGAAAAACCTCTAAAATAGTAAAATCTTAACCATGGAAACTTTGATTTGTTACACGTGTAGCCTAGAAACAAATCTGTGTTGCAGGAAGACCAGGAATTTGTTCCACTTGCAAAAAAAAATGTTTGATTAAATAAATATGTGGAAGGTTATACCGTCATGAGAACAACTTGATTAGGGCCTTAATAAGTTGGACTCAAATGTTTTAAATGTACTCTTAAAAAGGAGGCAGATAAACTTTCCATGCCGACAACCAAATATAAAACACATCAGTCATTGCCAGTGACCAGCTCAGTGTCAACTTATTATTTTATATAATTATTCATAACTTAACCCATGTAAACATAATAATCTTACATCATGTCCAGGATGAATGAGAGCAACAGCTAATAAATAATTTATTTCCAAAATAAAACAGATTTTTACATCTCATGAAAAACATACAATACATTTACAACCTAATATACTTGATTAACAGGTAAAATTTTATTGTCTAATTTTTAGAAACATTGTAAAATTTGTTGTCATTCTTTAGTAAAGTGATCTGATACATTATAATACAACTTTGGATGCATTCCTTCAAAACGCCAAAACATTTGCTCCATGACTGCAGCTGCTTCACAGAGGACAGTGCATCAATTTACGTTTAACTTAAAGCATCACTGTGTTTAATTCCTCTCTCTCTCTAAGCTCCCGGTGTGGTAATAATGTCTTTTTCAGATTGCAACCATCCATCCATCCATCCATTTTCCTACACCCTTGTCCCTTAATGGGGTCGGGAGGTGCTGGTGCCTATCTCCAGCTAGCGTTCCGGGCGAGAGGCGGGGTACGCCCTGGACAGGTCGCCAGTCTGTCGCAGGGCAACACAGAGACACACACAGGACAAACAACCATGCACACACACACTCACACCTAGGGGCAATTTAGACAGACCAATTAACCTGACAGTCATGTTTTTGGACTGTGGGAGGAAACCGGAGTACCCGGAGAAAACCCACCATGCACAGGGAGAACATGCAAACTCCATGCAGAAAGGCCGGGGCCGGGAATCGAACCAAGAACCTTCTTGCTGCAAGGCAACAGCTCTACCAGCTGCGCCACTGTGCAGCTCAGATTGCAACCAGAAAAACCAATATAATCTGTATTTCTGCAGAGCCACACTGTATCCAGATTAGTCCAGGGGGAATGCAGGATAAACATTGTAGCTCAGTAACACATCAGCTTGCGTTATATTAAGAATGTTCTCTGTTGGATTTCTGAGTGGAGATTGATTTATTTAGTAATTTCTTCTGGTTTAACCTTTAATCTACTGTCATGTGGTGAAAATTACAAATAGTGATGTAAAGCAGTACTAGGAAACTTTTCAGCTGGTGTATTAAGAAAAGTTAACAAATTCACCAAAACCCTGACGTATTCATACTCTGGACGTTTCAGATTTAAAGTAAAATTTTAATTGGACAAATGTCTTTCTACTGATTAGAACTAATGAGTGAGAGTCGAGATCTGAATCTCATATAGAGCCTGTTGAGAGAGTTGCAGATTAACACCAAAATAAATGGTTACAGTAGAAGAAAAAACCCAACTGGAATTATTAGAAGGGTTTTATTGCTTTGACCCTTAAAGGTTTTTCCACTGGTTATTGGGAAGGTTCTAAATAAGTTTTTGCATGCTAGTTTTACTTTTTTTTTAAACTGCCAGTCATTTTACAGTATTTTATGGTCTGTTTGGAAATACCATTTCCACCACAAACAAACTTCTTTGCTGGATGAAAATAATCTTAAATCTAAATCTGGCAGGTTTATGAATAATTTTGGGCAAAGCCAGATGGATCAATTAGATTATTACCATGGCTTCTCAGGCAGAAACCTGCATGCAGTTTAAATAGTTTGCTAGTTTTTTGTTCAGAACCAATCAATTATTTTAGATTTCACGGCTTTGTTTTGGCGTTCAAGTAAAATTTGCTTACCAGCAATTCTAATACCCACACTTCATATGTACACTGTAAAACATTTGTAGGTAGCTTAATTTGAAAATGAAAGTCCACCTGCTGAAAATGCAATTCAAGTCAACAAGAAAATTGTTTTGGTTTTAACTCAGAAATTAAAGTTCATGAAGTTGATTTAAAAACAAGAGACAAGTTGTCTAAACATTGTTTTAAGCTCAGTAATCTAGAATTAAGAGTTCTAACTTAATGTTGCAATTTAAAGCAAATGATTATTTCACAACATGCAAATAAAAACTGTCCTCACCTGGTCAAAGAGCCACATTTCTCTATTATTTTCACTCACAATATCAAGTTGAAATGACTGCTTATTTTACTTTAGAATAATTTAAATTATTGTTTCAAATTGCATGAACAAAATTTCAGATCTGAGAATAAATGTTATTAAACATCACATGAATTCTGCTAAAACCATTTAGTGTGAACAAGACATTATCCTCAAGCTTTGCAAACTTAACTCCAGAGTCAAATCAATGTAACACACTTCCATCTCTGAATATAAAAAACAGCTGCTAAGCATTCTGGGAAATAGTTCCCACTCCTGTCTTTTTCTTCTTTCGGTTTTTTAAGTGCTAACCTAAAAACTGTAGTTTATTTGACTCTTAATAAAAAGTTAACAACTTACTACTGCAAGTTTATCTTTCACAAACTCAAACATTTAGGTTCAAAATTTGAAACTTGTTAAATTTATTTAACTTAACGAGCAGAAGATAGTAGACAACTAAATGTTTTTACAATGTATTGTGAGTATTTGATTATAGTAAAAGCAAATAAGCGTTGTATTTGTAAGGGATTTTATTTACAACAGGCCATCTATCAAGCAGTGGGCAGCCTGCGTCGACCCCAGGAGCCTCGGCAGTAAATATACGTCAAGCTGAGCTGATTTACGCAGCGATGTAGAGAAGTGCAGACACTGAGCCACACAAGGACACAAAGACACACAACCCACTCCAGAGAGTTCCTCCACTGAAGTATTTTGATATAATTCAGGTGCTCTGCTGTCTGATATTAGACAGACCATAAAGAGTAGTTATCAATAATCCATACCTGTAACATAAATGATTCACCTGAACACACCAGAGAAGCAGCACGTTATTCAGTGTGTGTGTGTGTGTGTGTGTGTGTGTGTGTGTGTGTGTGTGTGTGTGTGTGTGTGGACGGGAAGAGAGGGAGGCATTTATTACTTCAGCCTGAAGATCCTTTGGCAGTATTTTATATTAATCCTACATATATCCTACTAGTATGTTATATTAATCCTTTAAATTTACTTGTGTACATTTAAAAACACGTCCTGCAGAAAGACTTATGTTTCTTACTTTCAAATGGCTTTGGAAGGGAGTACGGCCAATAAAGGGAACCTGGATTTATGTTTCTTAGTAAAAGTATACTTTAATGTGGCAAAGCTTTTACAAGCGATTCATCAATAGCAGAAATAATTTTCTGTTTAGTCGTCAGTGCAAAGTGTACTACCATAGAGGTTCTTAATCCAGGTCCAAAGTGACCAATGTCCTGTTTGTCTTGGATGTCTCTGTTGGCATACATTAGACACTTGAATAGGTTATCTAATGTCAATCAACTATTAATAACACACACACTGTATTAAATGGAGAAGTTTTTTGCTGTAGTTTTCAAATGTTTGCTTCTCAGATACAAAAATAAAGAACAGGAGGATTTGTTAATGTAGATTGGACATATTATTGGTAATTTACCTTTAAAATAGTTGTTTCTTTGTAACCGGCTCTCATTTTTGTGAAGCATTAAGAATCTCCTTTACTTTGTTTCAGATTTCCCAGATGATCTCTGACGCCTCAAGAGAAGGAGTGACTGAAGCCGCCCTGAACCGCTACAACTCTCACTCCCCTGCACGCGCAAACTCTCCGTCACACACAAACTCTCCCTCCAACACGCCGGCTGCAACCACCTCGGCACCGACTGCCACTTCTGCAGCTGCCTCCTTCTTCGCCAGGTACAGTAAGACACTTCAGACCGAAATCCATCAGACTGAATCCACCAAAGGTTCATATGTCAAACGTCAGTCAGTCTGGAAAAACAAAAGTTTAATTAAAACAATAAAAAACAAAATTAGAAAATGATTTCTTGCTATAATTAATTATTAGTCTATGTAATCAAGTCCAGAAAAATGCTTAGTGAGATAACAAGACATGTAACACGAATGAAAAACACGGCACACTCAAAATGAACAAGTGAATTATTCATTCACTGTGTCTGAAGGATCGCTGGTCCGTCTCCAAACTAATGAAATGCTTCAAATCACATTTTAAATGATACTGATGGTTTCCCTTTGCTGCTTTCACACCTCTTCTCTGCTGTTCATCCTCACATAATTAGATGCGTTTGTCTGATATATTCATCTGCTGCGCTTCAGTGTAGCAGACATAATGTTGTCTGACAGATGCCCAAATTACACAAGGACACTCTTAAACACACACACTCTTGATCTTTCCCCTCTACAGCCCCCTGAGCTGCCAAATATCAAAGGCTGTTTTACACAAACACACACATCTGGTTTACGTTATAAAAAACCTCCAGCTGTAAGAGCTTAAAAAAAAAAAACTCTGATTGCTTAGACACGTGGACTCCCATTACAGTGTCCAGAGTTTTACAGACATGGAGTGGTACAAGAGTCTGACTGTTTGGTCACAGATAGCACAGTTGAGTGAATTAAAACAAAAATTAAAAACTGTATAAAACAATCTGACTGCTTTTGTTTAAAAGTACAGAAATCCAATTACTGCTGTTAAAATGTATCGATACAGAAGTGATTATGAACAACACAAATTTCCAAACACTCCATTTTGTCTTTTTATAAAAAAGAGTAAAGTTGAGCTAGAGCCGGATGGTAAGGATGAAAAACGTGTCGCAATATAAGGGTTTAATTTCAGTTGATAATTATTGAGTAGGTTTTTTTTGTTTTAAATATCTAAAATACTGCCAAACTAGTGGCATAAGCTTTCCCATTTCATTCACAATTTCCTCTTTTTATTTCTAAGCAGCTTTAAAGCACGGAGGTAAACCTGAAACTGCTGCTGCGCCAGTTACTCAACAGGTTGTTGCTAGGTAACCACAACTTACTCCACAAGTTGTTGCTAGGTAACCAAAGAGCAAGAAAGTGGTTTGATTTCACCAACCTTGCTTAGCTGCTTTGAGAGGTTAAGCTGCTAAGTCTTTCCTCTGCCTTCATCCCCCAGAATGCTGTGGGGTTCAGGATTGGGCTTCAGTGAAATTATTGAAGATCCGATCAGATAGTTTTTATTGATATTGGTCTATACTGATATATATAGTTATTGATTTGCGTCCAGGCCTAGATTGAGATAGAAATCCCCTCATTTGATGATTAAACACAGATGACAGACAGCTTGCAAAATGCTAGCGAACTACTTAACTCTTGTTGAGGAAAACCAAATTAACTATTAAAAAACAACCAGGCTCGGGCTTTTCCTCCTGGTCCCAGGCTCTTTCTTGTATCCGAAACCGGAGCCGCAGCCGTGTGGTACAAAACAGAGGCGCACGCTACGTGTTGACGTCACAGAAGCTCAGAGTTTAATCCAATCAGTAGAAAGTATAACATAAGACAGAAAATTTAAAGAAACACAGTCACACATTAGTCACCTGAGAGAATAAGACAGATAGAGAAAAAACGAAGACGTCTTCGGAGAAACAGTCAGCCCAAAAGGAGCTAAAAATTGGCTATTTCTGGCTCATTTTCTTTGTGCAAGAGGTTTTATAGTAGTAGGTGTTGTTCTATTCAAATAGGGTGCAACACCTCTCGACCAACCAAAAGCTGTCTCTGACCCTTTTCAAATTCAGAAAATCCCTAGAGTTCCTTCAAAAACAAAAACGTGGCTTCTCCTTTTGTTTTAAATAAGTTAGAAGCAGGATGTCTCCGATCCCCTGTTGGGTTATGGCCTTTCGCAAATTACTGTGAAACAGCTGGAACTTCCACTGGTGATATCCTGACATAAAAAACCTAATTTGAAACCTTATATGACAATTCACTCTAGACCAAAAAGTAAAGGTCAATAAGCCAAAATAAGTTTCTAATTCCGAAACTATTATTAGACTATTTTCGATTAAATCAGGTTACATTTTACAACTAGCATATTTTAAATACATTTTCTTAACACTCTCTAAGCAACCAGAGAAAATGGATGTAAACACTACAAACTGTATAGAAAAATTTTATGGATTTAATTCCTATAACCTTAAAATAAAATCTTGAACCAGTTCAGATCTACTCATGTGTGTCTGTTATGCTTGTTTTCTCTCCCTTGTGTCACTGTAAGATTTTTTTGTTTTAGTTGGGTAAGCATGCACTCGGTTGTATTTTTATTTTGGTTGGGATGATGCGGGAATGTTTGTGAACTTGTCCATTAGCCTGTGTTTACAGTCAGTAAAATCAGCCTTGCAGGGCTGGTGAATCCCATGCAGGTCTCGGTCTTTACTCTTAGACGTGGGCTGCATCTAGACACAAACACAATCTTCGCTGGGCTCGCTGTCTGCACTCTGCCAAATCCCTGTGTCCACTCCATGTCCTCTCACCTGATCCCCTGTCTTCCTTTATTTCTCCTCGGCCTCCCTGTCTGTCTCCTTTTCTTGTTTTCTCCTCTCCTGTTTTCATTTAATTGCTGTCCTCCCTTCCCATTGTTCTCTCCTCTCTTTCACCCACACCTTCTCTGTTCCCACACTGACCTTTCCTTTACCTCCACACTAATGCATATCTGAGTAATATCTTTCATTAGTGGCGATCTGTCTGTGGAATATGTCACACTTGCACAGCAGCTCTACGTCTTTGCCGAGCCGCAGTGGCCCTCTGGGGACACTGGGATAGAGACTTGCTGCGGTGTGTCCATGCTCTTACTCACAAGGGGGAGGGAGTTTCTATCAGCGCAGGAATTTTTTTTAACTGCATGCTCCGAGGATCGGATCTACGGGGATTTGGCTGGCTGTGTGTGTGCTGCATGAGGCAGCTGAGTAAATGAATTGGCCCCAAGTGAGTCGGTGAATTGGGAAGGCGCTATTTCAGATGGAGGATGGCAGAGATATGTGGGCTGCTGTCCCTTTTTCTGACCCTTTACAATTCTTGCTGACATTTTTTGTGTTATTTAAGGAAAACGGTTTCCTCCAGTGATGGATGAAAACAAATTAGACACCCATCAAATCGGTGGATTGATGATCCAGCCAGATGGGACAAAAAAAGAGAAGTTATCTGCTCAGATGAAGTACACATTTGTTTTGATTTTTACTCACACAACCAAGAAAAGCCATTTTACAGCCACACAGCAAATAAATGTTGCACTTGCCTCAATCATTGTGCCTTTTGTTGTTTCGCTTTCCCACTTTACCTCCAAACTAACAAACTTCACTTGGTGAAGTTTTTACTTCTATCCAATCTGTTATGGGGTAAGGAACAGTGAGGAAACACCCACACAAATACCTGAACTCAATCAGAAATTAGAGTTTTTCAAGCAGACAGAACCATTATTAATGGCAGACTCCCAATGGAGCTTCGATTCAGAAGCGCCACAAATTCAGGTAATTGAGTTTGGAAACGCCTATCAGAGCACGCCATAATCACAGTGGAGACGGTTTTAAAGAAGTTGGAGATTTTTTTGACAACATGGGAAGTGGGCCAGCCAAAATTAAAGCCAAATGACTAAATGTGGGCAACTGGCACACCGTGCTGAGAGAGGAACGGTGATGACAGAACCTTGAAGAAGAAGGACAAACTCAAAAAAGGTTCCTCCATTGAAACCATTTTTCCAAAAGTGTGCACCGTAATGTAACATTTTCTATTGAAAGTCCAAATTTGACCAAGAAAGATTTTTTTTTTTACTTCAGAGAGAATCCAGGTGACGCATTTATAGTTTTTTTCCTGTTTATTCATTAATCAGGAAGCATTCACTTTTTTCTAGAAACGCAGGGAATCAGACCTTGCAATCCATCCATTAGCTAAATATATGTAATTCTGTTTTAGAAATATCCAGAATCTTCTCACGCCTTTGAATTAACCTGTAACTTACAGAACCATATCAGTCAGCTACCACAGTAATCCCCAACATTTCCAACAAAATGTGGTCATTTCTTTAGCCACATGTCCATGTCAGTAGATAATATCAGTAAAGCCAGTCTTCTATCCATGCTAAACAGCCATTTTGACCTAATGCGACACACAAAAGCTCCCTTCCTCATGTCCACCATCACTCTCCGTCTCCCCTCACATCTTCTTCCATTGATGGCCTGCTAAACAGAAAGTAATTAACCACTGAACCAACAACACAGCCAGGAGACCCAAGCCATCAATCAGCAGAGCTGTTTGTGTTTGCTGGAGAGGAGGAAGAAAACAAAGCAGCATCTTGTTACCAGCAGACCTCTGATGCTTTCTAACAAGAGACAGATACCTGAAGTCTACGAGGGGAGAAGAAGAGGCGGTTGGTGCTGAAGGAATCGATGCTCTTCAGAAAGGATGAGTGGATATATGGAGGGCAGCGAAGAAGTGGAGAGGATGGAGAGGAAAAATAATGAGTGAGAGAATGAAACCAAGGGTTTCAGGACCGAGGAGCCCAAGAAGGAACGGAGGACAGAAAAGGCAGTAACTGAGAGGAGCTGATGATTTGATTGAGCTGAGTGATGTATAACAACTACAGTTCACTTTACGGTTAGTTTGAAATAGATCCACTCAACCAAATCCCACACCACCAATTACCAGCTATTGTTTGAGTGTTTGTTACTTAAATTTATCCAAAGATTGAATCACTGAGGAAGACAAAACATTTCAGAAACTGAAACCCAAGTGTTTCCCACCAGGAGAAAACTGTAAGAATCAGATATTCATTTTTTTTGTTTAGCTGTGAACAGTCCCAGCTAAGCATTATTGCAGTGAGAGTGAAAAAAGAAAATGCATGCAGGTTACAAGCAGGAATCCCCTGCAGCAGAGTGAACAAATCCATCATTGTCACGCCTCTTACTGCAACCATCAGCAGCACTGCAGCAGCCCCTTATTTCATTGATAGCACAGAAATAACATACAATATTAATGAAACGCAGAATAGAGAACATAAATTCACTAATGCTTTAAAAACTCTCATGATTCGACATAGCATGTAAACCGATTTCAATACAATCCTGCAACAGACAAAAAGGTTTCAATAAATTTCTTCACATGATGCATGGGGAGGTTTTGAACATTATACAAACCTGTAATTACCTTTGATCGCATTTCAAGCGCGTAAGCTTAGCCTGCACCCTCAAAAAAACCCAATTAGTGGTCTTCTCATGGAGGTTTGTTTCACGCTGTGTGCAGTCAGACACACACACACACAGGGATCCACACACAAATCTCCAGGGAGAGCCAGTCAAATGGTGAAGTGCTTCATCGTAACACGGGTCACTTGATTCACATCTCCCTTCCTCTCCCCCTCTCCTTTTGCTGACTCTCTCCCTCACTCTCATTTCTGAAACTTGCAGCAGTTAATTGAAAGCCAATGGTGTGAGAATACAGCTTCTTGACAGAGAGTGTATCAGGGCAGAAGGTCGCTCACTCTTTCTTCCTCTTCTTACATGTTCTCTAAATTAAATATGTGGGTTAAAGCAGGTTTGTGCAGGAAGACCTGCTGCAGCTGTTTTAGTGGACTTTCATTGTGTTCAATCGGTGATAGAGCAGCTGGATGTGAAAGTAGTTACAGTTGGTGCAAGGAATAAAATAACATCTTAATGTCTTTGTATTCTGTAGTGTGCATTAAACATTCAATGCCCCAAAACCACTGCAGAGTACAAAGACTGTAAGATTTCTAAAGCTTCGTAATGAAAGTTTTCAGGTGAAGGGAAGATGAACCAATATATTAAATTTATAACAGAAAACTAAAGGTGTGCCAATCGATCGATCACCGATCATAATCGGCCGATTTCCGTGAAATCGGTGATGATCGGGATCGGCGATCATTGGCTCTTGAACCGATACCGATCATCACCTGCATCTCATTTCTCAGCCTGTCTGTCCAGCTGGTCTCGTCTTTCATTCACTGCTCAAACGCGCAGCAACAAATGCTTATCGATGTGTAACTATAACGCACTGAGTGAATGGGGATGTTTGCGTGTTGCGGCGAAAAATAGAAGCAGATCAAAATGCATCAACACAACGAAGCTAATAGACATAAAACAATGACGGAGTTTGGCTACATCTAGGCTCAGTGCAGTAAAAAGACACGGAGGATCAGACAGCAGGTAAAGCAGCACAGCTACAAACACTCACCCGGATTAGCATGACGGTCAGAAAGATAAACTAATAACCCGCTAAATGATTTAAGTCTTGGAGCTGCGATGTAAGTCGCTGGTTCTGCTGTTGAACCGCTGCTCCGCTACAGGTAGTAATATTTAATATTTAGTAATATTTGACACGGAGCCGCTTCTGCTCCACCTGGTAGCGACTCTCACACCGAACCTGTTTACAGCTGCAGCATCTAACCTAAAAAAATACATTTTACATACGTAATAAAACTTTCTATGTCCTAACATGAGACAGATAATCTCTAAAAAATAATCGATCTCCTCCCTGTTACTCCGCTCAGTCAGAAACAGCCAATCAGAACTAGCAGTAACCAGCTAGCCGCTATGCTAACAGGAAGTTTTTATTCAGTAACTCTGGATTGTTTATTGTAATGGATCCTGTTTTTGCCTTTGAATGTTAAGTTTTATACTTGAATTTTTTGGCAATGTTGAGAGGTTTTATTTTGGCTCTTTGCATTATTTAGCCTCTTCAGAGCCTCATATGTTATCAGTCTGTTAAAGATAGTATTATTGATAGCAGTTCAATTTGCACAATGCCTGTTTTGTTTAGTTTTCTTCTTGGAAAAGTTATTAAAAACAAGTTTTTGTCTAAATTAAGGTGAATTCATGGTTCCTTTTTCCACATAATGTAACAGTAGTGTTTATGATAAAAAATAAATAAATAATAATTATGTGATCGGTATCGGGGATCGGTATCGGGAATCGGAATCGGCGATCGGCCCTCAGGGTGATCGGTATTGGTATCGGGAGAAAAAAAACCTGATCGGCACATCCCTACAGAAAACTGTTGTGGTGTATGTGTACATTTAAGTTTATATGCATAATTCTGACAGTTAGAGAAACTACACAACAAAAATCCAACTTGTACACAAACTAATATTACCTTTTAGCCATTACTAAACCTATGTTGTCCGATGTTGAAATGTATGGTTGTTAGATAAAATTCGGTGAGTTCTTGCATCTGATTTTAACCCAGTATTCTAATCATTTAATGGAGGTTACTGCTTCTCTCCCTCAGAGCTGCTCAGAAGTTGAACTTGACGTCGAAGAAGAAGAAGCAGAAGACCACCACGGTTGCAGCCCCCCCGACATCATCTCCGTCCTCGTCCTGTGACCCTCATCTGTTCCCGACTAACTTCAGCTCTGCTTTGGTGACGATGCCGCCGCCTGCTCCACCTTGTCTTCTTCGAGCAGCAAACAAGATCAAAGATACGCCCGGCCTCGGAAAGGTATCGCGATGGCTTCTCTTTGTCTGCCATGTTAATTTTCCCTTAAAACTCAGAAAAGGTTGAATCCAACACTTAAAACATTACCTGTCATTAAATAGGGATAAAACATTAAAAATACAGCTCTGGGAAAAATTAAGAGATCTCTTAAAGTCATCATTTTGTATAATTTTACTCTTTATAGATATATGTTTGAGTAAAATAGTATCTTCGATAATCAATCGTTACAATCACGAATATCATCTGTGTGTAAAATATGTTGACTCTTGAAGTGGATGACAACAACGGGTGTCAGATTAGAACAGGAATTGGAGGCTAACAATTTTAAACTTAAAATACAAAAAATCCTGATGTAGATCACACGTTGATTTTCAAATTATGAGTTGACTTATCTATGACACATTTTTAGCAATTAGCTCTTCAGGAGTCACCTCATTAGTACTAAAAAATACTATTTTGTGTCTATGTAAATGTGTGATTTTTAAAAAATAGATCTTATTAAGTTAATTAAAATTGATTGGGGGATTTTGTATCAGGGAACGAGTACAGTTAAAAACCTTCTTGTTTCCAAAGCTGTTTTAAATATAAAAAATACTGGTTCGTTTCCAGATAAGCCTCTTTATTGCTGCAGTTTTTGTGAATCATTCATACTTTTATGAACTGAAAGAAAATTGTTCTTTTTTAGACAAATGAAAGCAGACAATATTTGAAAAACAACCCAAATAAAAACTTCTAAAATAGATATCATTTCCAAAAAGCCTGCAGCAACGTTAATTAAGACTCCTTTAAAATGTTACAGTAAATTCCAGATCTCTGTCTGGATTATAAGCTTGTGTCTTAATCAGCAAACAAAGAAAACAAATTAGCAGTAAAAGTTAGAACAACTGTGTAGATATTTCTAAATTGTGGTGTATGAATAAATTCTTGAATGATCAATCATAACATAAAATAGAATAAACAGAAATGTGAATTCAGGCATGCCAATTATAATTAGCATAGCATCATTGAGGAATAAGCTACTCCAAAACTCAAAGGTAATCAGTTTGGGGGAAATTTTTTTTTTTTTTTTTTGTTGCTGTTTTTATCCTTTTCTTAGAGTTACTTAAGCCCAAATAGTGCTGTAATTTGCTGAAATACTGAGCTGTAGCATTTTATCCTGACCTTCACCAGTTTAAATGTGTTCGCCTCCGTGCCTGTGTGTGTGTGTGTGTGTGTGTGTGTTTGTGTGCGTGCGTGTGTGTGTGTGTGTGTGTGTATGTCAGCTGGGCTCCCCTGCTGTAGGATACCAAAATATAACCTAATGGTTACCATGGCAACACATTTCAGGCTGACAAAAGTCATCTGTCACCATCACCACTGGGTGATGAAACACACAAGACAGAGAGAGAGTGTGTGGGTGTGGGTGTGTGTGTGTGTGTGTGTGTGTGTGCTGGGGGACCAGGCACACACTCAGCTCTCAAGTGTGTGCAGTATTGATCGTCCATGTAATGAGTTTTTAGTGCCGACCCCTCTACAGTTTGAGGCTCCCTGACTTTGTGGCCCCAACAGCTGGAAAACGAACGACTGTCGGATAAAAGAATCAAACTTCCTGCGAAAGTTTCCGTATCGAAACGCAAGAGAGGAATTTGAAAAAAATAAACGTATCCCATTTGTGTGTGTGTGTGTGTGTGAATCATCTGTTGTTTGAGCTCCATGTGTTGGAAGCATTTGGCTCTGAGGGAATTTGTCAAGTGTGAGTGGAAATATGTGCGTGCCGTTCATATTAACTACCAGATGAGACCGAAAGCCATCTCTCTGTTCAATTACATTTGTAATGAGTCGCAGTAAAATGTTACAACTGTTTAGTCTGAAAATCCTGACGATATTTAGAAAAGACTCGGTGTAATATCACTTCCATCTCATCAGTCTTCAAGCAACATTATTTGCCACTGAAATAATTGGAACTACTACTGGAATAAAAAAAAATACAGTGCACAGTAAAATAAATACTATTGCTATTTTGATTAAATTACACCCACTGAGTAAGAGGATCTATTTACCTTACACACATTTGCTTTTAAAATCACAACAATTCAACGTGTGGCGTTGTGTTGAAATGCTTAGTAGTTTAATTTCTTTGCAACAGAAAGCAATCATTTTGCCTTTCAGAGTTTGTGTCTGTCTCTCCATATGGAGATGACAGATGTCCTCTGTTGTCAAGGAGACCAGTTCTAGATTGCATATTCACTCTTATAACAAATGATTCCTCCATCAGCCCATAAGCACACATCACATACTGTAACACAGCTGGAAGAAACGTGATAAAGAAAAAAAAAACTTCTCACATCATACCTGCCTTTTACTAAATCATCATTTATTTCACTAATTTGATTAAAAAAGTTAAACTAATATTTCTTACTGGCCCTTTGCAACTACGTCACTTAGTCATTCGCGGCGCCATGATGGACTGATGTGGTTTTCCTAAGCTTTTGTTTTTGTCCGTTTACTCATCGCTTCTACTTGTTTGAGTCAAGCTATTTGTCTTTGATCGTAACACAGCTTTGAGGGTCATAGACAGCGGTATTTACAGAAGCTTGACATGGCTAGCTTTACAAACCAAGCCGTACTTCCTCCCTCCTGGCGTGTTAATCAAATTACCGATGTTACCTGAATTATTTTTGTCACTATGTCATAAACCACGTTTCCCTTTACACCAGAGCAACATTAAAAACGTACAGAAGACGTGACGCTAACCAGTTTTTCTCCGTATATGCTAGGCTACATGAACATGACGGTGGGGCACTCATAGACATAATATAAGGATAGACCATCATGCTCCGCTCTCGCCTATTGTCGCTGACGAGATTTAGGGCGGCCATCTTGGAGCGGTAGACCACTCCACTCAGCATTATGTGTTTAGCAGGCAAAATGACATATCAGCGCATTTAATCGATCATAACACGCTTTTTGTTACTGGAAACTATATTCAAACATCTATCAAAGCTACATTTATAAACAATTGTATTATTTAAGTATGTTTTTAATACATAGTTCAGCATTTTTAAATATGATTGGTGGCTATAACAATAGAATAGGAATGGAATATTCTGATATCGATGTATGATGAGCATATTACAAAGCACACAGCCGTGGATAATTTATTGTGAACGGCTGTGTGTATAATTTATTATAATAATACATAGTTATACAACTATACAATCCCAAATAAATAATGATTAATACTGAATAATATATATTGGATGCATGTTTATATATAATATATATATATAATATATATATATATATATATATATATATATATAAATATAATATATAAGATCTTAGATTGTAAACAAGGATCAAGACAAATATTTCACTCCACAACTGTCACTTAACATCTAATTTGTTTTATGGAATTACACTTATATACAAATTAATTTGCACAACTTTCATTAAAAAAATATTTATATATACATACATATAAACATGCATCCAATATATATTATTCAGTATTAATCATTATTTATTTGTGCCATTATTTATTATTTATGTGTTTGTATAGTTATATAAATATGTAGTATAATAAATTCTACACACACACACATAATATAATACATATATCAATATATATATATATATATATATACTATAATATATATATATATATATATATATAATGTCCATCGTACTGGTATATATACATGTCCATCTTACTTGTGAAATGTTTGTGGAGCCTCACATCAATAATCCATCGATCTGAACAACAATATCCCTGTTGTTTTGATTGGCAAAGTAGGAGGGACTACCGCTCCAAGATGGCCGCCGTATTTCCTGCGCCGGAGCAGCCAATGCGGGGTCTGCTCTTATATTATGTCTATGGGGGCAGTCTCCATGGTTACCAGTGGTTAGTGATGGTCCATCTGAATCCAGGCTTCGAGCCCCGTACCGAGTAAAAAGGGGGCGTGTCCGATGAAGCCCCGCTTCGAGGCTTGTGTCCATAGACATAATATATTATGTCTATGCTTGTGTCAGCTTGCTGAAAACCACGTGACTGGCAACAAACGAAGCCTCACGTTGCCTGGGTCACGTGACTGCTACATTTTGCGTGTCGGTTTTCAAAATAAAAGCGCGATGAGCCGCGCTGCATCATGGGTTGTTGTCCATTTGGTCTCACATCAGAGAATATTTGTCTTCAGTAGCCAAATAAAATGAACACTGACCGACATATTTGATGTGTATCGATGATGGCACTCATCAAAATGTAATGTTTGTTACTGCTTTTCTCAATTGTAGATTATGTCTTTTTTGTGATTTTATGATGTAAATCTCTTTGAACTGTGTTGTTGCTGAAACGTCCTACACAAATAAATTTGACTGATTGTCTGAAATGGAGCCAGAAAGAGGAAAATCTCTGACATCTGAGAATACTTTGAGATTATCCTCACAATAAAATTATTCTTAGATAATAATTAACCCTCTACCTACCAATTTCTCCCCTTCTGCAAAGTTCCACTTTATTTGTAGTCTGATCAGCAAAGATATCAGTCTTTTATAGCAGAAAGAGATTTAATCTTGTTGCAGGACTAAAATTCAACATGTAGCCAAATATAAGGGATCTGAGCCAATTATAAATCCAATAAAAAGTGAAGCCCCAACAGGCACTGCACTCCCAGGACACCAAAACATCAAATGCCCTTATTGTCAAATCAGTCTGACATAAAAGAAAACCCAACACAACCACTGACGTTCAACCAGGATTAGATTGGTTACAAATAATTGTAATAATTAAAACATATGACAATTAAATATAGTTTCATTGATTCTTCCGCTACTAAACATGATTTTGATTAAAACTTTGTGACAATATTGCATTTAGTAGTTTTTGGAGTATGATCCAACTGAGTGACAGGCTGTTACAGTTTCACCAGCAGATGTCACTAGTGAGTAATGAATGATGCATCGAGTAATTAACGTTTTTTGCAAAGCAACGGGCTGGAAAGGTTCATTGCTTCATGAGGCTTCATTTGCCCATCACTAGTTAGACACGTTCCTTCTCCATAATGCAGTATTTGATATCTTTCTAATCATACTCACATATAAAGTATATGAACGTTAATCTTCTTACCTTGTAAAAAAAGTTCTCTGCATGGTTTCACCACGGGCTGACGGTCATTATGGTTAGCAGCCGCTATTCGTCGCCGCCGTATCTTTCCTCGTTACGATAAAATGACAAGTTTGGTTTTCATCCTGGTGTGTTTGTACAGCCGACCGCGTAGCATCCTGTGACCATTTATACTGCGAAATCAACTACATAAAAGTGATATTACGCCACCACATGTGCGTTTAATGTACGTGAGCGTTAATTAACGTTCATTATGGTGGAGTGGGCGGAGTTTCGAAGAGAGTGACGTCACGTGCAAAGGGTCAATAGGCATGGCTAGCTGTATGGCAAGCGCATTTATAATAAAATGTTTGTTTCTCGAAACACAAATGTCAGTAAAAATAAATTTGTATTCGGTTTTTTTCTAGGGAAACCAAATCAACTTAAAAACAGGTGGACGGCACTTCTATTTTTTAGATTTTGGTGTTAACCTCTTACATTACACTGTTATTTGAAGATTTTCTAATTTTTTTAAAATGAACCCATTAGTGAACTATGATCCAAAAATTCAGTTATTGTATATAAAGACAAGGAAGCATTTTATGATTTAGACCAAAGATGTTGTTCATTGTTAAAGTTATTCAGCGCACAGTCACAGTGACACAGGCTCAAGCAGACATATGGGGAGAAAACAGCTGTAGTGACATTTCTCCAATAAAAACGTAATCTGCAGAGGGGGTCTGCTCCCTGCTGAAATACTATTTCCACACATGCACACTCTCACTCTGGCCTGCATGCTCACAAATTCATAGGATTACAGTGAACATAGAGAAGTGTCAAGGAAGCGGCAAAGCTCCCGCTGGACGTGTCAGCGTTACATCCGACAGAATACATGAAACTTGTCTGAGGCTGTAATGGCGGGCTAGTGTTGTCCCTCATGGAAATACTGCAGAAAACAGATTGAGACGTTTCACATGAAGCTGGGGGGAAACCAGCCTGCACAGGTCTGAATCCTGAATCCGTCTGAATCTATGAGACTTTTGTATCTAAAAGACACCTCTTGTAATGCCTCTGCACATTGCTGTAAGCTCCACCTTAATTTAATCCAATTAGCCAGTTGGGAGTCTTTCATTAGACCAATGACTGCAGGAGGAGAGCTGAGAAAATTAAGCTGTGTATGGATTACCACTCTGGAAGCCATCTGTAATTTACATACATTTACAGCAGAGATTTTTTTTTTAACTTATTCTTCATTAGAAAAGCCATGCATTGTATGTAAAACAAATTAGGGAAGTAAATTTGACAATATTACAATTTTGAGAACAGATTGTGAAGAGAGTATAGATTAGGAGTCAAATGCATCACTTATAGAGAACGTTTACCTACATTTACAGTTCATAATCTATGAAGAAAATCAGTGTAAATCAGTTGCTTCCCATCAAGGATATTTTAAATGTAAGGAAGTCAGTAAGTAAATGTCAAATCTCATGTTTGTGTACATTACTCAAGTAAAGGAATTAATTTGCAAGGTTTTTAAAAAAAGATAAGATGGTTTAAAATAATTTTAACCTAAATCAGTCTGGACCTAAACATCATTAGTAACCATTTGTAAGCCGTCAGTGAGAGCCAGGCTTAGGAAATTATAATTTCTTAAAATAATGTGTTAATCATATTTTTGCTACATGAAACAACGCTATGCTGTGATTAAACCTTGCAGCCCCATCCCACATGCTCCTGGGTGTGAAACATAAGAGCATGTCACAGTTTCGCCACAGGGTTCACATCTCCTCCTCTAAGCTGTCGCTTCATTTGCAGGTCTCCGTCACACCTGATGTTCATACTGTTCAGCTCACCTGCAGGAGGACGAGCAACACGCTAGGAGACGCTTTGATGCCTAAGAGGAACGGCTTCCTTTTGTCTTTTGTTCTCCTCTAAACTGATCTGCTCCTCATCTCCTAAGTCTAAAAGAAGCATAAATCTCATCTCTCCTTCCTTCTCTTCTACTCTTTATCCCAGAGCTTTATCCCTCGTTCAATCTTAGCCTGCGTTTTGCACACATGCACACTCACAGATTGCGACTTGACCTTGGGGGAAAGTGATACTATGACAGATAATCAATTTTTAATAGCAGCTACGATTCCTCTCAAGTCACAAGCTGTGTGTCTGTGTCACAACTGAGCAAGTGTAAGCGCATTTAGCACAGGCACGCATGTTACCGAGCATCTGTGTGCCTTGTATCTAAATGATTGAGCGAGTCTGTTATGACAGTCCAGTCCAGCAGCCACTTTGTTCCACCTCATCACTAAAATATTAATGCTTTCAGTGCTGGCAGTCCTGGAGGATGTAACCAACACACACATACACACACACAATCTTTTATAGGTTTTATCTTGTATTTTATGGCTCTGTGGGGCTCTATAAATCAAATAGATGGGGCTTGAATTTGAAAATAGACTAGAGTGAGAGGAGCACGTGATTTCCTCATTCAACAGCATCACTTTACCTTTAACTGATCAGATGGTTTGCATGCTGGAGAAAATGCTGCATATTCAAATATTAATGACCTACATTTATTCTGTTATACATTATATTCAGCTATATTCATCCTAAATCAGTGTTTCTCAATCCTGGTCCAAGGATTCACTGCCCTGCATATTTCAGATGCATCTCTGCTCCAGCACATCTGAATAAATTGCTAGCATTAACTTCTGCAAACCACCAAGTGCTTTTAAAGCTGCAGTATGCAACTTTTATTAAAAAAAATATACGGCTCTGGAAAATATAGAGCCCACTGCACTGAACCCCACTGAAAACCTCCAAATATTAATTTCTGAACTCTTCCTGAGTTAAAACATCAGAATTGTTGTTTCTAAATAAACATGAACTTGTTTTATTTGCATTATTTGAGGTCTGAAAGCTCTGCATCTTCTTGGTTATTTATATTCTACTACTATCATACATTAATAAACTTCTAATATAATTATTTAAAAGGATTTGATGGAGATGGTGGTAACTTTAGAGACAACGATGGGAATAGGATTTATTTATTTTTTATGAGAGGATTTCCCCCACAGCCCCATCTGTATACCCAGTGTGAAATTCTGTCCCAAATCAATAATCAAATATTTATTCTTTTAACACTTTTTAAAAATGACACATTATTTTCTTATCGTCTAGTTACACACAAACCTTAAATCTACTTTCTGAATTAATCTGAGGGCTTCTAGCATAAATCATATGGTACAATGAGCTAATCTGGAATAAATACTCCAGCTAAAATTAGCATTGATCTCAATCAGGAACTTTTCCCCCTCTTGTGATGTTTGCATCCATCTTAATGCACATGTTTGCACAAATGTGTCTGGGTTTCTGCAGACTTTGGGAACCAATTAGAGTTCAATTTCAGCCTCCTATTGATTTTCCAGCCAATAGCAATGAAGCGCTGCGGCGGTGGACTATTGAACCCATTTCCCCTGCTCAGGGCGAGCTGTTCCCGTTTAGCAGAGTTCCTGGCTTTAAATTGGCTGAGTGTGGTATCTGAAGTGAAAGAACAGCAGGATCTATATCGAAAGGTGCCTAATTGTGGTGAGATCGGTTTCTCAGGAGGAATCGTCAGAAAGGTGTTTCTGCCCTTTAGCTCAGAAGAAGACATAACTCCTAAATCAAAGCTGCAACATGCAAAGCTCTGCACAGTTCATCATGACGTTTAAAGAAATAAAAATGTTTTCTTAAGTGCAAGGAATAGGTTTTCCTTTGTAGAAGAAAGCCCCTTTCCCTGAACAGCTGAATTCATCACAGATGGAGGAGAAGATGGAGAATATAAAAAGGAATAAAAGCAAAAGCCGGAGAGTCGTCTTATTTGTTCAGAGGATAGAAAGGAAATGAGCCTCAGAGAACGGAGGGAATGAAAAAGACAGGCACCAAAATGAGGAACGTACTCTCCCTTAAACAGAGAAAGAAGTTTGTTTAAATATATGTAATGAAAGCGAAGGTTTGTAAAAGAAGAGAGGAGGATGAGGATGGCTGGAGAGCGAGAAACTGGTCACCTCTTCTTCATCTTTTGTTCTGAAATAAACCTCACATCTTGTTCCTCTTCCATCTTTTACATCAAACAGGGAAAAGGCTCCATTAGCTTTGTGTTTATATTGGCTTTTACCCTCTGCCAGGTGTATTGATTGGAAAAATCCCAACGATCAGAGGAGATTATGGGTGTGAGTTGATCAAACGACAAACATTTCTGATGTTAGATGAAGCTGCTGCTCAAATTAATGTTCATCCATATGCTGCATAAAATACCTATAAATATTGTTATTTTGATATAGTTGGTCAGCATACATAAACATATCCATTTAAAAGTCTATAGTGGAGCACATGTAGTTAATTCTACAAATATTTAAGTAATTTATTCAGGTATAGCTCACACTCAGGCCACCTGTCAGGCTAATTCACTTGGATAAGATCAGTTTCATATGCAAGTATTGGCCAATGACCGATCTCCCAAAATCAAACCTTTCTTGTATGAACTATGATCCTTTGTCAGGATTTTTTCCAAGTGTTTCTGATTTTCATAAGACATATAAAAATGGTGGGGGAAAGAAAAATTGTCAAAATAATTTCTAGGATTTTTTTGTAGGTGATCAGTTGTGATTTTCAGTAATAATGGTCTTTATTGGTTACATATGTCACAATATTTTTTAACCTGCAACAGTAGAAGGAGGAACTAGATATTCCCGAATTGCTTTTTCATCTGTCGGTCATATTAGGTTTAACAAAAAGTTTTGCACTTGCAGCTGATGGCCAGTAGTTGGCAGCGTATTGTAAGACGCACAAGTGTCCACTTCAGTGGTCTGTGTGTATTTATACCATAAAAACCCACAAGAAACACAAGGAAATGGTTTTTAGATAGCTGTGACCGCTGTGCATGAAAGGGTTAAGGAAATCTGTGACGATAAATTGGTGCACCAATACTCTGAATGTACGTAAACCGAAAAAAAAGAGATCTAAAAGTTTCCTGTGGAATCCCTGATTATTTTTTATTGTCAACATAACATTATATGATCAGTCACTATGCAGTGTTGTGTAAAACCCTCTAGACTCCCAGAGGTTTAATGTCTTCTGAAAGAAGGTGGTGGTAGTATTTTCATGTCCCAGATTACTGAGTAAAAAAAAGAGAGACAGTAATTTTGAGAAACTGACTTTGAAAACCATAATGGCTTCATTTCTGCTTCACTCTCCAGCCTTTCACCTGCTCAAACATAAAGACCAAATGGGTTTCCGACGCGGAGCGCCTCGTAGGTAAAATCTTCCCCTCGGGCCGATGGGCTCCTTCACTGGGGTCAGCAGATGGCCTGGCTCTGCTTCCACGTGTGTGTGTGTGTGTGTGTGTTGTGTGTTTGCGTGCAGTGGTGAGGGTTTGGAGGTATTGCTCTTCTAACTCGTGATCTGGGAGGACGCTGTTGGGCTTTCGATGTCACACAACTTAACCTTTGTTCAGAAAGCAACCCAGAATATGTTTTGCTTTAAAAAATAAACCCATTTTTGAAAAATCTTAGAAGAACTTGAAAACATAAAACTGTCTTAACCAAAGATGCATTGTATAAAAGGAAGAATGCAAGAAAGTGCTTCATGTTTAACTGCCTTTGTCCTTTTAAGATACGCTGTTGGTAGGACTGACTCAATAAATCAGTTAAATTAAAATTAATTCAATTTCCATTTGCATGATTTATTGTTTTTTCGTTTTCCACCAAAAACTGGATGAAAAAACTGGTGCTTTGTTCTAAACTAGCCCTTTTTTGATGGTCAGTTTTGTTTATAGACTTTATTTTTCCTTTTAGTTTTGATTTTTCATTTAGGATATTTAAAATGTCTTACAGGTCCAGTTTAAATGTTCATTAGAAATTCAAGTCTATTTATTTTTGACAATGTGCAACGTGAGTACAATCCTTTATGAGATTGTGCAGTTTAGTTGTGCTGCTGGTTTTATATGACATTACCCATCAGATTAAATAATCTCAGTCGTAATAATACTGTCAAAATAAAACCAGCAGATTCAATATGAAAGAGAAAAGAGGTGAAGGAAAAGATCGAGGCTGAACTTGAACACTTTTCAAACTTTAAGCCATTGTGAACCAAGATGAAAACTTGTTGTTTACATCTTGGGATGTTTTACTTCCTCCGTTTAGCTGACGCAGCTTTTTGCTCCTGCTGATATCAAAGAAAACAACCGCCCAGCTAAAATGTGACTGCTAACAGTTTGAGACTGGAGATGAAGGAAAGGAGGAGAGAAAGAGAGGAAGCTAAAACTGGATTCCTGCAAATCAGGCCTTTTGATGTGCAGAAGTGAACGGAGATGAATAGAAAAAAAATAGGAAGGGATTAAGGAGCGAAGGAGAGAGGAAGAGATAACTAGAGAGTGACAGGTGAAGGAGGAGAAGAGATCAGGGAAGTGGAGGCGCTCAGGGTGAATAAGGGGATGAAAGCAGGAACACAGTCGTGTCGATACCCATGTAGCTGAATTTTGTGATTCTTTGTGAATCATTTTTCAAAGCCAAGGTGGGAATAGATTTTTTTCCAACAAAAATCCTTCACAGACATGATAAGAATAACGTCTCAGTGCTTAAATGTTAAAAACATCTCTTATAAATTGAAAATACAAAGTTGCTATAAAAGGCATCTTTAAAACCATAACAAATGTTTCCTCCACTCACTGCTGGATGTTTATTTTTATGTAATAAGCCTGATTTTCTTCTATCTCAGACTTTTGGCAGCTTATTATTAGCTTGCCATCAGTTTTCTTTTTACATTTTATTTATTGTTATGAAACACAGATTAAGACGCATTTATAGGTGTAAGTGGGCAAGGAGTTGGTAATTATTCTGATGCTGTATGTCCAGCTGTTATTTAAAATTGTCATTCTTATTATCTGTAGATTTTCTTGTCCTGTTACGAGTTCATTTGTAACCGTTTTGTCCATTTAATACAATTTATTTGTTGGCTCTTTAGCACAGTATATTGAACAGGCACATGGATATTATAACATGGTTTTAATTACAAGTATGTGATAATTACTGAGTCAATAAGCAACGTATTTCATTAAATGTCGAACCTGGTGTTTTGTTTTGGGTCGATTCTTCCAGTGAAAACGAAAATGGCCCCAGAAAACTATTCTGGTTCTTGGAAAAGGAAACGCACCTTAAAATGGCGGCCGGACGATTTCCATCGGGATTCGTCACATCAGTGGTTGCTCACATGTAGAAATCAACAGCATAAAATGAACCTGCATTCAGAGCATTGATTAAAGTAAATAGACATCAGAAGGACCTAACGTGAAGAATTTCTCCTTAACTTAAAAACTAGGACAAAAACAGTGGTGGATATCACATCCAAACTGCAGAGATTTGCTTCAACGGCTAATTCTTCCCCGTTTAGCTATTTAACATTAGCTTTAGGCGTCACTGTAACATTTCAGCTAACAAACTGGAGAAATGCTTATAAACCTCAGAAACATCCCGTTTGGCTGACTGCTCTTCATTAACAGGGTTTTAAATGAGCAGAACTTTGATATAACTAACCACCTATAATTAGCAAAAGCAACTTTATATTTTCTTGATATTAGCTTCTTGATAGATTAGCTTTTTTTCTAATCTGGTTTTGTAGCTTTCCTACAGACTGAACAGATTTACACCCACAAAGAAAGTAAGTCCTCTTAAAACCAGACTTACCGTGTATAAAGGCCTCATTGAACAATTTCTTTGTTTTTGTCATTAAACTGTGAAGGAGATGGAGTTAAAAATAAACACACAAAAACGTAACTAAAAGTAACTTCTTAGCTAACGATTTCACAAGTTCCACCATCTGTAATTTGCAATCATTTTTAAAGCCATTTGTAGAATTGTTTTTTAAAAAGAAGTTGTAGCTTAATATTTCTAAATGTTAATGATAAAGAAAAATAAAAAGTTTATAGAACTCCATATTACATTATCGAGCTGTGATACATACTAATAAAATTACACAATGTTTTTCTTTTTGTTAGTAATTTTTTAATCATTTGGCAGCAATAAATTTTTTAAATATGATTTTATGTCATGGTGAAGCTCTTGAATTTACCTTTAGCCAACCCTGTGTTAATAGCTCTTATGGTTTTGTTCTCAGGTGAAGGTGATGGTCAGAGTTTGCCCAACATCTCAGTCTGATGCTGCAGAGTCCAGTTCCTTCCTGAAAGTGGATCCCAGAAAGAAACAGATCACCATCATGGACCCGTCGGCCAACCAGACGCCGAATGCTGCCTCCCAGAAAAGAGCAGGAGTCAATCACGTTCCACCAAAGATGTTCACCTTCGATGCTGCATTTCCTCCCGATGCATCACAGGTGAGAATATTGGTGTGAAAAAATAAACCGCAACCCACTAAATGTCAGTTTTCTTCCAAAAAATGTCAAATTGTTTGGCGTGTGATTATTCTTTAAATCACCACTGGAAGCCAAACTCGTGTCTTTATTTGGAATACAACATTTAATATTCATAAACCTTCTCCTTACACTTTCACTTTTAGCTTTTCTTCGTTATGAGTTGAACTACAAGCGTGAGAGACAAGCTTTGGATTACAGGGCACAACAAATCAATAAATCAAGTTTATTTGCAGAGCACATTTCAGCAACAAAGCAGTTCAAAGTGTTTGACATCATAAAAATGCAAGGTTGTAGAACAGATGGTCAACAATTATCAAATGCCGTCGTTACACATTAGTACGTTGATTGTTTCATTTATAAAGTTTTAAATCCAGTTTAAAACTTTAAATCTAGTTCAGTCGAGATTTAAGTGTTTCGGCTTTTTTTCTTCCAAATTTCTGGTGCATAGCAACTTGAACACTGTTGACCATTACATGTTGTTTACAAATGTGTATTTGTAACTTAAAACCATAAATCCTCCTACTTTCACCTCAAAGGTGAAAACATGAAAATGTTCAAGTCGTGAATATTTTTCACAGAAACAAATATGGCTTCCCAAGTTGCTAAAAAAAAAGAATGCAAAAATGGGTACATTGATTGGAAAATGAGTGAAGAGTTTGGCGTAAAGGTGAACAGACTGATAATTTGAATGTGGCCGTCTCAGTGTATAATCCTTGCTTTGTGTTTTTCGTCCTCATCTCTGCGTGGTCGCCTGTTGCCAGGCGGAGGTGTGTGCAGGAACGGTGGCTGAGGTCATCCAGTCGGTGGTGAACGGAGCCGACGGCTGCATCTTCTGCTTCGGACACTCCAAACTGGGTAACAGCCTCTTGGACACAACTTCCCCGGCTACAGAGCACATGTGGTTTATGAGCCATTCCAACAGTCATGTGTGCCTGACTGTTAGTGTGTCGGTCCTTCACTTGGCGACTCTCCCTCGTCTATCAGAGACAGAAGAGGATTAGTGTCTGCTCCGGCTGAAAGCTTCCTCAGTCTGTTTTCCTGTCTTCCTCTTTCGCTCCCTAATCCTCCTGAAGCTGATTTTTTAGAGAAGCGTCTTAGAAAGGGTCAGGACCCTTCACTGCACACTGCAACACAATCTGAACCCAGACATGTGCAGCGTTAACAAAGGCCAGGCAGCTCAGACACATGTTGTTTAACTTCAGGTCAGACCCAGTTGTGTTTGTCCTCGAGCTGCATTATTGGTCGTTCTGTGATCTGAATACATACAGCTGGAGTTTCCACCAAGTCTCTTTAAAATATGGAACAGAAGATAATGGCTGAGAATTAAAATGTGGAGGTTCAACATGTGGCCGAGGCCCAGAGGGAGACTCCCAACTTGTACTCAAAATCACAATTTAATTAATTTGATTAAATTAACTAGATCATTTTTATTTCTTTGTTTGACATGTACAGCTCTGGGAAAAATCAGAGTCCACTGCACTGACCCCGACTGAAAACCTCCTGGTTATTCCACCAAATCTTGATTTCTAAACTAAAGTTAAAACATTAGCATTGTTGTTTCTAAATTAACATGAATTTATTTCCTTTGCATTATTTGAGGTCTGAAAGCACTGCGTCTTTTATGTTCTTATTTGGACTTTCTCATTTTCTGCAAATAAATACAAAATTTTTGCTTTGAATTTCTGAGACATGTCATTGGCTCATAGAATAAAAGAACAAAGTTCAGTTTACTCAAACATAAACCTATAAAGAGTAAAATCAGAGAATCTGGTGCTTTTAAGTGGTCTCTTAATTTTTTCCAGAGCTGTATTTCAGAGCGCTGCCTGAAGTTCGTTGAACCCAAAGCGATTCTCCACAGACATTTCTTATTGGCTGAGCCATGCGTTTACTTTTGATCTGTAACTTATTGGGAAAAACCAAAGCAAGTGTGTGAACATCCACTAAACCCCGGTATGCTAATCAGCTTTGAGTTTTCCCCACATTCCCTGAAACTTGTTTACAGAGTTGAATTCAAATCAAAGTTTACAAATTTTGTAACCTCTGAAATTCTATTTAATGCAGGGAGAGGTTTCTTTATAACTTGCAAAAAACTGAAAACAACAATTTTCTCTGAAATTACTGTCGACTTGTTCATACGTTCTTCGTGACGCGTGTTGACCATGCACTTCAACTCGTCTGCAGAGGCAGAGGGAAAAATACCTCTATCTAAGACTATCACTTTACTCAGGCACTACTTACGAAACCTGTTAAACGTGCAACTCCTGAACATCCTGCAGGAGCTGAGAGGCGATCGAGCTCATGTCTCAATCTGAAGGAATTCTGATGAGAAACACATGACGGTTTTTTGTGGCTGTATCAAAATTAGTGTATTTTGGAAAACAAAAAAGCATAGCTCCTCCTTGGGCTGCCACCTTATCGTGGTGGAGGGGTTTGTGTGTCCCAATGATGCTGGGAGCTATGCTGTCTGGGGCTTTATGCCCCTGGTAGGGTCACCCAAGGCAGACAGGTCCTAGGTGAGGAACCAGACAAAGCGCAGCCCGAAGACCCTTTATGATGGAAACGAACTTTGAATCTCGCGTTCACTCGCCCGGACGCGGGTCACCGGGGTCCCACTCTGGAGCCAGGCCTGGAGGTGGGGCACGATGGCGAGCGCCTGGTGGCCGGGCTTTTAACCACGGAGCCCGGCCGGGCTCAGCCCGAAGAGGAGACGTGGATTCCCCTTCCAATGGGCTCACCACCTGTCGGAGGGGCCAAAGGGGTCGGGTGCAATCTGTCATGGGCGGCGGCCGAGGGAGGGGACCCTGGCGGTCTGATCCCCGGCTGCAGAAGCTGGCTCTTGGGACGTGGAACGTCACCTCTCTGGTGGGGAAGGAGCCGGAGCTAGTGTGCGAGGCTGAGAGGTTTCGGCTAGAAATAGTCGGCCTCACCTCGACACATGGCTCTGGTTCTGGAACCGTCTCCTTGAGAGGGGCTGGACGTACTTCCACTCTGGAGTTGCCCACGGCGAGAGGCGCCGGGCAGGAGTGGGCATACTTGTTGCCCCCCATCTTGGGCCTGTGCGTTGGGGTTTACCCCGGTGAACGAGAGGGTAGCCTCCCTCCGCCTACGGGTGGGGGGACGGGTTCTGACTGTTGTCTGTGCTTACGGGCCGAACAACAGTTCAGATTACCCCCCTTCTTGGAGTCCTTAGAGGGGGTACTGGAGAGTGACCCTCCTGGGGACTCCCTTGTTCTGCTGGGGGACTTCAACGCTCACGTGGGCAATGACAGTGAGACCTGGAGGGGCATGGTTGGGAGGAACAGCCCCCACGATCTGAACTCGAGTGGTGTTCTGTTGTTGGACTTCTGTGCTCGTCACGGTCTGTCCATCACGAACACCATGTTCAGGCATAAGGGTGTCCATACGTGCACTTGGCACCAGGACATCCTAGGCCGCAGTTCGATGATCGATTTTGTCGTCGTTTCATCGGATCTGCGGCCGTATGTCTTGGACATACGGCCGCAGATCCGTATGTCCAAGACATATGACATATGTCCAAGACATATGACATATGTCCAAGACATATGACATATGACGTATGTCCAAGACATATGTCCGGGCCCTTTGATACGGGCTGTCAGGTCCCTGTATGACCGGTGTCAGAGTCTGGTCCGCATTGCCAGCAGTAAGTCGGGCTCATTTCCGGTGAGAGTTGGACTCCGCCAAGGCTGCCCTTTGTCACCGATTCTGTTCATTACTTTCATGGACAGAATTTCTAGGCGCAGCCGAGGTGTTGAGGGGATCCGTTTTGGTGGCCTTAGGATCGCATCTCTGCTTTTTGCAGATGATGTGGTCCTGTTGGCTTCATCAGGTCGTGATCTGTGGCTCTCGCTGGAGCGGTTCGCGGCCGGGATGAGGCTCAGTGCCTCCAAATCCGAGGCCATGGTCTTGAGCCGGAAAAGGGTAGAGTGCCTTCTCCGGGTCAGGGGGGTCGTCCTTCCTCAAGTGGAGGAGTTTTAAGTATCTGGGGATCTTGTTCACGAATGAGGGAAGAAGGGAGCGGGAGATCGACAGGCGGATTGGGGCGGCGTCTGCCGTGAAGCGGGCGCTGTACCGGTCCGTCGTGGTGAAGAGAGAGCTGAGTCAAAAGGCGAAGCTCTCGATTTACCGGTCGATCTACGTTCCCACCCTCATCTATGGTCATGAGCTTTGGGTCATGACCGAAAGAACGAGATCACGGATACAAGCGGCCGAAATGGGTTTCCTCCGCAGGGTGGCCGGGCTCTCCCTTAGAGATAGGGTGAGAAGCTCGGTCATCCGGGAGGGACTCAAAGTAGAGCCGCTGCTCCTCCACTTTGAGAGGAGCCAGTTGAGGCTCGGGCATCTGGTCAGGATGCCTCCTGGACGCCTCCCTGGTGAGGTGTTCCGGGCACGTCCCACCGGGAGGAGGCCTCGGGGAAGACCCAGGACACGCTGGAGGGACTATGTCTCTCGGCTGGCCTGGGAACGCCTTGGGGTTCCCCCGGAGGAGCTGGAAGAAGTGGCTGGGGAGAGGGAAGTCTGGGCCTCCCTTCTGAAGCTGCTGCCCCCGCGACCCGATCCCGGATAAGCGGAAGAAAATGGATGGATGGATGGAAAAACAACTAGATCATTTTTATTTCTTTGTTTGACATGTACAGCTCTGGAAATAATGAAAGGCCCACTGCATCACACAAGTCGTGACCAACAACTGATTGTTTTACTAAAAAGCAAACCACAGGAAATGGTAGGAGGATGATGGCATGTTTTTTTAACATGAAGAAACTTATTCATTTGCGATTTTAACCAAGTTTTAAATTTAACATTAGTGGAATGTCGATAGTGTTGCGTACATTTGAAATGAAGCTATATAGTTCATGATTCAATCAGAAATGGGCAAAGAAAAGTTACTGCTGATCAAAAAAACAGAATTTACTGTCTAATATTTGCCTTTGTTTATAATCCCCAGGACATTTGTGGAGATATTCTGTAAACTGATGAGATAAAAGTGGATTTTTTTTGGAGAGTGTGGATCTTAAAAAGCTACGCCAACAATCAAACATCTAATAATGGGAAAGGATATTTAAGTCAATATTAAACAGAACATTTACAAACAAACTAGCTTGGTTGAGTAAACTGATTTTAAATATCTATTTTAGCAATTAAACATACAATTTCTAATCAGAAATTAACTGTTTTTCTACTTTATCAACATTCCCAACATTAACTTCACTCAATGCAACTGGAAAAATAACTTTACCTTAATGTTTAATTTTATGTTGTTAATGCTAATTAGCACCTCAAAAAGTATTTGAATTAAAGTGGCATTTAAAAATAAAATTAAAATCTTTGTCTAGAGACATGCAGGTTGGGTGAACTGGTGACTCGAAGCACTTGGTGGGAGTGCATTTATCCACGCTTAGCTGCACACACACAGGCAGAGACGAGCCATAGCAACCTTCAGCTAAATGTGGGTGAGCATATAAAATGAATGAGTGGGTGAGACAGATATGCACACAATAATTAGAGCCTCCTAAAACAAAATAAGTTACCACCGTGCTCATCTAGACACCTTTTGTTTTTATTCCACAACGTCCACCAAATTTTGAAACAGAAAAATAAAGACAGAATTAATGGTAAAAGCTACTCTGCCTGTAACGAACGACTACATCTGGAACTAATGTTCCCTCTAATTGCTTGAGCATGGCCATGTAAATGACACTGCAGGCGCTTTTATAAGCTTGGAGAAACAAACTTTTGTTGATGGATTTCTGAATGGATCCCTGCGTTCTGTCGCTGCCGTGACCAGTAATGGTTTCAGCTTAAAGAGCCGCCGCCGCCGTGCCTGGTACCCCGGGCCATGAATCTTAATGGGGCCGCCGCGTTATAATGACATTACCTTTTTGCTAATTAAAACGGGGAAAGTAGCACAAAGAGTGTTTATCTTCAGCCTGGATGCCCTGGGCTGTGGATCTATGAGGGGTCAAATCTCAGCACAACTTTGAAAAAAGCCAAATATACCGAAATGAAAAACTGCTACATTTGTATAATTTCGAAACCAAATATTATAGCTTTTGTCAGCGTTGTTACCAAAAAGCCTAAGAGTCATTACGCTTTTCCACACTTTGTCACAAATGTAAGATTTTAGTGAAATTTTATGTAATAGACATTGTACAAAACGCTTAAGAAAATAATTATCTGAAAATGTAGGTAAGGCAGGTAAAGTAATTTTATTTATGTAGCACATTTTCAGCAACAAGGCAGTTCAAAGTGTTTTACATGAATTACAAGAAAATACAAACAAAACCAAAAGAAAGACAAAAGTTGAGAGAGGCATTAAACTAAATGTTGGTTCCAGTTGTTCTGGGTTGCTAAGTAGATGGTACTGTTTAAGGCTACATTCACATTGCAGACTGAAGTGACCCGATTCTGATTTTGTTTGCCGTAATGCGACCCAGTCCACTTGGATATCCAATTCAAATGTGACCTAACGGCCAGGTCTCATTCTGAACGCCACTGATACTCGACAAACGTCCCTATTCTCTGTACTGATACTCACAAGCACGAAGATAAACAGCAACCATGGCACAATATAATGGGGATTAAGTTGTTAATGTGCTGGTTCCGGTCGGACAACGTCAGCTAAGCTCCACCGTTAGCATCCATGTTTACTTCCATAAACACTGAGAACTTCTTCTTTTATGGCGTTTGGCTATAACGCTGATGTTATTGCGCCCTTTACTGCGCATGCGGGACACTTTCAGGTCGTTTGCCGTTCACACTGGAGTCACATACAGGGCGCATTTATTTGGAAGTGTGAACGGCAAAACAATTCGATTTGACCAAAACTCTGAGTTGGGTCACTTCAGGCTGCAGTGTGAACGTAGCCTTAGTTTGTTCTAGATTTGTAACGTTAAAGCTAAAGCGTAGCAAGCAGATTCTTTTTGTCTTTCAGGTCTCTTCCACCTTTGCCCATCTTGAAAATCACAACTTTTCCATTTTTTATTGGCATAGTCAGGTTGAATGGAAACTTATAAGACCTGCCAAAGGTCTGAACTTTAAATAGGACATGAATAGGCTTTGATCTAAAACTATTTTGCGGTAGCTGGTTGAAGGTTTTGGATTATTATACTGAATATGCCATGCCTGGACACTCACTCCATTTACTTTATTCTTGTTCAGACAGGGACAGCATCTGTTATTTTGGTTCGATGCGACCAACTACGAGGCATCCCCACCACTATAAAAAAATTAACTCCGTTCACTCACTGTTTTACAACCTGCAGGGTAACGTTCCTGTGCAGCTGGCTGCAGCAGTCAGCCGCACAACCAGGACTTGACAGCCTGCAGCAGCAAGAACTAAGGAAATGGCTGTGATATACGACACTCACATTCTGTCACATAAAGTCAGGCCTGAAAGGAAGAGAGACGCACAGAGACGCAACGGCTGTTAAATAGACAAACTGTGATGAAGGAAATCCATCGAATCAACTGGGAAATCAGATTAGTCAAAGTTAATGGTCTGTGTTGAACTTTAAAGGATGTACAGAATTCCCTTTTTGCGTATTTTTTGTACGTCCTTTCAGGTCTCAACAGCTTTTAAAACACTTGGCTGTTTCTGGTAATAATTTAATGTTTTTTAGTGTCTGGAAAACAAGACATTTCAAAATCTTCTTCAATGTAACTTCTCCGTTACCCAGCAACCCCAACCGAGCCTGGAGCAACCCAAACGGAACTCCAGCACATTTGGTCAGCTGTATGCTCTGTGCAATGGATGCTGGAAATGTCAAGTGTCAATTCAGAAACCATTTGCTGCATTTTTGTTGGTTGTGTAGGAGGCTCCACTTCTTCTGCGATTGGACCTGATTTAGAATCAGAGATGTTATGGTCTCATCTGTTTTCAGCCATTTTGACATAATCGTTGAGTTGGGCTTATTTGGATTAAAGCAGCTCAATCTGAAAAGCTTGAAATAGGCAAAACTGACCAGAATAAAATCTCATGATCAAATAATGATTTTGTGCAAAATATAATAATAAATAATAATAATAATAATAATATAATAATAATATAATAATAATAATAATAATAATAATAATTCATATGTTTTGTATTGCCAATAGACCAGGGATGTCAACCTCATTTTTGTTTTGGGCCAAATCCAGTTCATGGCTGCTCTTACAGGGCCAGTTGTGCCCTGTAAGAGCAACCAATATAGCAAACTGTTAAAATATCAATAAATTCTTAAAATTAAATATTATTGATTCAGTCCTTCCAGGATTTTGTGATTGTTTTTGTGATCTGTTACAATAAAAATTAAAGTTTTTGTGTTACTCATTTGGAAATATTTACGACGGTAAATGTGACTTTTTATTACTTTCTGTGTAGCTCATGGACAGTAATCTGACATCAATTAAAGCTGAGGCAGCTGTTTAGTACAAGTAAGAGTTTCTGACAATTTTTGAGAAAATCTGCAATAAGCTCCCAATTGTGTATTAGCCCAGAAAAGTGCTGGGATTTGTTGATTTTGTGTGAATTTCCACAATAATTCTCAAGAATAATTTGGCAGTAAACAGATAAAAACTGCATTGATTTGGTTGATGACAAAATATTTAAGCACACTTGGCATTAAGTCTGGAATCTAGAGGACCTCATAAAAAGCATTAGTGGTCCGAATTTGGCCCACAAGCCTCGAGTTTGACAAATGCTATAGATCTGTCCTAACCCGTAGGTCAACTTTTACACTCATGGAGCAGCCTTTTGGTTTCATTAACACAAAGTGTCAGAATGTGTAAATAAATGCACATTGTCTCTTTTCCAACACGTCTGCTCTGTTTCATGAAGCAGCTCAGTGTTTTTAGAGCAGATGCTTAAGGAAACGCTGGGGGAGAACAATGTAAAATCACAACGTAGCTGACAGCCTCCCCTCCATCCTCATTCAGAACAAATGGGAAACATTTCTCTACGCTGCTTCACAGGAGTCAGGCTTTCATGTCCTCTGTTTTCCACATGTTAGCTGTGACATATGGCTTTGTTTAGGCGGGTGTTTGATCTCCTGATTCTGACAGCCGCAGCAGGTGTAGGAGGATAATCATCGCCCTGTGACTGGAGGAGACTCAGATCCACTCAGAGACGATCATTTCACTCTCACACCTTTTTCTTACTCATCTTCCTCCAGAGAATAGAGCTTTTATGATCTTTTTCTTCTCACTCCTTGCTCTGCTTTTTGTCTGTGTGTGTGTGTGTCATCTAGGAAAATCGTACACAATGATTGGTCGTGATGACTCTCTTCAGACCCTGGGAATAATCCCCTGTGCCATCTCCTGGCTGTTTAAACTCATCAATGAGAGGAAGGAGAAAACAGGAGCGCGCTTCTCTGTTCGAGTCTCTGCTGTGGAGGTGACTGAGAAAAACACCTCAGTTGTTATTAGAAACATTACTGATGTTTTTTATCAAATAGGAAAGAAAGCAGCTGCAGCGATCACTCATTGTTGTTAAATTAGCATTTTTTAAGCTTTTACTTAAGAAGTGCTCCTAAGTTTAATAAAAAAGAAGAATGTTTTCAGCCTGTGTCATTGAGTGACTTATTCTGTAACATTTCTTGTCTTTTTAGTAAAGATAATAAAAGTCAGTAAAGCTACTGCACTGTAAAACATTTGAAGGTGGTTTAAATTGAAACTGAAACTTCACCTGCAGCCTTGAAAATACAACTTAAGTCAACAAGAAAATTGTTTTGGTTTTTACTCAGAAATGAAGTTGATTTAACAACAAGAGACAAGTTGACTAAAAATTTTTTTTTAAGTTCATTAATCTTGAATTGTGAGTTTTAACTTAATGCTGCAATTTAAACCAAATAGTTATTTCACAATATGTAAATAAAAACTGCCCCACATTTCTCTGCTATTTTACTCACAATATCAAGTTAAAATAACGTATTTTACTTTAGAATAATTTAACTTCTTGTTTCAAATTGCATGAACAATTGGATTGATTTGTGTTCAGGTTTGGGGAAAGGAGGAAAACCTGAAGGATTTGCTGTCTGAAGTGGCTACAGGAAGTCTGCAGGACGGCCAGTCGCCTGGAGTTTATCTGTGTGAGGATCCAATCTGGGGCATGCAGGTACATCTGATTGATTATTTAAATGTTTTCAATTTGCTTCAGAATGTATTTTTAACTTTTAAAAGTTGATTCTGTCTTTGGGAGTCAGGACAGAAACACACCCTTGTAACATTTGAAAATAATGAGAATCAAAAGTACAGAAGGAAAAATCACTTGATAAAAAACTTTAATCAATCGAATGCAGGGTTTCCCCCAGTCTATTATAAGCCTGGCGGGCCACCAGGCTTTACTGGTCCCCCCACCAGGCTCAGCATTGCTTATTTAAGTTTCTTTTTAATGTTTGCACTTTTTTAGACTTTATAGTTGGTGTCCAGCTATTAATCTCCCAATCGTTCAATAACACATAATTATCAAGAGATATTTTCACATTTCTTGTCAACTTTAAACACTTTTTAACTCAAAAACAGGCCGCTGGATGAACAACCGTCAAGTGCCTCAACCACCAGGCTTAGCAAGTTTTCTGGGGGGGGGGGACTTCAAAATGCAAATTTTATTTGACTATTTTACCTTAACTGAAAGGCATTATGCCTGTTCAAAGAGCGAGAAAGCACAAATCAAATAGTGTAATGATAAAACAACGTAATCTGCCTTATCAGATGTTGACTTTTTAACATGCTTCATACAAAACTCAAACAGCCACTAAATTATTAGTAAATAGACCAACAAATTAGAGAATAGCAGCAGCATTACTTTTGCTATTTGTCCATGAATACGTAATCTCAGAGTGGTGTCCAAATCTGAGCCAAAATTGTCAAGTTATCAGTTTGGGTTCACCTCAAATCAGTATTTTTGTACAATTGTAAATGGAAATGCTGAGCAATAAAATCAATGCAAATTGTTTTAAATAGAAGACAAATGCAGTCTGATTTTTGCCAAACATGTTAAACAGCTGATTCTGACCACAAAGGACAACTTTCACCGAAGTTTAACAGTATTACAGTTTGTTTTTTTCTTTTTTCAGGAAAAACATGCTGCAGTAGTCAGATTGTCAGAAAGTGACAGCAACAAGTGAGCAGCAGAATGTCTGCTTGTTTATAGGATTAGAGGGTCTGGTGCAAACACATCTGTATAATCCCTAACTAATCTGGCGTAATCTCATCAGTAATTACATCCTGCAGCACACACACACACACACACACATTTTCCACTCCTTGCAGCTTCTTTGCATGTCACATACCTGCAGGTGAATCATTACTAGCAGAGCCCTACATGCCAAATCCTCATTGTAAACATAATCATCGTATAAATACTTTTTGGCTGGTGACTCAAATCCCTCTGGCTTAATTTGGTTTCCTCTTACCTCCCCCCATCCTATCATGTCTGTAACATTGATGCAACATTATTTTTAAAATCTGGATGATCTCCAGCTCCAAAACCAGTCGGAGCTCCGTGCTCCCAGCCCAGAGAAGGCGGCCTGGTTCCTGGATGCGGCCATCGCAGCTCGTCACAGCAGCCAGCGGACCAACACCACAGAAGAAGAACACAGGAACTCCCACATGCCTTTCACATTGCACATCTACCAGTACCGCATGGAAAAGACAGGCAAAGGAGGCAGTGAGTACTCTATGCAAGGAAAACATTATTACCACTGAGATGCGTTTTCCTGCTGCAGATTTAGTTTTTCATTTTATTGAGGAAAACAAAGTTTGTCTGAAATATGATATTCAGATCTGTGTGTTATAAATGCAAATCTGTCACCAGTATGTCACTGTGTGATCTATTAATAATAATTCAGTGCTTAGAGAATAACAGTCTGATAACACAATCACACTGAGTCACTGCATGTGACTGAGACAGTCTGACGCTTCTCATGCACAAAATGTGTGCGCTTTAATGTACTTGTCATTGTTTCCTATTCAGAGCCATTTCCAAGTACAATAACTCTTCAAAGATCAGCTGCCATGTGGGACCAAAGCTCAGTCGTAACGCAGCATAGTACAGATTTTTTTAAATTATTCGAGTTTGCTGAAAATTACTTCTAGTTTAAGGGACGGATTAGGAATGTAGTGCTAATGGTTACAGTTAGCACAGTGTTAGCATTAAGCAAAAATGTATCAAATGCTGCTGGTAGCATGTGGGGACTAGCATGTTGATCTCCAGTAATATACTTAACATGCTAGTAACACCCCACATGCTACTGATTGCATTTTATCAAATCATAGCACTGTTGCTAATTTTTAGCACAATAGTGTTTGCTAAATAGAGTAAATCCATTTTAGAGAACATGCTATTAATCCCCAAGAACTACTGACTACAGATTAGCTAGCATTAGCATTGTTGCTAATTTAAGTTTCTACAATGTTAGCATACTAAAGGGAGTAAACCAAGAATAGTCAACATGCTATTAATCCCCCAAAACTATTGACATCATCTTAGCTAACCTTATTATTGTTCTTATAGTGTTGTTGCTAACTTTAGTTTCTACAATAATGTTTTCATACTGAAGGGGGCAAGTCAAGGTTTGTCTATTTGCTACTGATAACCTACATGCTGTTGACATCATTTTGGCTAACCTTAGCATTTTAGTTATATTTAACTTATACACTGTTGGTGAAATACAAAATAGAGTAAGTCAATGATAGTCAATTTGTTACTGACAGCATTTTAGCTAAGCCTGGACATTTTCATCACATACAACAAACACGGACACAAACTATCTATTGTCTTAACCTGTTTATGCTTTGACACTCAAATCAGCTCCACTGATGCCTCTGATCCAGGTCTGATATGGACACTTTGACAGGCTCCTTTAAAATTTACTTAAAAAATCAGTAAATAAACGTAAGGAAGTCAATTAAAAGTCTAATTGTGGTCAGAAATAAACACGTGTGTGTTAGCATAATTGTCAACATGCATGATAGGAAGAGACAGAGAGATTAGAGATGAATAACTGTAATGTGAGCGCATGCATTGTTCTCATTTTGCTTTCAGCTGACCCTGGACTTCATTTTTATTGCAAACACATTTTGATAATTACCCAGTGTTCCCTATTTTGGAACTTGGAAGCAAAGCACATTGAAGAAAACATTTCTTTTGGTTTAATCTTCATCCATTTGTCATTGTGCTTCAATAAAAACAGTTTGTTAGAGTTGTTTGAATCCTATCTTAAGAGCTGAAGCTTCACCATCAAACTCACTACATTGTCCTGTTGGATTGGGCAGGGATCCATTCTTTGTTCTCTTTTTAAAAGCTCCACTTCAGTTTCATCCTAAACAAAAATCAGATATCATTCCACTAATCTTAAATCTACTTGATTGTAAGCAGGAGAGATAAAGCCCCAATGAATGCTTTGCTGGACTGTCTGGATGACTTTAAATAATGGATGAAATGTAAAACAGATGGAAGTACATAACCTCCCCGACTCCAAAAGTTTTCTGCAAAAGCTCAGTGTAATTTTTGACGTGACATTCTTTCTCATTGGCAAGGAAAACAGTTGTCAGAAGCTGTGTTTTTGTCAACTGAGAGTCCTTGCTGAAGTAAAGTCTTTACTGTCATTCCTGCACTTTAAAGGGGTGATTTACAATTTCATCTAATCTACACAAGACATGTGTACAGCCTGCATTGTGATATTTGCCCTCACCAATTTAATTGTCAAGCTAATTTTATGTACTACATCTGTTGTAGATTTACTGTACTGGGCCTCTTAATTTAGATTAGACCAGTGGTTCTTAACTGGGTTTGATATGTTGGTCTCGGGGGTTCGGCGGAGCCTCTGCCGCGGAGGTAAAGACACACTTGTGTAAAGTCATGATGACGCCCAGCTTTGCCATCACTGGCTGCAGAGGATCACGTTACATTGCTTAGCCAATCAGAGCTGCGGAGGAGCCCTGATTGGAGGAGCTTCACTCTCAACATGGATTTGAACTTGTGTCTTCAGCAATACTCACCGTTTTTACCAGATTCTATAGTCTAAATCTGCTCCGTAGTCACATCTTTTCGGCGTTGCTACTACCTCTAGTGGCGTGGGGGTGGTAACACAACTAATATAATTACATTACTAAAACCAGAATACCGCAAAGTATTTTTCGTGTAGGCGGGGGGGTGGGGGGGGGAGAAGAAAAAACAGCTTTGGTAAGGTACAGTTAGCTTACCAAAGGTTCGTTATTAAAAATAGTAATGGATAGCAATGAATAAGTGGCTTAAGATTAGGTCACTAAAAATAAAAACTGGAGGTAGAAGTGGAAAGTTTTTCAGAGTGAGTTGCAGAACTTTTGAATACTACTGAGATATACAGTATATCTCAGTATGAGATATGCCGCAAGATGTAGACATCAGTTTGCTGCTGTGCTGATAACAAGACGGTGCGTCACACCGACTAACTGCATCTTAGCACCTAAAAATGATCTGTGTTGGGCTATCTACAGGCTCAAATGAAATGTTTGTTTTAGCCAACACTAAAACTTATTTAAGATTCTATTTTAAATTCAGACACATTAAGAGACAAATGAAAGGCTCCAGTGCCATAATTAGTGCTTTTTCATTTATTTTTGAGTGGTTGGTAAGCCACAAAACTCTGATCTTTGAACCTTTTAGTTATCAACTAAATAAATGAACTGTGCTGTATTCTGATAATGTACAAATTGGAACCAGTTTTAGATCTTTAGCTACTTTATTACACCTTTTATTTAAATTTGTTTGGTTAAAACTAGAAGCTAGACTTAAAAATGTAATTTAGTATAAGTGGGCTAATAAAGTTGCAGCTGAATAAAGGAATAAGCATTTTAATCTGTTTTTATGTACCCTCATTGATCTGTAACGTCTTGCTGAAAGGAGGAGCTGGAAAAGGTTATGTCCTTGGTGAGTAATGTCTTTAAAAATACTTTTTGCCCTTTTCAAACGGGAACTCCGCTACAGCTGTTTGACCTGTGGCAACTGAAAACAAGGCAATGTTCTGTGCTGCTTTTATAGGAAGAGCCATTTCAGGGTCTTGGATGCAGCTGGAAAACTAAACCATCAAGCACCTTGTCAGGATGTTTTCTGTTGAACATTTTTTGAGAAACTGACCAGCAGTTCTGAGGGAGTTTAGTTCTCCTTATCTTTCTGAAACGGGAAAAAAAGGGACTGCGAGGCTTTTTCTCTTTGTTGATGGTTATTAGCTGTGATTCTTTTTCTAATTTTTGGTGCAATAAAAATCTAAGTATTTTTGCCTTAGACTTCCTGGTTTTCAAAATCAAGTTTTGAACTATGCCTAGTGTAGGGTCTTCTTTTTTAAAACTTTTTTTCATTTTGATTTACGTATGGACAAAAAAACGGTTGGAAAGTGTGTGGGCTGAGCACACAGCCCTGAGGCACTCCTGTGCTAACGGTGAACATTCAGCCTTATATAAGAGCTGCAGCTGTAGGGATAACGTCAAAATACTGGTCACATAATGTGTCTCTATTATTAATATGTAGTTACTATCTTCTTAGATTAACATTTCAATTCCAGGGTGTCCACACATCATTAAAAAGTCTTAAACTTGTGTGTTTAAAGATAAGGCCTTAAATGTCTTAAATTTTTTAAGGAAATGTAAGTTTTTAAATATTTTAATTACAAATTATATAGTGGCAGGACTATTTAATTCAATTTAATGTGTTGTTAATGCACAAGAAATGTCAGCGCATTTTACAAAGAAATGTAATTACACATGCAGTCCAATTTGTCGTAATTATCAAATTGATCCTAGTCATCGATGTCATTTTTTTTCCTGCAGGGCTTTTCAGTCAGGCAAACGTTTGAGGCGGTTGAGGCAACTAGCTGCCAACACACATATATATATATATATATATATATACAGTATATAGCTTACTAAGCTAGCTAGCTGGTGTCACAATTCTTACTATGCTTGAGCGAAATGCATAAAATATCTGAAACTACCGTCTATATTTATAGATTTTTCAGTTGTAAATTTAATTCAAGGTGGTCTGGACCTACAGATACCTTGAATTCAGTTTATTTTCCATTTGTTTCTTTCTCTGCTTTTCACATATTTCAGTGTCAGGAGGTCGTAGTCGCCTCCACCTGCTGGACCTGGGGAGCTGTGATGCTAAAGCCCTGGGAGGCGGCGGCGGGAAAAGCAGAGAAAACTCTTCACCAAGCTCAGCTCCTCTGTGCCTTTCCCTGTCCGCCCTCGGGAACGTGATTCTGGCCCTGGTCAACGGCAGCAAACACATTCCCTACAAGTAGGTTGGTGTGTGTGTGTGTGTGTGTGTGGGCGGGGAGAGGAAGTGTGCGAAAATGAACTGATTGGATCCTGAAGAGGAGAGAAATAGAGGCCAAATTACCAAATGTGTGAGATAAATGTGGTGAGGAGTGAGGCATAGACTGAGTAGGAGGACAGGAAGAGAGGAGGAGAGCAGAGAAGACGTTCCTATAGATACTTCAGGTTTGGGGAACTTAACATTTTAAACAACAACAGATGCTCTTCCATATTCATTAATATTCTGGTTTACAGACCAGCAAAAACGAGAAAGGGGAGATAATAAATTGTAACCTGAGCTAAGAAGTTGTAAAGAGAGACAAAAAGAATATGAAAGATGATAAAAAAAATTGTTAAAACAGAATTAACTTGAATATGAGATTGTTGAAAATTAGAAAAGAACTGACATTCCTATCCAGAAAGAAGGAATAATGCAAAAAAAACAAAAAAAAAACAAATGTGCTGCAAATACATTTGAAAAGTAATGAAAGAAACGTCACTGAAATATAAAAATTAATGAAAGGATAAACAATTAAATCAGAAATATTTGGTAATAAATGTAGAAAAATAGCTGGAAAAAAATTATGTATTGATTTTAATATCCTGAAGCAGTTGATTGTGAATCCATAAATATTCAGGTGAACTTTTTACTTCTCTTGTTCCTTTTATCTTTTAAAGTTGTATATCTGTGTTTTTTGCTGAGTTAATTTAATCTCTGTCCTTTTAATTTACATTGCAAAACAACCTAATGCTTATATAGGCGCTGAAGAGGCACACAGAGCTTCGCCTGGTGACTCAGACTGGAGTCGGAAACGGATTATTTTAAAGGCCATGCATCATCATTTGTGCAACGTCTCCTTTTCAAAAGGCTGTTCACTCACAGAGCTCTTCATAGTTACATCATTCTCTTTAAATCAAGACACTGTTGTCATTAAGTGTCATTTGGTAAATGACGACACATTTAATGGACTTTTAATGCAAATTAGTGTTAAAATTGTGATTATTTACTGAATAATGACAACAATCCTAAACATTCATGAAGACTCCTTCATGTTCATGTCATGTTTATGACAGTTTGATTAAACTGTCACATTAAAAAAATCTAAATTCATAAGCAATTACAGAAGTTATCTATTGTTAAGTTATATAAAGCATCAAAGATCCTTGATGATATTCATTTGGACGTCCCACTTTGAGCTGATCAGTGGATTATTTGTGTTATTAATCAATAGTATATTCCAATAATTAATGTACGACAATTTGACAGTGTAAAACATTTGAGCAGCTTTTACTGTCTTCTGCTCTCTAAGTCAAATAAATTTAGCGAGTTTTAGGTTTAGAACCTAAATGTGAGTTTGTGAAAGATAAACTTACAGCAGTTATTTGTGTTAACTTGTTATTAATTTTTTCAAACCTACAAGAGTTAAAAAAACTGGAGTTTTTAGGTTAGCACTTACAAAACTGAAAGAAAAAAAAGACAGGAGTGGGAACTGTTTCCCAGGATGCTTAGCAGCTGTTTTTGTGTCCTGATTTGGAAGTGCGTTACATTGATCTGTCTCCTGTGTTTTAAGACAAATGTTTATTTTAAATCTTGAGGATAATGACCTGTTCACACTTTTCTGATCTGAATTCATTGTGATGTTTAATAAATTAATGATCAGATCAGAAATTTTGTTCATGCAATTTGAAACAATAATTTAAATTATTCCAAAGTAAAATAAGTAGTTCTTTTAACTTCATATTGTGAGTAAAATGATGGAGAAATGTGGCTCTTTAACCAGATGAGGACAGTTTTTATTTACATATTGTGAAATATTTATTTGGTTTAAATTGCAGCATTAAGTTAAAACTCACAATTCAAGATTGATGAACTTAAAAAAATGTTTTAGACAACTTGCCTCTTGTTGCTAAATAAACTTTAATTTTTTTAGTTAAAACCAAAACAATTTCCTTCTTGACTTAAGTTGCATTTTCAAGACAACAGGTGAAGTTTCAGTTTAAACCACCTTCAAATGTTTTACAGTGTAGCTTTACTGACTTAGAAATCTTCACTCAAAAGACAAGAAGTGTCACAGAATAAGTCATTTAACGACACAGGCTAAAAACATTTTTCTTTTCTTTTTTAAAAAAACTTAAGAGCATTTCTTAAGTAAAAACTCAAAAAATACTAATTTAACAACCGTCGGTGATCGCTGCAGCCACTCAAATGTTTTACAGTGTCTGATCAGGCACGCCACCTCAACATGCTCACGTATCTGCTGTGATTTGCACGGCAGCTCTTGGTTTGTGCGATCATGAAGGCGCATGGCAGAAACTCGAGGCGCTTGGGCATGAAGAAATGGCCGAGGGGATTTGCAGAAGTTCAGAACGAGCGTCATCGTGGCAAAAAACATGATTTCAGATATTTTTTTGGCAAAGCCACAGGTTCCAGACCGGCTGCTCGGAGTATTGATTTTCACACTCTGCTCTCTCTAAGGGTTTACGTGGAGAGGCTGAAAAAGAATAACACATGCAGAGAGGAGCGGTTTACTGGCTGAAAATAACTTGCTGATGGCAGAGCTGGCTGAAGATGGAGGAAAGAGAACAAGAAGTCTAAAATTATTCATCACATTTTAGAAGTAATCACAGACTGTATGAATTACAAGTATGAAAATTTTAAGTGGAAATCCGAAAAACATTACTTGTTGTGTTTGGTATTGATTCAAGCAAAAACATAAAATCTTACAAAGTTTTTTTTTTAAGTTTCTAGAGCAAATATTTATTTTGAGTGTTTTAACTTAGAAATTAACCTTTCAGCAACATATAAGAGCTTGTTTGAAGTCAATGATTCATAAATACAGATTTTTAAAAATGTATTTATTCCACTAATAGATTTTTAAACTTATAACATGGGAAAAATGTCTAAATGCAGCAAAACTCCACTGCATCGAACCCCATTGAAAACCTCCTGGTTATTCCACCAAATATAGATTTCTGATCTCTTCCTGAGTTAAAACATTAGTGTTGTTGTTTCTAAATGACTATGACCTTGTTTTATTTGTATTATTTGATTTCTGGAAGCTCTGCATCTTTTCAGAAACATTTAGTGTGAACAGGACGTTATTGTCAAGCATTAAAACAAACATTTACCACCTTAATAACACAACAGTCAGATCAACGTAACGCACTTCCATCTCAGGATACAAAAACAGCCGCGAAGCATTCTGGGAAATAGTTCCCACTGCTGTCTTTTTCTTCTTTCAGTTTTTAAGTGCTAACCTAAAAACTCTAGTTTAACTCTTAATATAAAAGTTAACACAACTTACTGCTGCAAGTTTATCTTTCACAAACTCACATTTAGGTTCAAAATCTAAAACTTGTTAAATTTATTCATCTTAAAGAGCAGAAGACAGTTGACACAACTAAATGAACAGTTTTACAGAGTGGATCCCGTGCAGCGATGCGTCTGCATGCTGAGCGCCATGCATGGCCTCTTTCCTCATGCTTTGGCTTCTACTTACTGCCCCAAAACACAACTCTTAGGTTAATTGCCCTCAGTGCTAAGGGCAGTTAAGAGAGATGCAGCTGCACCGATAAACACATACAGACAATAGATGGAGTGGATCTTGATTTTAACCTTATGCAAAACCTGATGCTCTGGGATTTAAAATGCTAGATTGATTGTTGATAGTTCACCCACGAAGATCATAATTTCACAGGTCGAAAGTTTTCTTTCCTAGAGAAGATCTAGTTATAGATTTAGCAGAAACTGAGCGCTGCGAACTAATCCAACAAGCTCAGCACTTGAATTAATATCCAAATGAATACTTCATGAGTCATGACTTTACCTACATTAATCTCAGGGAGCGACGCAGAGATAGAGGCAGATTGAAGGAGGGAGAGGAGGGTTTGCTGAAGCCCGAGGCAGAAGAGGAGAGGAAGAGAGCAGTGATGAAAAAGAGGAGGTCAGGGTAGGAGTGTGTGCATAATTTATGTGTGTGTGTGTGTGAATGTACACATGACTGCAGGCTGTGTTTTTTAAAAAAGAAAAAGGACAACAGCATGAGTTAACGGGACACAGAGGAGCTGTTCTCTGTCAACCTGCTGCTGCACACAGATCTGAGATATAAATGATTACAGCGGCCCACCCAGGAGAAAGTCTTCTCTTAAACACACAGCCTAGATTTACTTCCCACCATCTGTTAATGGAAACCTCTCACAAGACTCTGATGTTAGACTGTATAATATCTAAACAGAGTTTACTGACAGCCTTTCTTTTATTTTTACAACAAATTAGCTCTTATTTTTATATATATATTTATTTCCAACAAATATTTAAATTTGCGAAAATGTAAATAATTTTCGCAAATTATTTAAATCGCAAAAGTATTCACACTCCTTGAAATGTTTACATTCCTTTTGTTACAAACACAAATTGCTGAATGTGAAGAAATGTTAGTCCATAAGTATAATTAATAGTATGGAAGAAAATCAACGTTGGGCATTATGGCAGCATCATGTTGTGGGATGCTTTTCTTAAGCAGAAACAGGAAATAGATGGGAAAACCTGCAGATGACTTGAGACTACGGCGCAGATTCACCTTTCAGCAACAGAAATTACCCCAATCATAATCAGAGCTACAGTAATAATTAGGGATGCACATTATTATCGGCATGATATTGGTATCAACCGATATTAGCTTTAATATCGGACATCGGCCAGTCCGACAAAATAACTCACGGATATAAAAGGCGTTTTTATAGGACAAACCAGTGAAGCCTGCAGCAAAGCACAACGTCAGATCTGAACTGTTTGAGTGTCTTTGTCTTAGAGAGAGCAGAAGTCATAAATAAATTTGACATTAAACATAATGCAGGTTGAAAGTGTTGCATCGTCTTCAGCCTCCATGTTAGCATTTGCTAGCAGGCTAAATTGACAAAGATAATGAAGTATTTTAATTCAACAGTAGAGAAAGCCATAGTTTCAATAAGTAAGTATAGGAAACAATATTGTTATTGGTATCAGTTATCAGCCAAATGAGTTTTAGAATATCAGCATATCGGATATCGACCAAAAACCCAATATTTTGCATCTCTACTAATAATAGCAGGTTTATTAGTCTGAATGGCCCAGTCAAAGTCCAGACCTAAAGCAAAAATGTCAGTCTCCTGATATAAAAATCTCATACAGATATATTCCAAAATACCTGAATCTGTAACTGTGTTTTACGATGGTTTTACAAAATATTGACTCAGGAGTACATGCTGTACACTTTTCAGGTCTTTAGTTGTGAAAAAATATTTCCTGGAAAGTCTACATTTATTTTGACTGTTCGGTGCATAAATGCCTCTTTCCTAGTCAAACAGATCAAACTGCACTACACTCCTTACACACAAATAAATCGGAAACTTGAGATTCCGAAAAGTCCAAGAGGAGTGAATACTTTCTCTAGGAGCTGTAATTACTCCAATCCGTCAGACAAACACGGCTTTCTGTTTGAAAACCCACTCAGTCACGTCCAACACATGTATGCACTTCAAACCTGTCTTCACTGCTCACGTCTCATCTATACGTGTAACCAGGGACAGCAAGCTGACCATGTTGCTAAGGGAGTCGCTAGGCAACATGAACTGCAGGACCACCATGATTGCTCACATCTCCGCCTCGCCGAGAGATTTCTCCGAAACCCTCTCCACCATCCAGATTGCTTCACGCGTCCTTCGCATGAAAAAGAAGAAAACTAAAGTAACTGTGGTGAGTTTGATGTTTTCCTTCTGACTAAAATTAAACCGCAAATTCAACACGGCATGTTAATGTCTGGCTTCGACACAACCGGGAAAATAAAGTACTTGTAACTGACGGCGCACTCTCCTGAACTGTTATTGTAATACTGGCTGCATGTTTTATTCTTAGAAATCCCTGCAGGGCGGCTAAAATAAGAGTTATCTCAGAAATATAAAGCACATTTACAGAGTTACAACAGATGTGGTTTGTTACATTGTTTCTCTTTTATGGTCAGTTTTTTCAGGAATGCTAAGAAAGGTAGAAATGGTTAAACAGAATGGCATTAAAAAGCTTTAAAAACAACATTTCAGATGTGGAATATTGTAACAGAATCTTAAATAACATTTAAATTCTGGTCTTTAATGTTTATGATGAGGCAATTTATATTGATTGCATTATTTATTTATTTTCTGAATATTAATTGAAAATATAGCATGAGCTAATAGATTTAAGTGCTTAAATGTATTTTATTAAGCTCAATATTTTTCATTAATGCATGCAACATTACTTCATCAGCAGTAATAACATTAGGATTTAGTCTTAAAAAATATATCACATAAGCTGAGTCAGAATAAGCTTTATTCACCAAGAAGGAATTTCACTTTAGTTCCTCTTAATTTAGACTTTTAAAATAATTATTAAAAAGCTAATTGATTTGATTTTAAAAATATTAATGCTGTTAAAATAATGCTACATATTGTTATAACTTTGTGTAGCTAGACAATAACTATAAAATGTGTTCAAATTACACTCTAAGAGAGAAACACGTCAGATGGAGCCTTACAAGTTAATATTGGCCATTTTCTGCTGTTCATCGCACTGACAGACGTCTTAACTGTCGCCTGGTGCAAACGTTATTTTTATCGCCAATTACAAGCCGCCTGATGTTGACGTTGACGTGAAGTCAAATTTCTTTTTAAATTGTTCTTGATAGTAAGCAGCATTGTCATAATGTCCCTTTAAATGTGACATTTTCATGGAAAAAGTCCAATTTAAACAAAAACAAATGTTAGGTACAACACTGATTATTTCTCCTTCTCAGTCACTTTTACTCAGAAGCGTTGTTCTAAGAAAACAACCAGATAATTTGATAACTGTATGTCTGACCCTTATGTTTTAGATCTGCGACAATCTACAGATCCCTTTTCTACAAAAATATGAATATTTGGCTTATTTCAATATGTTCTTTCATGCTTAGTTTATCATTGAGCCAATAAACAAAAAACAAAAATCACAACTTTAGTTAAAACATTTATCCAAATTGCAACTTTGAATTAATTAAATTAATTAATTGAATTAATTAATTTCCCTGTAAGAAAGTTGTGCAACAATTTAAAAGATGAGACTACGTTTACACAAACCTGTTGTAGTTCTGAATTTTGAAATGATTACTTTTAAAATTACTTTGAAACAAGAAACTGTGTTGGTTACAGTAAAACGTTTGAATGACCTTCACCAATGTCGTTTTTGCAGCAGTATACGTCGAGTTCCTCTGGAGGAGAAAGCTCCTGTGAGGAGGGTCGTATGCGTCGTCCAACCCACCTGCGACCTTTCCATCACCGTGGCGACGCCGACTCCGAACTGCCGCTGCTGAGGCTGTCCAGCGACCCGGACGAGTACTCCAGCAGCGAGCAGTCCTGCGACACGGTGATCTACGTGGGCCCAAACGGAGCGGCGGTGTCGGACAGAGAGCTGACGGACAACGAGGGGCCGCCGGAGTTCGTCCCGATTGTCCCAGCTTTGCTCCGAGGCAAAACACCTGAGCCGCATCAAACACAGGGGCAAGGTGCACCAGCTGGAGTCCAGAACAAGGTCAGGGGTCAATCCACCTGAAACCAAATGTAGCCAAATGCAAGGCAAAAACATAATTCACATAATCAGATGAAAGTCTTCCTGATTCAGTTCAGTCAGGATTACCAAACTTCTTTACAGTTGCTGAATGTCAGAATGAAAAAGACTTATGGAAAAAATATTACACTGTGATTCAATGTAACTCAAAAGTTATAAGTTTACATCGTCACTGATTGGTGATGTAAACTTTTGACTGGTTTATTCACAATATGCACGTAAAATGGAGGCAACACCTCAAAACTGCTTCCTCTTTGAGAGACATGGGGGACAAAAAGAAACAAAGCTATTACAGACTTCCACGTCTTATTGCTCCTTAGGTACAAGTTGGCAGATTGTGTCCCAGAAATTAATGTATTTTGATGCAAAATGTGCAAATAAAAGCAAAAAAACATTGTGTAGAGGCCAGCTGACACTGGTAAGAATCATGCACCGACAATCAGCTAGCAAGAATCCATCACACCAAAAGAAACGTCAGATCCCAGTTCCCAAAGTACTGCATGATAAAGACTTTAATTTTTGGAGACATGTCCTAAAGTCTGATGAAACTAAAATTTAAACAAAGCAGATGATATTACGAGGAAAGATCATCATGTAGAAATATCAAGGCAACATTTCGATAAATTTGCAAGTAAATTAAAGCTTAGGCACAAAAATGAAACTACTAATTTTTATTTTATTAGGTTTTCTTTGATAGGGACAGACACATTAACAGACAAACTGAATAAAACAGCAGCGGCTTATAGATTAGTGCAAATACGCAGCACTTTTTAAACAGTACATCTTAAAGCTACAAGAAAGCGAAATGATAGTGATTTAAAATAATACAACATAATGTTTTACTACATATACAAATACACAATACATATAAAGCAATAAAATATGAACACATAACAATAAAAACATTAAATATCAGTTCTTGACATTTTTTAACATACTGGAACTTACACACTTTAAAGTTACAGATAAAGCCACCAAATTAGTTACGAAGTGGCTTAATTACAGCTATCAGTTGTAATACTCAGTAATACTGAGGTCACGGCTTTGGAGTTGGCCTGACCTCAGTAACCTCATTTTGAAGAAAGCTTATAAACCTTCTCTCTGTTTTGGCATTTTGCAAATATAAATGTGTTAATCCTAAGTAACCTAAAACATGTTTTGTTATTTGTGTCATTTACAGAAAAATATCTAATTTCAACTGTCTGAATAGAATTACAGTGTATTAATTATCTGAATCCATTAAAAACGATTCAAAGAAGCATTAGGTTATTTATAACTTAAAAGTTTTCTTTGCTATTTTCATACTCAGACAGAGGAGCAGACCAGTGGCCCAGTGCCGCCGCAGCCCTCCCAGTCACTGGTTGGTCAACCATTGGCTCCAGTTCCAGAGGAAGGAGCCGAATGTCTCAAGTGCAACACCTTCGCTGAGCTGCAGGAGAGACTGGACTGCATAGACGGCAGTGAGGAGGTGACAGACGCCTCCAATCATAAAACAATCCAAAAACGCACATAGGAAAAGATCATGAAAATTATCTTAAACTATAAATCATTACAACTAAAAGACATCTGATTTACCGTATTTTCCGCACTACAAGGCGCACCGGATTATAAGGTGCGCCTTCAATGAACGGCCTATTTTAAAACTTTTTCCATATATAAGGTGCAACGCATTATAAGGCGCATATAATAGACGCCATAGTTATGTTGCCACCCGTCTGGTATTGAACGGGACATGATTTGTTCCGTTCACTACAAATATGGATGTCTAATAATAAAAATTGGTCCTGAGTTCTATATATAGCATCTCCACTAGTCATTGTTTCACTCACGGTGTTGTTGCGATATTGTGCCCAACTGCTTTCTGGTTAGCACAGACCAACCGACACGCTGCCGCCGCAGCCTCTGTCTCTCTTCCACCGACCCTCACGGCTTTAAATGTATAGGTGCTGGTCCCTTGGTGACTCTAGCCGAAGCTCCCGGATAAATGTCTAAAGCCACTTTGTTGACATAAAGAAAGTCAACAAAACAGTCCGATTCCGGTCGGCAAGGAGAGGAGAGCCTGGAGAGCGACTGGAATGGGGCGTCTGGGCCGGACGATGGTCACCCGTCTCCGTTCGCGCACAGCATGTTGGTGGAGAACGTGATGCTAGATGACCTGCAGACGACCTGATTATTAGGTGGGAAGGTAGATATATAGACATGTCTATGGGTAGATAGGTCAGTAAAACTTTATTAACAAACCAGTTTTTTGACAACATCCCAGCATGCACTGCACGCTTCTTCTACGGGGAAAATGAAGTCGGCAGCTGCTTACCGTAGTTGCTAGACCTGTCGTGGCTCAATATTGGTCCATATATTAGGCGCACCGGGTTATAAGGCGCACTGTCGGCTTTTGAGGAAATTTAAGGTTTTTAGGTGCACCTTATAGTGCAAAAAATACGGTAATTTGTTCTATGCTGTGTGTCCATTTTTTGTCAATATAAGCTTCAGTTCTACTGTTTTTATGTTCAAGGATAAATTATGTAGAAAAGAAAATCAGGTTGATATTAAAGCAATTATTCTTTTCATTTCTCCAGGTGGCAAAATTTCCCTTTGAAGAAATTCCCGCAAGCAAACCAAGTGCCAAGCAGGAGTCGTGTCCCTCCTCGTCTGCTCCAGGCTCTGCAGATGGGCTGGATGCCGAGCCCAAAATAGGTAATTTAACCAATGTACCAACTTAAATGTGAAGTTTAAGTTGATATCAACAATAGTTCTCTTTGTCCTTATAGTGCAGCTTGTTACTGTAAAAATATATCAATTGTGGATACAAGCATACAAATTAGCATGCTCACCCCTCAGGCTGTATGTTGTTCATATGTAGCCCCATCATTTCAAACCAGTTATTGACATGAAATGTTACCAATTCTCATGAGCTTCAACTTTCTGTCACATCATATTTTGTACTTTAATAATCTTATTGATACAACTTTAGATACTAATATGTAGAAAAGTCAGAAGCTGAGGAACTTCCTGTTTGTGAGTCTCACACCAGTTGTCAACCAGGAGATGAAGATGTGTGACGGAGAGAGATCTTCATGGTTAACATTAGCATCTGCTAATTCTTTAGATGCTTACCGGATTAGCATTAGCTTTTGCTAATTTTTTGTGTTTGGCAGTTTAGTGTTAGTTTGATCTGCCAATTTTTATGTAACTGCAGTTTAGTGTTAGCTTTCACTACTTTTTTGTGGTTAGCAATTTAGCATTACTTTCAACTTATTTAGCCGCTTAGCATTAGTTAGTTGCTTAGCGTTAGTGGACCTCAAAATCTTGTTTTGTAAATTAGTGGTAAGTGGTTGGTTAGCCATGCCCACCACTGGCTAAAACTACTGACAATTTTAGTGCAAACATGTATTCTCCATTACAACCATCTTGAAAAATTGCATAAAATTATCGGTAAACGATTTCCCTGTCCAATTATGTATGATTTGGCACCAAACATATTCATCTGGGATAAATAGACAAATTTTGTGCAAAAATTAATTTTCTTTGAGGATCTTGGCACCCGATTTTAATTTTGTAGCAACGTTTTGTTTTTTCAGAAAGCGAGGCCCTGGGAACATGTTGCCAATTTAATTTCTTGATCATTACATGAAAGGCTTTACTGAAATATTAAATGCTCCTCTACCAGCAGCCTCTAGAAGGAGAAGCAATGACCAGCAGCTTCAAGACATTAAGGAGGTGGTGGAGGAAGCAGAGCTCGCCCAAACAATGATCCACAGTTTAGCTCAGGCCACTGGATGCCCCCTGGTTACCAGTACCAGGAGCATAACTGGGAGCAGCAGCATCATCGCCTCCAATCCCTTACACAAAGCCATGAACTCTCCGCTACATGACAGGTGAGGACCGCTGGCATCTGTATGCTGTCTCAACTCTGACATTTAGATGTTTCTGCTGTTCTTGGGGGAAATATTTGACTTCAGCTGTCTCCTTTTGAAGCCATGAGAATCTGAATGCGGTCGGCAATATTGAGGGAAAGGCTCGTCCTCTTGGGTCGCCACGGTTGGGCATCGCAAGCCTGACAAAAACCTCAGACTACAGGTGAGGCATGAAGTACGCTGGATCAATAATTTGAATATCTTCACATTAATCAATTCCTGAGCTTTAGTAACAGTTTAAATATAGAAAATGGGTTTTCAGCTGAAACACTGAGTGCCTTTAAATCTCAAATTAAAACCATCCTGTTTAGAGTTGCTTATGGATAAATTGATCAATGTTTTTAAATGTTTTTATTTTTCAAAACTCTGTCTCTGTTTTTAATGTTTTTTATCTTCACTTTTCATCTATTTATTAAATACTTTTTATTTCTCTTTCACACTGTCTATGTAAAGCCCCCAAGGAAAGTTAGACAAATCAATGCGTTTTAACTAAAAACTCTGAGTGTGAGAATCCTTGTTAAATGGCGTTTTAACTAAAACTCTGAGGTGTGAGATGTTTAACTGAAGTCCTACAAAGGATGCGTGTGGGTTTTAATGTTTTTATCTTTTTTAAAAATTCTCTTTGTCTTTCTGTTTATTCACTGTCACATGCTGTTTCTATTTTAATTATGTAAAGCACTTTGAAATGTCTGCTGCTGAAATGTGCTTTACAAATAAAATGTGATTGATTGATTGATTTTTTTATTGCCGTTTCCCCTCCCAGGCCTCCATCCTCTCCATCACAGCGATGTAAGGTTTACACTCAGAAGGGTGTAATGCCATCAACACCCCCACCGTCCTCACACAGCCTGGCTCAGGACGGCCAGGCCACTGAGGCTTTGACCTCTGACAGTAATTATTATTATTTTACATAAGAAGCCGGGATTAATAGAGCTTACAGAACTTCAAATAAAAGGGGTTCTTTATTCTCGAATAGAACAATTTTCTCTGAGTGGCAAAAATAAAAGTTCAAGATATGGAGCGACAATAGTCTGTTGTTACGTGAATGTTACGTAAAATACGAGCATAACGCTCCTAACTAGGAACGACTTCAACAAAATGGCGCAGTAACAGCACTATTAGTAATGGAGATGTAGCAAAGCGGCTACACAGAAAATTTAAATACAATAAAATAAACGGCAGCGGCGCCTCTAAAAGAGGACAAACATAAAAACATGACGTCAATTCAAACATTAATTACCGAAAATCTGGATTCTTCATTCATGTGGCCAAAATGTCGTCTTGTCCGACAGGTCTCGACTCAAAAATGTCTTTCTCTTCGGTTTTACGTTCCGTTTGAGAACGTGAGAGGACGTAAACGGGAGATTTTTTTCAACTTCCGGTAGTTTTAGACCTCTCTGTAACAGCAGCACCACCTGCTGACAAAAACAAGAATTACAAGCAGAAGGTGAAATGAAAGCAAAACACTGTTTACAAAATAGATATTACAGGTACTGGTACCCATTTTTCACCTGGTTACGTATAAATAAATAAATAAAAAAAAATATATATATATATATATATATATATATATAATATATATATATATATATATATATATATATATATATATATAATTATAACATGTATATTATTTCCTTAAACATTTGAAAATTACCTGATGATAATATGTCACTGTGAGATAAATTTACTGCATTTTAATCATGAGAATGACATATATTATATAATTATTTTCCTTTTTCTTATTATTCAAGCTTAAAGCACATTACATATAAGTAGTAGCAGAATTGGGTAGTAATTAATTATGTTTACTTAAGTAACTTTACTTTGAAGTATCAGTACAATTACTTGAGTAAAATGTCTGAATACTCTACCCACTGAACAACTTCAAGTAATGAAAAACAATCTTATTTTATCCAAAAATTCACCAGACACATACACCTGCAGTTTCTGCTAAAGTTTTATAATGAAAGAAATTTATTTAAAAAAGTATTTTGACTGATGTTATTTTGTAATTATGTTATTTATTTATTTAATTAATTTATTTTTTATTTTTTATTTATTTATTTATTTATTTATTTATTTATTTATAAATTTCATTCTGGGCCTTAAAATACCAACATTTTCACATAACTTTATATTTTGGACTATCTGATGATGGAGTTTTTAAATATTCAGCAATTTATGTTGTGACCAGTTTTCCAGTATTTTTACCAAATACTTTCTTGCTCTTTTTGCAGTGCTTTATTTTAAGGATAATTTTATAGAACAAAACATAAAAATAAGCAAAGCAACATATCAATGTCTCTTCCTGGCCACTTCAAAGTAAAAAAGAATAAAAATACAGAAGATCAAAGCAATGTAATGCCGTTTAGACTGAGATGTAGCATTTTTTAGCATGTCTATGCAGAATCTAATAGAGGCAGAGGCATTTTCTTACCCTTTAGTAATTTCTTAGACAGCTACTTTTACTTTTACATAAAAATATTCAGAGATGGGTACGGTACCCATCTCTGAAGACTAGCTTATAACAGATGAATGCACCATGTAACGAATTTCCCAAATATTTGATGCATGCTTTCCGAACTTGGAAAACCGATTTAATTTCAATGCTAACTGTGGTCCTGTGACTCTGCAGACAGTTTGGCTGCAGACAGTGGCCGCTCCTCCACAGAGTCGCTGCTGTCCAGGACGTCTCCTGCAGGGATGAGCCCACAAGTCCGAGAGCCAACTGCATCCCTCTCTGCCAGCCTGGGCTCAGCTGAGACACTCTGCGATGACGACGTCCCACCGATACCTCTGGACACACACAAAGACGGTAATGATACACATGAACATTAGACACCAGTTACTGATGGATATGCTTGTAAGAGTAAGTTTTTCTCTTCCTTCCAAAACCTTAGCTGCAGCAGCATCTGTAGGAGGATGTGGGACTCTTCTCCCTGGGGAGGATGATGTAGTTTACACCATGGCCTGCAGAGATGAAGACGACATTGTTGCTACAGCTCTTGTTGAAGACCGGAGCTTGGTCTGCCGTCCAGTGAGCATCATCAGCTTTAATAGCGACTGTGGCTCTGAAGCTGCCCTCGCTTTAGAACCTCAACCCATCGGCATTAGCAGTGACGCTGCTTTAGATGGACCAATGGAAAACTACCACCTATCTTCAGGAATTGCAGCAAACACAGGGGTTAAGGATGTCGTGGCAATGGCAGAGGTTGGTGGGACTGTTTGGCTTTTTATTTTGGCGAGTGCTGAAGCAGACTTAAAGTAGTTTGCAAAAATATTCACATGTTATCCTTCAACTTTTAAAGCTTTTGGTCACATTACAAACAACAACCTAAAGTGTACCAACACAAGGTAGTGCATAATACTGAAGTCAAAGGCAATAGATATGTGGTATTCTAATTTTTTACCAATGACTTTAGCCAATTGGTTCCAGAAATTATCTGAGGAGAAGTGAACCAGCTTCTAAAACAATAATTTCAATATCTTATAGAGAGTGATACAATCCATCATCTGAACATGGAAACAATGCGGCAAAACTGCAAAGCTACCAAAATTGAAGATATCTTCAATTAGAAAAGCAGCCAAGAGATCCATAGTAACTCTGGAGGGGCTGCAAATATTTAATGTTTTAGAGCAGTGGCAAAAGGAAAGCAATTGTAGAAATAAAACTCTATCTAAAAGTCATGTAAGTGTGTTGTCAGAGTGTATATAACATAAAAATCCCAATAAAATTCAAAGAAGTTGTTTGTAGTTGAAATGTTACAAAAGCCTAAAAGACGTGAATACTATTGACAGACACTGTAGTAAACTAAAGCATTTATCACTGCGTGTTGGATTTCTGGATGCCTAACTGTGTTGCTCACTGTTGCAGGTGGCGATGGCCAAGTTGCGGACTGGCGAATCCTTAGCCACAGGGATGTCAAACTCCGGATCACCCATGTCCTCTTGGATGAGCGATCTCAGCATGTGCAGCGAAGTAGATCAGTCTCTGCACAGCTTCAGCCAGTCTCAGAGTCAGCAGGGGGAGGCACTGGCTGATTCTGAAGCCAGCCAAAGCTTTGAAGTTGAGGTTTTGGATGGATGTGGGAGCGGGAGAAGCTCAAGAGGAGGCAGTCTAGAAGGAGAGCTGGTTCTATCAGAGAAGGCATCGGATAAAGGGACTCCAAGCAGAGACAGGCAGAGAAAACTGCCACCGTCTATGGCAAAAACTAACATTCAGATTCTGCCTGGGCCTGGAAATGTTTCCCCTTTCAAGAATACAATAAGTGTTCACCCTTGCATGGTTGTCAAACCCATGATTATACATGAGCCCACAATCCTCTCCTCCCCAATAAAGACGGCCTTAATGAAAGACACAGGGAAAGCGAAAGCTGAATTTTTAGCCTCCATGTCCAGTGAGATCAACTTTGAAGACCCTTGGTTGAAACGTGGAATGGAGGAAGGAAGGCCTAGAGAACTTATCTGTGAAGTGAAGCCAGAAAAAAGGGAAGTAGAACCTTTAAAGAGCCATGGAAGAGACTTTTGCAAGGACGGTAATAAACAAGCAGATATTGTCCACAAGCAAAATATATTTAGCTTGTATTATTTCTTTAGTATTTGAGTTAATTTTCATGTGAACTCTCTCCTTAGGTGGGGATCACAGTAGCTCTGGATCAGGCGGTGAAGTGGTTTCCTCTCCAGACTCCTTCAAGAGAGTTGTGGATGGCTGCGAGATGATCACTGTTGCTGTCCAAGGCGAATGTTTGACTGGTATCTGCAGCCCAGATATCCACCGCACAGCGAGTCTTCCCCGCGGCTGGCATCGACTCAACCACCACGATGGCTTAGAAAGTGGAACAGAGTACCGCAACCTTGGAGTCACCAATTCAACACCCTGCAGTCCCCGTGCCACACTCGAACGATTAGGATCCAAAGGAAAACAGGGATTGTTCTCCCACAAGAAGGGAGGAATCCCACCTCTTCCACCAGTACGAAAGTCCAGCCTTGACCAGAGAAACAGGGCAGCCAGTCCTCTCCCCCAACCCACTCATGGTGTGTCATCACTAAGCAGCTCTACAGACAATTCAGGCATAACCAGACAGCGCGGTTCCAGCATCGACAGTAGCAGACTCTTCAGTGCCAAGTTAGAACAACTGGCCAACCGAACAAACTCCCTTGGCAGAGTCCACGGCTCGCACAGTGGCTCTCACCACTATGACTGCTTTTCCCTGGAGAGAGGTGAGAGCCTTAGGGGGGCAGGAGGAGTCAGAGGGGACTCCACCATGCCTCGCACTGGTCGCAGCATCACCCGGACCGGCTCAGTATCGTCGCCCACTGGGAACCCCAGCAGTCCCAGTTTCAGTGGAGGCAGTAGTCCAAGCAGTGCTCCACAGTCACCAGCCAAGAGCAGTGGCCAGTCAAAGATCTCGGCAGTCAGTAAATTGCTTATGACCAGCGGCCCTAAATCTAGGAGTCTCTCTGCATCCAGCACCAAGACTCTGAGCTTCTCTACCAAGTCTTTAACCCAGACTAGCAGCCGCAGCTCCAGCCTCCCCCCGAATGGAAAGGTAAGGACCTGCCTCTAAGGGTGTTTTCACACCTGACAGTCCAGTTGGCTCGGCTCGTTTGGGGACCAAAATTACAACATTTGTTACATTTTCTTCTGCACTGTCAAACAAACCAAAGTCTTTGGGGAAAGTTGTTTCCCTCCTTGCCTGTGGGGGCGCTACACCAGGAACTACTGAAGGACACAACAGTAGTTTTTTAGCAGTTGTAGGATTTCTCTTTTGTTTTTGGTAACAAAAAAGACAACAAGGCATTTCTCTAGATAGATTTGCTGGTTTGTTTTGGTCATATTTACCCAGAATATCCTGCGCTATAGCCACTCCAAGCAAACCGGAAGCTTTTGGAGTGACTTCTGGCTTGCTTGGCGTTCACATATGTATTCATACCGTGTCAGATTTCACTTCAACCGAACCAAGACTCACGTTTTTTGTGGTCTAGAGTTAGTCCAATTGTGCATGTAAACCTCCCAAGTTTCTAGGCTAACAAACAATAATTAAAAATAGAAAGCGGATTAAACAGGGCTGGTGTGAATGCACCCTAAAATAGAAAGGAACCCAACTTCTCTACCAACTCACATGTGAACCATTGAGCTGATGATGTGATGTTACTTTTCTTTAACCAATAAACCCTAGAACTCAGTCCAGGTCCCCGTTCAGCAGCAGCAGCAGCAGCAGCAAGGATCTGCCCCTGGATCGTGGTCGACCCAGTCCCTGAGTCGCAGTCGGGGGGGAAGTCTAACAGCCAAACTGCCTCTGCGGGCGGTCAACAGCAGAATCTCAGAGCTCCTCCAGGGAAGTGCAGGGTCCCGCTCCAGGGGCCACGTCCAGGGAGGAAGCACAGATCGAGCCGAGGAAAAAGGACCTGCAGCAGCAGCAGCAGCAGCAGCACCGAGGTGAATTAGTTTTTATTTCATTTTGTTGAAGCTGCTGTCACACTGTTTTCCATCTTGCTATAAACAAAACAAATATTTCAATTACTAATCTGTTCTTGTTTTATTTTGTATCTTGTTTCTTGACTTGTTTTTCTCAGTGGAGGTGGAGCATGTGGCGATAACCTGGGAGAGGAGAGGGCAGCTGTGGTGCAAACTCTCCCCTCTCCTTACAGCAAGATCACAGCCCCGAGGAAACCACACCGCTGCAGCAGCGGACATGCAAGTGACAACAGGTAAATCTAACAGTGAAGTCAAGCCTTAATGTTCCAAAAATATATTAATTTTTTTTTTATCTTAACTGGATTGTTTCTTTGACTCCAACAGCAGTGTACTGAGTGGAGAACTGCCCCCAGCTATGGGGAAAACTGCCCTGTTTTACCACAGCGGAGGCAGCAGTGGCTACGAGAGCATGCTAAGAGACAGTAGTGAGAACACAGGAAGCACTTCCTCGGCTCCAGACTCACTCAGCGAGCACAGCTCAGCCACCACCTCCTCCCGACGGAGCTCCAAGAGTAGCAAGAAGAGCAGGAGCAACTCAGGTTGAAGTTTCATACATTTGTTAAAAGGGATCTTTATCCATTATCACATTTTGTAAATTTTATTCTTCCATTTTGGCCTGATCTGCTTCTAAAAACAGCCCACATGCTTAAAGAGAACCACTCAACTGTTTTTAGGGTAATAAGTTACAGTTTTTTTGGTGTCTACAAAATAAGCCATTTCCAGCACATTTGGTCAGCTGGGTTTAATACAGTATGTGCTGTACAATGGCTGCTGGAAAAGAGAAGAGTTTTGTTTTTGACTTACCATCCAGAAACCAGTTGCTGCATTTTTGCTATTTATGAAGAAGGGTCTACCTTATTTTTTCAAAGATGTATGGTTGAATATGTATGCATCTATTTGCAGCCATTTTCACCTGTGAGTGTAAATGCTGAGTTGGGGGTCATGGCCAGCAGCAGCTTATTTGGATTTAAAATGACAAGATTCCCTAAAACAGCTCATTCTGAATCAACCAGATGAAAATCTTATTATCCAAGAATGATTTTGTGCAAAAATATATAATGAACATGTTTTGTATAGACAACAGACTTATCCTAACCTGTTCAAGGTCACCTCTAATACATCACCATCTCAAAAAAGTCCCAATGTAGTGAGATTACTTTGGTTAATAATTAATTCAGACCAGCTTTGTTTCATCAGTACCTCGTGACCCTTCATCCACCCTGTGGTATTAAGGGAGCTGCCTGTATGGGTCATTTCCATTAAGTTATAATTAGAAACTGAATAGAAGACAAGAAATTACCACAGACTCACTGCCAAATGAAATTATAATGGAGATAAGCTGAGAAAAATATTTTTTCCCAGCCAATTTCAGCTTGCAAATCACACTAAAAAGTCAAAGGATGTCAAAGAAGATGAGAAAATCTAATAATGACGACAGAAACACCCCAAAAAACAGGCAAGAAAAAGTGAACAGACAAGCAAAAAGAGCAGAAAGCTGTGTCTGAAGGAGGAGCCAGGTAGGAAAGGTGACCCTGACCAGCCATCTGTGAAATGGTAAAAGGGAACGTGGTGGTGTAGGCTGTAATGAATATATATTCACCAGAATCTAACACAAAGAGCTCGCTAATGTACCTGCCAAATGACTCTCTTCTGCTTCAGCATTAGGGTGGCTGTGTGCATGAAATCTGATTGGAAAGAGGCAGCCTTGTCTGCTGTGAGACTGATTATTGATTTAAACTGGAATTAGCCTTTCATTCTCAGTGTGTACGGTCTCACCTTCCGAATATTCAGCATAAAACTTATTTTTGCTTTAACCCCAACAGATTTTGTTGCAAAAAGAGCCAATGTGCTTTCAGGGTGTCGCACAAAGGACTGCCTTGATGGAGGAAAGTGAATTTTGTGTAAAATGATAAAAAAGACATTTTCATTCCACCGCCAGCTCAAACTCTTTTTGTGCCTGATTGCCATTTGATTGGATTCTTTTTTTTTTTAATCAATTTTCTTGACCCTCCATCCTGCGTCCTAATGAAATACAAATGTCTCTGCTTGACCTTTGGGCTGAACTGAGACCAAAGCCAGCAGGAAAATCATATTAAAACCACTGCTTTCCTCTTTCTCAGCATCTTATCTCTTTTCTTTCTTTTCTTAGGCCTTCAATGGAAAGTCTGTGATTATATTTAGACTACAGCTCAAAATACAGACTAATTATTGCTCCATATTTGACTGACACTTTCCCTCCTCAATTTCTCTGCGTATCAGAAAAACCTTTCTGTTCGTCTCAGGTCCAGTAGGTCGACTTCAGCACAGACACATTCAGATTCACTGTATACTGTAAGAAAAGAGGAAATCAAGTTGGTGGTTAACGTCACTCCATCAGCTTCTGTCCCTATGCATTAAATAAAATATAATAAATAACACCAAACTACAGAAGAATAGCTCAAAATGAGCAGTTAGCAACTGTAAAATTAAACATAGCTAAAACAGACAACATTAATAATGAAAATAGTTAAAAACATACACCAAACGTAGCAAAATTACTTATGAAACACTATACATTATTAAGTTTGTCTAAAATATATGTGAAAATATAATATAAGCAAACAGCAACAGAAAAAGGGGGAGGAGCCATCAGCTACTGGTTGCTATAGTAACCACCAACTGCCAAGAGCAGCGTGACAGAAGTAAAGCGGCAATAAATGTCTGAAAAAAAAAACAATTTCCTGACTAAACAATAAACATTCATATAATAAATAAACTAATTTTGACCAACGTCACATTTAAAATATTGTTAAAATAAAACCTTGTTACAATCTCCTCGCCTAAATTTGTCACAATTACAAAACAAACACATTGGATTAGAAAACAAATAGAATAACATTTCTAAAATGAAAATCCCAAATGAATCCCATCATATCTCTGCCAATCTCCAGTGATTGTTATGTATATTCTGCAAAAATACAGAATCAATAGTTATTTTTTTGCTATTTGTCCCTCACAATCACCAACATCAATTTATGTGTATTTTATGTAAGATTTACACAGAAAAGTGTAGACTTAGGAAGTGGGAGGAACATTACATGTTTCCAATGTTTTTAAGAAACACTACTTCCTTTATTTTTTTATTATTTCAGTAAAAAATATGATTTTGGGTGGAATACAGTTGAAGCAAACAGGGAAATAACAAATGCAGCTTGTCAGGATGAGCAGCTGGGTTTCATTTTGATGCTAAATTTGACTTTTCTCTGTATTTTAGTTTCATTAGAAGAACTATACCTAACATGGCTACATTATAGATACATTTCCAAATACATCTCTTTAAAAATACATTTAACTTAAAAATTGATTTAATTGTAGCTTATTTGATAGAAAAGCATTGCAAATTAATATAATCACATACATTTAAAATTTAAAAAAGGCTGAGTAGGAATAGAGTTTTTTATTTAAGTACTTGACTCTTTGTAAATGTAAACAAATATTTGTTGGATCAAATTGTTTTTTCTTCACCTGTAAATACGCACTCCTCTCTGTTCTTTCAGGCCTCCAGCGGCGACGTCTGATCCCAGCTCTGACCCTGGACTCCTCGTCTTCGTCACCTTCTCAGCGCTCCTCCAAACAAGCCATCGCCTCCTCCTCTTCCTCCTCCTCCAGTCCAGGTGCATGCTGGGTGGACGGCCCACTGGGGCCTCCTGCGTCCTCAAACCACCGCGGTGTGGCTGCATCCACAGAAACCATTGAGATCAAAGTGTACGAGATTGACGATGTGGAGCGACTGCAGAAGAGAAGGGACAACGGAGGGAGCAAGGTAGGGTTCACTGTAGATTTGAGAAGATGGTACAGAGAGCTTAAAGGTGACATATTATCTTCCAAACGAAACATGTTTATTACAGTTTTCCACACGAAATTATTCTTAGATAATGAGACTTCATCCTGCTCAGTTCTGCCTATTTTGAGCTGTTTTGGGGATTCTTATAAATTTAAATCCAAAACAGCTGCTGGCCATTCAATGTTTACACTTCCATGTGAAAATGGCTAAAAGGCAAAGTCTTTGAAAAGCAAAAATGGAGCCTTCTGCACAAGCAACAAGAATTTGGCAATTTTATAGAGAATACAGCAGTAAAACCAGCTAACCAAACGTGCTGGAGCTCCATTTGTGTTGCTAGGTAACAGGTTGACCCTGGGTAAGGTTGCTAGGTAACGGCAAAGTGAGTTAATAATCAGGACAACTAAAAAAACATTAACTTAATGCCAAAAAACAGCTGTTTTTTGCGCTGTTTTTAGAAGCAGTTCTGGTTTTGAGATTATTTCATCTTGCTGTAAATGAAATATTTATATGTTATTTATTCCTTAATATTTTTAATCAATATTGAGGAAACAGCTCCTATATCAGGTAAAATGTTTATTTCAAGTGTACAAAAACATTTGCTCTAAAAATAAGCCGAAAACACTTGGTAATATTTTGTGTTTTTGCAATAAAAAGAGAAAAGAGAAGAGAGGAAAAAGTACTGAGATATAAAGAAGAAATGATTTTTTACAATATGAAGTATTCACAATACACCATGAGCAATGTGGAGTCTTCCTGATGTAAGAGGGATTTACAGAACGGACTGCAACTTGGGAAATTATTGCAAAAATATGCGCAGTGCCGGTTTTTGGGTTTCCATTGTTAAGTCTCTGTGTATTCAAGGGGGAAAGAGTGGTGAGCTTTGGAAAAGAAGGAGGGAGAAAATAGCATGAAATATAGATTTTCCCTGCAGCGGCCTTAAGAAAGCCACTTAACCCCCAACTGGTCCAGCGAAGCGGCTCTGTGTCCCACATACCCAACTGTGGTCCAACTGGGAATCGATGAGGGGTGAATGTGTGCAGCCGTGTGAATGTTAAACACGGTCCTGCTGAAAGTGCTTTGCAAGTTGCTCCTCTGGAAATGTAAAGGTAAATAAAACCCTTTCACTCTGCTGGCACTTTCTCTGTTTGTGTGTGTCAGGAGGGTGTGTTTGTCAGCGCCAGGCTGCGTGTGTTGGAGCACCGCCAGCAGCGAATCAGTGAAGTCAGAGCCAAGTACCAGTGTCTGAAGAAAGAACTGGAGCAAACCAAACAGCACTTGATGCTGGAGCCACACAAATGGACAGCCGAGTGTAAGTGCAGCACATCAGGGAACATGATGTGTGTGAGAGAGGAGATAAGACGTCGGCAGCTGGTTAGAGGAGGCTGTTAAGAGCTCATTTGTCAGCAATGGATGTATTAATCCAATCATTTATCACGCACATTTATTAGCCTCATTTAGTATTCAACTTTATAGTTTGGCCATATTTTAGTCTAGACTGCTTCCTTCATTTTCTCATTTTCATTTCTGGATAAAGGGAAGCAGCTCTGGTAGCTTTTGTTTCTGAACCTTCATTAGTAAGCTGTTAACTTGGGTCACATGTGTCAAACTGAAGGCCCGGGAGCCAAATCCGGCCCACCGTTGCTTTTTATGTGGCCCTCCAGAAAAACACTTATTTAGAGCTTTCAAGAAAACAGTTGTGTGCATAAATGTAATTTTACCAATCAAATTACAGGAGTTTTTATCTGCATGCTGTCAAATTACATTAATGTGAAAAGATGCTTAACTTTAATAAGTGCAGAAATATATACTTATTTATATTTTAACACTTTAATGGGTAGTTTTATCAATACGTTTTGCCACAACTGGCTCTTTGTTTACATTCATGATCTCGATGTAAACATCAAAATTAGGTTGACACTCCTGCCTTAGATGGAGGACAATATTAATATTTTTGGTAGATTTGTTAAGTTATACTTTTGCATTTTCAGATGATGGACAGAAAATTGAGAAAATGTTATTACAATGTGATGTTTACATTATAAATGCCTAATTAAACTACAAATAGTTCAAGCAGTGAATTGTTCCATATACACAAATATTTTTATTCACAAAGCATTAAGTTGGCTTTTGGTTAAGAAATGCGGTTGAAATTCCCCTTTTATGCTTTTTTTTTTAAGAATGATTATTGTACCTAATGCTTTGAATAATCAACTTTTATTTAGCCAAACTTTACACAATTAGGAAGAAGATTAGGGCCACTGAAAAAAAAATAAAACAGTTCTGACTTTTATCTCAGAATTCTGAGAAAAAAGTCAGATATTTTTTTTTCTTCTATGCAAAACAAGAGATGCTTTAAAATGTTTTCCTCTTCCACCGCGCAGCAAAAAGAACCAGAACTCACTTTCTTCATCTGTTTTAAATGTAACAAGTTGTTATTAAAAGCTCCCTGCTTAATTATTAAATGATTATAATTGAATCCTCACTAATATTATATTGAATGTAATAAGTATTATTTGACATGAAGAGTAGCCATTGTTACATAGATGGATACTCAAATAAACAACCAAATCTGGCACCATAAAAAACATAAATCTTCCTTCCTCCTCTTTCCAGTCGAGCTGCATCAGCCCTACGACGTCGACTCAGTGGAGTATCTGGAGGCGCTGGAAACGGTGACCGACAAACTGGAAACCAGAGTTAACTTCTGCAAAGCCCATCTTATGATGATCACCTGCTTTGATGTGTCCTCAAGACACCGGTAGACAGGTGAGAGGCCCTGAGAGACCACAGTGAGAGAACATTATTCTAACAGTGGACAACAGGAGCGTAAGGACGGAGCAACCCGTTACTCATGCATCTCCCCTGGATGGACAGAAGGACAGATCAGATGAACGAATGGAGGGATCTACAATGGAAACTAGCAAACATCAAGCTTTTAGTGTTTGAGTGAAATACTCAAAGAAGAGAAGGGGATTGTAGAAGGGCAGAATACTGAATGAAATATCTAACGCCACACACTGAGTGACGAATGTACCAAGATAAAGAAAACCGGACAACAAAGATGCTACTTCTAAAAAAAAAAACAAAGATAAGGTGGAAGAAAAGAAATCAGACCTGTAGTTCATTTTCATTTTTTATAAATAAAAATTAACTACATTTATGATGAATGTAATTTACAGGTACATTACTGAATCTGTATATGAGGTTTAACGGCAGAAAGATGCTGAGAGAAAGACAAGAGGAAATGATTAAGATAAGTGCCTTGAGAACATTTCTTACACCACCAAGACCAATTCTTTCTGATTTTTTTGTTTTACATGCCGTTGGTATGGTGCTAGTAGAGAAAGAAAATTGATGTCCTCGGAAAGTTTCATTTTGCAATTTCCTAGTGTGATGTTTTTCTGTGGGTCGGTGTTTCCCAGTTCGATTTTTAAAAAAATGTTTTCGTGTATTACCATTGGTTTGTTAATGAGAGAAACTACAGCTCTGGAAAAAAATTAAGAGACCATTTAAAATGATCAGTTTCTGTGATTTTACTTTTTATAAGCATATGTTTGAGTAAGTTCCTTAAGGCTCTGGATGTTGTAGGGTTGTGTTGGCTCACACGACTCTGCAATATCGCATGGACATCGGGGGCAGTTCCTCTGGATTGGCAGACCGGGGTGGTGGTCCCCCTGTTTAAAAAGGGGGACCGGAGGCTGTGCTCCAATTACAGAGGGGTCACACTCTTAAGCCTCCCTGGAAAGGTCTATTCAGGGGTCCTGGAGAGGAGGGTCCGTCGGATAGTCGAACCTCGGATTCAGGAAGAGCAGTGTGGTTTTCGTCCTGGTCGTGGAACACTGGACCAGCTCTACACCCTCAGCAGGGTCCTGGAGGGGGCATGGAAGTTCGCCCAACCAGTCTACATGTGTTTTGTGGACTTGGAGAAGGCGTTCGACCGTGTCCCTCGGGGGGCCTTGTGGTGGTTCTCCGGGAGTATGGGGTACCGGGCCCTTTGATACGGGCTGTCAGGTCCCTGTATGACCGGTGTCAGAGTCTGGTCCGCATTGCCGGCAGTAAGTCGGGCTCGTTTCCGGTGAGAGTTGGACTCCGCCAAGGCTGCCCTTTGTCACCGATTCTGTTCATTACTTTCATGGACAGAATTTCTAGGCGCAGCCGAGGTGTTGAGGGGATCCGTTTTGGTGGCCTTAGGATCGCATCTCTGCTTTTTGCGGATGATGTGGTCCTGATGGCTTCATCAGATCGTGATCTGCGGCTCTCGCTGAAACGGTTCGCGGCCGAGTGTGAAGCGGCCGGGATGAGGCTCAGTGCCTCCAAATCCGAGGCCATGGTCTTGAGCCGGAAAAGGGTAGAGTGCCTTCTCCGGGTCAGGGGGGTCGTCCTGCCTCAAGTGGAGGAGTTTAAGTATCTGGGGATCTTGTTCACGAATGAGGGAAGAAGGGAGCGGGAGATCGACAGGCGGATTGGGGCAGCGTCTGCCGTGAAGCGGGCTGAGTCAAAAGGCGAAGCTCTCGATTTACCGGTCGATCTACGTTCCCACCCTCATCTATGGTCATGAGCTTTGGGTCATGACCGAAAGAACGAGATCACGGATACAAGCGGCCGAAATGGGTTTCCTCCGCAGGGTGGCCGGGCTCTTCCTTAGAGATAGGGTGAGAAGCTCGGTCATCCGGGAGGGACTCAAAGTAGAGCCGCTGCTCCTCCACTTTGAGAGGAGCCAGTTGAGGCTCGGGCATCTGGTCAGGATGCCTCCTGGACGCCTCCCTGGTGAGGTGTTCCGGGCACGTCCCACCGGGAGGAGGGGAAGACCCAGGACACGCTGGAGGGACTATGTCTCTCGGCTGGCCTGGGAACGCCTTGGGGTTCCCCCGGAGGAGCTGGAAGAAGTGGCTGGGGAGAGGGAAGTCTGGGCCTCCCTTCTGAAGCTGCTGCCCCCGCGACCCGATCCCGGATAAGCGGAAGAAAATGGATGGATGGATGGATGTTTGAGTAAAACGAGGAATGGTGAAAATAACTAAAAAATGCAGAGCTTTCAGACCTCAAATAAGGCAAAGAAAACAAGTTCATGTTCATTTAGAAACAACAATATTAATGTTTGAACTCAGGAAGAGTTCAGAAACCAATGTTTGGTGGAATAACCAGGAGGTCTTCAAAGGGGTTCAGAACAAGTTTTTTCCAGAGCTGTACATGACCGAAGCAAAATCTGATACGAGACGTAGGAAATTCAGATTCAGTGTGTAAGAGTGCAGAGGAAAAAAAAAATCTAATTTATGGAGCAGTCTCTAACCGGACCTCTTTCTGAAACGACGCACCTCTGGGTTTGGCTCAGTGGGACTCAGGAGGATTCCTGCGGCTCGGGTCCCCTGATACGGATGCGATCGCTTTTTCATGTTCACAAAGGAAAGAAGTGTCAGAGTCACACAGGAGCGGAGGTGGAAAGATCCGTCTCTGATCCACGTTTAAGTGCATCCATTGACTGACTGGTGTCTGAGTGACTGGACGTTATTTGTATCCGTGTTGTTCTGCTCTACTCTAAAAGAAACTGAATGATTTGTAAATGTGTGTGTTTTCTAATAAGGTTTCATTTTTATTTGGGAACAATGGGACCATGTAGAGGCTATGTGTTACGACAAAGAAATATTTAAAAGGAACTGCGCCGAGGAAAAGATATAATAGTACAGAGTATGGTATTGAAATTGAATTATAAATTTTTCAGTAAAGCAATTAATTAAAGTAAGATTGTGTTGAAACACTAAAATAAATAAAAATAAACTACACTTAAGATGAAAACTTCTTAATAAAAGTCATAGCTCTCTGCCTGGTTCCATTTACATTGAATGGATAGAAACGCTAAAGATTTGTCAATATTATTATCTATGGTGCTTGAGATGTTTATGATCTAAATGTTTGTAAAAATATAAAATAGATGAACGAGCTGGTTTCCCCTACAGAAATGTCGTCTTCATATATCTCTTCTCCATCACAGGAATCATCACTGTTGTCCAATAACTCCACAGTTTACCTTTGCTACACTTCGTGTTTTCACAAAAACGTCACATTATGGGTTCTATTCCACAAAAGCTATGCTTGATTTGTCTGTTTTTATAAGATTTACCAAAAGAAATACAGTTGACATCTGATTTTTACATAGACTGTATAAAAAGACCTTTTCGCTAAATTAAACCAAACTTTCCTTATTTTAAGCCAGTTAGGGTCATCAAAATAATTTCTATTAGAAAATGCCAAAATAACGGGAGAGTGAAAAACTTAGAAAACCTTTACAACTTTCTCTAAAGTCAGAAGTTTACATACACTATGCTATGCCTTTAAACAGTTTAGGACGTTTCTGATTAATATGTGTTAATTACAAACTAGCCTGTTGATGTATTAATGCAGCACCTCAAATATACTACTTTATTTTGTAAGATTGTGGGGGAAATTCAAAAGAAATTGGTCAAAACTCTCAGGAAGAGAATTATAATGCTCCACAAGTCATCTGGTTTATCCTTTGATACCATTTCTAATTGGCGGTATTAACACTGTAAGAATCTTAGTATTGGAGGTTTTGTGTCCCAGAGATGGTCATGATATATTATGAAATATACAGCTCTGGAGAAAATTAAGAGACCACTTAAAATGATCCGTTTCTCTGGTTTTAGTTTTTATAGATATATGTCTGAGTAAAATAAACATTGTTTTTTATTCAATGAACTACTGACAACATGTCTGAGATTCAAAGCAAACATTTTATTTGCAAAAAATGAGAAATGGTGAAAATAACTAAAATAGCTTTAAGATCTCCAATAATGCAAAGAAAACAAGTTCATGTTCATTTAGAAAAAACAAAACTAAAGTTTTAACTCAAAGAGTTCAGACATCAATATTTGGTGGAGTAACCATGAGGTTTTCAATGAGGCTCACTGCAGTGGACTCTTAAGTTTTTACAGAGCTGTGTGTGCAACAAGCCTTCAAAGGGATGATAAAATATAGATAACAGATCATGAGGAAATAACATGAAAAGAAAATATTGAAGAAATATCTCAAGACATTTGTTTGGGAATTGGAGATTGGATAAAAATGGTCTTACAAATTAACATTACCCCCAGATATATAAATAAATTAGTTACAAAGTGCCTGAAGAACAACAGCATTTGTGTTTCTCAAGGGCATCCATGTCAACTTCTGACTCTGAAGTAATAAAAAAATCTTATTTCTGGCATTGACCACATAAAAATACTTGAACAGGAAGGGATTTAGTCTGCAGTAATGTCACTGAGGGAAAATATAGATGAGTCTTTTATACATTGTATGTATTTATGTAGATTTAGCTGTATTTTCTGTCGAGTCTGTAATTTTGATCTGTATGGCTGTTAAAAAGAGATAGAGCCATTGATGTTTATATGAAGCAGACCTGTGATAAAAAGCCATGATTTGATGTAACTTAGACATCAAGAAGGTTTTAATGAGTCTGTTTTGTCAATTGTTTGGGGGATTTAACATGTTTGATGCCATTTCTTCTTTTTCTTCTTTTTTAAAGTAGTTCAGTCCACCTGCCATGAATGAAAGTTTATTTATTTTATGCTCAAAGTGAAAACACCCTAATTAAGCTTCTTATTTATTTACACCCTCTGATCTTGGAGTTTCTATGCATTTAACAAAAAAAATATCTGTACATACTTTGTTCAGTCCATGCCACATATAAATACTTTCTGTGTACACATACAATATATGCAGTTATTTTTTTATTTTACATCTTCTTTTGTTGCTGCTGGTTTAGTTTTTCCATTTGTTTCTCTTTGGAGAATTTTAATGAGTTTTTTTTTTATTAAAGGACCAACCCTCTAATTATATGATTGATTATTATCCATCTGTAACTAAAACAAAGTTTAAAAAAAATTGCTACTGTAAATCACAGCAACACAAAGATAATAGAGGCATAAACTATTTCCAGCTTTCTTTCAAGACTTTCTTCTGTTTAAAAATAGCGCAGTTTGTTGTTGTGTATTTACATACATGTAATTATTTTAAAGATAAACTGTTTTCCATAACTAATGCTGATTGCAGAGTTATTGCTGAAGAAGTTTATTAAATATGCAACAACAAAATCTAAAATCAAGAAACACAGAAAGTATAAGGCTCACATCAACAAAGGCAGACAACGTTTTTGAGAAGATTAAACTTATGCTTCCATTAAAATCACTAAAAAGCTCACAAATGATCACAACTTTTAAAGCTAAGCTAGTTTTAAACTTGTAGGTTTCTTTACTGTAGCAGCAGAAAGCATAGCAATGATGCGCTAACAATGTTAGCAAAAAACTAACAGTAGCTAAGTTTTTAAAATCAATTTTAATTGTAAATCAAGCTTACAAATACATAAGTTATCAAAAGTTTTGAAAAAAGATTAAGTTTCATAGTTAGGCTTTGCAACAAAATAGATATGATTATTATGATTATTGCATAAGAGTCACTTTATTTTTACAGTAATTATCAGATAATTTGAATATTTTTGCATTGGGTTTAGCTTTCCCCAAAGCAACTGGCTCTCCTGACTTGATGTATTACATAATATCTGTAATTTTTATTTTCGTAAGCTGTGTTAAAATCTTTTGAACCCATAAATCCTAAGCTCTTTGTTCTTTGTAAAGTTGCATTCATCTTTTCGTCCTTTTCGGTAGGCTGCATTGGTTTATGCTCAGAAAATTGAACACATTTTTGTTAAATCTCTTGAATGAAAGCTGGAAGTCTAAACCTTTATTAAATCTTGAATACTTGATCTCAGATCCAGTGTTAATAAAGTAAAAATACAGGAGAAGCTGACTGCAATTGAGAACGGAAAGAACAAGAATGTCAGGTAATAAAAGCTTGGATGAGAAGTTTTCAAATGACAATCTGTGTAAACAGAAATGCCCAAATTTTGATTATCAATAGGTTGGTGTAATTAGAAGACAATAACTACAGTTCTTTACGTGTTTCCAGTGTTAAGATGCTATGTGGGAGATTTCCCTTTCGAGTTGTTGACAAATCTGTCTCCTTTGGTAGCGCTTTATAATTCAAGCAATAATTTATCATCAGCAGAGTTTGGTGTTAATTTAACACTAACGTGAGTTCATGTGAAATATGCGGCGTGATTAAACCAAATTATTACCTATTTATCTGAAGCCTTTGCTAATTATAATGTGTTATCAGAAAATCTGACACATAGCATCTTTAAATTGTTAAAAATGTGATGTGCAGAGAAAAACAAAAACACACTTATGGAAGTTTTAAGAATTTCTATTTAAATAAGTGTTTGAAGAGTTTCTGTAGCAAAATATCCTTCATAATGTCAATAAATGTCTAACAAAACACCAACATAGGGCAAACAAGATAATATCCCGTGAAAATACTCGGGTTGTATCTATGCTGTCTCCATAATTTAAGATTGTATGGCCCAATGTAGACTTCTTGCTTCAGTGAAATAAGGTCTGACTCTTTTGATGGAAAATAAGATAAAGGGATGTAAATAAAGGAATGTATGGAAAGAGTTTAACATCTGACTCTTTGTTGATTTTGCACACAAAAAAAGATGCACTATGTTGTTCATTAAATCATGATTAAATATGAAATGTTTTCACGATGATCGTGAGAGATCCATGAATGGACGGACAGACAAAGTCAATCCTTTTCCAGCTTTTCCAAAGCTGTTTATGAATCTGATGTGGAAACATTAGACATTATATTATAACAAGTAATAAAACTTACTGAAATCATAAACACAAGTGTATTAAAAAATTATACCTGGCATAAAATCTGCCATTCAAGAAACAGAAATGCAGAGAAACGAGATTACAGGGGGGAAAAGTAGTTATCAAAACCACCTGTTATGGAAGTAATTGGACAAATTTAGATAAACTCTGAAGCTCAAGGTAGGAGAAAAAGACTGAGATTGAGTTCTTGGTGGCAAACTTGTAATTACATTTAAAATTCAAATCAGTAGATGAATATTTAGTTAGTTGCTACATTAAAGATGTTACAGCTAAAGATAAGGGAGATGTGAAAAATAGAGCTGTGAAGCTCACAGCGAGGGTAGTGAGATATGATGGCAGGTTGATAATATAAAAAGTGTGTAAAAATGATGGAGTGCAGCAGGAGGAAAAGTGAAAATTAAAACAGCGGTAGAATGAAGGGTGAAAGTAGCACCACTGAGCTCAGGTCGACTACAGTAAAGCAGAGATGAAACATCAATTAATGCAGGATTTATTTAAAAGCCTCCTGGATACAGATGAGAGTTGGTGACAGCGGGTTTAGATTAAGCAGTGGTACATCTAATTCAATTAACATGATGGAGAAAGCAAGGAAAATGGAAGGAGAAGAAAGAGGAAAAACAAACAGAGCCACTCGGCAAAATAAAGGTCAGAGGAAGAAGCAGTTTATTAGTTTACTACTCTTCCACCCATCCATCCATTTTCTTTACAATATTGTCCCTTAGTGGGGTTGGGAGGGTTGCTGGTGCGGATCTCCAGCTGACGTTCCGGGTGAGAGGCGGGGTCACCCTGGACAGGTCGCCAGTCTGTCGCAGGGCAACACAGAGACATACAGAGACAAACAACCATGCACACACACTCACACACACCTAGGGACAATTTGGAGAGGTGAATTAACCTAACAGTCATGTTTTTGGACTGTGGGAGGAAACCGGAGTACCCGGAGAAAACCCACCATGCACAGGGAGAACGTGCAAACTCCATGCAGAAAGACCGGGACCGGGGCCACTGTGCAGCCGAGTTCACTACTCTTAAAAAATAAAATATTAAAGGTGTGAAATTAGACCCGAACAAATGTGTGACGAAAAGCAACATGACACATATGAGACACTTTATTATCCCATCCTACCCTCTAACAAACACACACACACTCACACACACAGACATACAGGAAGTGCAGTCATCATTTTGAATATGTCCAAATTTTGGGATTATCTTTGAAAGGTCTTCTATCTGACCTCACACACCCACAGAGAAACACACAAAAACAGGGGTAAACCAGCAAAGAGTGTGTGTGTAATGGATGAGCACCGAGAAGAAAGGATGTTTTGAAATTCTGGCTTTGCTAAACATACACACAGAATCGTGTTTTCATGACTTGTAGGGACTTTTCATTGACTTCCATTCATTTTTTACAGCCAAACCGTTGCCCTAGCCTGACCCTTAACCCTAAACCTATATGTAAAACTAGCCATTACATAGCTAACCCCTAACTCAAAGACAGCATTTCCCTTCATGGGGACAAATCAAATGTCCCCACAGGGCGCAGTGGTCCCCATAACCCCACATTGTAGACAAGTAGGTCCCCACAAAGTTATAAAAACCAGGTTCACACCACACACAGGGTCACTCATCAAGATGGAATCTGCAGATTACGCAACAGGCCGGGCCCCCAGGGGCCTCCAACGTCTGGGTTTCTCACTCACTGCCAGGGGGTAAAATAACAGGCTACAGATAAAACTCAAACCATGAGGGATCGCAGCCACCAGGTCAATGTGTCAAAACAAGCTGTCAACAGCAGCTGCTTCGCACTTCAGACTCTGTGTGGTTTAGTTTTAGTTTCAGTCAAACGCAGGAGTTCAAATATTTTCACTCCGTCTGTGTGACGCTCTCAAATTGGGGTTGAAGTCTCTTGTTGAAGCGATGTTGATGTGACCCAATGGAGGGAGGTTCAAGTTGTTTTTTAAACCTGGTTTTTTTAAACCTGGTTTTCTGTTATTACCATTCCTCACTTCCTCTGTTGTCTCTCAGCTCATCATAGCTTTTTTAATATGCATATTTTACAATAATGAATGACTAATTATCTTTGCGTCTCCATTCTGGTGTAATTATACCACTTTTTCTTGACATTTTCATTATAAACACTAATGCATCCTTCACAAGCTTTGTGTTGCTGTAAACTGTAGGAGGTTTTCTACCTTTTAGCAAATCTTAAGTGTTTGAAGATAATTATTAACACAATTAATTTCTCAGGACAAGACTTGGAAAGCACAAGCTGATAATAACGTCGTAACAAATGTATGTTGGAGAGTATCTTTAAATAAGTGAAGTCGAAAGAATGAAAAGAAATAAAAGTACAATCAAATCAAGTCAATAAGGAAACAGTTGTGTATCAACTGTTTCCTTATTGTTTCCTGTGGGGTTATGGGGACCACTGCTCCCTGTGGGGACATTTGATTTGTCCCCATGAAGGGAAATGCTGTCTTTGAGTTAGGAGTTAGCTATGTAATGGCTAGTTTTACACATAGGTTTAGGGTTAAGGGTCTATCACGTGGCACCTGCAGCAGCTTGAAGGTGCCACGTGACAGAATTCAGCTTAAAGAGGCACAGAAATGTTTTTAAAGTTACTATGTTAAAATACGGGCCAATAGTTTCCTGGAAAAATGGGAGCCTTGACAGGCATGTCCATTCATGGTTTTACTATGTCCATTTAGCTTCGTGGTTGCCAGAATCTGGAGGAAGCATTTCTCTGCCGATTCCAGAGCTGGCAGCTTTCCTTGTGTGGTTGCTTTCCACAGATGGTCGTCCTTAATGAAGAAATCTGGCTGCTTGTCGTCCTCCGAGGGTCAACCTGCGGGTTAACCTGGTCTGGCCACTCTGTCACCCAAACAAGTTCATCGCTGAAGTCATCTGGCTAAAGAGGGACCGTCTTCCAGGCTGCTGACTGTAAAACAGAGACAGATGGCTGCACATCCACAGGCCGACCTCAATCAGTGAGACGTTTCTTAGCTACCTGAAGGCGTAAAACAGCTTCTTGAGAAGCAGAGTTTGCCTTTTTGCTTCCACAGAAACATTTGGCTCAGATATCCATCTGCGCTTTCAGAATTTGCCTTATTAGTTAGATTTTATAGCGTGGTTTTACATTACCTTTAAAAGAACATCCAGATCTTCTTGTGTTTGCCAAAAATCCAATGTGTTTACGATTATTAGGACACTTTTGATGGATTCTTCTTTTATTTTATTACGATAAACCACAAGAAGAGCTTTGCTGACCACCTGCCATCAATACCAATCAATCTTCAATAAAGACCTCAAATCGACCTATAAAACAGCCATTAAACCGCAGTAAAATGTAATGTGATACATCGTAACGTACCTATAAAAAAATTATAAAAATGAAAAATCTCCAGAAATACAAACTTTTAAAGTATGTTTAATGTTTATATCAGTCTGTCTTAATGTCTGCCACACTGCTGCGTATCCATCTCCAGACGACATTCCTCCATCTTCATCCTCAGGTCAGAGGTCAGGGGGTGATCATCACCATGAGTCATCCTCATGATTGTAAAAGCCTGGTGGAAAAGGGAAACATGCAAAAAACATTACCAAACAATAGTTTATTCAAGTGTGCCATACTTAAGTTACACTAAAATGAAACTATGTAATATAAGGTTAATTTTTACAAACCATATTTTACATAAAAGTCTAAGTACTAAGCATATTAGTAAGACTCAAACTTGTACATTAATATTAGAGTGCATACGTCAGTATACCCTTCACTGCAAAAACACAAAATCTCACCAAGTATTTTTGTCAAGTTTGCAGACATCTAATAAGACAAACTGTTCAGTGATATGTACATATCACATATATGTGATATGTTGTTTTGGTAAATAATCCCTTAATATTGAGGCAGATGTTTTCACTTATAACATGGAAAAAGTGTCTTGTTATAAGTAAAATAATCTGCCCCAGTTTAGATCAAAGTATTAAATTAGTATACTTTCTAGTACAATACAAGTACTAAATATACTTTTTTACTTGTGAAATTAACTTCAAATATATTATTTTTTGTTAGGAGTTATGATCTTCGTATTGAGGAAATGCAATGGTACAAAACCATCACAATTTGACAATTAAATTATGAAATAAAAATTTTAGACATGTGGAATAAATGACAACAATATCAAACACTGTAAAAACACAGAGCAGAATCTAGAAACCTCTTTGAAAGTGTCCAAAGCGTCCACCAGCTGCTCCAGGTGATGCTGCAGCTTCCCCACTCTCATCAGCTGAACTCCATGAACTGGGTGAGGATCAGGGTAGAACAACCTGCAGAAACAACAGACAGAAGACAGTTGACCTTCAGTTCAGTTATCTCTGTATTTATGTAGATATTGTTATTTTTCTCTGAGGATTAGAGGACATTCTTGAGCTTAATTGAAAGTCTGGCCTTTGCTCAAAGCAACAGAAATCTCTCATCAGAGTCTGCGGACTCAGGATGGGCAGAAATGGTTCCACACAAAAGGTTTCCAGACAGCAGAGGGATCTGAAATGTTTTGTGTGCAAATAAATGTGTGTTGCATTGAAGCAGAATTACAATCATACATTATGTGCAATAAAGTTACACTTTTAAACTTCTACAACCTCCTGAATAAACATGTTCATCTTTGTTATAAGTGTGGAGTTTTCTGCAGGGCTGCATGTCAGAAATATATTTAGTTACATAACAATGGCACGATCGGTTATAATTAACACTTTTTTTCCCAGACATTTTTCTTTGTTTATGAGTAGACAACCGAAAGGCTCCACACTTGAACATTGTGGAGCAACATTTTGCATCCAAGCAATTCTGTGTGATTCCAATATTGATTAAATTAATATTGATAGATGTTAACATCAGGTTTGAACTGTATAATTCATATTTTGTATTATTATTTCTATTCATGTGGACAACGACCATCTAAAATATTAAATCTTAACCAATATTAGACTCGAAACTCCTCTTCCAGTTTTTCTTGTCACAAATTTTTCCCCACAGTCTTTAGAAAACACTTCACTAAATGATAGATATTATCCCGACAAGACAAGTATCTTCATCCAATCAGACCTGAAGCATCGCTCTCCAGTTCTCCCAGTTCAGCCAGATTAAAAAGGCCAATTTACCCAAAGGAGGAAAAAAAGCTGCTTAAAAACCAGAGCAGCTGCGTCAGTGAGGAAGACGACCAGCCTGGAGTATCAGTCAGAGGAGCTTCATGTTTGTTCTGCAACATGAACAAACACAAGCAACTATTGGGAAACAGCTTTCAATGTGGGCTTTTAAAACCCTTTCCTATACCAAAGTATTCTTTAAACTCCATCTTCCTGCCTTCAATGTCTTTCTTCTTCTCAAACCTTTACTCTATTAAATTGATTACACACACTGTAAAAAATCTAATCTGTATGATGGCATTAAAATGTTCAGCAGCAAAGTCTAAATCCTCCTTCATTTATATTCTCAAATTTGAATTTCAGGCGCAGCTTCTCCATCGTTCAGTCAACAGCCAGCATCACTATTACAGGAGGATGCACACATAAGGTCAATACGAGTCCACTTCACCCAAATTAACTTGGTTTATTTGTCAGACTGCTTCAATATGCACTCAGTCGCTTCGGATTTTAGAAGAAAAAGCAACTAATATCAAGTAAAAATCTAAGTTAACTAAAACGAGGAGGCCACAACCTGAATAATCTGTTACTCTCTGGCTTCTCTGATTACTTTCTAAGCTAGTTTTTGTTTTTCCCTCTCGGTGCTAATTGCCCATTTGTTCACACCGTCAAGCTCAACTAAACAACCAGCCGACATGCTGCCCAATTACAGGGGTGGACCCCAGTCCTGTGGTTAAAAGTGATTAGTTAAGCAGAGAATTCAGTTTCAAAGCCAGCAGCATTAGTCTTCCATGAATAATAACAAGTTGCAATATTGATTTAATTATCAATCCGTTGATTCTGGCTAGCGCAAAAACACACACGAGGTCCACATTCCAATTAGATTTCATTTTTGCATATGCAACCAAAAGGCTATTAAAATAATTTCATTAACTTGGCATCTCCTGACTTTTCACCTAATTTTCTTTTCCAGTGAGAATAAACTGAAGAGAAGTACGGAAAGCTGGTTAGAAAATCATAGCTTTCAGCGAAACGAGAGAGCGAGAAATTAATAGCTGTGGAAAGTGTAGCATTTTAAAGTGAATGCAGTGGAACTAATTAGGCGCTTGTTTAGAGCTGAAAGATTCACACCCTGCTGTTTTTATAGGAGAGCGAAGCACAAATCGCCTTACTGAGGAGAAAAACCAAGGAGAGGAAAACCACAGCATTCTACAGAGATGCATTTTTTATTCAGCGTTACATCGCTTCACTCCTACTTTCTTCCACAAATGAGCAAACTTGGAACAAACCCCGTGTTTATTAGTATGATAAAAGATGACTTCCATGAGCTTTAAATCACTTCTGACGTTTCGTCCTCGTTTTTCCACAGACGAATTAATGTTAAAATTAGGCAAAGTCTCATGAGATACAATGAAACCTAACATACGACAGTAATACATTTCATTATTATAGCTCAGTTTGCATGAAACATGATTGTTTTCACCAGAGAACGGAGGAGAAGTGAGAGCTTACATTTTATATAATTTCACAGGCAGGCTTACAAAGACTAAAATTCTACTGAGGCTTTTGTGAATGCTAGGCTAACATTTATATTCATAATCCAGCTGAATGTTAATGAAGAGTTGGGTTACACATTTTTGCCCTGAAACAACTGCAGCTGGATGCAACAATTCATGTTTACACAGAGACGTAAAAAAAACATTAAGGCACCAGATCCTACCACAGTACATTGCCTTAGCTCTATATGAAAGCTATACTTTTATACATATATTTTTCTTACAAATGCAGGTTTATGCATTACATATTCATGATTCATGAAAGCGTGTATGAGCGTATCTATGCCAGTAAAATATGGGAAGAATAGGGACGTTCGATGAGCCTGGCTTGCACAGCCTGCAGCAGGTGTGTATTATTCGCAGGAAATAACCTCTCTATACACATCACAGGCAGGGAAATAAAAATTGGGAAAGGACTTGCCGTGAGAGTGAGAGAAGAAAGGAATGCAGAGCGAGAGGAAGGAGAGGAGAAAGAGAGACGTGGAGAGCTCCTGCAGCTACATTCAGCCCAGAGGAAGAGCCGAGATGAACGCGGCGTTTCCTCCTCCCACTCATTCGCCAGAATCTCTCCACTTCTTGTTTTTCACTATTTTACATTCATTGTGGTCTCTCTTCCTTGCAAAACATTATTTTCAGTGTTTTGCTGCTTGTTTATGCATGCAATCAGTTTCTCTCCACTCTGTTAACCCAGGTGAGTTTTCTGCCTTCCACTTAAGCTCCTCTAAACCTCCACAGGTCCATGGCAGAGACTTTATTAAGGAAGTTCAAACTCTTTTTTTATTAAACTCAAGAGGGCTTGAAAAATCCCAAATCTTCCTCCACATACCTCTTTAGTTATGAATCTTTAACGTTTGAAGGAAAAAAGATAGCTTTTTGGCATTTCCCTTAAACTTTGAAAATCCCTCACTGCTCAGTGGAATGGTTTGTAATTTGTACAGCAAACCTTTCAGGAAACGTTTCCTCTTTGGAATCGGTTCAGATCTTTAATATCAAGGTTTTGCTCTGCAGAACAAATTCAGGCTGTGCAGTTAAATATCACAGATCTCTTAATAGGAAAAAGAAGCAGGTTTTTGCAACAAACTGTAGTTATTTTTGTGCCACACGTTTAACATTTTAAATTAAACTAATCTGGATTTGTATTAGTTTCATGTAATGAAAATAGTTGATTATTGAAGAAATATTCTAAATTACTTGTAATTTTTTTCATATTTAAAGTGGACTAAGATATTTGCACTGGAAACTGGACAAAAAAGCTGCTTGGTAAGATTTTGTGTTTTTGCCATGTTGTCAGACACACACAACAAGAAAATGTATCCAAAATAACATTTCAGTAATATGCGAAAACTTTCTTCAAGATATTTATGTGCTACGAAACTCTGGCAGTCACTAACAAATCACTTGTCTTTTCCAGCAGCCGTTGTACATACAGCAGTAAAACCAGCTGACCAAATGTGCTGGAGGTTTTTGAAATGGCTCATTTTCCAGAAACCAGGAACTTATTGCTAAAAAACCCAGCTGGGTGGGTTTCTTAACGACCCAAATGGAAGTACAAAAAAAGTGCAAATTATTAATTTTGCATAATAGGTCCCCTTTGAAGCAGAGTTAGGTTACAAGATAAAAGCTCAGTTCAGTCCCTCATCTGATTATCCCCACATCAACTCTGGAGGAGCTGCAGACATTTCCAGCTCAGGCGGTTAAATCTGATATCAGGGCAGCTGTTAGTCACGGACTCCACCAATCTGGCCTTTAGGGAGGAGCAGCAAGAAGAAAGCCATGTTTTTTAAATTACCCAGATCCCCTTTCTTCTCACCACCGCCACTCTTTCCCTCTGCAGCTCGGAGTCTGCTTATTTATTTATAAGCTGTGTTGTGGTTTCTCTCCTGTGGTTCGTTGTTGCTGGTGTGAGCGAGAGCACGGCTGTGCCACTGGAGCTCTGCCCTTCACACAAGATCAATTAGTCTCACACACACACAAAAGAAAATGCATAAGAGGCTGAGGCTGAGAGGGAACATACCGCACTGCAGAAACAAGGATGCAGAGGTGTGTGAGGGTTGCACATATCAAATCTGACAACAATTCACCTCAGGTACTTCTAGGATGTCCACATATTTAAATTTATATGTTTCTAATGTCCAGCAAGAATAAGTTCATCAAAATAAGAAGATAATTCAATGAAATGTTTTCTGTGATACTGGCATTTTTACGTTTAGAAATACTTATCCCTCACATTCTCTACCTTTTTATATTTCCCACCTGTGACAGAATCCAATGATCCATGGAAGAAGGTGGACAAATCAGGTTAAAGGCACTGAACAAATCGAGACATAATTTCTTCACAGCCATCATTTGGAGCTGACGTTTATTACATATGAGGCGTGGCGCCGCTCCATCATCATCTCTCTGTTGTACTGTTACTGTACTTTATGATCTCTGTCTCTGAGCAGAGCAGTGCGAAAACATATAGAATTACTTTTAGTTCAATTTAGCGTATAAACCCAGGTGAGGTGTTACAGATGTTGGATGGAGACCCTGGCAGCTTTTCCTATTATTGCTTTTTTCCTACCACCAGGATAAAAATGAAAGCCAGATGCCAGACAATTTAGAAATTTAGCACAAAATACTTAAAAGCTGTAAGACTAATTTGTAGAGCTGAAGTTATTTATGATCTAATTCAGCAATTTGACTGCTGCTGTACATAAAATATGCTGTAGTTACAACTGCTAATCCCACATTCCTTAGTAGTTTATTAAATAAAAATGTTCATTAGCACGCCAGACCTTCATTACCATGAACTCTAATGATTAGCATTCATGGCACAATGCAAACTGTTTTATATTTAATGCCTCCAACACCAGCCCCAACTAAATGATCATCATAAATCACTGTAAGACTCACAGTCAGCATATTAAAAGGTTAAACCTGATTTACAAAAATCGTCAGAAATCTGTAAAATTATTGATTAAAATCAAAGGTTATAATACAAAGAGGCCAAATATGATTTTTTATCCTTTAAAACCTTAACATACAGTCATTGGATTCAAACATGCTTCATGTAACAGAGATTTTCTAAAGAATTAAAACTCACCTAAATTGCGGGTTTTAATGTCTAAGGTTTGAGAATCCTTGTATGCTGTCGCTCTGCTAAAACTCTGTTCGAGGCGACCCCATAAGGGCAAGTCCTCATGTGGATCGATGTTTTTAAATGTTTTTATTTTTACTTTTAATAATGCTTTTATCTGTTCTTAATCTTTCTAAAAATCTCTGTCTCTTTCTGTTTTTATTTTTATTTTAAATTGTGTAAAGCACTTTGAAATGCCTTGCTGCTGAAATGTGCTATACAAATAAAATTTGATTGACTGATTGATTGATTGATTGACCTGTAGGCTGGAAGCGTCTTCATGCCGTAGGTCAGAGCCTCCTCCCACTGCCCCAGCTGGACAGCAGCATCTAAAGCCATGTCTGTGACCCTCAGCTTGTACAGATTTTCATCAGGAAGTTCAGCTCCAGCAGCTGACAGGAGATTAGTGCAGCTCTCCAACAACGCCGGCCAATCTACAAGGACAAGAACTAAGGAAGAGGAACAACAATCCCCAAAGAAAGTCTACAGTACTTCTGAAAATGGCCACATAGATGTACAAATGTCGTTTTATGCAAATATGTCTGCATGCCTTATGTGTTGATTTACAGATACAAGAGAAAAGTCACACACTTCATTTGCTATTATTTAAAAAAATTTCAAGATATACAAATATTTACAACCCAACGAACATTTGAATATGATTTATGATTGTGGCGAGTTAGTCATGTTAAGCTTTCATATTGACTACAAAATGTTTCTAAAACGCTAACATGATCAAACATTGTAATTACTGTAAAGTGACCAGATGTCTACAAAGAATAATCATCCAGACTCGATAACAGTTACTGGGAATCCGACGTTTCTGTGCTGGAAAATGGAGGGAAAGGATACTGGACTCGTTTTTCAGTCCTTCCAGTCTCGGTAGCGCCACCTTCAGCTGCTGCCACTTTTCTTCTTCCCCTGACAGCACGAATCCCTCCTGAATCACAGGACAACAATATAAAAACCAACCAGATATCTTGGTATGGAACCATCTTAGAGGTCGCCACAAACTCACTAACCACCAAAGAAAAAAAAAGGTAAAAACAGGAAATTGGATCAGTTTAAGTTGTATATTTCTGGGGCTAATAATCAGAGTGCTGAGGAAAAGTTTTCATACTGTCAACTTTTCACATTTTCCCACGTTACACCAACTTCAGTGTATTTTATTGGGATTTTATGTGATGAAACGACACAAAGAAGCACATGGTTGTAAAGTGGAGGGAAAACAGGCATTATTTTTCAGATTTTTTCATTTATTTTACATTCATTTGTTTTTGGTCCCATAGAGTCAATACTTTGCTGAACCATATTTTGTCGTCTCTTCCGGAAAGTTTCCATCGACTTCGCAAAACAAGAAATTGAAATTTCTTCCAAGCTTATAGCTGCAAACATTAATTATCCAAATCCTCTGGTTAAAGAGAGAAAAAAAACAGAAATGTACATCAAATTTTGTGGTTGCAATGAAACAAATTGCGGCAAAGTTCAAGATGTAGTCAAGGCACTTTAAATAACAAATTCCAAACTTAACTTCATGCCAAATATTTTACTAAATCCTACTGCCATATCGGTTAAATCATTTCAAAACAATGTCATTTTTATTGTAATATGTTCTTACAAAAGCACTCCTCTGCCTTCATGTCGACTATGCTGCCATGATAACTTCAGGTCACGACTGTGCAACCGGTTGTCAGATTAAAGCAACTGAAATAACACACAGCGTCTGTGTTGCACTACAACAAAGGGTTAGTTGAATAAAATAAAGCCATTGTAGCAGAACCCAACCGACTCACACACACAAGAATAAAGGGGCAAAGCACTTCTTGTGTATGGGAAATGTCATTTAAATCCTACAATAGAGACATCAAAGGCAAAAGTGCAGGCAGAAACAAAAAGAGAAAGAGTGGGAGAAAGTAAACAGGCAGAGTTGGACGGAAATGCTGCGAAATCAGGGCAGGAAGACGGAACAGGCATAGATGGATGGAAAAGAAAAGTGCAGCTGAAAGACAAGATAATTTTCTCATTTTTCAGTAGGTGGCCAGGCAGACAGAGGGAGGGCGTAGAGAGGTGGAGCGTGACAGAGTGACAGAGAAGAAGAGGAGGACAGCAGGAGATAAGAAAGCATGTCAGAGTGAAGGAGGGAAGAGGAGAGGAGGACAGGAGAGGGTACACCGAGACACGTTGTGCACCGATATGCTGTCTGAGCAGCAGAGTAAATGTGTGTGAAGGCAGGAGACAGAGGGCGGAGGAACACACACATGGGGGTGTTTTAACTTCTGAGAACATTTAGTCCATCCATTTAATCAATATATCATCATCATCAGGTTTAGTTCAGCTGAAAAAAACAAAACAAAACAATTGGGACCGGACGATGTGGCTGAAAAACCTATCATGATACAGTATAAGCCTTTCATTTCGGTCGATATTGAGAATTATTAATTAGGTATTTTTTTATATTAAACATCTAAAATCCTGCCAAACTGACCCTGTCTCTTTTATCCGCAGTTTTCACTCCACTCCTTTGTTTTGTTTTTAAGCAGTTATGAGTCACGGTGGCAAAACCTTAACCTGCTGCTTTGACAGGTACGCAACATGTTGTTGCTAGGTAACAAAGAATGAGCGAGTTGCTAGGTAACCAGAGAGCGAGTGAGTTAGTTGATTCCACCGTCCTTGTTTAAGCTGTATCCGTTCATCTTGTTCACGTGTCTATACATTGTTACCAATTTATTGTCCATAACAATATCATTATCATTTGTGGAGATTTAAAAGAGAAACTTTTTTTTTCTTTTTAAAATACAAATGTTTGGATTCAGAGACATTAAAGTTTGGACATTTTCTCCTGTGGGAGATGAGCTCAGATCTAGAGAGAGTAAACAAAAGCACATTTTGAAAAGGTTGAAACAACACCAAGTCTCCACTACTTTTCAAGAGGTCACCAATAAAAACAATTATTGAACAGAAACAAGTAAAATCAACATACTTCCAAAGGTTTGATAGTTTGGGCAAAAATAAATACATTTTGAATGTTCTTATATTTAAAGCATGACCTTGCAGGAGGACAAAACCTGCTTTGTCTGCACAGTATGAGATATGAAGGTATTACGATTGTTTTCATTGGCATTCGGAAAAACATCTTTATGTTTCATATGTTGTTTACCTTGCTAGAAAAATGCCAAAATGTTGTGCTGCTGAGTTTTGTGGGAGCATTAAAGAATATTGTGAATCTGCTTGAACCAATCGGCATCCTGTCTCCTGACAGACACAGTGCCCCCTGCTGATTCCACTACTGATTCCAGTTTTAGACTCGAGATTCGCCATAAATCCATGCTATGCTGACAAACACATTGCAACTATTGGTAAAAACTATTTGTAATGTCTTCCTCCATTAGGTAGAAAGGACTCATGAGGCATGTTGACACAAAGTTGCCTTAACAGGACAAAAGACCCTATTCTCTTTCACATTATTGATTTTTGCAGCATCATTCTCCTATGTTGCCAGTTAAAAGCTGCATATATGTCTGATATTCCCATTAAAAAGGTATTTTTAAAACAGTAAATGTCCTATTTGCGACAAATGTGCATCAGACACTGCAAATCCATATATGGAACTAACTTCCTGTTTTGACTACAAAGGTTGTTACTTTTCAGCTAAACAAAACAATAGCAAGGTCAGTTATCATTTATTTATGTTTTGTAATGTAATATTTATGGGTTTCAAAGCTCTAAAATACATTTGCCACACAAAACAATATGAAACAATCTTCAATGGATTGTGCTCTAATGCAGGTCTTGAATCAAGGCAAGTTTATTTTTATAGCACATTTTAGCAACAAGGCAATTCAAGGAAACAATAACATAAACAACAAAAACAATATTTTTTGTTGCTTATGTGGATAAAATAAAGGAAATTAGTAAGTTGGAAGAACATCATTCATTTTAATGACAGGCAGTTCTAAACAAACAGGTTTTTAGCCTTCATTTAAAAGAACTTTCCAGGTGTTTTTCAGAATAACTATAGAATAAAAAAGCAGCAAAAAATAAATAAAATAAAATAAAATAAAAATCCATGCAAAACATTTCTATAAAGATTCAGCCACACAAACAAATTACTGCTTTCTCTGATTTGTTTTATGAATACAGTGATTTTTGTTTTATTTTAATGCAATGACATAACATTTATTTGGACTGAGGATAAAAATAGTAAAATATTTCCAGTAATTTTAAAGGCTTCTGTTCATCCTCACCTCTTTTTTTGAGTTGCATCTCTGGCAGTGGCAGACGAAGTGGTACTGCTCCTCCAGCTGCTTCTGCCGCTCTTCAGTCAGGGACAAAGTCTCAATATAACTTATCGTTAACTAGACACAGGAGAGAACATGACACTCAAAGTCACACTTTTTTGAATGTGAAAGCGAAAGTGTCTGCTTTCATTGCACTTTTGAATATTTTGTTATAATGCAGAGCACAATTAAGTGTGATTCTGTGAAGATGGATAAAAAAAAACAGATGAATTTGAGTGAAACTGTGCATGGATGAATTTTTTGCTGTGGCACTATGTGTGTGGATGTGTGAGAGTCTAAGTCCAGATGGCAGAGATGAATCTCATTATATTTAGTCACAATGCATCTCATTACACAGTCACAAGGGATGATGGGGAAAAAAATGGAGAAACACAGCCGTGTTAGAAGCCGTCGTCCTGCTTGTGCTACAGAGATGTTTCACTAGGATTAATAAAGTTTATTGTACTTCTATTGATATTTTTTAGTACCTATGCAATAAAATTCAGTTTATGTGGATTCAGTGGATGTTATTTTCAGATGATGCATCATTAAAAAAAAATAAAAATTGGGAAAACAGTAAATGAAATATAATAAATGTTGCTATAGAGAGAAAACGTAAAAGAAGAATCTTGTTCCACGTTGTTAATGGTGTAAATATAGAGGTTGAACTTTCTTCGCCTTACCTCGTCTTTAGGGCGAATGTCCTGGACGGCTCGGAGCTGCAGCCGCTCACCCTCAAACACCATCACACAGTTTGGCCGACAGTCATGATTCAACAGGGATAAACTGAGACAGACGAGGAGGAGGAGGAGGAGGAGGAGAGAGGATAGCAGAGCAAGAGGAGCAGGTAAAACAGGAGGAAGATCGCAAAAGAGCAATAAAGAAAAAGGAAAAAGTTGGGGGAAAGAGGAGCAGGAGGAAGGGTCAGAAAAAATACGTAAATTGTGTTGGTAACACTTTATTTGAAAGGGGGTGAAAAAGACTGACATGACACTGTCATAAACTTGACATAACATTTGTCATGAACATGACTAAACCTTCATGAATATTTATGACTGTTGTGATAAAGCGTCATTCAGTAAATTATGACACTTTTAATACAAAGTTGGCATTATTCAAAATGTCTTTGTTATGACAACTTGACATTAACCAATTGTTACTGTTTAAACGTTACCTTTAATAACATAAAGTTACCTAATTTTTAAAGTGCAATCAGTAATACTTTTATAACAAAAATGTATGATTTCTTGGTTATGATTTCTTGGTTAATGTCAAGTTGTCATTACAAAGACATTTTGAATAATGTCAACTTTGTATTAAAAGTGTCATAATTTACCGAATGATGCTTTATCACAACAGTCATAAATATTCATGAAGGTTTATTCATGTTCATGACAAATGTTATGTCAAGTTTATGACAGTGTCATGTCAGTCTTTTTCACCCCCTTCAAATAAAGTGTTACCTTTATGTTGTTTAACTTAGAAATTTTACATTTTCTGTCTAACAAAATTAAATAATTTACAACTGCAGTTCATAATGTCTTGTCATCAAACTAGAAACCATTTAACTGACAGACTTCAGTCTAAAAATACAAAGACTAAAAGCCTGAACCGATTTTACATAGGCTCAGTAGATTGGCGACTAAAAACAAATTTATTTTTTTTTTTTAAAACATACATCCTACAGAGAGAAAATATACTGTATATTTAATTCATACATGTTGACTTAAAAGGGACGCAGTTCTGGTCATATGTTTACATACATTCATTTGGAAAACATTTATATTTTTTTAATCAATTTTGGGCCTGGAGTGATCACTTAAATTGTTCTGTCCGTTATTACACAACATGCAACTGCAATACACTTTTGAAACCAGAACTTGCTGCTGAAGTCTAAAGTTATCATTAAATTTCTTTGAAATAGTATGACGAAATAAATACATAAACCTCAACTAACATTCGGTTAAACGTCGACGTTGCTGAGAAACCACAGGCTTTTAGTAAACATATAAAGTGAAAGATGCTGGAACATCACTGTCACTGAATGAATTAAAATGAGTTTATGATCGGCCTGTATGGAGGGTTAAACCAATTAAAAAAAAACTCCTGCTACTTTATCAGCACCTTCTAACTAACAAAAATCCTCTATCATTTACCAGCTGAATGCCTTCTGGAGAAATGTTTATGGTGAGGAGACAAAGAAAAAAATTAAAGAAAATGATAATAACTTTAAACTTCTGAATCCAATTCTCTGTTTTTAAAATCATTAGAGTTGTGAAATGTACTTTCATTTTTACCTCTAGAGTAGAATGGTTTAAATAAACTATCAAAAAGACCACAATTATTATAAGCAGATACAAACTGTACAATACATGAGATTAAAAAATTATACTTAAAACGTATACAATAGCAACTATAGGGAGAAAACAAGCAGCAACTTTCAAAAAATAAAGTGAAAGTACAGAAACTTCACTAAATACATATTAAGACATAATTAAAAATAGAATAGTTGAAACTTACAGAGAATACAGCTTAGAGAAATACATAAATTTTACTGCATCAAGGATATCTCATTAAAATTTGTCTATGAGTCATTATTTATACCCACTGGGAAGCCAGGTCTTAATATTTTCCCTTTTGGATGAAAAAGTGGGTGTATTTCAGCATTTATTTTAAATATATATTTTAAACTAGAAATAAGAGCATTTTCAAACAGATTTCTTTAAAACTTTAACTTATAATTAAAATTCCCATGAACAGAATATCAAAAGGCTGTTTCACTGCTTCAGTCAGCTAAAGTAGGTCTGCTCTGATTAACCATTAAATGTTTTAACAAATAAATGGTTTAACATTTCAGTGGAGAAGCTTAACATTTTCTTAATTGTACCATAAAAGGAGAAATGCAAGTTTGACACTGGATTTATAAAAATCCTTAAAAAAAGTGACTCCTAAATCAAACAGAAGCACAGAGTGATAAATTAAGCCCTCTGCTTCTGTCACAACAAATCCCACTCTTTATTTCTTCCTGTCAGACTTCCTGCATCTCACAGACAAACAAAAACAACAATAGATTCTCAGCCTGTGTCAAAACAAGTTTATTTCATTTCCCAGACCTATATTCTAGTGATATCTTTCTTCTTTTGACAGCAATTATGGGATTTCCATCAGCATTTCTGATTCAGATAGTAAGGCTGACAGTTATCAAAGGTTCATAAAAAATGTGGTTTATTTTAATGTCTTTAAAATGCATGGTTTGCCCAATTTTTATTTTTTGTACACATTCTGTTTGATTCAATAAAAAAAGGATTTAAAAACATTTTTAAAATGAACTTCTCAGAGGTGATTTTTGTTTTGTTTTTGTTGGTCATCTATTGACTCTTTGCTTGGTCATTCAAGGCGCCATGTTGGACGTTGGAAAGGAGCGGGAGTGAAATGTTTTACAAAAATTGTTTTTATTCATGGGTTCTACTTGTTCGAGAGGAAATAATTTGTCTCTGAGCGCAACACAAATGGTTGAGGCTCATGAATGGCGGTATCTACAAAACAGCTACCTTAGAAACCAACCCATGCCATAATTTGTTGATCAAAATTACCAATTTTGCCCGATTTCACACCACATGATTTAAAGTCATAAACAGCGTCCAGTTTACACCAAAGAAGCCTTAAAAACGTACAAAAGAGGAGATATTAAGCAGTTTTTTCCATACATGTGAGCTACCTGACGTTAGGGCACTGTTTCCATGGTTACTAACGGTTAGATGCGTATCTTCTCCTAATGCGATATTTGATATGATCTTTCTGATAATACTTAGGTATAAAATATATGATCGTTAATCTTCTAACCTTGTAAAAAGTCTTCGCTGCAAATCTACGGTTAGACCGAGAGCTGACAGTCACTGCTATCCGTCACCTCCAAACCTTTCCTCCTTAAAAAGTTACGCAATAAACTGTCATATGACCATTTTTACTGCAAAACTAACTTAATAAAAGTGATATTGGCTACCAGGTGTGCATTTTCTGACAGCCTTTACCCGAGCGCATTGGTTTTTTGACGTCCATCATGGCGGAGCGGGCCGAGTTTCAAAGAGAGTGACGTCACGTACTCAGGGTCAATAGATTATCACACATTTTTAAATTTTCATTTATCGTTTCATTATTGACTTCTGTGCTGTGTTTTATGGTTTGAAGCACTTTGACCTGCCTTGTTGCTAAAACACAAATAAGTTTTACTTGACTTGATTTTCCTATTTACACTAGTAGAACGAAATATGAAAGGAAAATCGGAACCTTATAAAGCCTATTTCATGCCACAATAGACACATACAATTTTTAGGTAAAACAAATACCCAATGTAGACTATACCAGTAGCAAAGCAAGAGTATAAAAAGCCACGTTACGGCTAGCCACTAGGGAAGCGGATTCTGGTAAAACAAATACCTAAAAATTTTATGTGTAGTTTATAGTATTTAACTATAAACTACTGGAGATACTACTGTACTTTGTGATAATATAAAATCAAAAATGTTTTCATGTATGCATTTGCATGAGATCAAAAACCTCCCTCTTAGTAGTTTATAGTTAAATACTATAAACTACTAAGAGGGAGGTTTTTTAGTTAAATACTATAAACTACTAAGAGGGAGGTTTTTGATCTCATGCAAATGCATACATGAAAACATTTTTGATTTTATATTATCACAAAGTACAGTAGTATCTCCATTCCAGCCATGAACAGATACTCTGCTGCAACTTTTAGATTTATCAATGTTTCAGCACACATGAATTATTTGCAGAAGAGGAAATTCAACCTTTTGATTCTGGCATGTCGGAGCAGAATATTTCCTAAAGTTGCTGCACAGAAAGGCTTGAATCAAGAATAAGTTTTACCTGAATTTATTCAAATAAAACAACACAGTATATAACAATGGTAGCGTTATGCAGCACCTCAATCAACAGAAAGTGTCAACAATCCTAACCATAAACCTCAAGTAAAAGTCTGGAAATGGGCATTTACTCAGCTGTAAATCTGTACCTGATGAGCATATCTCCGGCAGCTTGACGAGAATTTAACTCTTATTAAGAAGCCCCCAGCACAACGTGAAAAAAGACATTTAATATCGCTGCACACATGGCTGGGAAAAAACACTGAAGGGGTCTGTGTGCCTTTCCAGCCCCTCCGTCACTGCAGCTATCGTTTATCATGTTCAGTGAAACAATGGGTGCATGAGATTAAGAATGCGTGTTCAGCCTTTGCAAAACCATCAATAACGCCCCTGGCTTTACTCTACAGTGGAGAAGTTGCAGGTTGAATATCAACTAGACATCAAGCCCTCTGAAAATGCTTTTATCCTGAAGGGGAGCAGCTTATTAGCATGCTAATTAGATTAATTGACTAACGACTCACATAAACGGTATCTGTGAAAGCAAATGTTGCTGTGTAGCCGGTTGGAGAGTGAGAATATGAGACATACATCGGATTCTTATCAGGAAAACATACAGAGAACTGCAACGTTATTTAAAATACAAGCCTTTTATCAGGAGTGGAGACCGCCAGCCCTTGAGGTCGGTTTTAGATGTTCCCGTGCTCTAATGCTCAGGACTTAAAGGCTGCATCATTAGCAGGTTTCTGCAGAGTGGATTCACAGGGTTTAACTCACGAGTTCACAAGTTAAGGCAGACTCACTTTATCTTCATTTATTTTAAGTTTATTAAGTAATTTAAACAGAGTTAAGACACATGCAACACTTGCAGGACCAAGATAGCCCACATCTATTTTAAATATGTTAAAACCTCAAAAGTTCTAGAAAATCTGAATTACAGCTGTTACATTTTGTTATAAAGTGGTATATTTCAGATATATCTTTAATTACTTTTATTTTTGAGAGTCATGATTCAAAATGCTAATTTATCAATTTGTCCAGTTTCCCATTTAATCTCTTCCTACTTCCTATTTGTACTCTCAAGTTACCGTTTTACTCCCAAATATTAAAACTGCACAATTTCTGTTTATTTCACGTTGTTTTTAGCTAAGAACGGAAACACACCTTTAGTCCCAATAAAAACTCAAGAGTTTTTAGATCACATGTTCAGTGTGATAACTGGCCCGGAAGCAATACTGGGAATAAAATTTTCCAGAAGTAAACCAAAGGCGAAAAAGTAGTTTTTGAAGTACAACAAAGCCAGAATACAGAAATAAAGAGACTAGCTAAACTGAGGTGCAGCCGTGGAAGAATAATCCCCCGACTTTCTTTAGCAAACCCACGGTTGCTAGGCAACCTAAAATACGAATAGACAGGGGAGCATCCTGCAAACGAGTCCATCATTAATGGATGAGTAGCAGCACAAATCACATCCAGACAAGCGGCTTGGCTGAGCTTCACTGATGCCACTGCGACCATCTGACATCTCAACGCCGGCCAGATAAACTGGCTGGGATACCTGCGGCGTCAGTGACCACTGGTGTGTGTGTCCGTGTGTGTGTGTGTGTATAGCAGCACTAACAGCATGTACATCCACGGGCCAAATCCCACCCCGTTCACCCAGGAAGCAATGGAAGGGATTACCGAGCATATCGGCTTGCTGTGTGTGTTTGTGCACGGATCTTTCACTTTCACAGTCCAGACAACAACCGTTTCATCATTCACACAACACTTCCAGTCAAATCTAATTTTCCCTCAAAAGACGCTGGCTCCTGTCCCCCAAACTGTGTGATGATATTCCTCCAGGTTTTCACCTAACAAGGGGTAAAAAAAAAAAAAAAATCAAGTCTTCTTTTCCCTCCCTTTGCTTCTGACTTCAAAGAAGTGTCAGGACAGAGCGGGAAGCGCTGCGAGGGCTTTGAACGTGCACCGCGGTGAAGGACTGATGGGGCGAAAACTGCATCTCCAAGCTGCATTTTAATCTAGTCAAAGTTACAAGACTGGGCGAGGCGAGCTATACTAAAACTAATTAAAAAAAATTTCAGTTCTGTGGGCTTCAAACCCTGATATTATTGCATATGCAAAAGTAAAAAAAAAGTGTTACCTTGGATAAAGACCCACTCCAACCTCCTGCAGCTCCCCATCACTGATGGTGAAACAATTACACGTCACCTTAGGAAGAAATCAGAGATACATAGGATGAAACAAAGGAGAAAAGTGATTATCAGCTACTTCAGGGTATCAAAAATAACTTTAATCTTTTGTTTTTCTCACATAGACTGGCACTGGCATACAGATTTGCAGGTGTTCAGGTTATTTCTGAGTAGCAAAAGAAAGCTTTTTCTCTACAAATTGCAAAATCTTACAAACTAGTTTTGTGAAAGTGAAAATATCTCACACTTTGAATAAGAAAAAGAAACAAACTAACTTACAAGAAACTTTACAGCAAGATACTGTACAAGTCAATAATTAGTAATATTGACTAAAAGGTACTAGTTCCAATGGCAGTTTATTTCACTTGTGACATGGGAAAAATGTCTGGTTGTAAGTGAAAAGGAATATAAAATAAGGAATTATTGACTAAAAACAAGTTCTTATTTTTTGATGAAATCTTACTTTTAAGTTAGCTTTGTCTTATTTCAAGCATACTTATACACAGTCCAGTCACATTAATGTGACCACCACGTACTTTCCACTTCAGAGTTAAATAACCAATCACAGAAGGCAGGTGGCAGCACAGTGCAGTTGAGCGTATATAAAGGGTGTGTGTGGGCTTCGGAAAACATTTCAATCGTTGGCGTAATGCAGAAACGAAGCGATTTATCCGACGTCCAAAAGGGCATGATCATTGGCTTTCGGGCCAAGGGTGGAAGCATTTCCGAAACGGCTGAGTTTGTGAACTGTTCGCGTGCCGCCGTGGTAAAAGTGTACCGTGCATGGCAAAATGGGACTGTCCAAAATCAACGACGTGGCAAATGTGGTGCACCACGGGCCATAGATGACAGAGGCGAACGACGGTTGCGGAGATGCGTTCGGGCAGATAGACGGGCTACCGTTGAGCAACTGACCACTAAAATGAACCAAGGGGCTACCACAAGTGTCTCCCAAACCACTATTCAGCGAACATTGCTGCGTCTGGGCCTCCGAAGCGGACGCCTGGTTCGTGCACCTATGCTGACTGGTGTTCATCGACGACGAAGGCTAGAATTTGCACGCCAGTACAGCAGCTGGACGTCCACTGAGTGGCGACAGGTAGCGTTTTCAGATGAATCGCGTTTTATGCTCCATCGGACAGATGGACGTTGGCGTATAAGGCGTGAAACCTCTGAAAGGAACCACCCTGCAACCATTGCAGGAACGGTCCAAGCTGGAGGCGGGAGCATTATGGTCTGGGGAATGTTTTCCTGGCATTCTCTGGGTTCACTGATTATTGTGGAAGGCACGATGGATCAATACAAGTACGCATCTGTCCTTGCGGACCATGTCCACCCCTACATGCGCATTGTTTTTCCTCAGGATGATGGCATCTTCCAGCAGGACAATGCGAGGTGCCATACAGCTGCCAGTGTACGTGCGTGGTTCGAAGAGCACCAGGATGAGTTTACCGTCCTCCCCTGGCCAGCAAACTCACCTGACTTAAACCCAATCGAGCATCTGTGGGACCATCTCGATCGAGTTGTTCGCGCCATGGATCCTCAACCGCGTAATCTAGCGCAGCTGGCCACGGCATTAGAGTCGGCATGGCTCAACATCCCAGAGAAGATCTTCAGGGACCTAAGTGACTCTCTTCCTGCACGTCTCGTAGCAGTTCGCTCTGCGAAAGGTGGTTATTCTGGCTTTCGACAGATGGTCACATTAATGTGACTGGACTGTGTATGTTTGCACTAGAAACAACCACACATACTTGTTCTTGCAGTGTTTAGAAACAAAACAAAGAATAACAGCACAATTTTTCATCAGCTATGCTAATAAAAGGTATTTTAGTAATTGGACAACCATGCATGTCAAAGGGGAAAACGGTCCAGAAATTAGAATAAATAACAAAAACTATAAATACACCTTTGAGGTTAAAAAAAGTAAACTTATTTACTCAGGGCATTGCAATAAGAAAAACAGAAAAATAAATCTTATGTAAGAGTGTGGAACATTTTATAGGAATGGCAGATTATTTCAGCACAAATCCAGCCAGAAAATCTAGTTAAAGTCTAATAAACTACATTAGCTTCATCTGGTTAAGCTCGTCTAATTCAGGATGATTCTTATTGTCTGGGGGAAAACAGAGCCTGCTCTGTCTGGAAATTTGATTCCTGTGGAAACATTTTGTTGGTTTTACATAACAAATATATTTCTGAACAAACACAATTCAAGCTCCCTGAGTCACTTATTTGTAGAAACACATTTCGATGTAATTACAGCCATGAGCACCAGATACTTATTCTTCTTTGGAAAGCAGCTCAAGCTCCGTCAGATTGGATCTGTGAACATCACGTTTAAAGTCTTACGAAAGAATCACGATTGGATTTAGTTCCTGACTTTGACTGGTCCATTGTTACACATGGATCTAAACCATCCATGTATTGACCTTGTTCGACTTAGTCACTTAATCATTGGCGACGCCATGATGGACGTTGGAAGTGAGGGACAGGAGTATTGTACAGAGCAACTGAAATTGTTTTACCAAGTTGTATTGCCTGTTTATTTATGGTTTCTACTTGTTCGAGTCGAGGTAATTTGTCTGTAAAAGTAACACCCCTGGCGATATTTACAAAGGTTGCAAATAGCTAGCTTAGAAACCCACACATCACACCTTTTTCCTTTGACGTTGATCAAATTACAGCCTTTGCCTGAATTTCCATATGATTTATATCACTGTCATAAACAGTGTTTCACCTTATACCAGAGCAGACCTAAAAACGTACAAAAGACGAGATGCTAACCAGTTTTTTTCCATACATGCTAGGCTACATAATGATGCCGTATCTCCATGGTTACCAATGGTTAGACGCGTACCTTCTCCATAATGCAATTTTCCATATCTTTCTAATCACATTACTTATGTGCTTATGACATATATCAACAAAGTATATGAACGCTAATCTTCTTATCTTGTAAAAAGTGTTCGCTGCAAATCTGCAATTAGACCGAGGGCTGACAGTCATTATGACTAACGGCTGCTATCAGACACCGCCATATTTTTCCTCGTTAATAATGAAGCAATAAAATGTCAAAAAAGTTGGGATTAAATACCAGTCAGCTGGTTGTTCAACAACAATTAAATAAATTTTTTGAAAATGGTTTCTTCTGCTGAGCTGTTAGCAATCCATGCATACACAATCACAATAATTTGGCCTTTTTGAATTCGGCACATAAAAGTGAACCAAAGTATAACAAAATCAAAACTACTCCTATAATTGGTAAAAACTGAACAAGAGCTAAACAAGATTTAACTAATAAAAACTAGCAAACATTCTCTAAAAATGAATTAAAACGGAATTAGACAAAAAAAGCACAACAATATAAAACTAAGCTATAATGAAAAACCCAAAACTATTACAACCCTGGTCTTTCTACGCAGATCCAGTTGTTTATATGGGCTGTACAATCTCAAACATTAAATAACATCAAACTTCTAGTTTACTCTTACAGTCAGCAGAACCTAACACATAAAGTGAAGTTACAAAGAGAAAGTTTAAAATAAATAAGTGAAAAAATAAACCCACTATCGTTTATTTTCATGCTTTTCTGTCTTTCAGTAGGTTTAACATTGAAACTTTGGCTACATTAGTATTCACTCAACATTCACACTGACAGATAAAGAGAAAAATGCAGACATTCAGTGGGAGGATTAGGATTTACAGTGAACTACCGACAAATGTTTTCCACTCTGGCTCATTTTCACATCAAAACCAAAAGTCATCCGATGAGCTGATGTAAATCTGCAGCTGTAGCAAACATAAGTTTGCTCAGACCCCAGGGGAGCCAAGAAGTTTTCACTCAACTTATTCAAAGTTTGACTGAATCCTTCACTTTCCCCACCCACTTCACTGCTATGCAGTTTTTCACTCAGATATTCATCATATGTGTCAAAAAAAAGAAGGAAAGACAATGCTAGGAGATAGATCAAATATTGTTACAGTACAGCAACCAGGATTAACCAAAAAAAAAGTTTTATTTAAAGTTTTTATTTGCTGAAGCTTAAAACATCAATTACATTTACAGTCAGGCCTCAAGAAATAACCAGAGAGGCTCCAACTGGAAAAGTACTGCAACAAATTAAACTTACCCAACTCAAATTGGACTAATGAGGAACTACTTCCTCCTTAAACATCAACGTTAAGACACATCCTCGGGTGATGGAAAACATGCAGCTCTCTTTTAGAACAATCAAATTATCAGGCTGCATGGAGTAAACAAAATAATTTAAGACTGCTGGGATTATTAGCATAAAAACCAACAGTAGGGTTACAGTTGCAAAAAAATCCTAAATGGCGAAACCTAAGCTAGAAATAAAATCAATAGAAGAATAAGAAGTGTTTCCACACTTTAACAAAGAAACTAAAGAATTACACATCCTGAGCGGTCGCATCCAATAGAGCTACTTTTGATTTGTAGAAGTGAAAGTCTATGAAACACAACTTTATGTGATGTAATAATAGAGTTATTTTCTGTTAGTTTTAATTTAGACAGTTATTTACATAAAAGTTTATTAGGTCTCAAACAATTAATCAGATTAACTATGATGAATACATTATTGAAATAATCATCAACTAATTTAGTTACTTATTAATTGTTACCTGGAGTACACAAACTCAAAAAATGCCATTTCGTGACATATTTGAGGCAATAATTAAACCAAAATTGTACAAAATAAACATGCATTTAAGATAAAACACTTTTGTCTGTACATCTTACCCAAAAGTCCTCAAGTGGCATAATTTTAGCTTCACCCAGTTCAAATGAAATGAATGAATATTTTTCTTGATTAAACAAGAATTGAGCTGTTGTTCTTTTAATGTATTTCTAAATCTGTAGAATGTGGCAAGTTTTCATCAAATTAATCAATTACTTATCAGAATAATCAATGGAATGACTAAATTACTAAAATAATCATTAGCTGCAGTCCTAATAGTTATTAACACTGGCGTCATTGTTGGACCTTTACAGATAATTTCTGTCATTCGGTGACATTTGCTCAGCATACAACAGTCTTAAAAAATGACTGACTTAATATGAGCTCCCCCAAATTTTCTCCATCAAATCAAGTCTGCTTCTTACTAGAAAGTTAGCTTCTTAAATATCTTTCTTTAATCTTGTTATTCTGCATTCAAAGAGGGTCAAACATTAACTCGACCTAAGCAGCAAATGTCTCCCGAGTGAAACTGTTTCATTATTTTAATTTTTACCGTTTTGTTTCCTGATAAAACTGTAAAATTATTCACATTGTGACATGATATAGCAAATGCTGAGGTATGTCCAAGATCATCCCGAACATTTTCAACACATTTACAACAGGAGTTCATCACTTCAGTGATGAATGTCCTTCTACCTATAACAAATCTCTTGTGCACCTGATGGAAAATCAAGTCAAAAAAACTCATTAAACCTTTTTATGTGTTGTGGACATAAATTTCACATTTCTCTATAGAAGCTTAAAGGACAACAGAAAACTGTCCATTTATAACAACAGCCTTAGCAGATATAAATAAAATCATTTTTGGTGAATTTATTTTCCTTTACACAGAACAACAGAACCTGGTTTGCTTTAGTGAAATCAAGCCATGGCACATTTTACTGACGCATTCATCAAAATATCCTCTGAATTGAAGAGGTCAAACAATACACATCGCCCATCTGTAACCATGGTGACGGCCATTTCCTTCAAGCACTACGAGCCAGCAACAGTTTACCTGTTTATTTATAACCTGCCTGTTAATAATGAGAGACTTGTGCAGATGTGAAGGAGTTCACATGAGGTGAATCTGGTGCAGTGTTGGGGAGAGCAAAGAGGAAAGAGTCTGAAGTCTATCCGTCTCAACTGAATTAAACGCTACATAATTAAATAAGAAAATCTCTGCAGAAAGTAAAAGTGGGTCCTTAGCAAGGATGACAATCCAACAATAACAAAGTTACAGAGGAGAATTTTCCATTACTGCATCTGAATAAAAGACGCCAATGCAATCCTCTCACCGCATTAACGGTTTTCTTCAAAAATGCTCTCGACAGCATCGGTCTCGGCACCCATTCATTTGTTTGCTTAGTTGTCTCTCAGCCTGTCATAAACAATATTCATGGTGATTAGCTGTGGATGAAAGTTGGAGACATTAAAAACGTGAGCGACAGGAACAAAGGCAGGCGAACCGGAGTGGAGTGTGGAGAGCAGGCGAGTGATGTGGAGAATAAGATCAAACATGTCAAATCCTGTGAAGGCAAAAAGGGAAAAAACAAACTGAAAATGTCATTTATAGACTCCACAGAATGTCTAGCAGCATATAGCATCTCTCTAAAGTCTACAAATTACTGTTAAAATCTCAAAAATCCTCTCAAAACTTTTGCAATGTTGTTTAAATAAATGCAAGAATCTACTTTCAAAGAAATGTCTTTTAATTACATTTTTGGCAAAATAGTCAAACCTTTTATGAAACATTAAAAGCTATAGACTCCTAATTATATGTTTACCTTCTTCCTCGATAGTAATAAAGAAACTAAAATGGCTGCACAAACAGCTCATATTAGAATCCAATCAGATTGAGAATTGCAGTGCAGGGTGTAAAAAAATACCTAGAAGACTATTTGAAGCCATTTTTTACCCATAAAAATTGCCTAAGGGGTTCAAAGCAGTGGATAGGATTCGAGGACAGTGATAACCAAAGTAGTCATCCAATATTGATGATGTGTTGGGTCGGTTTGCTTTTGTCCTGTCTAGCCAGTTAAAAAAAAATAAAACTTTTGACTGGAAGGTTTAACTTTAAGGTAGCTGGAATTGGTTCAATTACTGTCACTCTAGGAAAACTACAAAGACCATCAGACAAAATCAAAGGCAGAGTGTCTGAGCATGTGTGTGTGTGTTCTTTGATAAAGTATTCATGACCTAATCACAGTACTTTCATCTCTCCATAGACAGGCAGAAAAACATAAAAAAACACAAGGCTAAACATCATTTTCTCACTGAGTTTGCCTGCATGGATGCCACCCGTTAAAGTGTGGATCAAGTTTAAGGAGGTGGTTTGTTTGTTTTTTTATTTATACGCCAACAGTAGACATTCGAGAACTAACAAAAATGAACATATGTATTATATCATATTCTCAAAGATATTGATCTTAATTATGCAGAGCGGTGACTTTAATCACTTTAATTTCTCCCTCAAGTGAACTTTGAGGGTTTTTTTAACCTGTTCGCCTCAGGTCCAGTAGGTTGACTTTCACAACAGGTTCATTGTATTTATCCTAATCAGACAGGAAATCGTGTTGGTGGCTAGCATTCCTCCTGCAGCAACAGGAAGAGGGGAGGAGCTAACTGTCACTGGTTGCCACGGTAACCACCAACCGCCAAGGGCAACGTTACACAACTTATATAGTGATAAATGTCGGGAGAAGATACCGCCATTTTGTTGCTTAAAGAATACATAAACCAATCTTAACTGTTCTTTTTTTAAAAAAAAAAAACAAAAAAAAAACACGTCAAATACAAAACGCAGCAGACCTGAATTCTGTTCTCAGTTTTAATAAAAACTCAGTTTTCCTCTGTTTAAAACATAGAAACTATTATAATTAAGAACAGTTCTTGATTTTTTAAAATTATTATTATTAGGCACTGATTAGTGATCAGAAAAATTGATCTAACTCTGGGGAGTTAGAAAATAAAATCCTTCACCACGGCTCTTAATCAGTGCTCTACAGTGGTTGTATTCAGCTGAACAGCACACCATCAGGGCTCGAAAATAATTTTAATTTTATCAAGTTTAAATGCACAATGGTCTGTTACAGCACCTTAGTGTGTCCAATCAGAAGGAAAAACACTTTAAATTTCAAAATCCTGCTATGTGTAACCACTATATACTCTTTTAGTCTGAGAAGGCCACATGCATCCCACAAACACCCTTTACCTTTGTGTTTAAATTTAGCCACAGTATGGTTTTAAGCTTTCATAAGCACATGTTTACTTATGCATGAATTGTTTCTCTGAAGCTCTAAACCTTTAAAACCGATTAAGTCCATCCATTTTCTGTTTCCACTTAATCCTGTTAGGAGGCTACAGACCATTCCTGCAGTCAAAGGGAGAGAGGCAAAGTGCATCCTGAACAGTTTTCAGTCAACAGAGATAAAACATACACTTATAAAACCAACTTAACAGTGCAAATTAAACTTACATGCATGTCTTTAAACACCAGAAGGGAATATGAACATATCTTTATGCACATGTTATGGTTATTTAGTTATTAATATGCTCTCTGATTTGAGCTTAATGAGGCTGTTTTAAGACAATAAGGGAAACTTAATAGAGATAACTCCATCTAAAAGCAATGAAAAGGCTTTCAGTAATGACTCCTGACAGATTTAAGAAAACATTTGAAACATCATGCTCTAAAGAAATGAGAAATCTCTCCTCAGAGACACAATCTGACCATATGCTGTGTTTCTAAAGGTTTGAGGAATCATAAAAATGTCTTCTGGTAAATGTAAGATGGACCTTTGTGTCCTTTCTGCACAGCAGTGGTTTTGCCTTTGAGCTTCCTCGTATATGCCATTCTGGAAAACGTTTTGTTGTTAAATTAGGACTTGGAAATAAATCAATAATATAAATCTCAATTAACATATGCTCAACAGCTAAAGGCAACACATCCGATTAAATGTTGATAATTGCACTGAACTCTGATTCAGAGCCACACAGTATTCTGGTAAATGTAGGCAGAGGAAAGGTTTTTTTCATCTTAGTATGTTAAATAAAACAAAGCTAACTTACAAGTAACTTTTCAGCACAATATAAGAACTTGTTTTATTCAATAATTCCTTAAAAAAACTAGATCTACTGGCAGATTATTTCACTTATAGCGTTGGAAAAATGTTTTTTTCTACAAGTGAAATAATCTGTCAGTGGACTAGAAAAGCTACTTGTAAGTTAGCTTTGTCGTGTTTCTAGTGGACTAAAACGTTTGCTCTAGAAATGAGACCAAAAATACTTGGTAAGATTTTGTTTTTTTGCAGCTGCTGGTCATCCTCCTCAGTAATATTAACGTCAGAGATATTTGTTACACACAAGTTGCAGCTTGAAAAAAAAATAATAATAGATGTCTGTCTCCCAGCAACCAGCAGTAAAACTGAAAGTTATTAGTATTTTCCAGCCATTTTGGCCCTGTGAGCCTTATAAGCGTAGTGAGCACAAAGCACTAAAAACGTTGCTGGCAGCAGCAGCAGCAGCTTTGAAATATGTATGAAAGAGCAATAATGTGCTTTTTTGTGTAGAACAGGTGTATGCACATTGCACACATAACTAGAGGCTTTTATTTGCTGTACCGTTTCTCTGATGCACATACCTCCAGGCTATTTGTAATGAAACTTGAGAAAGACCTTGCTTCCTATACCCTTATTTCAATTCTGATTCCACATCACATCCTAGGAAAATAAGAAAAGAAATGTGTGTTTGAGTCAACTCAGCACATTTTTAGCTGATCGACTACAAAGCTACTTCACCAATTCGAGCACAAACATGCAGACGGATGGATGAAATGTGCCGTATATGGCTTTCACATGCTGGGTGTGATACGCTGCAAAATATATTATGAATAATTGAAAGTGGTGAGCTTTGTAATGTAAACACTCATTTTGTGGAATAAAAATTTCCCCTTCTGAATGGATTTTAGGTTTCTTCAGTGCAGCAACTTAATAAGGACTGCTGTGCATGTGTTGTAAAATAAATCCTGTCCAGCTTTCTGAACAGTAAAATCTTCTATGCCCATGTTTAAGCCGCTGGCCATTTGTTCCTCATTGCCCATCAGGGCAAATTTAGTAAAATAATACATTCCCAACTGAGCTGTCGAGTCCAGCAAATGTTAAATTTAGCATCTCATTATAAAGATTAAAAGTACCCTGCATTCACACTAACAGCAGTCGTGTAAAAGTATCCATGCACCTAAATCAACAAAAAAATATTTTGCATTTTATTAAAGCTATGTGATGGATCAACGCAAGCACATAACACTTTAGAAAAGATAGTCGAGCACAAATCCCTAACGTATTGTTTGTTATATTAAACAAACCTACTGAAAACCCAGTTGCATCCTTATGTAAATCTAAGCTGAGCGTAGCCCACAGCGGCGGCACATCCACTGTCACTGCTGCCTCCATACTGGCATGACCTCAGAGTTCAGTCTGGTTTCTGTTTGTTTGCACGCCGTCTCGTCCCACTCCTCCTATCCAACGACTGATTCTTGGCACAGAAACAACAAAACAACAGAGAAAGAAACAAGAAGAGAAAAACTAAGGGCAAATGGCTTCATATAGAAACAGTAAAAGATTGCAGAATGTCAATCCAGAGTTTACCTGACATGCAAATGTTAAACCGTTAGCATGACGGGTGTAAATGTTTGATAAACCAGACAAACCAAACCGGAAGGGTAAATCTACTCAAACTTTTTCCAGTTCTATGAAACAAAAGCGTCCACCTTGATGACACATGGACGACAGAAACGCTCAGCCCTGCAGAGGCACAGAGGAACTCTGTTAATAATGACAAAATGAGTGGATCACTGTTTTCACTAAGGCTCTCTTTGAGGGAAATTGTTTTTTACTGCTTGGCTGCTCTACCGTAGCCTGAATCAAAGTGTGTTTCACAGCAGAATAGTGATTCCCCTCTGAGTGAGAAGGTCAGCGCTTCTTGAAGTCCCTTCCTCCGTACATTTACTGCATCCATACGTTTTACCTAAAGCTCCCTTATTTAGCAGTGGGTGAAAACAGCAGCAGTCAAATCAATGCTGGTAAATATTTTTAATGTCAGTCACTACTTCTGTTTAATGAATGCATGAAACATTTCTATCAATTTCCTCTGCTGTATAGATGAAAAGATACTGTCTGAGGTATTCTAATTATCCATAAAGCATTATGCAATAAAGGGAGACGATCATCCAAGGACACCAAAAACCACTGAAGTATTGAAGTTATTAACAAAATTGCATTTTTTTTTTTATTTTATGGTATGATTTTTCTTTATCTTATTTAATGTTTGTTCTTTTTTTTCTACAGTGACGTGTGATGACAAAGCTGTCTGGGATCTTTTATTCTGAAATCACAAAGCCTGATGTATGGTCCTCATGGACCACTGTCCTGTTTTAGGTATGTCCTTGCCAAACAGAGTAGTTGAGTCCCAACATTCATTGTTGCTATAACTTCACTTTGGCTACATAAGACACAAATGTTCACTTAAAATTTACATTTTTAAAGGTTTAATGCACACATGATAAAGTGAGTGTTCTGTTTAAAATTCATCCATCATCTAGAAAATGTGCATCTCTCTTTCCTCTCCATTGTTTATGTTTGTGATGTAACTCCTCAAGGAAAAGGAGGAAAGCAACAATAAATGTTTTTACTGAATAAAAATGACAAATATAGTCTCCCACAGTGACCTGGATACATAACTTTAATCTGATTATTGAACTGTAAATACTAACATTTTAGAATACCTGTTACTGAAACAAGTCTCAGCACGGCCCTGTGTGAACGTGCAGCTGTGTGTACGCGAGCAGATAAAACAGACAAAGATTCCTTTTGTCCATAACAGAGTGTTCCTTATGAACTTCTTTTAACATTTCTTGTCTTTAAAGTAGCGCTTAATGACTTGGTGGAAACTCAGATAAATAGAGTTTAGTAAGTTCTTGAACCAGTTAGGCACGGGCCTTAATCAGTTTTTGTTTATGTGTGACTGTCGTCACTCTTAAATGTTGTGGATGTGTCAGCTTGCAGCCGTGTGCATATGAGCAGATAAAACAGAGAAAAGACAAAGAGTCCTTTTGTCCATAACGGAGTGTTCCTTATGAGTTTCTTGTAACATTTCTTGTCAATAAAATCACAAGATTCAGTTTCTTTTACAAAGGACATTTTAGTTACTTTAGCCTTTTTGTTTTTCACATTGTGGCATCAGGGTTTTTTCTATTTTTTATATTACTGTCTGTCTTTAACTTAATCTTTGTTAGCACATTAGCTCTACTTTACATCAACTAACGTTTAGTCACATAAAACTTTTTTTTATTAGCAGATGAATATATAATCAAGTCTCTAATTAGTCCAATCACAGACTGTTACTTGCCTGTTCGTCTTGTTACTCCAGGCCACTGCCCTTCATCCCTTCTCCATGATTTCCTCATTGTCTCTTCATGTCTCTGGTTTGAGTTTATTCTCATCTTTCTTTAAGTTTGATTTTTAACTAAATCTACAGCAGAGCTTTTACGTCTCCTGCCTGCTGCATTTGGGTTCACACTTCAACCACACACATCATGACAGATGGTGGTAATGCATGGGACTTTAAATCCACTCTGTCCATCATGGTTAGTTTTGAATGAATATATGTAATGCAAACATTTAAATATAAATAAAAGTAGTTTAAAAAAGAACCACAATAAAGTCTAACTTTGTTACAAAATAAAGCTACAACAATGGACTTTTTTTCTTAAATCTTCAAGTTAGGAATTAATATATAAGAATGTTTTTATAGCCAAAATATTTGCAGAGGTCTACTTGTGACCCTCAACAATATTTAGCTAAATATAATAATTTTAGTAAAATAAATCAATCTGGTTACCCCCAGTGTAAAAATGACGATTCTTAGTTTCTCTGCCTCCATGTTGTTCAGACACCAGGTCAATGGTGAGGATGAAGGTGGCGGATCTGCGCCCTCTAACTATCTATGGGCAAGAGGTTGTTTTTTTTAAATATACACTTGTTTGTGAATATAAATGTATATCTGAAATTAAAAAAACTATATTTATTTTTCGTAATTGCCCTCCTAATAGTGGGAAAATCCCCCTCAGGGCCAGGCCAATGCATAAGCAAACTAAGCAACTGCTTAGAGCCCCAAGGCCTATAAGGGACCCCTCAGTGGAGCTAATTCTTTTGTAATAATTTGTCATTATAATATCAAAAACACACAATTTCACTATAAATAATTTGTTTTTATTATAAATTATATTTGATAATGTATGTAGAAATAATTTTATTGATTAAAAGAAACAAAATAAATTGTTCTTTGGGGCCCCTGGTGGCCGTGGTAGGTACCACATCTTCATCAGTAACATGAGCTGCAGTGGGTTGTCGTGCCTGTCACGGCGTCAACCCTCGAACCAGTTGGTGGACAATTTTGTGAGGGATTCTGTCAAGCTGAAGAAGGAGTCGTGTCGGAACTTTTTGGCCTGTGGGACTCCAGAAGCAGCTGATGAGTATTAGCAGGTGAAGTGGCATGCACCTGGGTGGTTGCCGAGGCAAAAACTCGGACGTGGGAGGAGTTTGGACAGGCCATGGAGAAAGACTTCCATACGGCTTCAAGGGAATTCTGGTCCACTATCCGGCGTCTCAGGAGGGGGAAGCAGTGCAGCACCAACACTGTTTATAGTGGGGATGGTGTGCTGCTGACCACAACTTGGGACGTTGTGGGTCGGTGGGCGGAATACTTCGAAGACCTCCTCAATCCCACCAACATGCCTTCTGTTGAAGAAGCTGAGCCTGTGGACCCTGGGTTGGGCTCTCCAATCTCTGGGGACGAAGTCGCTGAGGTGGTCAAAAAGCTCCTCGGTGGCCTCAGGGCCCCGGGGGTGGATGCGATCCGCCCGGAGTTCCTTAAGGCTCTGGATGTTGTAGGGTTGTGTTGGCTCACGCGACTCTGCAATATTGCATAGACATCGGGGGCAGTTCCTCTGGATTGGCAGACCGGGGTGGTGGTCCCCCTATTTAAAAAGGGGGACCGGAGGCTGTGCTCCAATTACAGAGGGGTCACACTCTTAAACCTCCCTGGAAAGGTCTATTCAGGGGTCCTGGAGAGGAGGGTCCGTCGGATAGTCGAACCTCGGATTCAGGAAGAGCAGTGTGGTTTTCGTCCTGGTCGTGGAACACTGGACCATCTCTACACCCTCAGCAGGGTCCTGGAGGGTGCATGGGAGTTCGCCCAACCAGTCTACATGTGTTTTGTGGACTTGGAGAAGGCATTCGACCCAGTACCACAGGGGTCCTTGTGGGAGGATCTTTGGGATTATGGGGTAACGGGCCCTTTGATACGGGCTGTCAGGTTCCTGTACGACCAGTGTCAGAGTCTGGTCCGCATTGCCGGTAGTAAGTCGGACTCATTTCAGATGAGAGTTGGACAGGAGGTATCGGTCTAGATGCCCGAGCCACCTCAACTGGCTCCTCTTGAGGTGAAGAAGCTCTACCCAGACACGCTGGAGGAACTCAGCCTGGGCCTCCCTTCTGAAGGTGCTATCCCCACGACCCGACCCCGACTAAAGTGGAAGAGGATGGATGGATAAAGACATGTTTCATGAATAAAGCTTGTCAGAATCACTAACCAAGACACAAGTTGTTGTAGTTCACCCATTACCCCCTCTGTCCACCACCCAGGTCTGTTTACCAGTTTCAGGACCCGACTAAAATCCCAGTGTCATTATCTTGAAAAATAATGAGCTTTGGTTAAATATAATACAGGGTTTAGTTCAGAAAATGATCAAATGTTTCCACGACATCCAAATGGAGCAGATACAGAGTGACATTCACCGTCCAGCTGAGCTCCACTCAGCTCACCTTAGGGGAAACACCAAAGCCGTTTTCGCACTGCAAGGAACAGAACGGAACGGTTCAAGCCCTATTGTGTTTGCAAATACACGGAGGGCGCCATCGAAGCTGTACCTGACATCATTATTTTTGAAACTAAACAATGGTTTCGATGTAGCGGCTGAAGCATTTTCCTCAGAGATGCAGCGGAAAACTTTCTCTTTCCTCGTTGACTGATCTAGTTCATTCTGTACTCGTTCATCAGCGAGTAAGCGGAGGAAAAAAATACCTCATCATGGGAACAGGTGATTGCACTATATTGAGACGAATCCATTGCTAATTAAAACTGATAATAAAAATATTGAAAAGAGCAATCTCAACAAAATACAGTTTAGTGAGAGCCAGCTGTCAACGGAAAATCAACGTCTGACTCCATAACAACCAGCGGCCAATCAGCTGCTGGTTCTAAGCAGAACCGCTTAGCAGGCCTGATTGGAACCACAGCTCTTGTGGCTCCAAGGGGCCGGGTAGAACCGGTTGAATGTTCTAATGCAAACACGGTCGAAACCTTTCTATTCCTTACAGTGTGAAAACGCCTCAAGTGAAGCAAAGATTGTAGAGCGAGTTCTGCTTTATTTTCTCCTCATTCTGCTTCCTCTCTAAGGTGTTTCCTGCCTTCATCAGTTTTTCTTTATGTGTGACTGTTGTCAGTCTTAAATGTTGTGGTTATGTCAGCATGCAGCCGTGTACGTGAGCAGATGAACCAGAGAAAAGACATAGAGTTCTCTTGTCCTTAACAGAGTGTTCCTTAAGAATTTATTATAACATTTCTTGTCTATAAAATCACAAGATTCATAGTTTCTTTTACAAAGGACATTTTAGTTACATTAGTCTTTTTGTTTTTCCACAATGTGGCATCAGGGCTTTTTCTCTATTTTTGTATTCGTTTGTCCCTTAACTTGAACTTTGTTAGCATATTAACTCCACTTTACACCAAACTAACTTTTGGCCAAATAAAATAGATGTGTATTTTTTTCAATTAGCAGATGAATATGTAATCACTTCTCTAATTATTCAAATCACAGAGTGTTACTCGCCAGTTCGTCTTGGGAATCAAATAAAAATCACCAGTTCTTTCTCACCCACTGAAAGCTGCATGCATCAATATGAATCCACTGAATCAGCTGTTTCACTTCCCAAAAATCTGTAATCGGTCTGCAGGCTTTAGATGACATCCAGGCACTTTTTATCTTACAGGTTCTGTTTCTAACTTTCTTAATGTCAGATTTTAGTTTGGTTTACATTTACAGTATATTAATTCACAGTGAATTCAGTTAAAATCTGGATCACAGCATTTCTGATCCATTTAATTTTAAGGGCAATTTTACAAAACCTGTCAACAGAGTTTGCATGCAGCCAACTTCAACAAGCCTGAAACTAGCATGGAGACTAGCATGTAGGCTAGATCTCCCACACTTTGAAAACCTCTGCGCTTCACTTAAGATCAAGTTTTGTATTCTGTTGTTCATTATGTAATGATTGCTTGGAACATGTTATGTTTATTTCAAGGCTGATTGAAAGGAATATTTGCGTTTGATTAATATTCTAAATTTGGCATGGTTTGAGGCTTTTGCAAACAAAATGTCACTTTGACACTAAGTGCTGCTGTTCAGCCTCTTGAGTTCGCAGATGTATCAAATCAATCAAGAAAAACTGTAAAAGCAAAGAATCATGGGTGATGAAAGAGGTATGGGTCTTTAATAAAAAGAATCCCATCAGTTAAAAGTTTACCAGAGTTTTCTTTTAAATGTGTTTTAAAAATCAGAATTGTTCTCATTTAATTAGGTGAATTTTTGTGAGTTTTAATTTTTTGTTGTAATTTTGCATTTACAACAAATGAAAATGCTCCTCCCCACCCAACACTGTAATACTGATCTGGTTCAAAATAAAAGAAGCAAACCCTTTTCAGTTTGTAGAGGTTCATTTTCACAGCTCGACAATAAATAAAATTATTCTACTGTCGGGAGCAAAGGCAGATGTGAATTCTTGTAGACTTTTCTTTAAAAATACCAACCAGAAAACCAGGACGATTCACTCTTTCTTCAGAAAATCTGTTTTATTCCGTCAAGTTTTCAACCAAATTTCCCTTGAGCAAAACTCACTGCAAGCTTCTGCACTCCAAAAACAGAACATTTACCAATTATCTTTAGTCTATTTTCTAGTGCAAATAGAAAATAGACTATTTTATCTTATCTGAGTTTCACCTCAGATAAGGTCAAACTAATTGACAAGTAACTTTGCAGCAAAATATATGAGCTGCTTGTTTTGAGTCAATTCCTTATGATGGGAAATGTTTGGTTATTAGTTATTAATCTGTCAATATAACAAGAACATTTTTCAAATTTCTTTGGAACGATGAGATGTTAAAGTTCCTCTGTATGCAGATGACAGCGCAGATCAGTGCGTGTCCTGTGATTGGACAGATCAGTGTCTGTCCTGTGATTGGACAGATCAGTGTCTGTCCTGTGATTGGACAGATCAGTGTCTCTCCTGTGATTGGTGGCTTTTTTTCCAGCAGAAAGTTGTGAACAGAGTTTAAAAGCTGCTGAACGACTGCAGACATTCACAGGAAGCTGGACCATCAATGGCTCTTCTGAAGGTTCTGCTGCTGCTACTGGGGCTGGGTGAGTCCGAAAAAGTGGAGACACTTCCACTGCAAGGGCATAAGTCCCATCTCATTATTGGAGTGGAGGTGGGGAGGGGACATAAACAGGGACATTTTTTAAGAGCAACTTTGGGGGGTCGGCAAAGTTATAGTAAAATGTGGCTCAAGTTTTTCAACTGATAAGTCGATATGCCATCGGAGGCTGGTTCCTTTAAATACAGTTGGAGATGGTAAACTGACAATGACTGATAACGGCTAACACTTAAATACTGTTTCAATAAAGTTAATACAGAAAGTGAACATTTTAACGTTATAGCACTGACAGACAGTGTGTTTATATATTCCCAACTGTGGCTAAAGCTACTGCTAACTGATTTACTCTGCGATCAGAGGCTGTTTATTATATACCCAGTTAAGCGAATAGTGGGTTGACAATGACTGATGACGGCTAACAGTTAAATCCTGTCATTATCCTTACCTTTTATTATATCCTTAAGATCCGTGAATTTTTCAGTCAGGTATCCCGAGGCAAATCACTCCAGAAGTAAAGTTACAGCTCTTCGATTTACGGTGGCCATTGTCTGACGTCACTGTGAAAAGGGTCTCCAGAAAAACTTCCGGTTCCAAAGTACAACGAGCTGTAGTCCAATCAGCGATTTCTTAGGTCTCAACTGGGACCTACCTTTTCCGTTTTCTAATGAGCTGTAGTCCAATCAGCGATTTCTTAGGTCTCAACTGGGACCTACCTTTTCCGTTTTCTAATGAGCTGTAGTCCAATCAGCGATTTCTTAGGTCTCAACTGGGACCTACCTTTTCCGTTTTCTTAATGTCTTTGTGTTTTCCTTAATGTCGTTCGGTTTTTCTTAAAGTCGTTGTGTTTTTCTTAATGTCGTTGTGTTTTTCTTAATGTCGTTGTGTTTTTCTTAATGTCGTTGTGTTTTTCTTAATGTCGTTGTGTTTTTCTTAACGTCGTTCGGTTTTTCTTAATGCCGTTGTGTGTTTTCGTTAATGTTGTAGTGATTTTGTAATTTGTAATTGCTTTGCACCTCACAGCCACCGTACTTTTGCTTTAAGTATTTACTTACTGGAGGGTTTTTTGTTAGTGCTAGAGTCACAGCTAACAGCTAGCAGTTAGCTCCTCACTTCTGCGGCTCTAACGGAGCCTGTGCGGATCACCTTGGACTGAACCATTGTTCTAACAATAGCGGGGGGGACCTAAAACACAATTCTTATTTTTTTCTTATATTAATGGAATATTTACTTCGTTCTTTGTTTCTATTGCCATTTTTATATTGATATTGTTTAAGTACAATATCAATATTGTATTTGATTTTTTTTGGGGGGGACAATTTTAGACTTTTCCAAGATTGGGGGAGGGGGAGATCTGGACCCCCGGGATTTACATCTATGTTCCACTGGTTCCAGGGAGGCTGCTGCTCTCTCTCTAACTTCCCTCTGATTCTGTTTCAGACTGAAACTTCTTTGTATATAAACTGTGATGCTTTTTAATCTGTTTGTCCTCTTTCTGTTCCTGCAGCCATTTTTGCACCTGATTTCTGAGTAAAGTCCTCCTTTTTCTTCTTCAGGTGTTTCAGTGAACTCAGGTGTTTTTCTGCAGAAGAGAATCGTTGGAGGTCGAAACTGCCGTGACACGGAGCATCTTTTTCATGTTCGGCTGGAGAGCATCAGGAGTGATAATGCAAGGATCCGCTGTGGAGGATCTCTGATCCACCCTCAGTGGATCCTGACTGCAGCTCGATGCTGGATGCCAGGATGGTAGGAAAGAGAAATGAAGACAGTTTTATCTGAAGACGATCAGGTTTTCTGTCTGTTCATTATAATCTAACCTTCTCTGCAGGATCACTATAGCAGTGTTAAAAGTTCATCCACGGACTGCTAGACAGCAGATTCGGGTAATCCGACAAGCTCCTGAGATTTATACTGACCACGGCCGGCAGCATGACATCATGTTGCTGAAGCTTGAGACACCAGTAACAGGTGTCCCACTTGCTCAGCTACCAGACTGCAAAAATCCTCCTGAAGTGTAAGTCCTTCTCTGATCTAAAACTTGACTTCGGGTTTTTGTTCTGCTCCTCCAGTCCTGCTGCCTCTGCTGGTCAGGTAATCAGGCCACCAGCAGAACCAGAACACGTTTAGCTCAGGTGTGTTGGACCAGAGACACATGTAAAGGATGCAGGACACCGTCACTGAGTACTGGAGTTGGACACTCCTGTGTCAGTGGATAAAGTCGTGCATGGATTCATTTTCTGTTCTTTCATTGTTCTTGATTAATTTTCTACATCGTTATCTTGTATATTTATATTTTATTCTTATTGTGTTTTAGAGGCGATACTGTTCATCTGGCAGGACAGGGAGCAACAACAAGACAGCCCAATAATCGGCAATGTGAGAGAAATATTGAAGTTATCAGAACAAAATGTTTGTTTCTGTCTCTACAGAGAAGGTCGAGTGAAGATCATGTTTATGATTTTCATGTTTCTCTACAGTGCCCCCTGTTGGTATTCCACCACCTCTTCAGTGTGACAACATGCAAATAAATCACCATAACAACTACTTCAGGAAACCTGGGGATTTATACTTTGTTGGGCATATATATATATTAAGACTGAATCAGTATATATCCTTTGTAAGTTTGTTTCTTGAATATCTCTACGGTGATTAGAAAACGTATCTGTTTTAAAAGAAAAATAAATATATTGATATAAATTTTTCTACAGGGCGACTATGGTGGAGGAGCTGTGTACAACGGCAAGATTTATGGTGTGATTTCTAATGCTGGACCAGACTTTTCATTTTCAATACCAAGCATAAATATAATCATAGATGTGTGTAAATACCTGGAGTGGATAAAACAAAAAACTGGGATTCAATAAAACATAAGGAGGAGGGAGTTGGATCTCAGGCCTCTATCTGTGGGCAATAATATTTTGTTCAGCATATACTTGTTTGTGAATAAAAACGTAGGTCTGATGTCGAAGTTAGAAAACACTATATTTTTTGTAATTGTCCTCACAATAGCAGGAAAACCCCTCCTCACTCCAAAACACAGAAATGATTCGGCTGCAGAGAAAACTTCTGACTTTAACGTTATCAGGCTGCCCAGTGCTGGACTAAATGCAGCCTGAATCAGTCCCACTGTCTGTCTTTATATCAGACTTTCTGAAATAAAGAAACGATCTATTACTCTCACTGCAACGCAGCTCAAAGCCTCAGCACCACCTGCTCACTGTTCACTCTCTGCTTCACCTTTATGTTACTACCAGGCGGTTCACAGTGATGATGGTGGGATCTGAGCTGGAGGTTCATGGCTACCAATAGAAGTTACTGCAGAACCTCAACTGATTGAGGAAGATCCAGCTCATAGCATTTGAAGTTCACAAAATATCACATCAACATCAATGAAAATACTGTAGCAATAATTTGAACTGCAACATAAAACCAAACATCCCACAATTAATTATTTCAAGATGTCCCAAAAGCATCGTAAGACTGGGGGGATTCCAGGTACATTCAGGGCCGGTCTAAGGTAATATGGGGCCTTAGTCAGAATCATGATTTAGGCTCCCCGGCCAATCCTACCAAGAACATCAGCATCACTAGCTGTGTTTAAAAAATGATTTAGTGAAGTCTGTCATAGGGAGAATAATTGGGTGAGTTTAAAATCAATCACTGATTATTAGTTATTATTTGCTCTGGTTTATTTTATTTGTGAACAAACACAAAAATTACACCATATTGTAGTCATGGTAATGCAACAATCAAGACAATTCTTTGCATTTTACAAAGTAAATTTCCTAATTAAATTCCAAATGTACTATTTATTAATTTTTTTCTTTGCTGAATGGATTAAATCAAATGTAGTAACACTGTTTTTCCTCAAGAGATGACTGCTACCATTTCTTTGGGCCCCAAAATGGCTCCTACCAGCAGCTACTGAGTTTTATTTTTCTTAATTTCTAAGTTTTACAATTCTAGATTTCAGAGGTCCTAACGTAGAAAAATGACAGAGTTAACCCCTGTGAACTTTTCTGATGTTTAAAGCAGTCTGCAACCAAGTTGTTATAGAGGTAAAACAGTCAGATATTATCAGGCTTTGTTTAGTTAAATAGCAGCAAATTAGTTTATTTCATAACTTCATAACCAGTAACCCTGATGAGTTTCTTGTAACATTTCTTGTCAATACAATTACAAGATTCATAGCTTATTTTACAAAGAATATTTTAGTTACATTAGTTGTTTTGTTTTTCAAAGTGTGGAATCAGGGCTTTTTTCTACTTTTGTATTTGTTTGTCCTTAATTTGAACTTTGTTAGTACATTAGCTCCACTTGACATCAAACTAAGTTTTAGCCACACAAACCATATGTTTTTACTTTCCGAAAAGCAGATGAATATATAATCACGTCTCTAATTAGTCAAATCACAAACTGTTACTCGCTGGCTCTTTATGGCTGATAACAGTTAGCGAGGAGCAGCTAATCCTGCCTCTCTCCCGTCCTTACTGATAACTTTGCCTGTGAATTATTTTTAAAGTCACAATTTTTTTGGTTATATTTACATTATTGACATCATACCTGGATTACTTCAAACCTAAGGACCGGGAGATTTTCTCAGTTTTATTTTTACCTTACTTTTCCTCACCTCCAAGTTGAACTAGGGCAAAATGCCCCTGTCGGACCCCAAGGACATTAGCAGTATTCTACAACAACTTCAGGTTTTAGAAACGAAGATTCAACAGCTGGAGGTGAACCTTGAGATCAACGCTACCTGTGGAAATGAAACAACTTTTCCTCAAATCAACAGAGAGGTCGTACACCCCGCACCAAGCAGCTCACCCTGGATCACTCAGGGCGCCAAGCCGAAACAAAAGTCTCACACTACGGAACCCATGAGACGACTAACGGGGAGAACCCCTCAGCTGGACAAATCATCGTGGCCGTTTCTGGGCCAAAACCCACCCTCAACTTCAACACCTGCTCCGCCAAAGAATAGCAAACAAGAAGCTGGAGCCAAAACGGCTCCACCGATCCCACTTCCAAGGACAAAGCGACCTGCCCAAGCCCCAAAACATTCCGACTCCATGGGAATCCCACTGAAAAACAGATTTTCTGCACTTCAGCACGAGCCTCTGAGTGAAAACCCACCTTCAAACATCAGCAATGAGGCTAAACCAACGCATCCACCACACAAAGCTCAGAAGAACAAAGTGACCACCAGGAAAACGAAAGGTATGCCAAGAGTGCTTATTGTTGGAGATGAGACAATTAATGGAATCAGTCATGTTTGCAATCTTCTATTGGTGACACTGCATCTGATGTGACTCGCAAAGTGCTCTCTCTAACCACTCATCAGCCAAACATTGAGAATTTGGTTGTGCATGTTGGAGCCAATGATCTGGCAAAGAAAAAATCTGAGATTCTGGAAAAGGATTTTAATATTCTACTGGACACTTTGGGAAAATTAAAAGTGAAATCATTTCTCAATGGTCCAATTCCATTGCCTCAATGGACCTTACCAAGCCCCGCCTAGAAACGCCCATTGGACTACATGTCTCACAAGCAAAGCCTTAACGCGCCTAGTTAAATGGCATCGACTGACTCTCTGCAGAGTATTTCTGAGTCGATTAGTTTAGCATTTTTGCCAGATTTTCACAAAATATCAGTCACGACAATGGACAGGGGAACTAACAAGTTCATGTCATCTTTTTTGGACGACATCAAGGTGTTTGAGCCACACGATGCCTCTAACATTGTGCGAGTTGCAGCTAAATGCTACCGGTCGATGAGGAACACTGCAGATCCTCACACCCTCAGCATAAATGTATCTGTGGACAAGATCACTGATGCCTGTTGTTCTTGCAAGGCTGGGTAAGTCGGACACTCATGGTTTTGAGGGTGATTTTGAAATGAGTGATTTTTGTTGTTTGCAAATGTTCAATGTGCCTCGGTCTGCTCTAATAGAGCAGTGCAGAGCAGCACGCTAGCACTCGGTACTCGGTGGCTAACATGGTTACAGTTTAGTAAAAAGCCTTTTCAAGTGAAATAAAATCTTTAATGTATGTCAGATACGGGACACATTGCATATTGATCTGTTCAGCTAATGTAAGGCTGTAGCAGACAGGCTTCAGGATGTAGACGTTGTATCGTACTGCCATTATGCTGTACATGGCTAAAAGGTTTTCATAATGGATGTGTTTATTATTGACTTCTTTTTCATTCACTAAACACAAAGAAAGCAAAGCAATAATACTTACGCCAGTAGACACTCCTTTGTTCTTATTGATCCTACGATGATTGAGCTGCAAACGCGGTCGTGAAAAAGTTTAATCTAAGCATTGTTGTGTTACCATGGCTACACCATTTTGTAGCCATGGTAACACAACAATGAAATTGTCAAGATGATTTTTTTTTTCACTTTTACAAACTAAACATCCTAATTAAATCCTAAATGTACTATTTTTTTCTATTGTTCACTCTGCTGAATGGATTCAATTACATTTAATAACATTGTCATTATCAATAAATGACTGCTACAGTTTTTGATCTATGATCTGTGTTACAAAGCAACCATTTCTAGGGGCCTCTCAGTATCTGGAGGGGCCCTGAATGTCTCCTACCAGCAGCCAGTGAAGTTTCTTTGTCTTGACTTCTCAATTTTACAATTCTAGATTTCAGAGGTGCCAACGTAGAAAAATGACAGAGTTAACCCCTGTGAGCTTTTCTGAGCTTTAAAGCAGTCTGCAGCCAAGTTGTTATAGAGGTTAAACAGTCAGATATTATCAGGCTTTGTTTAGTTAAATAGCAGCAAATTAGTTTATTTCATAACTTCATAACCAGTAACCTTCTCTCCTCTGGTCTGTTTAACAGCTACAGTCTCAGATCAGCTCAGCCCTCCAGGATGTCAGCAGCAGAAACAGCAACATTAAACTATGCCCGACTTACCCAGCCTTGCAAGAACAATAGGCGTCAGTGATCTTGTCCACAGCTATATTTATACTGAGGGTGTGAGGATCTGCTGTTTTCCTCATCGACCGGTAGCATTTAGCTGTGACGCACACAATCTTGGAGGCATCGCGTGGCTAAAACACCTTGATGTCGTCCAAAAAGATGACATGAAGATGACATGGACTTGTTGGTTCCCCTGTCCATTGTCGTGGCTGATATTTTGTGAAAATCCAGCAGAAATGTTAAGCTAATCGACTCAGAAATACTCTGTAGTCAGCCGAAATGAAAGATGCCATGTTTACATAGAAACTAAGCTCCGCGAGCCTTTGCTTGTGAGACATGTAGTCACGTGGAATTTTACAGGGCGTTTCTGGGCGGAGCTTGGTAAGGTCCATTGACCCATAAAAGTCGTCAAATTTTAAATGCTTGCAACTGCCTTGCTTTCTTTGATACTTGCACAATATTTACTGGTAGTGAACTTTACATGCAACAGTCTGCATGCTGTATGCAAATAGTTTGCTTACATCACAGTTCCAGAAAAATGTACAACAGCTGAAACACTGAGTGCCTTTAAATCTCGACTAAAAATCCACCTGTTTAGAGCTGTATTTGAAACGTAATCAATAACAAATTTAATGATGGCACTTCACTCGATGCAATGTTTGGATTGTTCATTCTACTTTGTGTTTTTGTTATGATGTAAAACACTTTGAAATGCCTTGCTGCTGAAATATGCTATACAAATAAAATTTGATTTGATTTGTTACTGTTTCTTACTCTGCGGTTGTGGAGTCAAAATGTCTGGGATCATGAGCGCCCCCTGCCTTGAGACAAAAGAACTGCCTGCCTCACCTTGAATCTGTTCTCTATTTAATGTATAGGGACAAAAGCTGCTGGACTGATGTTAACCACCAACTTGATTTCCTCTTTTGTTAGGATAAATACAGTGAATCTGAGTGTGTCTGTCCTGAAGTCGACCTATTGGATCGATCGATGAGACAAACAGAAGGGTTATATATGTATAAATACATATAAACCAGTAGTGTGCCTGTGTGGATTTAGCAACATGTAGAGAGGTGTAAGGTAATCTTGCCTCTGATTTAAAACCCTGTTTGTTCCTTTTAGTGATGAAGAGGAGTCCTGAGGCCATATGTGAATGTATAAACAATATGTGTGTGTACAAACTGTGGTGATAAAGTGGTAGCAGAATGAATGGAAATTATGCTCATTCATCTCCTGCAGTGCACAGAATTGTGCACATGCAACAACAAACAAAGAAATGGACAAACAGCAGCTGGAGGAAAAGCTATTATGATGAAAGTCAGAGATGCATGGTGAAGTTAAAAGCCCTCATAAAATATAGATAGCAGCAAAAAAAACAATACCTTTCCTAATGATTACTTAAATAGGTAATTCATGACAAAAAAAATCAGTTTTAAGATCCATTTTTTGATTTATGTGGTTCTTTTTTTAACCTACTATACATTTGCATTCTGCAGATACACAATTTGAAAGTAACTCAACAACAAATGTCTGCAGCCCAAATCCTTCTAAAGAAAACTACTAAAGTTTAAACAGATATAGAGGAAAACTAAAGAGAAAATAAATTCTTCTGATACAAACTCACTAATAACTTTGGTTGGTGTATATTACAGAAACTTTAAATGTGGCAATGAAAAATATTTATAAAGCCCTTATTTTTTCTAACTGTAAAGTAAATATATTTGTGAATGGTCAAATTAATTCACCACTTTTGAGCCAGTTTTTTGTATTTTTCCAATTTTGACCATTTTCTCCTACAAAATGTTCAGTTGTATAAAATCAAAGTATGCAACACAGTTAATGACCGTCAGGCAATTTAAGAACCACCAGTAGTTCAAGAACCATGAGCAATTCAAGAACAACCAACAATTCAAGAACCAGAAGTTACACCAGAACAACCAGCAATTCAAGAACCAGAAGTTAAACCAGAACAACCAGTGGTCTGATTATTAGAGTATAGCCACGAACAGCACAACAGTTACCCGAGCTCCACAAGGGCATCTTACGACACTTTCCAGTGGCAAGTTGCTCTCTATAATAGGTTAATGTGTGATTCGGTTCGGTTCTAGTCCAGTGGGGAGATTCTTCATATTACGTCTGAAGCGCAGCAGCTGCGATTATCCCTCTGCTGATTTGCAGCGACACTCAGCAATGGAGAACCTCAAAGTTCTGGTTCTGAAGGATTAAATAAATCCAGATATTTTATTTTGTCTTATAAATAAAATTTCCAGGCCCAATCATAATGACAAAAACTCAGATCATGAACTTTATTATTTTTTTAATTCAAACGAAAAATAAAATTCACATCACACTTGAAGCACAAGTTGAAAGTGAGACTGGGGGAGGCGGAGTCTTGCTGCTACATCGTGCCAAAGCAGACATGTAAAAAAGACGAGTATATGGACCTTAGAGGGTTAAATCTTCAGAGAGACTTAATAACTTGCTACAATGGTTTGGTTGTAAAAAAAAAGTTTCATATCTCCCATTTATTTTGAAGTGACTTGTCTTGCTTCACAATTTTAGAGTAAAAATCTGCTGCAGTGTTCTGTTTCATTTAACAACCAAATGAGTGTGATTAAAGACCTAAGGGAGTAAAAATGATCTGAGGAAAGTAGCCAACTAGGAAAATAAACGGTAAACACTGAAAGCAACGCCCAAGATGAAAATAACTTCTAACGCCAGCTATCTCCAATAAAACAAGACAAAATGGACTCGGATTGAATTTGTGAAGTTTTGCTTTTTTCCTCCAGTGGAGTAAAGCTCTGATAGAGACATCCTGCTGCATGCTGGTGTATGCAGAGCTGCACAACAAAAGCACAGGAGGCAGAGAGGCTGTGCACTCCGATAAGAACATCAATATATCTGCACACAGCAAACAGCTGCTTGCTATGTGTAGATAGTGTGCCGAGTATTTAATGCCCATTAATGGGTGAATAAAACCAATGAGATTTGCATCAAGTCCAAGATCCCACAAGTGAAGAAAACAAGTTTAAGTTTTGCATCATTTTGAATAATAATTGAAATTACAAATTACTGCAGAACTGATACAGATCTTTCTCCACATGCTACAAATAATGCTGTAATTGTTTCCACCTGCACATTTCTAATTGCCGTTTTATGTCGATATCTTGGCCGACTTTTTCACAATTAAATGAGAGAAGGTTTAAAAAGTGGCAGCTAAACGTTGTCAACTAAATCATACAACAATGTGGCTCACAAACAAGTGCCTAAATAGCGGTTCATTACTCATTCACTATGTGTGTTCTCTCTCTTATTATGCATATATTCAATTATTCACTTATTTATTTTAGCTTATTTATTAATCAGCACAGAACTCATGCAACAAAAAAAAAGAAATCTAAACTCTTTCTGATTGCCACCCTGGGAAAAAATAGAGAATCGTGTCAGCCCAAAACACACACACTGGAGGTGGTTAATTAGTGAAACTCCTTGGTTGATATTTTTGTCTCAGGAACAAACCAAGAGCCCCACAGGCAGAGAAGAGAGAAGGGCAAACAGAAAACAACCAAAAAGACGAGAACAGGAAGGGAAGGAGAGGAGCTGATGAAAACAGAGAACAAGCAGAGGAAGAAAACATCCCAACCATGCTATGCTATGCTAAGCTCTCAATATGTTAGCAAAATTATTAGGGTTGCACCAATTTCAGTTTTCTGACCGAACGCCGATTACCGGTCTTTCAAAAAGCCTAACTTGCTGATTCCGACAGTGGTTCATCGAAGACTGCTAGATAAATTGAAAGGTAAAATATGAAAATATAAACTATAACAATGTATCTTTGGGAGAACTAATCTGACAGAGATGAGTAACAGGTTTCTTGAATTTATTTTGTTAATATTTCGAAGATCACACATAACTCAAAGAAGATTCTGCAAAATTCGACACAAGAAATTTTAGCATCACTAACTTTCTAAAAACTAGCAGAAAATGTATGATAATGAAATGGAAAAGAAAACTTTACATTGTTACTTACTTTCCATATCAGGACAAATCTCATAACTCAGTTATCTTGTTTTGGTGATGCCAAACAAACACGCTGCATTTTTTTTGCACACCTCTTTGATTAATAAACTTCAAGAAAACTGCAAACCAAAACACAGAGTTTCTTTAAATGAGGGATGAAACCCAACCTCCTTAGAGTTGCCTTTGATTAATAACATCTAGCATGTTTGAAGATCATTCATGATGATGGCATTTTACAAAATATAAAATTACTTGCTTCATAATTGGTGACTGTGTTTTTGCATTTGATGATTTAAGACGCGTTTCCAGCTGGACTGAGCTGAATAATCCAACCTGATGACGTTTATGTGCCACACTATTTGGGCAGTATGATTGTGTCAAATGTTTTAGGCATTAGACAAGTACAAAATGTCTGCTTTTTTATCTTATGCATGTTTAAATGACCAACAACCAGCCTGTTAAGATAGTGTCTTACTACGTATGCTGCCATGCTTCTACAAACCAAAGGAGTGCTTTCAGGAAAGCAGTTTTCTTTATTATTTCCTGACTCCATAGGTCACCTGAGGCAGCTGGAGAGAGCGTCATTAGAGTGAGAGATGAGGGAGGACAAAACAAGAGGACAAAAAAGTCAGAAAATGAAAGTGGAAAGAGAAAGAAAGAAAAAAAATGAACAAAAACAAACAGGTCTGAGGGCAGAGCCCCAGCAGGTGGCTGACTGGAGGAGCAGTTTCCACCAGTAGCTCCCAACAACATGATGGAAACATGACTGGGTCCATCCTGCAGGGCGGGTTGGTCAATACCTTCAGCTCACAGCGGCCTGACAAATAGCCCTTCAGGGTAACAGGGCTGCAGCTCTCATCCTGCTGTGGAAAACAAAGCTTTGCAGCTGATTGTCTCTACCTAATGTCGCCATCAAACTCTCTGACAGCCTGCATGCAACACAAATCCATCACAACAGCAACCCTGCTGGTGTTATCTCACTTTAAACTATAATAAACAGGCAGGTACATTACTACTTCTCATGCTGTATCACAGTTCAGAAAAACTCCTGTTCCTGTAATGTGTTGGAAGAGTTTAGGCCTAATGTAGGAGACAAACACCACAAAATCAGGAGGGAGATTACTTATACTCCATGTTTTTTTCCCTGAATGTCAATGCAATTTTCTCTGCATATTTCTGTGATGTTGATTTATAGATTTCCTGTAACTTGTGATCTGCAGCGAGAGGAAAATGGAGGAAAAGAGTTGAAATGAAGGAAGAGATAAGTCCAGGTAGATGTGGAGAGTGAAGTGATTCAACAAAATGACAGATTTAAGAAGCACGTTTGAATGACTAATAATGACAAATGTAACACTCTGTGTTTGCTGTCATTTCTGAGTTTAAGCAAAATTAATCTGAGTTGTATTTCAGAAGATGTCAAACGCATCATTTTTATCCATCAAAGTTCATCAAATTTCAATTGGTTAGATTGACAAATACTGATGTAAAAAGGGAGTAGTAACAGTAACAGTGTGAATTTGTAGAGTTGATATCAACAGGCAGTATGATGGGAGCAGGATACATCAGAGAAACAAGAAAGCCTCCTAACTATAAAAGCTTAGCAAAGTAAAACCAGTTCCACATTCATTTCTATAAACTCAAAAAACAAACATTTTATCAATATTTTACACTGCTTCCAATTTTGCATCTGAAATCGTAGTTTTTAAGGATGCACAATATATCGCCACCAACATCGGTATCGGCTGATGTTAATCTTTTAAAATATTAATACTGGTGCAATAAATAAAACTGGGTCAATATGAACAACAGATATCTAACTATATGCAATATTTGTAAATATCGGTTATCGGCCGTAGCTGCAACATTAATATCGTATATCGATATCGGCCCAAATTTTTGTATCGCTGGATCCCTAATAGATTTTTTTTATGGTTTTCAAAGTATCAACAGAAAACTCTAAAAAATGTGGCCATGACAACCAAAGTATCAAATGCAAAATGAGTGCAGTGTAAAAAAAAGCATGCTAACCATATTAATTAGAATCTTTTTGTTCATTAACACCACCGTAAAAATCCAAACCAGTTTTGATATCAATAGTGGAAACAGCAGACGTTTTCCTCCATTTCATGATCCGTGTTAATGCTGCTTCCTGCCTGTTAAGTATCTCAACAAACCGAAACAAACTAAATGACAGAACTAAGAGAACCCGTTATTCGTTTGACGAGTTCCTTAATAAATAAATTTGAGTTCATTCTTGCTCTGTCCTGCTGTTGTTAACCGTTTTCTCCGTCTCATGTTGCTTCTGATTTCTTAAACAAAATCATCTGCGGTTTCCACCGGCTTTCCTAATCCTCTTTTCCTCTATGGTTCCTCCTCCCCCTCTATCTCCCGGCCCTCTGCGCTGTCTCAGTTCATCGCCCATCTCTTCTGAGAGTTATCGGCCAATTCAGTGGTACAGCCACGGGATGATGAAAGGATGAGGGAGTAAAAGGAAAATGGGGGGTGGAGGGCAAGATGAGGAGAGATTGTGATGTGAAATCAAAGATCAAAAGACCTCGAAGCGCTGAAATGTCAGCTAACTGGGGAGTCGTACCCACCAGCAGACAGAGAGAGAGAGAAATGTTTAAACATTTAAGGGTTTTTCATGAATTACAGGGTTTGTAATGTTTTTAACACTATTTTAACTGTATTTAGTCTTGTCACCCGTGAATTAAAGCATCACGTTTTTGTAACTCACACACTTTTAAGCATTTTTCCTCTTTGCAGAACGTGATATTTAATATTCTTAAATACTTTTAGTCCAGCCAGCTGGAATATCCTCCTTATCCCAATTATTCAGCATCTTTAATAATCCCTCTTCATTAGCTAAAACCTACAAATACTAAAAAAAGTCAAAAAATGCATATAAGTGCCTATTTTAACAGGTGAAACACAAAATATACCTTAGTATGCATTAGCATGTACAGTGGAAGCACAACCCTGTTTGGGTGCAGCCAATCAGTGGCAAGGAAAACAAACGGCGCTCCTGGATTGGTTGCTTTGTGTCGACTAGCACTGTGGCAAAGTTTTTCAGCATCCAAACTGCATTTTTTCTCCCCTGAATATTTTAGATATGCTATACAAAATAATTTGAGAACAGGGTCTTTGTGCTGTCAATCATCTTAATGTACACGCTGCTCACACTCTTCCGCTTGTCTTCCCCTTCAGCTAGTTCACCTCAACAAAGCCTCACATGAAGGCTCAAGCTAGTTAACATGACCACCATTAACGACCAATAAATTAGCATATTTAGCAGCACATACACGAGAATGATCGACAGTGTTAAGACCTTCTTCCTGTCTCTGACTGGCTGCTTCTGATTGAGAGTGATGCATTTCTTCAGATTTCTATAGTAGCACTGGGAAGAGGAGGAGGAGCTTGATCTTTCAACAGATTATCAGACTAATACCAAGCTGTTACGACATGGTAGGAGTTTTAACAAATGAGCAATAAATCATTATCAATAACATGATAAATTAAAACAAGCTCAATAATTACCAGTTTTCTCTCTTTCTACCAAAACCTGGCTGACAAAACGTCTTTAATCTGGTGCTTTGGTCTCATCCAGCACCTTTTTCTGAAGGACAATTTTGTTTACAGAGACTTCAGTATCATTTTATTTGTTGTTTTATTTATTTTAATATTAAAAATGTCTTCCAGTTCCAGTATTGCATGTTCATTAGAATCTAATGTTTATTGATCTTTGAGAATGTGCTCTTGCATAACCATTATATTACTTAAAAATGGTCTCAAAACAACAATATTACCATTTATTGCTACAACTTGTGGGACAATTTATCATCCAGCAAAATGTGTCATCATCCAGGCTTAACCCCAGCTGCACTTGATCCTCAGACCTGTTTTTCTCAAGAACAGTGCAGTCTGTGCTCCTTCACCTGTGAAAATGGGAGATGTCCTTGACTTGCAGGGATAGCAGTACTCTCTCAGAAAAAGAGATAAAAAGAAAGAGAGACAGAATGAAGGTGGCTGCAGGAGCCATCTAGTATTAAAACACTGAACATAACACCTTTCCCCCATCCGTCAAGCCCCTTCCACTCTATAAGGCCGGTCAATATCAGCCTGACCGTCATTATGAGACATCATTGCCACGTGTTAAAATTGTATTACATACAGCCTTCAGCTAAATGACATTCATAAGACCAACGAGTGAGTCTGAACTAGACGTAACAAGCAACTCTATGGAGCTGATGCACAGCCAGGCCTGCAGAGCTGACCATTCATCAACCATCTATTGCCTTCTTTAATCACTAAATCACTAATCTGCTGTCGTAACAGAACAATGAGTCCCACGAAGCTACTTCTCTCTCATCTGAAGCCATTTGAACCATTGCTCAGTTATTACAGGTTTACTCCCGAAGGCCTCTTTCTTTCCAGCTAAAACCGGCAACAAATGTGTTACCTTTGATGAGAGCAGAGACGGCATCGCAGCGTTTAGGCTCGGATGAAATCCACAACAGATCCTGAAGTAAGGAGCCACGCGGTGCAACGAGAGGCAAATTTCATGTGATTTCATCAGTCATTAAAATGCCACAAGTGACCTTTAGAGAAGGGGAGATATGCATAGTCAGGTTGAACTAAATATCACAGTAACAGCAGGACAGTGACTAAAAATGGGGTGAACGTTGCAGCAGTTACATATCTAAAAACAGACCTAAAAACACCTCTAATAACTTCGATTTCTAAATAATTTTGCATTACAGCATTTAATAAGAGGGGTTTCTCTTCCTTTAACATACATTTTATGCTCAGGGGGCTTCCAAATGGAGTCAATTAAAGGAGCGCCCGATTGTAATTACATAGTTTTAGATACACTGGCCCAATGGGACTGCAGTGCTGGTGTGTTTGTCCTTCCTCTCCCTGTCATTTACCCCTCCCACTGCTTCACGGTCTCTTCATCTCCACCGGAGGGTGTTTCCAGGGAGGAGCTCATTATATACAAAATTCCCCTTTAGTCTCTTGAAGAGGCAAATACAGACATCACTCAACTGGGATAATGTCCTGAAGCCGTGGGGACTGTGTCCAACATACAGAAAATTACCATAATATATTGTTTTTCTTAGTTTTATGTTGTTGTTTTTTTAAAGGGATTCTGGATTAGTTGAACACGTTGGCCTAAATATGTTGTAATTTTCCTATCAACTAAAAAAATTGCTGTTTGTGATACACTAAAACTCAAAATAACTTTTGTTACATTTTTCACCTGCTGGGTTGATGAAGCGCTTTGGTCCATTCTTTACTGGAGTCTACAGAGTAAAACACAGGAAGGCTAACTTTACCTGACCTAATATTTATCTGGTGTAATTATAGATTATGCCACACTGTGTCACTATCTGCTCCAACTAAAAAAAAAAACCTTGTGAGGTGAATGTGGATTCTTCCCCCATGAAAAAAGAAGAGAAATGTGGGAGAAACTTGAAACTGAACACAACTTCCAAAGGATCTACATTTGTGATCTCAACATTTCTCTCCAGAAGACTCTGAGCCACTTCTATGAGCAAACTGAAAGACACTAACAGGCGATCATCAACCTCTTAAGGCTAGCTAAGCAAGGCTGGTGGAATCAACTCACTTACTCACTCTTTGGTTACCTAGCAACTCACTCACTAACCTTTTGAGTAGCAGTTTTAGATTTTGCCACAGTTACTCATAACTGCTTGAAATAAAAAACACCAACTTTGAGTGAGGGAAGAAAATGAGTACAAGAGCTTTATAGGAAACTGAGGAAATATTTAAAACAGACAATTATCTATATCGACTGATATGAAACCCTTAAATCGTGACATGCTTTTCAGTCATATCACTCAATAAATGATAGATTAACTCTAAAACAATAATCATGAAATAATAATAATAATCTACAAATTGTTTCTGAGAGGCTTCTTTTAAACAGAGTCATACTCATGTGTGTGCCATCCATTAGATACCTTTCTGATTTAAGGGTAAACATAGCGTTAATCCCCCGAATTTTATTACAAAGCCAGTTCTTCCTTTTCCAGTCAGGAGCAGTAAGACAGCCACACAAATGAAATATGCATTGATTATTTGTTGGGCCCTGGCTCCAAAAATAATTCCCCTCTTAATGAGGTGCAGGAAACAGGCTTTGGGATTTCAAAGTTTTTGGAGCACATTAGCACATTAGAAGGTGGAAAGAGCTCAAATTTCACAAAAGAGATTGAAAGTCGCGAACGGTGTTTCTCACTGTCCCTGAAACAAGAGCTGAGCGTGTCGTGCTTGGCTTGGTTTTCAGTAAAACAGAGATGAGAAACAGATGAGAGAAAGAACCCTGAGGAACCTCATTTATATTCAGGATGAAAATAACAGGACTGATGAAGCATTTTTTCTTTGAAGCTTTACATGCTGCAGTATCACAGCACCTGGGCCACGTACACATCAGAAAAAATAAGTTTCCAACAAGCTTAATGAACCAAACACTGGCTGTCGCAGGATCTGTTTAGCATTTCTGAGGCGACCACAGACGGTGGCAAACCAAACTCTTAACACTTATTAGTTTAAAACCATCAAGTCTGATCAAGTCTGCTAGAATTTATAGCAAATTTAAACTTTTTCAAAGATTTTATTGCAACTCTCTGAGCTCTGCAAGTTTAATTTCTACGATGGGAAAAATCATTATTAAACATCTAAACCTGCTTTTCTGAGTAATCATAGCTGTGTTAAAATGAAATTTTCCCCAAATGTGTTCAACAATAAAATGTAAGGCGACCCTGTCGTTGACTTCAATTATGTGTAATCAAGTGAAATGACACAAAGAACAACTAGTGACATTTATTCAATAACAGCATTTTGGTTTGTTTGTTTGTTTGCTTTGAAATGAGTCACGTGTGTCAATCAGGTGTCATTTTGACATTTTCCGACGTAAACTGTCATCAAATCTCAGAGATTTTTCCATTGTACTTTAATGTCCAGTTGATTTTCAATCAGTTAAGTTGGTGAATAATTGGGACATACTTCTAGCTTTATGTTTATTCTAATTTACATCTAGAAAAGTCCTCCATTTCTCTTTCCTTCAATATGTTAATACTCAAACCATGATGAGAGAAATATGATCGGAAGAGTAATATTTTAATCTCATCTGACCGAAGTATATTGTTCCAGTGTTCTGTAATTTAATTTCCCTTTAGAACTAATAACGTATTTTTGAATTTTGAATTGAATGAAAGGTTACTCCCAATTTTCTGTGGTAAATTTTAAACAAGTGTTGTCATGGGTTTCTTCATTAAACAGAATCAAAGAAAGTAGTCTTAAATTTGTCTTAAGGTCAAGAGAAAAACAATTTAAAAATAATTTCAAAAGACGTAATGGGCTGCACTTTTCACACCCAGGACTAGCAATAAAAATAGTTTATTGCATATTTTTTATACAAAATGACAAACTAGTTGTTGCTAAATGTTTCTTTAGTTCATTATGAACATGTATGTCCATATCCAACTAATTGACATTGATTAGTGTTAGTCTAATGATGTTTGGCACATCTTTCCTCATCTTACTACCAGACTAATTGACTAATTAAATTGATAATAAACAAATATGAATAAATAATAAATTGAGCAATTGGTATTTTAGTGAACTACTAATCATAAGGTTCACGTGTCTAATAATTTAGTAAATATTCTCAGAGCAATATCAGATATAATCAGATCATATCTCTAAACTAATTTAAAAATAATAGTTTTGAAATAAAGATACTGATCTGAAACTTGTTTTAAACTAACTCAGAATAAGTCCCTGAAGGTCGGAACCTGCATCAGTGCTTCAGGTGATTCCTCCTGACATGATGCTGAGAGGAGACGGACATTTTCTCAAGATTATTTATCTGGGGAAAACATCAACACATTAGCTGTGAGACCAAGGAAATGGTTCATATGTGAGTCTTAAACCTGCCAACTGAACCATGTTGAGTCCGTTTCCCAAATGGCTGGAGAACTGTTATGAAAAGATTAAATAATGTCCCTGGGTTTTTGGTATCATATTTGTGGGGCTGCTGGGCCGCGGCTAGATGTGTACAGCTGGGATGTAACTTCATTACATTTCATCAATGTGCCTCTCTTCCTCACACTGACCAACTTCAGTCAACATCAGTAAAGTAGGGCAATTTTACCAAGAAATATGAAGCAGAGAACACAGAAAGCAAACTCTGGCCGGTTGAAGTGAACTCTGACTCAGTTCAAATTCATATATGAACACCAAGCGGACCGGAGACTGCTCCAAAAGCAGGAAGTGAACTACAGGGAAGGGCATTCTGGGCAAATACAACCAAAACAAACATGCGAGCCAAATGCTAGCAGGAGAAACAGTTCCTGTTATTTTACCAAAGACAAAAGAGAACTCCTCTAATCGCTAAAACCCTACTCCTTTTCTGTTTACATTTTGTGAAGAAGGACATCTTCCTTTGAGGTTTTTCTGCCATTTCCTTCAGTGGTTCTTGGTGTAGCACCACCTCAGGCGAGGAAGGAGAACAGGTTTTCCAAATGTTTGACAGTGCAGAGTGAAAGTGAATGCAACAAATTCTGCAACTTTGGTCAACATTCGAACCACTATTAGGTGCAAAAACATCCTAAAACAATTTTTGCCTGGTGGAAACAACTAATATCAAGCATTTGTAATCCCTCATGTTGGCAAAATTGTTTTTAGCCAAATTGGACACTTGTAGTTTCTTTTAAGCATGTTTTGTTCATTTGTGGATAATTCATCTCAATGTGTTTTACTGCAATCCTGAATGATTCTTGAATTTCTTCATAATTGGAAATTGTGTGCTGATTTCTCAGGTATTTAAGTCTATTTCGTGTTTTATTTTAATGCATTTCTTTGGATTCAGCCGGTACAGCAGTGATCAGAGATGGCTGCATCTATTGCAACATGCTTGATTAAGGCAGAAATCTCTTAAACATTATTTTAAATCAAATATAACAGTTGTAAATTTAAGATTTTTGAATTTTTTATATTCTACTGTATATAATAGCGTCAAATACTAACTGCTGCCTGTTATGTTGATACATAACAGACAGCATTGATTGCAAATAGTATTATTTTCACTTAATGTTTATAAAAATATTAATATTTCTGTCCAGATAATAACAGATTTCATACAGCTTCTGCACATCCCCAAATGTGCTGTGAGCTGCTAAAGACTGTTGTAACCCACTTGAATCATACAAATAATTACTTTACAGAAGAAGATATAGTTTGACTTTTTCTGATAAATTGTCAAAGTTATTCTGATCATAGCTGCTTTGTTTGCAGTGACTCAGTGCTTGAACTATGACTCTGAGCAGAGCCTCTCAGCTGTTTACATGCAGACATAATTTAAATTAATAAGGCCAGACATTATCAAAATAGCATTTTTAAATACCAAATTAAAGTACTCTCTATTGTGAGTGTGGGCACTATGTTACACCACAGATAAAATATTTGCATACTGTTTTACATAAATCTACTCATACTATTACAATTCTTTAATTACGTTATCAAGACTTGTATTGTTCTAGGGCAGTGTTTCTCAAAAAGTGGTCTCAGGGCCAGTGGTGGTCTGCATTCTCCCTCTAGTGGTCCACCAGGTACTGCACGTAAACAACTGTTAATTTGCCGTGACGTTAGCTCAAAGTGCTACAGCTAGCCTAGCAAAGGACAGTGTTTAAAAAAGTTCCTTACGACCGGGTCACTCGAATGAAAGCCTGAAGATACCAAAGGGAAGTTTCTCATTTTGAATTGCTGAATTTAATGTTCACTATTAGGATGCATAGCATGCCACAAGCCTATAGAACCAGCTGTGGCTGTGATAAGTGCGATATAACGGTGAGGGCTGGTTCAGCAGCGCTGCACCCCATGCTGACTAGCTGCATCTTAACACCTAAAATAAATTTATTTAAGTTGAACTATCCACTGCCTGAAAGAAAATGTTTCTTTTTGCCAAAGCCACTCAAGTCGATTTTTCTTTTCTTGTGCTTCTAAATTGCAAATAGCCCTACAATGTTATTAATGCACATAACACCAGTACTGAAGAACATTTTTTTGATTTCAATGTGTTTTCTATCATTGGCTAAGTTTCAAATCCACGCTTTCAGAATCTGTAAATAATTGATAACATTGTGAGTCGACATATTCATGGTTTTATTTTGGCCAGTCGCTTTTACAAAACAGCCATCCTTCACATTAGGAGGAATAAAGACAATGAGTTAAGAGATTATTTTGCAATATATTAAGATGTTATGTTACTTCAAGTTAGGTGGTGCATTAGTGTTGTTTTAAATAGGGTAAATGACCCTCAACCTGAAAAAGCTTGAGAGACACTGATTTGGGGTTATGAAGAATAACTGATTCATACTAACAAAGATTAAATGCATGTGTGGTATTTTATTGGTAAAAAAAAATAATTTATGAAGAAACTTGTTTTTTCCACCACATATCTCCTGTTTTGGCTTGAATACAGAACCAGATACAAGAAATAAAACCAGTGAGTCTTGTCCAGTATTATTGTGCTAAAAAATATATTTCATCACAGACGCGTCAAATATCAGGCATGGGAGAGGGTCAATAATCCACTGTCTTATTATGTTTAAAGGGTCTCAACCCAGCAGTAAATGGGTATTTTAACAGGTCATCTTCTCAATGTGACAGGTTAATTTGTGAGTTTCCTTTAGCAGCACAATGAGACACTGGATAAAATACACAAACAGCAACATTTTAGTAATTTATCACCCTTTCTTCAATGTAGCAAATCCATCAAAGTCACTAAAGAAGAATGAAGACAGTGAAGCTTAAGAGAGCACAGGATGAGCCGTCAAGGAGACAATGATGATAAAAAGGACGACAGATGGTGGCAGCTTCATCTGGAACTAAGACCTGCTCAATTCACAGAACACTTGCATTTTTATATCCCTTTCAAAAATCACCTCTGAATAATAAAAAAACATCTAAATTTATTCAGCTTTGCATTTTGCCCTTGTGCAAAATGTGGAGTAGCTCCATGGATGAGATGGAAAATGAAGAGAAGGGATCAAAAATAGAAAACGGCCTCTATGCTACTATTCTACTCTTTGCTCCAAGATTATATATTTTTAAAAAATCCTTACCTTTGTTTTAGGGAGATAAATCAACTCAGATAAGAGGAAATGGACCACTAAGGTGATCATGGTAGGTGTTTGTGAGCATAAAGTTTCTGGTTCGACAATACTTTCTTCATCTACCATGACCATTAGGCTGCATTCGACTCCAGTTTGTTTGCCTAGAAAGTTTGGTTCGTTTGTGCAATCAAACCAAAACAGAGAACTCTGGTTCATCTAAATGTGAATGCCAAGTGGACTGGATACCTCTCCAATATCAGGAAGTGGACGATAGTACAGGGAATTCGGGGAAATGCAACCAAAACAAATGCGTGAGACCAAAGCTAGCGGGGGAAATGGCTTATGGTCTTTTACCAACAACAAAAGAGAAATCCTGCAGCTGCTAAAATCTGACGCTACTCCATTTTTGTCTACATTTCTTGAAGAAGGAAGCTGCACTATTCTTGTTATGCTGAGATTTTTGTGTCTTTTCCTTCAGTGGTTCTTGGTGCAGCACCACCACAGGCGAGGAGAGGTGCAGGTTTTTCAAAGGGTTTGTGTTGTTTAACACAAAGCAGTGTGAAAGCGAATTGCACCAGCTGAGAATGTAACAAATGTTGCAACTTTTGTCCCCAATTAAACCAACTCTATGTGACTATCAGGTGAGAAAACATCCACAGATAATATCAAACCAATAACGGCTCTTACAGTTTTCATCATTAGCCATTCGCCACTGTGGTAAATTACAGGCGAAGCGGACATCCCGCATAATGCTTTTATATTCTTGGGTAGGGTGCCGGTTTACTAAGATTCCAAACCACTGCTCTTAAATGGCTCTGATTTCCTCTGCCTCACTGGACAAATCACCATATAAATCATTATTTCATGAACAAAAAAACAAGCTGGAGACTTTATTTATGGGTGAAAATAACACAGTCATATGCACTAACACAACTTAGACGTTACAAATGTAAAATTTCACTTTCTAACAACTTTCATTTCAGTTGTCAGCTGACTTCAGCTTTCTATTTGTACTTTTTCAAATTTGATTTGAGGAAATCAATAAGTATCTAAAACTTCAACACAATTGAAAAAGAAAAGCTATAGAAATGATAAATGCCCTTTAATACATCAGTGTCTCAATCCTTCTCGTTTGCCCTTGACTGCTTTTCTCTCTACCAATTTCTTCATGTTCATCTCCTTTTTCTCCATATGCTCTTCTCCCTCATGTCACTCATTTTTCCTACCCACTCTTCTTTTTTTTTTCCACTTCTCCCAGAGCGCCTCCGCCACCACACCCACCCACACACGGCCAATCTTTGTCAATTAAGCAAATTGTTTTTATTTTCCCCTCACATTACACTTTCTGTGTCTGCATTCATGATGAAGTCAAAGTCATTACAGTAAGCTGGGTCGCTCTGCTGTGTGCGTGATTCTGCAGAGCCTAAGCTAATTAGGCTGCGCCCATGAAGCTGCCTGCTACGCTCACAGATTTCAGAAAACCCTGCATAGATAAGGCTGAACATGCCGACACATTCCCCACATGGATTATGCTAATGAGTCAAACTACCAAACAACATAATCAAGGTGGTGTGTGTGGAAAGAACAATGTCTACACTCTTTTTTTACATTATTTAGCAAAATTAACGTGTTTTTTTTTTTTTTTTTACTTTTTAATCACTTAGCTAAAAAAACTTTTGTTTTTATCCTATTTAAATCGCACTTTTTGCACATCAATTTTAAAGAACAATATTTACTTTCAGCCACAAAAAACTGGAAGATCACCAACTTCTCCATTTGATGCAAACACATTTGAAAGAGTCTTCTTTCCATTTAGGTTCTCAATTAATCGCAGAGAAAAACAAATGAAAGGCGAGACAATAAATACTCGTAGAACTTCCTACAGGCAAACAAAACTTACTACTACAGACATGCACAATCTGTATTACAACCAGCCAAAACAAAAAGAGAAAATTATTACAACCAGGACATGTGAGCAAATAAAACCAAATTTGTTCACTCCTGGGTCATTACTGGTGGAGTTGTGTATTTATATCAGGGCTGCCAACATTAACGCATTTCAGCATGTGGTTAATCTAAAACGTTAAACATGTTAATAGTACATAATGCAGATTAATAGCATTACCTCTGTTTTTGGCCTGAAAGCTTTTCTCCTGGTTAGCTAGCTCAACGCAGCGCGTAACTCGGCGCCGTGCAGAGTCACAAACGCAAGAGAAAAGGCGACAATGTATTTTATTCATAATGTACTGGACGTCATGCGATCTCTAATTACTTTTTAAACCTTCATGAATATGAAAACATAGAAAACCCGAGATGTTTGAGACAATAAAATGTTCTTAAACGTTTCTTAAAAACATGCATGTTTACAGTTCAAGCTGATAAAGTTAAGCAAAGTGATTAATTACAGTGCTAAAGTGTGGTTGATCCAATTAATTTTTTTAATCGATTGACAGCACTACTTACATATAACCTGTCTGTGATAAACTGCCTCTCTATATTGGTAATACATATTACAGCATAGTTTTCTCTCTCTTCCTACAGCAATTCCTACAATTAGGCCTTTGACAAAATGAGAAAATGCTATTTTTCTGAAATTAAAACTTTAAAATCTTTAAAGCAGCAGTATTATTTAATTTTAATTTCCTTTATTTAACCAGGTAAACCCCATTGAGATCTAGATCTCATTTTCAAGGGGGACCTGGGCAGAAGTCTGCAGTACACAACATCCACACACTCACACCTAGGGACAATTTGGAGAGGACAATTAACCTGACAGTTATGTTTTTTGATATGTTATGTGTTTTCCAGGCACATAATGTCGTTTTATAACATAACCAAGTAACTAAGTTAATTCAAGTTGTAATAAAAATGCTACAGAAATCAAATATGACTTAAAATAAATTTTACTTCCTAATTTAATAAATTAAAATTAGACATCTGTCTCTTTAAAACTTCTTTCTGAAACTCTGCCTTCAGGAAGTCATTACAGCATCACTCCTCTATCAACTCTATTCAGTGATGTACTGAGAAGAAGTTTATAAAGAATAGAATATAAAAGACTATTGATTGAGGGAAACTGCTTATTCTTTCACAAGCTACTCAATCTAAGGTGTTAAATATTATTAACACAATGTAACCATAAGAGGTGGAGTTTATAAACATAAATATAATGAGTTCAGCAGATGTGCAGTTCCACCAGGTGTTTGCTAATTGCTGCTGGCTAGTCTGTAGGAGCTGAGTGGGGGAGCGTCTTTGAGGAGGAGCTTCGCCTCGGAGGCGGGGCTAGGTCCACACAGGCGTTTTGCAGAGCTCAACGGTTTCCATGGAGACTGAAGTATTTCTCAAACATGCATGAAAGAATCAAGGCAAAACTCCAGGCATGTATTTGGTGCTGTAGTAACATTATAACATGACATACAGCTCAAGACAGCCAATCTTACATAACGCCGCCCCTTTAATAAGAAATTAGTGCAGTAAAGGAAAGTCCATGTAAACTCAGGGATGCTACTCCGATGCCTGAAGGCTTGCATGCAGGCATCCCTGCCTGAACACAGAACCGTTTGCGGTTCTGATCCACAGCACATGTGTTTCACTCCTGGGAGACGGGGGCGGCCTGGGGGAAGCATTACCATGTGCGCAGGACAGATCTCATCTGTCACAGTATATTACAACATAGCAGTGTGGATGAGCATAAATGCATGCCGCAGCAATCTGTCTGCATGACTTATAGATACACATCAACTCCAGTGACAAAGCTAAACACAGGCAGATTTCACAGACGGTGGTCAGAGACTGAGATGCTGCACAATCAACGCTGAATGAACAAACTATTCCCTGAAGAATGTGAGAATTACCATTTTCTGTTCATTTTATATAAACCAGATATCTGCATGTGCATTTCCTTTGGGTGCATTCAAAGCAGTAATGTTGTAGCTTTATTTTGTAAGTCAGGGTGCATCCATATAATGTATTTGATTATGTAAGACTATTAGGACTAGAGAGGAGGTGTTGGTACAAAGAATGGGCTTTCTTTCCAAAAAACAGGAGCAGCCTCAAACACACACACAATTACAAACATGAGCATCATACAGTAACGGCCTATTTTGTTAAGCTTGCTGAGGACTCCAAGTAGATAATACCAAAGTCCTCATTTGTAAAGTAAAGAGAGAAAACATGAGAGGAGGAAAAGAGGCAGCCAAACAAACAGGCCTGAGTGTGGAGAGGGAAAAAAATAATAAAAAAAGATGCATGAAAAAAAGATAAAAAGTAGTCCACAGACAGACAGACATGCTGAAATGAAATATCAGGGAATACATTTAACGACTTCTTTTCAAAGCACAGGTCCGTGCTGTAACAGTGCCCCCTGTTGGCAATCTATGAATTACACAATTTGAATTAGTCTTTATAAAAGCAAACAAAAACATCAGAAACATAAAAATTGTCAGTCAAGCTTTCTGCAGCAGTTGAGCCACTTTTCACTTAAGCAAGAATATAATCAAAGCAGAGCCTCTTTGTGTCACACATCAGGATGCAACTTTGATAAAAGCACAAATACTTTATGTGTAAAAGTCAAAATGTATCTGAATTAAACGCCGACACATTCACATGTACCCAATATCAGCAAAAATTAATCTTTATACAACTTTAAGAATTTCTATGTCAACAATCTCCATTAAATGTAGCCAGTTACATTTACGTTAGTAATTTAAAAAACTTTTTACTACACTGGAGTTTTCATTTTTACTTGAGTAATCGAACAATGAAGTAGCTCTACTAAATTTCTAAATTTCTGGATCTTTTATCCACTGTGAGCAACTTCAACTAATAAAGAGCAGACTTGTTTAAAACAATAAAAATCACCAGATTTTTGGTTAAATCTGGTGGTTTGCTAAAGTTTCATATATTGAAATAAATTGATTTGGAACATTTCTAATTTTGTTATTATGTTATTTATAGTTTTCATCTTGACCTTTAAAATGCCAGCATTTAAATTTCTGTTATATAAATTTTTAAATATTAAATGATTAACATTTGATAAGTTACTCACTACTTCAGTAGCCTTTTCACCCAATACTTTCTCACTCAAGTCATTTAGTGGGGTCATTTTTTAGGCAACTACTTATATGTATATGTACAGCACTTGTTGCTCAAAGGTGCCCATTATCATTGCATTTATTACTAAAATCACTAATAAGATATTAATAAATTTAATAACTCAGAGAACAGCTTTAATTTAATAAACTTATGTCTGGGGTCTTATGTGAAATTTACCATTTTATCTCCCCAATAAACTTGAAAAAACAAGAAAAAATGCTGAGATACATAAAAGACAGTAATTCCTAAGAGTATTTTTACTGTCAAGACTCTTGGCTTCAAAATCTCCAAGTGAGTTTCACACATTTAAGGCTCACAGCTAATACAGAGGGAGCAAATTGCAGACAAGCATCCTTTCACGCTGCAGTTTAAAACCTTGTGAAGGTTGTTTGTGTGTTTTGAATGAACAAAACCCGATCTGTTGTGGGAATACACAAACAGAGGAATACGATTACAGAAGCAGAGCGTGGAACAGACAACGGAGGAGTGGAGGCTTAAACTGATGAAGGCAGGTTGTGCAGGATGAAACACACATTTCTATGTGTTTTTATCCTGTGCTACGGAAAGCAGAATAGGTTTTATATTCATTTCACCAACCTTTGCAATGAGGCTAAGTGGATCCCTGCAGGAAGGCGGCAGGGCTGACGTCACTTCCTGTGTGAGGTCAGAATCTTCTTCCTGTTGCACATACAGTTCCAACATGGACGCCAGCTGAGAAAGCCCTTGCTTCTTCTGCTCAGACATCGAATTCAAGTCTGCGAGAATGTTAAACTTTTATTAGGGCAGGACAATAAATGAGTAACAACGAGTATCGTGATAGGCACATGACCAATATCGATCGATAGCACGTCTGATGGATTATTCAATAATTTCACTGAAGCATTCTGGGGGATGTAGGCAGAGGAAAGACTTTTCACTCATTCTTTGGTTACCTAGCAACAACCTGCCAAATAACTGGTAGCTGTTTAATGTCTGACCACTGTGCCTCGAAACTGCTTAAAAATATTTAAAAAACAACATCGAGTGAAAACTGTGGAGAAAACAGAAACCTCATGTCACCAGTTTGACAGTAATTCAGTTATTTAAAATAAAAAACGAATCAATAATTATTAATCTCGACTAATATGAAAAACTCATCATCCAGCCCCAACTTTTATGTAAACATTTATAAGTTTACATTATCTCTGTCTAATACATAAATGCATAATACATAAAAATTAATGTCAATTTTTATCTCACTAAAATGAACTACATAGAATTAGAAGCTCAATCAAAATCTCTCAAATAATAACTGATGACATTTTGGCTGACAGATAATTTCACCACATTACATGGAGATAGCACCTCCCGACCCCACTAAGGGACAAGGGTGTAAGAAAATGGATGGATGGATGGATGGATGGATGGATGGATGGATGGACTAATTTCACTAATTTCACTCATTTTACCATATCTCCTTAGTGTAAGCTATTTTTAGGTTATAAAAAAATTCCTTCAATTAACCAATTTGTTATCTGAGAGGTTATAAAGCATTTCCCTGATTCATATGAACTCAATTTTGTACATAAAAAAGTTGAAATGCAAAACAAAATGTAAGAAATGGTAAAAGGGGAAATGACCAGAATCCAACAAACTGTCACAACAATAAGCAATAAAAACAAAGTTTTACATTAGATACTTACGTGATTCATGTTCTTCTAAAGTGTAGAGCTCATTACTCTTAGGAGGGTTTAACTGAATAGAAAAGGAGAGTATAACTAATTAATGTAACACTACATGGTTAAAATAAGTAGAGATAGAATCTTGTTTCCACATATTTTCTGAGTGAGAATAACGAGGATAATTTCTAGAAACTTACCAGAGCAAACATGAGTCTGGCAGCCAGACGGACTGAGTCAGTAGGGAGTCTGGGGAGGAGACGGCGAAGACACTTACACTCTCTCTTATGGCCAGACCACGCTTGTTTCTGCAGAAGAGGGTCATTTAACACACTGATGGGGATAATGCACAAAAAGGCATATTTCTATTACATTACACACTTCAGTTTTAACCTTTCACCCACAAAAAAGGCTTTTCTCAAAGCCATGTAAAATGTGTTTTCAGGACTTCAGATTTAGTCAGAACAAGCTCTTATTTCCAGTTTTGTCTGAATGTCTGTGAAGATGTTCGCAAATTTGGCTGTGAATTTCAAAAAGCTTTGAAATAATCCACAGTCGATAAAAACATATTGATTGTTCATGAATGAATTAGTGCAGTCTTTGATTACAGGTTCACACTTGAATCTCAATTTGAATATAGTGTTAGAAAAAAAAACTAAGAAAGTCTAATTTTTGTCTGTGGCTGTACGACAAAACAGCTCTAACGTCGCAATCAAGCGCAACGTTTAGTCCTTGAGTCCTTTCTCAAGTCGGAGGAAGGATGGATTAATCTTGTCTGATTGTTTACTTTGTAATCTTGTTCATCCTTTAAGGCAAAACACAGGCTGTGAACGTAAAATCTAAGAATCCCAGCAGGACCTGGGAGAGAAGTGGCAGAGCAGCCATTTTGGACCCAAGTTAGGCGTTTTTCTGGTTCTGGTGTGGAAAGCCGACACTTTAAATCGTTTCTCAGGCTTCAAATTCGTCGTCCTTTTTCAGTTCTCCCTTTAAACCAAAGTAGGTACAACAACTCAAAATAACAGAGGGATCATTTGTTTGTAAACAAAGTGGATGGCACAGACCTTGACTGCAGAAAGAGCTGGATGGTCTCACTGGTTGCCACGGTTACTCACATTTATCTTGCTGTTTAAACATCAGCTAGCATGTTGTCAGCGTGCTACAACTGTTCATCACAGCATGAGAAAATAAATTATTCTACCAAATCTCCACTCTTTTGTGAGTAATTTGTAGGGCTGTATAATAATATCGATATCACGATATATATCGATATTTTCTTTCCTAGAAGAAAGCGATATTCATCTGCAAGTATCGTAACATCCAACTGTCACTTTGCTCACTCACTGTTTGCTTTGCCGGGAGAGTGATTAGGTCATTGGGCTTAGAGTGATTCCTTCAGATGTTAAGTGTCAAGGTTTAAAAGGTATCAAACTATTCGGAGCAGGTACTTGGTGCATTTTATTTACTTTACAAATGCATGTCAGCTACAGTTTGTATTGTTTCAATTAAAAGAAACAAGTTTTCTCACCACTTCTTTGATTCTTTTTGTCCAGCTGTCCACTTTAAGTCTGTGTCCAACCAGAGCCAGGTATTGTGTAGTTGGTTCTTTTAATCAGTTTTCAGTTAAACTAATTGAATCCAACTTTATAACAGTCACAAAATATCACCAAAATTACTCTGTCCCTCTAAAATCTTTCAGAAAATCGCAAAAGTGTATTGAATAGTATCGTTGGCTGAATATCGCAATATATATAGTATCGTGGGCAGAATATCATGTATCGTATCATATCGTGAGATTATTGTATCACTACAGCCCTAGTAATTTGTAGATTAATTAGTTCTGTTTATTGTTGGGTTTTTTAAGTGGGGTTTTGTTTTCTCTTAAAAACTCATTAGGTATGTTTTGTTGTTTCCTGGAATAATCTTTGGCTAATCAGTAAGAGTTTGCATAATTCAAAATAAATCCTGATTATTCTTCATTCTTTTATGTGTGGCAAAGGTCATTGAATGGGAAATAAACAGGATTGATTCAAGATTAGGGATTACATCCAACAAATAAAACACCTTAATGAAAAAATAAGGAGTTAATGAGATGTTAAAGATCAGATTTTAGGTTTTTATTTTCAAAAGGTACTTTTAATAGGGAAAACAAACCTCATTGGGACGTACATTTAAATTTTTGGACATAACTGTGTGTTCCTAACATCAGTAATAATTCCAGGGAACAAACACAAAGACTCTCCTACCTGGCAAGCTGCATTGCAGTAGCGAGCCATCTTGCACTGGGAACATCTCAACAAGGTCTCTCGTCTAAACAGGAGAGAGAAAAAATATATATTTAATGCCTCACAGACACTTTCAGGAAAAAACGCTTCACTTTTCTGAAAGAGATTAATTTACAAAAAGTCCATTTATTTGCAACCAAAATCATTTAGGCCAGGGCAAGAATAATTTTAAGAATAATTTTTCAGAGTTAATGACTCAACTGACCTGCAGTGAGACCGGATTATTATTCCTGTCAGGTTTTTATTACATTTAGTGTTAAATATGCACCGGTAACTTACCATCTATGCACCAATTCATCCCACGTAAAGTTCAATCACTATCTTGACTCTTTTCAAGTAACATGCTAATCTTGTCCTTCTACTACAGGCTCCCTCTTCTCATGGTTAATGTCTGAACGTCTCACACAGTGATGTTGTGTGACAGCTGCGCCTCCACTGGTGGTGTTTATGTGCAATTTTGTGAAAATGTAATGTCTGCTGCTTGTATCTGGGTGAGACTGCTGTCCTTCCCAGTTTGGCTTCAGTCTGATAACAAGCTGGAGCCGAATCCGTCTGCTCCCTGCAGCCAATTACAGACAGTGGACTCCACTGTTTAAACACACACACACACACACACACACACACACACACACACACACACACACACACACACACACACACACACACACACCACACACACACACACACACACACACACACACACACACACACACACAGATATGTGAATCACAGGAGCCCCTCTCAGAGTGTAGCACTGTGTCTGTGCATAGGTTAATATGAGCCCAGAAAATAATCTACACAGTTAGAGTGGCTCCAGTATCTAATTTTACAGAATGACTGTTTGGTAGAAAGGACAGAATGACTGACTGAGAGTTTGAGATTCATAAAATTACTGTTTCCGTCCTGTTTCCTTGCTCATAGTGTTGCTTTTAAATACAAGAGTACACCAACAATTGAGTTACCAACACAGTAGCTGCCTTTCCAGTAACCCTAAGACTGACAGCAATTTTTTCAATAAAAAGTTTATGTGCTAGCATGAGGGTTTTTTACTAACCGTATCAACATTTGAGTATTTAGAAAACTGCAATGGAAACACTTTTCTCACATCATGTGAGTTTATAAAACAGCAGCATTGCTCAGTTCATGTTGTTGCTCGAAGGAGTTGAATCTGTAGTGAAATCGACAGTTTCCTCAAAACGCAGCGTATCATTTCCCATTTTCTTTTTAAAAATACAACAATATAAATAAAGAAACATCTTTACAAATAAAGAAATAAGTTTAAATAATTATAAATATATTTGTGCATGTATAAAGGCAGCAGAATGTAAATAAACATCTGAGATGAGCAAAATGAACAAAAACAGAGACATTAACTTTTCTCTACAGAAGAAAAACATAAACTAATGGATTCAAAAAGAAGTCACATCAGAACATGTATCTATGGATGGAGGCAAAATTTAATTTCAAGGTTTATTTAATAACTACAATAGTAAAAACAAAAATGTAAATTTTACATCAGAAAATAATACAACAGTTAAATACAAAAAGCCAAATGGAGATGTGTTTTATTACGAGAGGAAAGCTTTGTAAGCCATAAGCCTTCATGGAAAACGAATCACTCCCCAATGCTAACAGTTTGCGCCACACTTGGCAGCAGCAGCAGCCATCAAGTGTTTTGTGGTAGCTGGTGATGAGGCTCTTACATCGCAGTGGAGGAGAGTTTGACCAGCTGTTCTTTGCACAAGTGTTTTAATTCAGCTACATTAGAGGCTTTTTGAGCTGAACAGCCTTTGTAAAGAGGATGTATTATTTGTCCAGGAATAAAGTGCCATTTTACAGCACAATCGAGTAGCTAAGATCAAAATGCTGCATATATCAAACATAACTTAAAAGAAGCTTGACTTTGTAATTTAATGCCTTGAAATTGGTTCTGTCCCTTTAAGAAGCTCCTAAGAAGACTATATATACCACCATCTGTCAAAATTTAATCGGATGATTGATTAATGGCCTTAATTAATTGACATTAATTAATATCAAACCCCCCACCCCTTGTGACCGGATGTCCCACCTCGTGACCAGATGTCCCACCTCATGACCGGATGTCGTCCCCCCCCCCCCCCCACCTCGGACCCGGATGTCCCACCTCGTGACCAGATGTCACCCCCCCCACCTCGTGACCGGATGTCCCACCTCATGACCGGATGTCGTCCCCCCCCCCCCCCCCCCCCCCCCACCTCGTGACCGGATGTCCCACCTCGTGACCAGATGTCACCCCCCCACCTGGTGACCGGATGTCCCACCTCATGACCGGATGTCGTCCCCCCCCCCCCCCCACCTCGTGACCGGATGTCCCACCTCGTGACCAGATGTCACCCCCCCCACCTCGTGACCGGATGTCCCACCTCATGACCGGATGTCGTCCCCCCCCCCCCCCCCCACCTCGTGACCGGATGTCCCACCTCGTGACCAGATGTCACCCCCCCCACCTCGTGACCGGATGTCCCACCTCGTGACCGGATGTCACCCCCCCCTCTCCCCCCCCACCTCGTGACCGGATGCCCCCCCCCCCCCACACACTCGTGACCATCTCGTGACCGAATCCCTTCCTGCCTCCCCGAACAAAGACTTTATTTAGACTTTGGATCACCCAATAGAAACGGAATAATTTACTTGTAAGTTAGCAGTGAATAAATAAATATAGCATATTCCAGCCAGATCATAGCATGAATTATCCATCTGTGAGAAAACAATCATTTAAGAGTTAAATAATTGCAGAGCAGTCAAATGTACTGCTGTGCTGATATAAATGACACAATAAATAACAGTGTACAGGGATGTCTGATCTTGGTTGCCTGGATTCAAAAAGAACACAAATTCTTTTTGAATGCATCTGATTAATCTGATAAATAACAGTGTACAGGGATGTCTGATCTTGGTTGCCTGGATGTAGGAAATCAGATGCATTCAAAAAGAACACAAATTTAAAAATGAGACTCACCCATTTTTTTCAAGGTATCTCATCCAGAGGTGGTCAAGCTAGATAAGAAGCAGAGGCTGGTAATCATCAGATCACACAAAAATCCAGATAAAACAGTGGAAGTAATAACAAGATAACAAGATGGTAAATCTTCAGAAAAAGATAAAAATGGGCAATAAAACTTAAAGTCTAAAAACCACTAGTCAGCTTTATCTACATCCTACCTAAAAGTACATTTAAGATATCTAGAATTACAGTGTATTTCAATTAAAGAATTATAACCAGCTAGAAAGGTTAATTATTATATACTTACATTATGACTAGCCATAGTTTAAGTGTTGATACATGGAAATATATGCTTAATATAGTTTGTAATTAATTGTGAATATGTTGAATTTAAGCCACCATACAAAATAAGGGTAAATTTGAATAGAAGAGAATAGAATATACTTTATTGATCTTCAAGAGGAAATAAGTTTTTTAATCACAAGTCACTCCATTAAAACTGTATTAGTAAATACAAATATAACCATAAGTGATACAAAACTGTAGTACCAAAGATTCAAATAGCGACTTTGACTAATTAAAATATAATCAGTGATATCTTGATTTACTAAGTCTAGTCATAAACCAATTTCAGATCTGGAATGCAAGTGTGAAGAAACCAATTTTTATGTTAAAACTGTCTGCCATTAGCTGGGTGTATGAGACATCATACATCATCAATGATGTCACATACACATCTGTGACATAGATAAAAGGCACATTCTGCCAGTAGAATTTCCTGCACTCTGCTAGCGTTTCTTTCACTCTCACATTTTGCTTCGTTTTAAACGGCAAGAAGAATTTTAACGTTTAAGTTTTAGACAGCAAGAACAATTTCAAAATGTTTGCATTTTTCAAGAGGATGCAGAATTCTGTTTCTCCTGATCTTGAAGAAATGCGCAAAAGGAATAATAAGTCAATCCAAGAACTCTTGGAAAAGAACCAAATCCTTGAAAGAAAGAGAAATCTCCAAAATCCCAAAAAAGTAATGAAAGCTGAGACAGAGTTGAGCAAAGAATGTGAACGACGGATTAAGAAGTTGAATCTGGAAGTTGACAAATGGAATGCAACGGAAGAAAAACTGATTTATTTAGACAGAAAGAGGACTGAAGTTTTCCGTGCTTTGGAAAGGACGAATGAAGAATTAATTGAGAAACCAGTGTTAAAATCTTACTTAAGTGGGGCTAAAGAACAGCAGAAAGGCCTCAAACGTCTTAACACTAGGTTAGCAAATCATGTCAACATCTTGACAGACCAACTTTCATATCAAACTAAAGTATTTGATAAGTACCCAAAGTCTGCAGACGGTAACAAAAATTTAATGAAGATTCAAGAAAACTGCATAACAGAGATTATGGACAAACTGGAAATATTCAACTTGGTGGCTTTGAATGACAAAACCATGGAAAAAGCTGAAAACCTGGATCATTTAGGCAAAATTAACAATAGTCTTTTGCAAAAGGTTAAAAGTTTGAAAGAACAACTAGTTACTGTGCCTATCGCGAGATACCACTGCAGGTGGGCAACAAAAGAGTGCCAAAGACTCACAAAACTGAACCCTAAGTTAGAAAAACTGGTTCAGGACCTGACAGACGAACTGTCATATCAAACTGCACTGGAACGTGATTACAAAGAGGCACACGATCTGATCAAAGAGCTGGAGGAGACCAAACAAAATTACCTATACCAGATAGAGGAGTTAAAATCAATGGTAAAACTTGGGATTAAAACAAAGAAAAAGGACAAAGACAAGATGGCAAAACGTTTAACTTCCCTTGTACTTAAACTCAATGATCTTAAGAAGGAATTTATTTCCTTCCAAATAGACATTGAGAACATTGTTGGAAACATTCAGCCTTTAAATGCTCATAATATACAAGATGGAATTTGTCCTGCAGACAATCAGAAATTTACCGGTCAGCATTCTAACTTAGCAGGAGAATTGAAACAAATTTCTCTGAATTCAATATTATCTGAAGGGGAATGTGTGCCTTCTAATCAAATGCATTTCTTAGTCTCAGAGGATGAGGCAAGCAATAAGGAGTTGGAAGACAGATCTTCAGAAGAAACGACAACTGAAGATGACTTGGCAGGTTTAAACAACATAACTGTGAAAGAGTCAGACCCTCAAGAACGCCAAAGGCTAACAGAAAACGAGAAACAAGTTGATATTTCAGAGTCGGAGGACGAGACAGGTGACAAAGAGTCAGACGACAGTACTTCGGAAGACACAAAGTCTGAAAATGAATTAAACGAATCAGATATATATGAGTCATTTCGTCAAGCCCTCCAAAGTAAGCGAGAAAACAATAAACAAGAAAAGATTTCAGAGTTGGAGGATGAAACAAGTGATGAAACATTAGAAAACATAACATCTGAAGATGATTCAACAGATTTATGGAATACACGTGTGAAAGCGTTAGACCCTCAAAACTTCCAATGGTTGAGAGGAAACAAGAGACAAGATTTTTCAGAGTCAGTGGACAAAGCGAGTGATAAAGAGTTACAAGACAGGACAACGGAAAACACAACGTCCGAAGATAACTTAACAAAATCATGCAACACAACTGTGAAAGATTCAGACCCTCAAAACCTCCAAAGACTGAGAGAAAATGAGAAGCAATTAGATTTTTCAGAGTCAGTGGACATAACATGCGATAAAGTGTTAGAAGATAGAACTCTGGAAAACACATCTCAAGATAACTCAATAGATTCACGCAACCCAACTGTGAAAGAGTCAGAGCCTCAAAATCTCCAAGGGCTCAGAGGAAATGGGAAACAAGAAGATTTTTCAGAGTCAGAGGACAAGATGTGTGATAAAACGATAAAAGATATGACTTTGGAAAACACAACATCTGAAGATAACTTATCAAATTCATACAACACAGCTGTGAAAACGTCAGACTGTCCAGACCTTCCAACCCTGAGAGGAAATGAGAAACAGGATGATATTTCAGAGTCATTGATTAGATACATGATAGATTGTTGGAAGTCAGAACTTTTGAAGATACAAGATTAGAAGACGACTTAACAGATTCATATAACACAACTGTTAAGAGTCAGACTCTCCAGACGTCCAAAGGCTGGAAAGGAAAGGGAAACAGGAGGACTTCACAAAGTCAGAGGACAAGACAAGTGACAGAGATAGTGGAAAGTCCTTAGGAAGACATAATATCTGAAGAAACTTAACATATGAGTATCAAAATATTTCCCTGTATTATGACTGCACATTATTTTTAGCAGTATGTCATTCAATGCGTCTTGTATAGTAATTACCACAGCAGCATTTATGCATATATGTAGGTTTTCCCCAGGTGCTCTGGTTTGCCTAATCCAAAAATATTGATACTATATTTGCCATGGTGTCAAATAGAACACATTACACTCAAAATAACACAAAATAACAGTCAGAGGACAAGATGTGTGATAAAGAGATAAAAGATAGGACTTTGGAAAACACAACATCTGAAGATAACTTAACAAATTCATACAACACAGCTGTGAAAAAGTCAGACTGTCCAGACCTTCCAACCCTGAGAGGAAATGAGAAACAGGAGGCTTTTTCAGAGTCATTGATTAGATACATGATAAAGAGTTGGAAGACATAACTTTGGAAGACACAAGATTTGAAGATGACTTAACAGATTCACACAACACAACTGTTAAGAGTCAGACTCTCCAGACCTCCAAAGGCTGGAAAAGAAAGGGAAACAGGAAACAGAAAGCCAGAGGACAAGACAAGTGACAGAGATAGAGGAAAGTCCTTAGGAAGACATAATATCTGAAGACAACTTAACAGATTCACAAGACACAAGTTTGAAAGAATCAGACTGTTTAGACCTCCAAAGGTTAAGAGACAAACATCAAGAATCCACATGTGAAGACCGAGACCGTTCAGAAAATGAGTTATTTCACACACCGACAGTTTAGATAAGATTAGATTGGATTTGATTGATTGTGCTTAGTAGATTTTATTATTGTTTTTATGTTGTTGATGATGAAGATGTATTTCACAGGTCTCCCTTATAATTTAAACATATGAGTATCAAAATATTTCCCTGTATTATGACTGCACATTATTTTTAGCAGTATGTCATTCAATGCGTCTTGTATAGAATTACCACAGCAGCATTTATGCATATATGTAGGTTTTCCCCAGGTGCTCTGGTTTGCCTAATCCAAAAATATTGATACTATATTTGCCATGGTGTCAAATAGAACACATTACACTCAAAATAACACAAAATAACAGTCAGAGGACAAGATGTGTAATAAAGAGATAAAAGATAGGACTTTGGAAAACACAACATCTGAAGATAACTTAACAAATTCATACAACACAGCTGTGAAAAAGTCAGACTGTCCAGACCTTCCAACCCTGAGAGGAAATGAGAAACAGGAGGATTTTTCAGAGTCATTGATTAGATACATGATAAAGAGTTGGAAGACATAACTTTGGAAGATACAAGATTTGAAGATGACTTAACAGATTCACACAACACAACTGTTACGAGTCAGACTCTCCAGACCTCCAAAGGCTGGAAAAGAAAGTCACCATTAGTTAAAGGAGATATTAAAGAAATAAGGACACATTAAGCAACATTAAAAAATTTTGATGTACACATATCAAAACTACGGACAAGGAATATAGGACCACTGACAAAAAAACATCTGACTTTATTGTCAGAATTCTGAGATTAAAGTCAGAATTCATATTTTTTTTCAGTATAGACCACATAATTACCACAGCAGCATTTATGCATATATGTGGGTTTACTCCAGGTGCTCTGGTTTGCCTAATCCTTAATGGTGACTGTTATATTCGTGCTTGATAAAGACAGACGATGTTATGCTTAGATACTTTTATTAAAGCATCTTTCTTAGGTCTGTTCACACAGCATGCTCACAGGTGTCTCTCATTAGACTCTCCAAGACTCTCTCTACTTCTATTGTTCTGTTCTCTACATTTATACATTCACATGAGCTCATGCTCGCCACCTGGTGGACATAAACATAATTCATTCAATCATGACATCCTCCTTTCTTTAAAGTAAGAATGTTACAAAAGAACAATCCTATCTAAAGAACAATCCTAAACATACATTGCATGAGAGACAGTTATCATATAGCTATACTTAACGCATTAAAACCATTAATTACAAAATAGACATATCAACTTTTAACTTTTTTTTTCTTTTCTTTTTTTTTTTTTTAAAAGTTCAATCTGTCAGGTTTTTTCACCACTATGGTAGATCTTCTTAACACAGGTAGATTGTCCCCAAGACTGTCACAGGGTGTTTCAGTCGTAGGTGTTTCAGTCGTAGGTGTTTCAGTCGTAGGAATAATCTGGGAGTCCTTAGAAACTTCACTCGACTCAACCACAAGCTCTAATGGAGATTTTAACAAACTGCGCCGATTTCGTCTCAGAACTTGTCCATCTTCAGTTTTCACTTCAAATGAACGTGGAGGGAGGAGGCCCCGAGGAAGACCCAGGACACGCTGGAGGGACTATGTCTCTCGGCTGGCCTGGGAACGCCTTGGGGTTCCCCCGGAGGAGCTGGAAGAAGTGGCTGGGGAGAGGGAAGTCTGGGCCTCCCTTCTGAAGCTGCTGCCCCCGCGACCCGATCCCGGATAAGCGGAAGAAAATGGATGGATGGATGGATGGATGAACGTGGAGCTACTTCCTGCAGAATAGTTGCTTTAGTATTCCATCCCTCATCATCCTGAATCCAAACTTGATCCTTGTATGACAGTGGAGGTAGAATCTTAGTTGATCTGTCATAATATGACTTTTGTTGCACTTTCTGCTTTCGTAACTTGTACTCCAACTTTGATGATTTCTTTGCACTTTGTTTATTACCATCATAACTTGGCAAAGTTGTACGAATCTTCCGATTCATCAAGAGTTCAGCAGGTGAAAATCCACATTGCAACGGTGAAGATCTGTAGCTCAATAAAGCTAAATACGGGTCAGAGTTATTATCTGCAGCTTTCTTCAGAAGTTACTTAAGAATATGAACTCCTTTCTCCGCTTTTCCATTCGACTGTGGATAATGTGGACTTGATGTTACATGTTTAAAGTCATAATGTTCTGTAAACTCTTGCCATTCTCTGCTACTAAAACATGGTCCATTGTCACTCACAACAAAATGTGGAATGCCATGTCTTGCAAAGATTGATTTAGCATGTGTTATGACACAGTTTGATGATGTATTAGCTAATAGAGCCATTTCAGGATAGTTTGAAAAGTAATCAATGATCACTAAATAGTTTTTTCCTTTAAAATGAAACAAATCCAGTCCTACTTTCAGCCATGGTGATGTTGGAATGTCAGTCATTATCATAGGTTCTTTACTCTGTTTATTTCTAAATGTCTGACATGTTTCACGTTTACTGATTAGCGTCTCAATGTCCTTATTCAGTCCAGGCCAGAAAACAGATTCTCTAGCTCTTCTTTTACATTTTTCAATGCCTAGGTGACCCTCATGTATCCGTTGTAGAATATCCTGTCTTAATACTTGTGGAATCACAATTCTGTTGTTTTTCAGTAACAGTCCATTCACAACACTTAGATCAGCTTTAACTTTGAAAAACTGTGAACATGAGCCTATTGGCCATCCTTCATCCATATTCTGCATGACCAACTGTAACTCTGTGTCTTTAGCTGTTGCCTCAACTATTTGCTTCAACTTGCTGTCTGACACAGGCAACGCAGTGGACACCATGTTCACATGACGCTGAATATTATCTTCAGTTGAACTTACACCATTGTCTGTAGGAGCTCTGGATAGAGCATCAGCAAGAATCAGATGTTTTCCTGGAGTGTAAATCAGTGTAAAATCATACCTTTGCATCTTCATCACAAGCCTCTGAATCCTTGGTGACATCTCATTTAGGTATTTTTTGATGATGGCAACCAAAGGTCGGTGATCTGTTTCAGCTACAAAAGATGGTAGACCATACACATAGTTATGAAACCGTTCAAGCCCATAAGCCAGCCCCAAGCATTCTTTTTCTATTTGAGCATATTTGCATTCAGCTTTGGTCATAGCTCTGGATGCATAAGCCACTGGCTTCCATTGTTCATCTTCAGCTTGAAGAAGAACTGCTCCAAGTCCATCTTTTGAGGCATCTGTAGACAGTTTAATTTTTTTAGTTGGATCGTAAAAGGTAAGTACTGGTTCTGTAGTCAAATAGTTTTTCAGTTCCTTCCACTCTTGTTCATGAACTTCTGTCCACTGGAATTGACTATCATTGTACAAGAGTCTGCGAATATTTGTCATCTTTGCACTCAGATTGGGAATGAATTTTCCTATAAAATTGATTATGCCCATGACGCGCAAAACACCTGTTTTGTCCACAGGCTGTGGCATCTTCAAGATGGCTTTAATTTTATCTTCATCTGGTTGAACACCTTGGGCAGACAGTTTGTCACCAAGAAACATAATTTCTTTGACACTAAACTCACATTTATTTTTATTGAGCTTCAGTCCATTTTTCCGTATGCGCTCCATGACACGTCTCAATCTGTCATTGTGTTCTTGAGCTGTTGATCCCCAGATGATGATGTCATCAATGTAGACTCTCACTCCTTCCAGACCTTCGATGATCCGCTCCATCGCTCTATGGAACATTTCTGGTGCAGATTTTATTCCAAAAGGAAGTCTTAGAAAACAGTATCTTCCAAAAGGTGTGTTAAAAGTACAATTCTTAGTACTGCTTTCATCCAACTTAACTTGCCAAAACCCTTGTGCTGCATCTAACTTGGTGAAATAACTTGCTCCAGCCATTTCACTGATTATTTCCTCTTGAGTGGGTATTTGATAATGTTCTCTTCTGATGTTCTCATTCAGGTCTTTTGGATCCATACATACTCTTAATTCTCCATTCTTTTTCTTGGTAATCACAATGGAATTAACCCAATCAGTGGGCTCTTCTACTTTCTGAATGACTCCCAACCTGATCATTCTGTCCAACTCTTTTTTCAACCCCTCTCGTAATGGTACTGGAATACGACGTGCAGCATGAACTACAGGCTACAAGGTGTAGAAGTATACTGATTCACATAGGTTGACAGAATTGGGGTTGCGGGGTTGTGCTGTGTGTTTACTTCTCCATCATGGGGCTGGGGAACTGAGGCGTACTGTAGCTGCTGACCATGAAACCCTGTGGGTTGGTTGGTTGACTTTGGCCTCACCGCTGGTGGTTGGTTGCTGGGATCAGCTGTTGCTCCCCCTCCAGGTAAGTAGGTGTGTGGCACCCCCAGGGCGTCGAATCTGTGGCTCAGTACTGGTTCAGGGGTAAGTAGGTTGCCAGATGTTGCTGCAGAGGGCAGTTGCCTCATTGGGGTTACTGCATATTCATTCATTATTTTTCAAAGATCTCTTTTTTTCTAAGCTAGACAGCCAAATCAAATAAAATGTATGTTTGTCTGTGTAGCTCTCCCTTTTTATGTTTAATTGTGAATAAATAAATAAATTGTTTGGTACAGTTATGTTAAATCACTCCCAAAATTCCAGTTAAACATATAAATTATTAGAATAGAATCACATTATAATAAATATTTCAAACACAATGAAATTATCTGTCGCTATGAATCAAAGATAAATAAATAATGGTGTGGCAGTTATCTTAACGCACTTCCAAAATTATAATTACACACACAAATGGATATAATCACAATACAATAAATATTTCAAACAAAATGTAGTTCACAAACTTTTTTTTTTTCACATTAAAAATGACTCTAAAATAATAAGTTTCCGCTTCAGCTCCACACGTTAACTCAGATTGTCATACACTCAGCAAGCTACCAGAACGAAACCATTGAGTAACGGGGCTGCTGGCGTTGTTGCCTAGGTGATCCTGAAGCACCACGATCGATGGTCACGGCACCAAAGATGTAACCCTGTCCGTGTGAGATGAATCCTCGCTGTTCCTTGGATTCTGCGTTGTGTTCTTGAGGGTTTTTGTTGGAAGGAAACTAGACAGGAATCTGACACACATGGCGGTCGAAATTGTGGTTGGAACCGTTTATTCGGATCATCCGACAGCGCAGCGGCTCCGCCTTTAGAATCCAGAGCAAATACTGCATGTCAACATGTTTCATTAACGCAGTTATTTTCGATTTTCAGATACAGCATATACTGTATATATATAAAAAAGAAGAAAAAGACAAAATGATACAAAACTAACATTAAACATTAAAAGTAACATTTGGCTACATTGAGGAGGTGGCGGTCAGCATTGCCTACCTTTAGAATCCAGAGCAAATACTGACCGTTGTACCACCAGCACACAGTAACGAACGCCAAGTACGGTGTTTACAAAGTTCCAAACCCAAAGAGCAGATGCAACACTTTGGTGACATGCGCCACCACATTCAAGCACTGTCCTACATACACATATCAAAACTACGGAAGAGGAATATAGGACCAATGACAAAAAACATCTGAATTTATTTTTTGATTCCATTGAGTATCATGATATTTTACAAAATCTGACTGATGTGATCTTCTTGACTGCATACTGACGCTTCACATTGATCATTTATAAGCTTATCAATTACAAGAGGTGTCCTGTCTGTTAGTGAACATTATTGAACAGGAAGCATCATTAGGACCTAGTAACAAAAGCTGTAGATAATTTTAAAGGTAACAAAACAATTTACCATGTTGGAGCAACTCTTGGAGCCTGGTTGTGCTGTGTAAAAAAAACTTTAAACTTTGGGATAACTGAAAGATAAATATGAGTAGTAGCCTCACCTGGGCCTTTTTACTACCTGTCACATATTCTTAAGAAATACAATTACAGATGAGGAACTTTTACTGAAATGTATCACACTAGTAAGTGTTGGAGAAAACATTTCAAATGTACTTAAACCAACCTTTACTATGTTGGAGAAAGCATGAATCACTGAGAAGATCAGTGTTGATTCAACAACAGGAAAAAGACTGATTCAAAGTAGGATTCACAATGATACGAGGACAAATCCTGGAACGGCAGTGATGTTAGTTTGTCTTTCACTTTAACAGCAGAAAGCTAAAAGTTAAATTTGAGCAACGTGTAGGCCTGTTTACTACCTGTCATATTCTTAAGAAATACATGTACAAAGGAGGAACTTTTACTGAGATTTATCACACTATTAAGTGTCAAAAAAAATCTAGAAGAGTTTAGCAGGGTCAGAGGTCAGCCCGGGCTATAAGTCTGTTGTCCAACACCAAATAACGCACCGTAAGCTAAATATTGCAGTAAAACAGTCACCACACCACACCATTTTTGCGTACAGCGAGTGACCCCAAGCATATAGATTCATCACACCATTTGTGTGAGCTGACACTACCAACTCGGGATGCTCATATGACTCCGCAAAGTGTGTTTATCTGATTACAGCCAATATGATGTATTTGAAATGTTATTTTAACACGAGATGTAGCAGGACGCACATAAAATATTTCACCAACAGATAACGATGATTTCTTTTTAATAAATTTAATCCTGCAGACACAGTTTCTGTGTCGTTTTAAAAAGTTCAACAACTCCAAACCTTCTAGCACAACAAAAGATCTCAAATGTCATATATCAATGCAAGATGTCACTTTAAAAGAATTAAAAAGATAAATAAAAAAAAGATATCCACACCTGAAAGGTACTTCTGTTGATAAATATTCTATTTGGTTGCTTAAAATTTAATTTTTAAGCACCTGAAAAGTCCAGTGAGTTTTCACTTTTATTAGATTTGTGCATGCAGTGTGTGGGAGAAAAAAAAATAAAAGCCTCATGTCTTTATGGTTTATTACATCCGGGTAAAATGGAAGAAAATTATGGAATACCAGTAATTAGATCTGACAATGGATGTTAATATGAGCGTACACAGGCAAGACGAAGTAATGGAGAACATGTCATGATGGATGTTAATACATTAGCCCGCGGCTTATCGGACAAAGTATGGCACTTTTTATGAGCGTGGGCGCCGCTATAAAAGCTGCAGAGGACATTATTAGGTCCTTGAAGCAAAATGAAGGGATTTAATATGAGTGTGTGCACACACACGGTTCAGCTGTAACCGAAGGCTGTTGCCTCCAACAACAGGAGTTAAGTGTGCCTCTATCAGCGTGGGACCAGACTGGACTGTTGTGTTTGGCCGGAGGTGGTAGCCGCCGTGCACAAGTTTCCAAAACACTCTTCTCTCCTTTTCACTATTCTGCATTTAACCCATTTCTTCACCATCTGTCTCTTAGTTTTCCTCCACTCCATCGCTGCCGCTGGGCCTGATTTGCAGCAACCTTCTCCAGCTTGGATCCTGATCCTGGCGAATTTATTGTGTCACCCTTCATGAAAACAGAGCTATTCATGTCATGTTGAGATTGAACAGAAACAGGGAAGCCACCCACAGTTTAAGAAACACATGCCTGTAGTTTGATGCGGAGCCATAACAACAGATCACAGAAAGTCAGACCCAGACACGGATACATCGATTGTCATGCATCTCATAAACCCGGAGCTGTAAGCCACAAGAACCGCACACAACAAACATAAAATCCATTTTCAGCTCCACACATATTTCTAAGACTAAACTTTATCAGTAATGTTTTTTGTCTGGAGGTCATTTTATAGTACCAAAGCATGTTATGAGAAATTCATATTTCGCATGTTTTAATAGTTCCATTCGGGTCTCAACTGCTTCTAAAAACAGCCCAAGCACTCAAAAAAATAATAATACACACAGCCATATTTGACAACAAGTTAATGTTTTTTGGCATCTTTAAAACGACATTAAAACCTTCTAAATGTTAAGTTACACTCAACTGGTACTCCCCTGTTACCTACCAACTACAGGACGGCCCAGCCCTGTTACCTAGCAACCTAAGCAGAGATCCAGCACGTTTGGTCAGCAATATGAGATATTCAGAAAATAGTACGAAAATAAATTAGATAAGGTAATTTTATTTATATAGCACATTTTCAGCAAAAAGGCAGTTCAAAGTGCTTTACATGAATTAGACGAAAATGCAAACAAAACCAAAAGAAAGACAAGAAGGTAAAAAGTATAAAACTACATATCGGTACCCCATGTTTAATAAGGAAGTAGTCCATAATATATGAATTATGGGTTTCTCTGGATTCTTGTTCTGTTAAAACTAGATGTTGGATCTCCATGTTTGGTTCTATTAATAAATCCATAAAACTAAATGTTGGTTCCTGTTGTTCTAGGTTGAGTTCTGGAGTTGTACAATATAAAGCCAAGTGCTCTTGTTCAGGGTTGTTAAGTAGTGGGTACTTTCTAAGTTTGTTCTAAATTTGTAAACTAACAGGAGTTTCTCTACGTCTTGCTCCAATATTAAAACTATAAAGCCAAATGTTGGTCTAAAGCAATGAGTATATCACAGTTTTTAAAAGTAGCTAAATGTTGATCTAAGGTACTGAGTACTCCATAATTTCTAAAAATAATAAACTAAACAAAAATTTAACATTTTTATGCTTAAATACAATTACATAATTAATCAAAAATACTTAAGCAAGATAATTAAGCTGGCATGCTTAAAGTACATGGACACAAAATGGAAGTAGAAGGAGACAAAATGCCAAAGTATGGTTACCAGATACAGATAAAAAAAATATCATGATCCCAAAATGTATGTTTTCCAGCAGTCCTAAAGGATTGTATCTTATATAGAATTTTACAATTCCTCTCTCTGAGGAAATTCATGGCACTAAAAGACATCTGGCTCTCCATACACCATGTGAGAATGAAACAGCAGGAAAATCTATCCTGAATCTGATTTCAAAACCTTCTGAAATATTTTACTGTCACAACCTCAATAATAAAAACCTTGTTTTTATCTTCTGGCTCAGCAGTCCAGCCAAGAGTCTTTCGCTTGAATGTTTAATCTGGTTCAGGCAGAATCACACACGTTCTGGACTTTCTATTTCATGACTCAAACACACAGCGATGGCCCGACTTTGTCTTGCGGGCAGCACACAACTAGAGTCCGGCAGCGTGTGCAGCTTTATGCGGTGCGCCATGTTTATGAACACTGATTTAACCATCCAAATATAGAAGTCCACAATAACAAGAGGGACAAATCCAACAAAACAAGCAGAAAAAGCAATATTCAAGATATGAGAAACGGACTTCCCAAGCCTCAGTTTCTTGGTATTCTGCAACACTACTTTTTGTTTCTTAAAAAATTGCTTATTTTCACGCTGAGCTGTCAATTCCACACCTGCCTGGTCTTCAGCTTTGAATTTTTGAGTGAACTCTTCCTCCTTCTTCATCATTTCTTTAGCTGTTCTCCTCAGTCAGATGTTGTGCGAAGGGATAGCAGGTCCATGCTTGGATTGTAGGCACAGCAGGAAAACTCATGAATAACATTAGAAAGGTTTCATTAGCAGCATACAGAACACTGAATTAATGCCTTCCTTCTCTTCCTCCCAATGTCAAATTGTTTTCCTCTTTTGCTGCTTTCCCTCTGTACTCATTAGGTTGCTCATTTCCTGATATTCCACAGCTTTTATTTATATATTTTGAATCAGTGATCACATCCCTGACAGCCAACATCTGTATAATCTGTTGGTTAAGCAGAGGCATTTGTCATCTCAAAGGCATCTCAAGAGCAACGTTTTGTTGCTCTGGTTAGCATAAATTTAAATAAATTGTTTTTGTGTCTGTTTGTTGGACTATACATATTCATCAGTATTCTATGAAAACTCCACTAATGTAAGGAAGAAAGTAGAGTAAAAAAGGCCTGTTTGGAAATAGTTGAAATCCACAGTTTTGCATATTAAAAGTATTTCTTTTATTGAAATAAAACTGATTTACATTATTTTTAAATTTTGTGTTGAGCATGAAAAATTCTCTTTCTTGCTTTCACTTGGTTTATTTCCTCTCATCAACATATAAACAACAAAAACTAATCTCTGGTAGCTGAAAACTAGCTGGGGTGACTCAACCAGACAAAAAATTGCAAAACATTTTGTATTTTATGACGGCTTTCATGGGAAACCTTATTTCAAAACAGCAAATGGGATAATCTGAGCCTAAGGGTAGATTTGTCTAGTTTATCCTTATGACAAGTTTAAATGACAACATTTTTCTTTCTAATAATTTTTTAACTCACACTGTGAAACACGGCACCCTCACTTAGTTAAATCCACTAAAATCATTTCTTTAGCACAAAGAGCTCTGACAATGTTTATATTTTTGAACTCTACATTATGAGTTTTAGAAAATAAAATTAGCAGTAAAATGGTGTTGACTATTTGATAAACTGGTCGGATTTGTATTGAACTTGAGTCTGTAAGTCCATTTGAAATGCAGGCTGCATTTTCTTTTGAATATAGTAAAAATTTTGAATTTTTTTCTGCAAATTTGAAGTCACATTTGACAGAAAAATCCAAAATCAGGAGAATCATTGAAGATGGAACCATTGCATAACTACCAGGTTTTAAATCCAAACCAGCAGATTCTGGTTAAAATAAGGTGTAAATGGATGTTTTGGGAGTTTTTCCCATTAATTCAATGGACTGCTCATTATAAGAAGGTATAATGCTTAGCATGAAGTAAATCATGAAGACATCAGTCATTTTTAATTGTTTATTTAGCACAAACCATATGTTGTTCCAATATTAGCAACACATTTTATGTACATAATGCAGTTCTACTTGGAGGAAATAATAAGCCAAAACTCCTTTGTTTTTACTCCTTTTGCAAAAAAAGAAAAACAAGCCCAAGAAAGATGTTTTTATTTTACAATCAAAGCCTAAAGCAGAAAGCATAAGTTAATTTGTATGGAAGGTCCAGAAAAAATGTGGGCCAGGAAAACATAAAGATAGAAACAGAAGAACTAGAAGAACAGGATAAATATAAATAGAAGCTGTCACTCATCAGAACTGGAGGAACTGGGAGACGATGGTTGTTCCATTAATATGCAAGTCAACAGATCTGTGTTTTTACGTGTGTGTGTGTGTGTGTGTGTGTGTGTGTGTGTGTGTGTGTGTGTGTGTGTGTGTGTGTGTGTGTGTGTGTGTGTGTGTGTGTGTGTGTGTGTGTGTGTGTGTGTGTGTGCGCGGTCAGTTTTGTTAAGTCTTTGCTGTGAGACATCTAATTAGGCCTACCTCAGCACATCCCTGTTGGTGTGTGCAGCATGGTAATTGATTCCCCTTGAGTAAAATCTGCAGGAGATTCTGTTCCAGCTACAACTTGGTGCATCTTAACAGTCACAGAGTGAACTCTTTCCACCACAGCACAGAAAATTTCACTCTAAAATGGTACAAATACATGATAAATTTTACTTCTTGATTGCTTTTGACTACATATTTGGCTGCTGCTGGGCTGCTTGGCTCAACTCTTCAGTTTCCTACAGCAGGAAATATTCAAACCAGAAGAAGCAAGTCCGAATAATATTCAGTTTACAAGTTAAAGAGATTCCTCAATATCATCACGACTACTGGAATGTGTAAATTAAGAGTATAAGAAATAATAATTGGAAGAGATCGCTCCAAAAGAGTCACCATTGCCACCTACTGTTGGAGACAGACCATGGCTTATGGAGACAAATCAAGATGTGGATTTATTTTAAACTGGAAAGTGTAGAGGACTACCAACAAAAATGAGGGTATTTGTGGAGAGTCAGGACCCTTTCCCAGTCCTCAAACATTTGGTGTGAGTACTACTGAGCTCTACTTAGAGCAGTGGTGTCCAAAGTCGGTCCTGAAGAGCCGGCATCCAGCATGTTTCAGTTCTCTCCTTGGTGGCATAACAACATCCTCAAATGTTCTTCTCAGGCGTTAGCTAAGAGTGTGACGCTACAGTTAGCTTACCAATGTTACAATCTGTGTTTCTGTGTGTTTATTTTTGAGTCTTCTGTGTAGTCCTGTTCCCTGTGAGTCCTGTCTCCTCGTCTTCCCCGTTGATTGTCTCCCAGGTGTGTCTCGTTCCCCTGATTACCCCGTGTGTATTTAGTCTCCCCTGTTGTCGTGTTCCTCGTCGGGTCCTTGTCTTTTGCTGTCTAACCTGAGACACGTTTGTCTAGGCTTGTCATCACACTCACCAGTTGAACTGTCAAGTCCTGGTTTGTGTATCTCCTATTAGAAAGTCTGTATCGTCAGTTACTACCGGCAGTTAGCTGAGTGCTTGTTTTCCTGTCGTGCCGCCTGTCGTGGACTGTTATGAGCAATCCTATTCATTAAATATCATCGTCTTCATCATACCTGGGTCTCTCTGTGTCACTCCTCACCACCACTCCTACCACGCTTATGACAACCAAAGGATTGTATTTAAAAATATTAATGGATAAACGGCTTAAAATTGGTTTAATAAAAAGAAAGCCGGAAGATACCGGAGGAAAGTTTCTCAGGGTGAGTTGGAGAACAAAACAGGCGGAGACGAGGTGGAGATGAAGCGGTGAGCAGCGCTGCGCCCCGCGCTGACTGTCTGCATCTTAACGCCTAAAATACAATTAATTATCTTGGCCATCTACCGGCTGAAAGAAAATGTTTGACTCAAGTCTATTTTTTTTTCTAACACATACTTTCAGAATCAGTAAATAACTCAAAACGTCCCTAGTTGATGTGTTCATGGTTTCAATGTGGCCAGTCACAAACAGCGCCACCTTCACATCAGGAGGAACAAAGATAATGAGCTAAGAGAACTATATTTTTATTACAGGCTCCATATGTTAAAATATGTTATTGTGGAGGAAATTTCAATTTTGGTGGTTGGTTTGTTAAATGAGGTAAGTTTGAGGAACACTGACATAGGATAAGGGTTGGGCTGTAGATATTAATGAGAAATGAATGGAGGTCAACTAAAAGTCCTTGTGAAGACAGAAAGACATGCGAAGTGCGAGTGTATTTCTATATACTGTAACTGGACGGCGAGCTTCAGGGTATTTATCAGAAAACTTCACTTCTTTGAATTTCTACTAGTTATATTTAGAGGTATGGTGTGAATTAAGTTTTGGTCAAGGTTAAAAATAGGCTATAAATGGTCATTGTTGAGACATGTAGGCATATACATGCAGTTCCTAATATGAATAGAAATCAATACAAAGTCCTCAGTTTGCATAGAAGTAAAAGGTTGTGTGTGTGTGTGTGTGTGTGTGTGTGTGTGTGTGTGTGTGTGACAGACAGACAGACGGACAGAAAGAAAGCAGCTGCATCCTGAGTCATCTTCAACCTGAGGGGAATCATATGGAACGAGTCTCCTCATGGTTTAATTGGTAAAGTGAGATACACAGCTTGGGGGTCTGAAGCAATAAGCTGGAGCTGGGCCTGGCACGATAACAAATATTGTTTATCATAACTGGTAAATTGCAATAAATGGTATAATAACTGAAGTATACCCTCTCAAAGATCAACAATCTTTCATTTAAACATTTAACACTGGAACTGGAAGGCTTCTTAAATATCCAAAACAACAAATAGAATGGATACTAAAGTCGCTGTTAACAAAAACAAGATGTAAGCCACTCAATTTGTATTTTTCCATTTGTTTTTAAGTTTCATACCATCAACATATCATGATGCAAAACTCTGCATTGAACCCCATTGAAAAAATCCTGGTTTTTCCACTAAATATGATTTCTGAACTCTTCCTGAGTTAAAACATTAATTTTGCTGTTTCTAAATGAACATGAACTTGTTTTCTTTGCTGATTTGCAGATTTTAACCACTTCTCATTTTCTTACTAAGTTTTGGCTTGGAATTTCAGAGACATGTTGTCAGTAGTTCATAGAACAAAAGAACATTTTACTCAATCATTTACCGATAAAGAGTAAAATCAGAGAAACTGATCACCTTAAGTGGTCTCTCATTGTTTTTCTAGAGATGTATAACACATCACACTAGATATCGGTATATGAATTTCATCCCATATCGCACATCCCTTCTATGCATAATTTAAATATTCCAGACAGATGAGTTGTACAACTCTGTACTGCAGTTTATTGGAGATCATCACAAGAAATGTAAAAGCTACTGTGAAGTATGAGAAGAGCCAGGATAAAGGGAGTAACCAGGAAAAGTACGAGCAGATGTGGTTTGATCTCAGTGAAATGCCTGGCAGCTGAATTTCCAGCGACCAGAATGAAGCCTAATGAAAGACGTATGGCTGTGTGATATTCTCACTGAAATGCAAACAAGAAGTCACAACAGATCCTGAGCTCTGAAGCGCGGGTACAGCAGGGCTAGTGAAGGAGAAAATGAGCATCAAGACACAGACACAGCCAGTAACCATCAGTGTGTAGCTGCAGGATGAACCCAGACCGGTCAACAAGACGAGAACTGAAACTTTTAAGAAAATAAATTCATAACAACTAGAACTGAAACCATAAATTTATAACGACTAGAGCAGGAGAGTCAAACTCATGTTGGGCCAAATCCAGATCATGACTGCTCCTAAAGGGCCGGTTGTGGCAGAATGTACTGATAAAACCTGTTCACAAACTGTTAAAATATCAATGAATTCTTAAAGTAAAATAATATTATTAAACATGTTTTCAGTCCCTCCTGGATTTCCTGATATTTCTGTGATGTTTTGCAATAAAAAGTGCTTGTGGTACTAATGTGGAACTATTTCAGCTTTTATGTGACGGTAAATGCAACTTTTTATTGCTCTCTGTATAGATCATGAACTATAAATATGATATCAATTAAGGCTGAATCAGCCGTTTAGGACAAGTAAAAAAGTTTTTGACAATTTTAGAGTAAAAATCTGCAAAAACTGGAGCAGCACAGCAAACGGATCAGGGCAGGACGTTAAAAATGGGACACAATTTGTCTGTCTGGCTGAATCTCTATGCAGTGTGCCGTCACACAGGCTGGTGGTTTTGAGACTGTGAGCACATTCTGCTTAGAGCTGTACAGGTGGGGGGTTTATTGTATTTCATTGCATTGTAGTGGTTTTTTAACTGAGAAAGGAGAAAGCCAATTAGTCAACAAGCCGACAGGTCAAGGGGATTCAATGCCTTAAAATATCAGGTCATCCTGGATTAAATTTAGTTTAATCCAAGATTAAACTAAGTATTTTTTCAAATACTTGAAAAAAGTTCAGGGATTTGTTGGTTTTGCATTTATTTCCACGATAATTCTCAAGAAACTGAAGGGACTGATTGGTAAAAACTACATTAATTTGATTGAAAACATAATATTTAATCACAGTGTGTAGTCTAGAACCTAGAGGGCCACATAATAGGCTATGGTGGGCCAGATTTGGCCTGCGGGCCTCGAGTTTGACACACATGGATTAGACAGTCTGATCCTCATCGGTCTTGAATTAAAGCTATTCTACATGATCCAAACAAATAACAGATGCTCTAGATGTACTACACTAATAATAAATCCTCACTGAACTCTTTTCTTTTTCTTGACTCCACTCCTCTAAAGGGGGAAAAGAAAGAACAGATTTTTATTAACTGTGCTACACGAGGCTGAAGCTCGGCAGACAACTTTTATGTTCACCCTCCTGAGGACCCAGATTTAATTTCTGCCAACAGATGTGCGTTTTAGATGATTACTAACACACACATGTGGAGGTGGATTCCCTGCATACAGCAGATAACTCGGTTTACAAATGATACAGCTGTCTGCAATTTTTTTCCAGGCACCTGGGTGCAAAGCAGCAGGAGATAAAGAAAACAACACAGTTTGGGAGGAGCAGGATAGATGTTGGTAGGATACAGAAAAACAATCTGTGTGAGGAGGAAGGAAGCAAAAGCAAGGGGAGACAGAAACACATTTGAGCAATGAGAAACAAGACGGTGGAAGAGAAGGTGAGAGGAATTAGATGGAAGGTAGAAAGACAGATGTTGGAAGAAGTAGATGGGGAAATAAATTGAGCAGAGGTGAAAGGAGGAGGCCTGCTCTCATCCGCTCTTCTTGGTTTGTCATCTGAAGCAGTCATCTGTATGCCGCCTATATAACCAGATTCACACACTTTCTTATCAGCCTGTCTGCGGGGATGAAAACGCAACGAAGGTTTGGAAACGTGTCGGATTCAGGGCGTTGCTTTTACGCATTATGCAGAGAAGCTGCATGTAAGACTGCATGTGAGCGTGCATGTGAGCGTGTGTGTGTGTGTGTGTGTGTGTGTGTGTGTGTGTGTGTGTGTGTGTGTGTGTGTGTGTGTGTGTGTGTGTGTGTGTGTGTGTGTGTGTGTGCGTGTTAGTCAAATGTGAAACCAAGAAGGTTTTCACCCTGGGAGAGCAAAGTGAGGAAAATGTCACCTTGCGTCCATGTGAGGCTGAGGAGGTAATCTTCACCACATGTGAACCTTTTTCCTGCAGTTTCCTTCCCTGTTCACCTTTACCTGTCAACAATAATTTCAAACTGGGCCTAATGTCTTGTTTCCACTGAGCGGCGTGGCACGAGTCGGGACGCCACTTTGTCTTGTTTCCACTGTGAAAGCAGCTCATATCGCACCACACCTGGTACGTTTAGGGCGGAGCTACTGGCGTCACAATAAGCTATAGATCAATTAATCAAATGATAAATTGAAACTAGCTCAATAATTTCCATTTGCATATTTTTCTCTTTTCTCTCTTTCTACCAAAAACTGAATGTCAAACGTTTTCAGTGTATTGAATTGGTCTCAACTAGACCCTTCTTTGAAGGTCAGTTTTGCTTACAGAGACTTCAGAATTCATTTTATTTGATGTTTCTGTTATTTTGTTTATCTATTTTGCATATTAAAAAGGTTTTCCAGTTCCAGTGTTAAATGTTTGTTAGAAATTAAAGTTTTCTAATCTTTGAGAATGTGAACTTGCATTATTACACCATTTGTCGCAGCTGTCTAATAAAAATGCCAAGAAAAGCCGTGGGTGGCATCATGTTTGGCTCTTGCACTTACAACTGATTGTTTGGGAAAAAAAACATACTTTATAGGCAAAACAATAAATAAAATTATCTTACAACTTAATTGAAAATAAAAATTAACTTAGTCTGACACTTCAACTACAAAAAGTGGTAATAAACAATTTTACAGAATGCGCAATCGAACTCCGATGCCGATCAGAAAAGCGACCTCTGTTCCGTCTAAAAACCAGGAAGTGAACTCTAGCATGATTCAAATGCATACATATGTGAATGCAAGCAGATTGGAAACCGCTCCAAAAGCAGGAAGCGAACTATAACGCAGGGCATTCTGGGTAAAAACAATCAAAACAAACATCCCAGTCTAGTACTAGCTGGAGAAATGGCTTGTTGACTTTTATCAAAGACAAAAGAGGAATGCTATAAAACCTTCCAGCTTCTGTTCAGAAAGTGGAGGTGGTGTTGGGATCTGGGCTTTGGGTTCATGTTACACAATCATTTTCCCCAACAGTTACCCTAAAGAGAACTCCCATGTTTTAACGTGTCACATCTCTGATTGGCGCCGTCATAGTTTGCTGATAACACTCGCCTACTGTGAATGTTTCTCTTCTTTGTTCTTCAGCCTCCAGCTAAAAGGCATCAGCACAAGGCTGAAATTAGAACAAGCATCTCAAGTTAGACTGCCTGTCAATATTTCTGTCTGTGTTCTTTAAAAATAACAAAGACTGGTGGAAACTGGTGTCATCTGGCTTTCTATCAAACGCTTTGCTCTATAAATCAGACAAGAGCTTTTAGATGTTTGTTTTTATATCTGCGGTGTGTGTTTGCACACGGTGCAAAGAGACGCCGAGTGAGAGATTGGTGTCAAATATAAAGACTTGATGGAAGACGTGTTGCCCCCACCCCACGCACACACACACCCCGACACACACAGGCTGAAAAGCATTAAATATCTGGGCTATAATCTGTCTGTGGCTCCTCCACCACTTCCATCCATTTCTAAACTTCTTTCATCAGTTTCAAGGCAGACAAAACAAAAAGTGTCAAACCGCGGTTGCACCGCCGCTCAGCAGCTGTCTTTAAGGATTCGGCTGAGACGAACGTCGCTTTGGCTTTTTTAGCTTTGCTAAAGGAGCAAAATGACACTGCAGATAAAAACTGCCTGAATATATCATTAAAGACTCTATCAAACATTTTGCAATAGATAATCCCTTCACGTTTATATTCACCTATACATACTTATGCTTAAAAAAACAAATGTGCCTTCAGAGTCTTGCAACTTTGAAGACGAAAGGTGAACTACTGTGTGGACTAATCAGGCTGTGACAATCTTTGGGTTTTAAATTTTATTTTTTGTCAGAAACTGGAATTCTGTGGATGTTTAAGGCTGTGCTCCTCACAGAGAGCTTTTAATTACCCTGGTAGAGTGCCGGTTTGCTACGTGTGCAAGCTGCAGCTCGCTTCTTCAGACTTAGTCACATGACCATTTATTCTTTAATAGATAAATGCCTTAAAATCTTTTTTTTTTTTACTTTTTAACTCAAATCTAAGCTGTAAGTTTCTTTTGCCTTTTGAAATTTTAGATCTTCTCTGTTTTGCTTTCCACCCTACCCCCACCCCGTCATGATTTTATTTTCTTGAACAAAAATCTAATTTTAGGCGATATAAATGAATAAGACTATTATTTTAAGCGTGAAATTGGTGGTCAAATAACATGAAGGTTAATATATAAAATGTAAATATTTACTGATAAGAGACATGTTTTAGCTAACCGTGTCACAATAAGCAATTAATCATTTAATAAAATGAACCCGATTATATATTTTTATATATACTATTTATATTTTTTGACTTTATAATTCATTTTATTTCTGGTTTCTCTTGTGTTTGTATTTTATTTACTGTTTTGCTTCTCATTTTTTATTTTGGATTTTAAATATCTTCCAATATTGAGTTTTTTTATGAAATGAAAGTTTAAAGGTATTTGCATTATATTCCATCATCAATACATTACTTCAAAATGGTCTCACAAATAACATTAGATTATAATTTATCGCAGTATCTTCATTTGCCAGCAAACTTTTTATTGCGACAGGCCAAGATGTATCTTAGACACTTTTTTAGTAGATGTTTAAATATTCATAAAATATCCAGAATTTTGCTTCACTTTGAACATGTTTCCTTTTTGTCTAGCAAAGAATAAAATCCTGACTTCTTCACGTCGTTAGCATTTTTTCTCCTGACCTTCATGACCTTTGCTGTGTGTGAGAACATAAAAGCTGTTTTTTTGTTGTTGATCCTGTTAAGTTTCGTGCATCTGAGTTTATTCCCTCAGCTTTTATCACTCATTTTGGACCTGCAAGCCTTCAAGGCCTGTAATTAACTCCAGCTTTGATGCTCATTTCCTGGACACACAAACACAGAAACAGGCTCCGTTCTCCCAGTGATATGGCCAAACAAACATTCGTGTTTCTTTAACACTCTGTCATGCTGTGAAGCTAATTGTGTTTCAGTAAAACTAGAAAAATGCACGCCACACGTGTGAGGCCACACGCTGCGTTCATGCGCCTGCCACCCAGCAGTTTGTGTGACATCAAGACAACTTGCAGGTCTTCAGAAAATAAATCGATAAAGCTTTCTGAACCTCGGCTCTGATGAGTGTCTGTTGCAGTAAAATGTAGCCATAACATTTATTCAATACCTCAAAAATATCATTATAGCTTTGACCTCCGACCTTCACCAAACCCCACACCGCAACACACACATATACAGTAACTGCTGATTGCCCAAAGCGTGAAAACAATAAGTGGTGTAATTTTTCTTTTATTGATTCCTTTTTCTGTAATTCCATCTTATATGCTGCATATTTTTTAGATATTGAATACATGTCAGGTTATGGTGGAGCTTCTGGCTGTAACTGGTTCTGCCCCAGTCAGCCGACTGGCCGGCTCGTCTCCATTAGCAGTTCCTCTTCCTTGTTTTTCATAACCACTGCATGCGTAACAAACGCTACTTTGTCTCTCTCCATAAGTGTAGCTTTTTCAAAGGTCTACATAGCTTAATATCAAGTTAACATGGTAGTCAAAAAAAATTACATCTAGCAATAATTATAAATTATGCTTTCTACCAAAAAAATCCAAAAGAAGAATTTTAAAAAATCACTTAATGTCCTTAAAGTGGAACCATTATGTAAATTCACAGTTTGAATGTTTTTATGCTTCCATTTGAGTTGGTCTACTTGTAAAAGCAGTCCAACTCTTAAAAAAAGTTTTTTGGTGTCTGGAAAACGAGCCGTTTCAAAAACCTTCTGAATGTAACCTCACAAATCAGCAGGCACTACCCCTCACCTAGCAACCCCAGGCCTGTTACCTAGCAACCAAAGCAGAGTTCCACCCATTACCTAGCAACCCAGGCTGAGCACCAGCGTGTTTGGTCAGCTGGTTCATTCTTGTTGGTTGTGCAGAAGACTCTACTTCTGCTTTTCAAAGATGTACGGTTGTATAGTTGTCCATGTCTTTCCAGACTTTTCATGTGCGAATGTAGATGGGGGCGTGGCCAAGCCTGTTACCTAGCAACCTGAGATTTAAGGTGACAAGACGTCCTAAAACATCTCAATCTGAAAGGAGCTTAAAATAGACATGAGAATTACCTTTTGATTGCTACTACGACTGTATTACATGTGCATTATTAAAGCCTCAGTAATTTATCCACTTGTTCATGTGACGCTCCAAGGGAGAAATCAGAACAGTGAAGTAAACAACAAAATCAATGAGGTAAACAACTTTACCTCAGTGATGAAGTGGGTTTGAAGGGGTTGAAAAGGAGTAATTAAGAATCCAGATGGGCAAATTTCATCTGGATGAAGCAGAGAGAAAAAATATCATCCTCGGTAAATGTCTCATGAAGTTTAATCACCTCTCATTTCCTGTTACGCAATTTACTCTAAAAACGTGAAAATACAAGGATATGAATAAAAATAGTAATGAAAGCCTTTAGCAGTTTTCTTTGCTAAACTGACTGACTGGACTGAAATATGACAGCATATTAGGGACATTACAGATAAAGATTTTCTGCCAAAAGGAAAAGTTAGAAGATAAAAAATGCTAGACAGTTTTTGACTTTTCAAACTCCATGTTTTTTCTAGACATTTTCTGACAATCTGAGAATTTTCAACTTTTCCAACTCAGAAATGTTCTTCTTAGTTCTTCTAGAACATTTCTGAGACTAATCTCAAATTTTCTTTTCTTTTTTTGACTGAACTCCTTCAGTAACTCAGTTTTCTCTTCTGTTACTGTGTTGTGTTCAGGCGTAGGCGTATGTCCATGGCAGATAGAAAAAAGAGAGAAAGTTTCCACCAAAAAACTCTGCAATTTTTGAGATTTCAGAAATGTTCAAGATAAAACAAGGGAAGTTTAAGAATTTCCACATTCAGCTCAACATCATGTAGTTCTTTAGTAATTACTAATCTATCGCAGGTAACAAAACATCCTGGTCGTTTATTCAGTAACATTTGAGAGCATAATCATTCATGAAACACAAAAACACAGAAAATAATTCCAGCTTTACAAAAATCCAAACGAGTCGACAATGTTACATTTCAGCAAAGAGCAAGAGCGCCACCTAGTGACTCACTGAAAAACTGCACTAGGTTTTAATCCGAGTAAAATAATTCAACACCCGTTTTAAATTAAAGCATTAATTGTGCAACATGCAGAGGAAGCAATGCAACTTTTTAAAAGCAGGTGTGTTGGAGCACACACACACACACAAACCTAAGATCCAGTTTACGACAAAATAAACAAAAAATACACTTTTAAAAAACACAAAAGTCTGGCTGCGCTTACAGCTTCTGTTAGCTAAAATATCGAACAGAGTAGCTCGCATTGTGAGATTGGACCGTCACAGTTCGGACTCGAACCGGGTCTTACCGGGTGAAGCAGTGGTGGCAGACCTCTCTGGCCCGTTTGCCGGACACGCAGGACGCCAGCGGCTCGGCGGACGTCACCAGCTGACCCCGGCGGATCCCGGCTGTGGCCCGGAGACCGTTCCCCTTCCCCGGACAGACAAACCGCTCCACAGTCGGCAGCATCCCCGCTTTATGCTCCATGTGCGACGAGCTCTGTTTACATCCGCAATGAGAGCGACGTCATTACGTCACGTGTGCGTACACAGACACCGTACGTAAAAAAATAAAAGACGTTATTTATTTAGTGTTTTCTTATTTTTTCTGGATTTATTTATTTTATATTAATATATCTCGTTTATTTGGAATATGTATCTTTACTTGCTTAAACTTATCTTGATTGTCTCGCTACTGACTCTTATATTGTCATTAAGTTTGATGTGTTGCTCTTTATATAATTTATATATAAATTATGTATATGTGACAAAGGTAATAAGTTGATTGTCTATAAATTTTTAAATGTATTTATAAATATATATTTGTATTTACACATTTATAATTATATAAATATAATTCATGTTTATTATATATAATAAATTATACTAAAAATACAAAATAAATTTATAAAAATATAATTTAAATAGATATAATTTATATTCTATAAATATAATGCATATTTATTTAAAATATTTTGTTCAATAACATTAAAAAATACATTAAAAATAAAAATATTCATACAGATTTTATTTTACTAATTAAAAAAATAAAATGTAGTTGTATATTCTTAAACAAAATAGTACATTTAGGTGCATATTTTTGTTAATTTTTATCACTAAGCCCATTTAAAATCTCATGTAAAAATAAACATTTATCATAATTATGATTTAGCAATCTCATAATTATAATCTAATAATTATGAACTACACTTTTTTAAATTCTCCTTTATTTAAATTATTTTTATGCCTTTAAACACACCTAAAGGAAGAATAAGGAAGCATATCAATGAAGAATACAACTTAAATCCCTTTGAGTAAATTGTGATAAATATTCGTTTTGTGAACAGCATATTATTATTTCTGGAGGGAATCCAAGTTGCTAAAAACTCTCAATTGTTGCGCAATAAACATTTTTAGAAAAAAATGCAACACAAGCTCCCAAAGAGAACAGACTTTAATGAGACATGATAAAGAAAACTTGTTTTATAAAACCAAATTTACATCTCAGAAAAAAAGTCAGAGTTCATAAAATGATGCAAGAAAATTGTTTGTCAGAGCAGTGATACACTTATAAAAAGAAATAAAAACAGGTACAATACTTTCAGATGAAGCAAAAACACTTGAATAATTTAACTATTTCCATGCAGAAGATGATAAAGACAGCATTGGCAGATACTCACAGGGTTTAAATCATTTGTATGCAAGGAAAAACAGGACAGAAGAAACAAATTAGCCAAAAACAACAAAAATATAAAAGAAACTACACCAGACATCTGAAGAGAACAAACACAAACCACAGGATGGATCTGCCTTTCTAAAACCATTTAAAACTATTTCCCTTGTATCATAAATAATTACAAATCATCTGAAAGGTTAAATAAAAGTTGTGTGATTGTCACCTGAACCAGCAGCTGACATGTGCAAATGAAAACATCAATGCATCAACAACTCGTTAAATCCAGGAAAGTCTTCCAACAAATGGTCAGGCTTTATGGAGACAAACATAATACTGTTTTATCCTTAAAGGGAAAATACCGTCATAGTTTAGATACTGAACATATATTTTATAAATATAAATTCAATTTGGCCTTTCCACGGCTTTTCAAAGAGGGTAAATAAATTTAAAACAGTTTTTCTGAAAGAACCTAAAACAGGAAGAAATGACCAAATATGGACGATGATGCTGTTTGTTAGTGACCTTACGTCTATTTATGTACATTACTTGAAAGAGTAGTTTTACTCTGCTGTACTTTTTACTTTTACTTGAGTAATTTCAGTATGAAGTATTTCTACTCTTACTTGAGTAAACTTTCTGAATAAACTTCACTGAATAAAAACCAAGTTTGTTTTAACCAAACCAGAGACAGATCTGTAGTTTTTATTAAAGTTTAATCAGTTTTATAACGAAAGAAATTAATTTAGTAAAATATTTATTTTGCCACATTTTGTAACCAAGTTATTTATATAACTTAATTTCACGTTGGCCCATAACTTTGGCCAAAGTTTTCACATATATTTATATTTTGATGCATCTAATGATGTAAATTTTAAATATTAAATTATTGATGTTTGATCAGTTACTCAGTAGACTTTTTAACCAAATACTTTTTTACTCTTGAATGTCCACATTTACTTGTGCATGGTTAAAATATGCTGAAGTTGTCCCACTCTATTTTAATACATCCTTTAAACAGACAGTGCCACCATTTGGTTTGGCCGAAGAATTGCATCTTTAAATTTCCGCTGCTCTGCTGTTGAATGGACAGAAGGGAAAAAAAGCATTTATTTGGACTCCTGAACATAAATTAGACTTATTTTTAGTTTTTCTTGTTATTCTGATTTTTGGATGTGGCACCGTCTTTGCTTTTTAAAATAATTATTATAATAACGGTTTGTTTATAGTAACTTCTGGATCAATTGTTGCCACTTCTGTTTTAGATTTTTTTTTATATTGTTAATTTCCTTTTAACTTTTCTTCCAATTTATTTTAAAGTCTGTTTGGCTGTGAACACAACAGTTTGACCTCAGTCACATGAAATAAGTCTAGATTTAGCTAAAATAGTTTTTTACATGGTATATTTTTAACCAGACTCTGGTTAGAAACATGTCGTGCAATTGAAGAGAAAAGTTAAAGAAAATCACTGGGACTAAAGTTAAGTAAATATTGTCTTGGCTTTTGGTATTTTTTCCAATTTTATAATTGCTTTATTATTTTTACTAAACTGAAACTTTATTTTCTACATCATCATTTAGATACTTGTGATGTTGTGTTTGTTGTGAAGCATTTGCTCAGCTCAGGCCGCTGTAAATGATAATATAAACAAACTTTGAGTAAAATATTTGGTACTCTGCCCCTCTCTGGTAGCAGCAAAGAAAACAAACTTTAACAAGGTTTATGTCCAATTTATGTGCAGCTTTTGCTTTTTCTCTTTTATATTTTGGAAATTTCAATCATGGAAAATGACCCTGAAAATAAAAGGTAAATCATAGACGATATGAGCCCTTTAAGTAAAGATTAGAGAAACATTCGTATTTCCTCTTTTACAGACGTTTGTCCACTTGTCTGTGAGTTGTGAGGATTTTCACGGGTATTTTTAATTAATTTATCCTCCACAAAACCAAAGAAAGCAATGAATTTCATTGCAAAAACAAATTTACGCCTTAGAATCGAATCAAAAGAGGTTATTGGGCTACATAATCACCTCAACGAGACAAAACTAAGGTTTACAAAGACAATAAATAAAGAACAAAGTCTGTGTTATATATGGAAGACCAAGTGGCGGAAATTCATTCTGATTTCCTAAAATAATTTTTGGGAAAATCTACCAGAACAAACTGGATGTTTTAGCGGATTAATTCCCAGAATTCCCTGAAAGAACAAACACACAGGCAGATTGAGCTTCATGTGGTCCTGCATCCATTATCTACACCAAGTAAATAACGTTAACAATATATTTTGTTTTGTTTCTCATCAATAAAACATTTCATATTTTGACACAAACACTTAAGTAGTTAATGAGTTTTCTGCTGAGGTGGTCTGTGCAAACAAACGGCTATCTGACTATGTCAACTCCTAACAGAAAGAATTGCCTGTAGAAATATTGCAAAATCTCCAAAAATATTTTCTTAAAAAGTACCGGTCTCATGTGCAACACGATAAACAATCATTTGACAGCATGTGCACCGTTTTCTCTACGTTTTAAATATGCTACACAAAACCAGATCCTGCTCAGTGAAACCCAGAGAGAGTTAAAGCATGGCGCCGAGTCGGATCAGACAACAGGGAGCTGCTCATTGCAAACGTAACGAAAAGGTTAAAATAAGTTACAGTATTTCACAATGTCTTTTATTCTTCTTTTCACCAACGTAGAACAAATAGAACATGATTGTACGCCATTAGCAATTCACGGATGGTAAATAATACAATTTCACGATGATTTGTAAAGATGCCTCAAAGCAAAGTTCATAATTAAGCTCCAAACATTCGTTTATATTTTTAAGATACACTTAGGACAAAGTGATTTCATTCAAAGTAGCAGACAGATGCAAAGTTTTATCTCTCAAGATACATTTTCTGTCTTTAAAAAAAATCTACAAGTAAAAGCAACACCTTTGGTTGCACCAATTACAAAACACTTAAAGAGATTAAATCAGACATTATTTTACGCATCAGTTAGTAAATTCATTTGAAGCTGAAGTATTAAACTTCTCAGCAACATTTGTGCACATGAGACTTTCTTTAATTTTGATGGACAAAGTAAGAAAGCTAACAGATTTTCTGTTGTACAAAAATTAAGACATCACAAGTTAAGTATCTTATTTTTACTTCAGATTTCTCCATGAACAGGCATCTGAAACATGTTTTTTAAAAGTGCACTGGAACTGTATTCGCAGAGCGTCGGCGTTGCGGGTTTGAAAACACCAAATGCATCCGAAGGAGACGACTAGCCACTCGATAAACGGCAGTAAGCTCTTCACGAGGAACGTTACCTCAACACCCGCCAGAGGATTTCTGCTACAACCCGGAGGAAAACCAGCGCTGCAGCCGGGTTATCCCCCGACGGATCTGACCGAAGTAAAAGTCTGCGTTTCTGGAGAAGTCCTGGCAGACGGAGGACTGTGCGTCCCCCAGAGCGCAGTAGAGGGCGGTGCCACCGACACTGATGATGACGGTAACCAGACAGAGGAGGAAGAGCAGCAGGCAGGAATCTCCTCCGCCAACATCTACGCAGAAAAACAATACAATAAAATCACACATAGATCGAGGCGAGTTGTTGACCATCACTCTACAGCTGAGGGGTCAAACTATCATATGTCAGAAGTAATTGATGAAACCTAAGCAATAAATCAATTAACTGCATGATCAATTAAAACAAACTAACTGATTTTTCTGTTTTCTCTCTTTCTACCAAAAACTGGAAAATAAAACTCTTCACTCTGGTGTTTTTTTTTTATTTCGTTAACAGAAACTTCATAATTCATTTTATTAGTTGTTTCTGTTTTGTTTCTCTATTTTGGATATTTCTGCTACATCCAGAGACATCCAGAGACATTTTGGATATTTAAAATGTCTTCCTGTTCCAGTGATAAATGCTGATCAGAATTTAAAGTTTATTGATCTTTAAGAATGTATTACCTGAAAATAGCATCAAAACAACAATATTATTGTTTATCGCAAAAACTTCTGGGACAATTTATCATTAAACAGATCTAATAAAACCAGTTAAACTGTTCAAATATCAGTAAATAGCTGTCTCTGATTCAGTAAGTTATTTGTAAGATTAAATAATATGGAACATCTTTTCACATTGATCAGTTCCTCAGAATGTTGATTGTTTTTGTGATTTTAGGCAATGAAAATTACAGATTTTGTTGTGCTAGTTTAGAAATATCTGCACTTATGTAAGTTGTTAAAAGTGACTTTTTATTACTCTCCACACCGATCACGGACTTTAACTTGACTTCAAGTGAGGCAGAGGCAGCAGTGGAGCAAAAGGAAGAAATACTGCCACCTGCAGGTGGGACTTAGTCACTCAAACCACAAAAAAGGAAGGGATTTGTTGATTTTGCAGAATACCAAAGTAACATTTGCTTCCACTTAATGATAATTCACAAAGCTGTTTTCCTTTACTGGGGACTTTGAAGAAATAAATCGAGTACCATGGTCATAGGCATCATCGGGAACTTTGAAGCGGACGCGTCTCTTGGCGGTGGGTTTCTTCGGTGTGGGTTCTGGGTCAGCAGATGTACTCAGGCTGTCCACATACACACTTTGCTTCTTCAAGATGGAGACAAGTCCAGAGGCGGGGGACATCTGAGACAAAAAGGGTAAGAGACAAAAAGATGAGACGTTTTACAGCAGAGACACGAACAGACAAACAAAAGAAACTGTGAAACAAGTTATGGTTCAAAGTGGACTTTGACCTGATCCCACCAGAGCATCTCAGTCAGTCCAGCTGTGGCTCGCATTATGCAATAATGACATCAATCAGCGATTTGAGACCATTTTCAACCCATTTAGAGCAGTAATAACCTGAGACATCAAGTCTTAAACTAAAACAGCAAAAAAAGATTAAAAAAAAATTTTAAAAGACACATTTTAGTTCTGCACTTTAAGAGTGGCCTCTTTAAATGAAGCAACTGTCTGAAAACATTAATCCAAATGCTTTACATCCAAAACACATATTCAAGGATTATTAGATTAGAGTTAGAAAACAGGGAATAATTTAAATGTGATTCATTATGTTTTTTTGAAAAGGTTAGTTTAGGTCTATGGACAATAAAAAAAACACGTTCATTACATTTTTTGCGCAAAAATCATTATTGGAACATCTTTGAAAAGCAGAAGTGGAGCCGTCTCCACAGCCAACAAGAATTCAGTAAGTGGTTTCTGAATGGTAAGTCAACCACAAAACACATTTTTTTCTAGAAGTCATTGCAGCATTAAAACCAGCTGACCAACAGGCTGGAGCTCTGCTGGGGTTGCTAGGTGATGGGCGGAACTCTGCTGGGGTTGCTAGGCAACAGGCTGGACTTTGTTAGTGCCTGCTGATTTGTGACGGTACATGTTTTTGAATGTTTTTGAAACGTCTAATTTTCCAGACACCAAAAAAACATAAACCTTTTGCCAAAACCAGCTGGATGGGTTTTTTCTCCAGCATGTCGGCTGTTTTCAGAAGCACTTTAGATCCCAACGGAATAACAAACACGTGCAAAATGTGAATTTTTGCACGTTTAACAGGTCTCCTCTAAAGAAGACATGTCTTTTACAGGAGGAAGGACAGATCCAGGAAGAACCTTTAAAACATAATGAACTGATCATTTTCATCTCAATCTTCTGCTGTGTTTTGAGAGTATCATACTAAATAAAAATAATAAAAAATGACAGAGAAACAGTCACCTCCTCCACCGTGATGAGCTTTGCCATTTCGTCCAGGGAAGGAGCTCTCCTGATGAAGTCGTAGTCATCATCTTCCTCTCTCTCCTCTGGATATTGTTCTTGCTGCTCCAAATCGGCCTCCTGGGAAGGCAGCGCCTCCTCACTCAGGCAGCTCTCAGAGTCCTCCTGCGGTCAGCATGGAAACTTAGGGAGTTTCTATTTTGCACCATTTTATTCAGACATTTTTTAACTATACCTGCTTATTAGGGCTGAAACAATTAATCAAATTAATCGTGATGAATCGATTATTGAAATAATTGTCAACTAGTTCTTAATTAACCATTAACTGGAGTATTCAGACTCGAAAAAAGTTAATTTGGTAAAAGAGCAACATAGTCAGAGCAGTAATAATTAAGCCAAAACTGTACAAAAATGTACATACATTTTGCATTTAGGATAAAACAAAGGTGGATCTGTTCTACACAGTTTAAATTCTGTAGTAAAAGAAAATCTCCTATTAAGCACATTTTGTTAATCTAATTATCCAGAAAACAATCAACAGATCAGCTCTACACTCTGATGATGTGAGGTTTATCAGGAAGAACTTAGCTGGTCACATGTTGATGACAAAAGTGTTTTTAGCTGCAGATGTTTGTCAACCGTTAACTAAACAACTCAACCGTTAACTAGACAACATTTTATTTTAGTCAATAAAATGTTTATTTTGTTATTGTAATGTATCTTTTAATGCATTTCTAATATAAAAATGGCTTAAATCAAGGTAATTTAGATAATAACACTCCATTGCAAAGAGTTCCACAAACATATTGAAAATATATTTAATGTAAACATTCAAATGTGAAACTTTATATTTACTGTTTGACACATTAAATTAAGACAAAAACCTGCTGTTTGTATGTTCGGCAGCCATTAAGGAACCGATTAAACTGGAACCACCTACTATTGTCTATCAGATTTTTGTTATGGAAAACATTTATTTTTCCTCCACGTTGAAAAAGAAAAACTAAAGCTGTAATTTAGGGCTGAAACAATTCCTTGAACTATTCAAGTTCCTCGATTATTAAAATTCCTCGAGGAAAATCATCTGCCTCGAAGCTTCGTTAAATTACTTTTTATTATTTAGCGCACTGTGTGATTATTTGTGTTGCGCAACGCTCTCGCTCCCGCCTCTGAGTTGTTGATGAAAGCTAAGTGTTAGCAGCATAAAGTTTTACAAATGTCTTTGCGAGCATGGCTCTTTATGATTAAACTGAATATAATTTCTAATTTTTGCATAATTTTTCTCCAGGTTAACTTAAAAAGTGAGCTGTTATTGTTACTGGTTGTTTTCTAAACTCCAGAAAATAAATTGTTAGGGATGCTCAAATGTAAAAAACTGAGGAAGTTGTTGATATTCGATACTAATACTAGTTATGGTAGAAAGAAATTATTTTATTTGATCTATTTCTTATTTGATTACTTTTTAACTTATTTGATTAACTGTAAGAATAATAAATAAAATACTCAAGTACTAAAATAATCATTTACAACAGCTCTACTGTGAATAATGAATGTGATGGAAATCTGTCAAAATAAAAACATAATTTGTAAATAAAAATGGCTTAAATGTAAAATCTGATGAGTGTGTCATTTTTAAAAGATCAACCATCAGAATAATTAATAAATAAAATAATTGTTAGTTGCAGGGCTATTGCTTACTTCAACTGAGTTGTTTTAACAGTGAAAATATATTATTATATTATTACAGTGTTTTACTAAGAGGTTTCTAAAACAGTAATTAGTCTGTGAAATGCTGTAAGAACGCCAATAAAAGTTCCTCGGTGATTCTTCTTGTTTCAGGAGAAATGGCTGCTAGCAGCAGCATAAATCATTTAGGGTACTAAACACAGACACTACGAATACAGCAAGGATCCCCATCCTAACCGCATACTAAACTGAAATTAACTTTAGTTTGTTTCATGACCATACATGTCAGAATAAATGATGTACCTGAGTGTCCTGGTAAAGGTGCAGCTGCAGCTCTGCCCCACTGACCAGAGTCTCCACTGCGGGAGCTTCCTGACTCAAATGAGCGTCCGGCTCGCTCCGCTTCTCCTCGCCGTCGTCCTCCGTCTCCTCATCTTCCATCTCCAGAGCCTCTGCTGCCTCCTCCACCTCGCTCTCCTCCTCCTCCTCCTCCTCCTCCTCTTCCTTCGCCTGTGCTTCCCGAGCCGGACCTAAATCCTCCTCCTGCTGCTCTGCGGGGCTGGAGCGATCCATTCCCCCAGCTGCAGAGGGGTGCAGCCTGTTTCCCCGAGCTGAAGCGGTGCGCTCTCCCCCTCCCTTCGCCTCTCTGCCGCCAGCTTGCTTTCGAGTCTGATCGGAACCATAAGACGTCCTCTGTGAGCTTCCATTCAGGGGTTTCCGGTCCGTTTCAGGTGAACTGAGCCTTTTAATCAAATTGTCGGAAAGCGCAGGAGGACAGGATGAATCCTCGTCTCTCTGCTCCATCCCTCCTTTAACCAGATGGGCTGCAGGGAAAAACAGGAAAGGAAGTTATTTATGTATAAACATGCAAACTGCAAGCAAATAATAGTGTACTTAAGATAATTTAAATGTAGATGTTCATATTTCAACAAAAAATGCTGTGTGTAAATATTTGTAAACATAGTGTCCTCCTCCTCTAAAGTTTATTTATTTAAATTGAATGTCTGTAAACTTGTGAAACAGAGGTAACTTATGCAATTTTCTGAACAACATGAAGAAAATGTGTTTCATCTGTTCACAAAGAGTAAAACAATCTATTACAATATATTTTCAATTGGTTACATTAATCCTGTTTAAATATCCAGTATTCTTTTTTTCTCTTAATAAAGTGGGAAAAAAGAAGAAAAAAACATTGAAACAACTCTTCAATACAGTAAAACAAATTATTTAAACGAAACAGAGTAAGACTCCTATTTGTTACAGAAACCTAGTGGCCTTGGAATAGGCCACTGGCCTGTAGACTAAAAAACAAAATTTTAAAGAGGCGGTATTATGTATTTTACAGGCATATTATAGCAGAATTAAGTATGTATGTTACATTCAATTGTTGTAAAATTTATATGCATATATAAAATATAACTAGACAGAAATTTGACTTTGTATTTGAAATTGGGTCGCTGTCTCTTTAAAAGTCCCTGCTCTTTCTGAAGCTCCGCCTTCAGGAAGTACAACAGGGCTCCTCTGTTAACCCTTTAGCAACATCTCACTGAGAAGCAGCTCCTATAATGAGCTCAGCTGATGCACAGTTAAATGTTGTGTCACTACACTGTAAAACATTTGAAGGTGGTTTAACTTGAAAATGAAAATCCACCTGCTGAAAAACTTAAATCAACAAGAAAACTGTTTTGATTTTGACTCAGAAATTAAAGTTCATGAAGTTAATTTAACAACAAGAGACAAGTTGTCTAAAAAATGTTTTTTAAGTTCATTAATCTTGAATTAAGAGTTTTAACTTAATTTAAGCTGCAATTTAAACCAAATAATTGTCTCATAACATGCAAGAAAAAAACTGCCCTCACCTGGTTAAAGAGCCACATTTCTCTATTATTTTACTCAAAATATCAAGTTAATAATACCTTAATTGAAATTCTTGTTTAAAATTTCTGTTCAAAAACATTTAGTGTGAACAGGACATTATCCTCAAGCTTTGTAAACTTAAAATAAACATTTGTCTTAATAAAACACAAAGGTCAGATCAATGTAATGCACTTCCTTTCTCAGGATATAAAAACAGCCGCAAAGCATTCTGGGAAATAGTTCCCACTCCTCTTTTTTTCCAGTTTTTTAAATGCTAACCTAAAAACTCTAGTTCATTCAACTCTTAAAATAAAAGTTAACAACTCACTACTGTAAGTTTATCTTTCAAACTCAATCACTTAGGTTCAAAATCTAAAACTCGCTAAATTTATTTGACTTAAAGAGTAAACAACAGTAGACGCAACTAAACATGGCTCAAATATTTACAGTGTGGCAGGTAAAATAGAGGGAAACCACAAATATCTCCGTCTGAACTGTTTGCTAAAGGAAAATGGACGACATATTTTAGCAGATATCATCCGTCCTCTTTTCAATCAATTTGAACCTGAATTTGAACCTCTGGAAGCCATTCAGCTTCACTCTGACAGCTAAAACATCTATAAGAAGTGATTTATTCCCAGTGTAGTAACTATTCACCAAACTAAATGACTGCATTTAACTATAGTATGAAAAGTGATTTATTCTACGCACAAATAGTTGACATTGTGATTGTATGAATGTGATTTATTTTATGATTCACGATGATGCGCTGCTTAGTGTTTCACATAAAGTACATTTATAGTTTCCACGTCTCACAAAATGTGACAAACTCCAAGCAGTATGAACATATTATGTAATAATAAAAAAAAAAAACTACAAAGAATTAACCATACAAGCGACACGATTCTTAAAATGTCCGCACTTACTTGAGATGCATGAAGGGCGGGAAACCCCTCCGCCAAACTGAAGGCTCAAATTGTCCAAAAGAGCAACCTGAACACATATCACATATTTGTTATGTTATATTAAAGCATATAAATACATTTAACTTTACAGTTGCCGACAAAACAAGGAAAAGGAGTGGTAAAATTAATAACTATTAGTAACTTATGAGGTGGTCAACAGAGACGTGTAACTTTGCGAAACACATAAAGAGACGGAAACGATGCAAACTGAAAATGTCTTACCTCAGCATCTCGTGTCGTCGGTCTGAAAACAGGAGAGAGAGAATCAGAGGCTGAGCGGACAGAAGGTCCGGCTTGGTTTAGTGAAAGAAGATGTGTGACCCGTCTCTGCTCTCCCAATCTAATATTAGCCTGAACACATTTCCCTGGCTAATAAAACCTGTGTGTGTGTGTGTGTGTGTGTGTGTGTGTGTTTCTAAAATGTGATTGGAGGTCTGGGGGCTCACAGTAACATCATGGAGTAAAAGGAGTTTATTTAAACTACTGAAAACAGTTTAACCAAACCACATGTTTAGAGGCATAAACCGGAGTTTGGATCAAAATGTCTTGAAAAAGAGTGGAAGTGAAGGGAATGTCCTCTGAAGGCAAGGAAACATGACTCGACACGACTGTGTGTGTGTGTGTGTGTGTGTGTGTGTGTGTGTGTGTGTGTGTGTGTGTGTGTGTGTGTGTGTGTGTGTGTGTGTGTGTGTGAGAAACCGTAGCAGTGCAGTGGCTCAAATGTCTGAAAGTGCAGCGGCAGCAGCAGAGGCCAGGGGACATATGGTTTACCCATCACTTCATTACTCATCACATTTTTGTGTTTCTGTCACTCAAACAGACTCACATCACATCACAGAGTTTACACAACACACAGCTGTGATTCGCAAAGGTCCCAAAATATTTACTTAGCTAAGAGTAAAACTACTTTTACATATTTTTACTCAAGTAGAAGTAAAAAAGTATTTAGTAAAAATTACTGAGTAACTGATCAAAGTATCAGTCATTTAATATTTAAAAATTACATCATCTGACAGACCAAAATATGTAGTTAAATGGAAATGTTGGTATTTTAAGGACAAAAATAAATAAATCAGGCAAAAGAAAATTTTTCCAAATCGTTTTCTTTCAATAAAAAAAACATGTGAAACTTTAAAGCAATCTGTAGGAGTGTCTGTCAATTATGTTAACCAATCATGTTTTAAAACATGATTGGTTAACAAATAATCATGTTAGAACATTTATTTATTTATCTATGTGAATCATAAAAAAAAAATAAACCTGTACCAACTGCTGGCAGGCCAAATTTCTTGCACTTTGGAGAGCCTGACTCAACGTTTCATGTAATGACTCCCTAAAAACATGCAGGCTCACCTGGAGTGTGTCTGGCAGATGTGTTTGAGAGAGTCCAGGTGTGTGGCTGCCAGTTCAGGAGACGCTCCTCCACAGAGACTCACTGAGAGGGAAAGAGTTCAAATTAAAATGTGACATTCTAGATATAACATTTGAGCACATGGTGAGTGATTTGTAGTAAATCATCACTGAATATGTTATTAATGTACTTTGAAAACGATCCTGGGTGATATGGATATATAGAGGTGTGCTGTGTGTTACCCCACTGCTGTTGAAGTGCATTCAGGTTTTCCAGCACTCTCTGGTGGTAAAGCTGCTCTAGCTGGATAAACAACAACGCTCGCTGGTCTGGGAAGCTAAAGTCAAGACTTAAACACATGAACCAAAACAGAATGACCTCCTTCCATGATAAAAACCTGACATAGATCTTGAATTAACAGTAATTCTTCGTATTTTGCTAGTAATAATCCAGATATAATTGTGCTTTTTTTTAATTGTTCTATTTTTTCCAAGTAGCTGGGACCCTGCTGCCTGTAGAGGAACACAACACTCCTCAACACCAAAAACACAAAAAGATAACCTCAAGAAGCGCCTAATTCAGGACAAACTTGAGCTGCACAAAGCTCAGAAAGTCGCACAGGGACTATTGACCTTTAGCCCGTGATGTCACGCTCTCCAGAACTCCTCCCGCTCCGCCATGACGGACGTCAAAACAACCTATGCACTCCTGTAAAGCCTGTCAAAAAACCGACATGTGGCATAATATCGCTTTGATTAGTTGATTTAACTTTAAAAATGGTCACAACGTGCCGGCTACACAAACAGACAAGGATAGAAATCAAACTTATCATTTTATTGCAATGAGGAAATATGGCGGCGACGGATAACAGCTGTCAATCAATGACTGTCAGCTCAACTGTTAACCGCAGATTTACAGCAAACACTTTTTACAAGGTAAGAAGATTAACGTTCATAAACCTTATAAGTAAGTATGATTATAAAGATATGAAATATCGAATTACGGAGAAGGTACGTGTCTAACCGTTGGTAACCATGGAAACAGTGCCCCACCTGTCAAGTAGTGGATTAAACTGGTTAGCGTCTCGTTTTTTATACGTTTTTAAGGCTTCTTCTGCGTAAAGGGAAACACCGTTTATGACTTCATGATACAACTCGTGTGGTGTGAAATCGGGTAGAGTCGGTAATTTGATCAACACATCATCAGCAGGGAGAAGGTACGGGTCGGTTTCTAAGCTAGATGTTTCCAACTTTTGTGAATACCGCCAAGATACAACGAAATGAGAGGCTGTAGAGTAGCTTTAGGTCGTACAGCGGGGAGACCGGGTGAGAGGAAGAAGAAACACAAAGGCAGGGGAACAGATACAGCAGAGGGCGGGAGCCTGGAGTCTCATGTTTATGGATATGAGCAGCCAAAACACAAGCCTTCTTTGACTCAGCTCAATGCTTTCTCTCACCAACTTACGCTCTACAGATTCATTGCAGCTAAGCTTGCTTTCCCTTTTCTCTCATGCATTCATGTGTTCACACCCACTGGCTTTCACTCTGATTACGGTAAGCGCTGCGATTTCACTTGTCCTTCCATCATTCTTTCCTGTCATTAAATGTCATTCTTTGTTAGCCTGCGAGCATCATGTAGCGATAAGCGATAATATTGCCATTTTGAGACCATTTTCAGCTAATATAATAGTAATAATAGCTTATTAATGCAAATATGGCCAGTCAAAGATGAAAAAAATGTTTTTAAATAATATTTAACACTAGAACTGGAAAACTTTTACATATCCAAAATAAACAAAGACACCAAATCAAAAATAATCAAAACTGATCATAAAGTCTCAGTAACCAAAACTGCATCTTAAAAACAATAATCATTGAACTTAGACAGGGAAAGTAGTTAAAAGTGGCAGGTAGTGCAAACTGGCTGCATACATGTTAAATTTTCATTTCTCAAAATGGCAGCTTTTCAATAATATTAAAAGGAACCATCTCTTTAAAGACTGTTGTCCAATTTATCATGCGATTAATTGATTTATTGTTTATCGTGACAGGTTTACCCACAACTTCAAATAAATAGCAACAAAATTATTATTCTGCTCATTTTCTGTCTGCTATAATAGTACTAAAACACGTAACTGAATACAGTTGAAACAAAAGCATGTACACAAAACAAGGATACAGTCTTTCTGAAGGACGAAAGTCTCGGCGATCTGAAGGGAAAGAGAAGACAGAGTTTAAAAATGCTTATATCTGATCAGCCGTCACAGAGACCAGAACACATTTTCACAGAAGATCATCGACGTGGAACAAGAAGATACGTCAATAAGTAAAGACAGAGAGAGCGAGAAAAGGCAGTGATACAGAGGATAAGAGCACTACAGGAAACTGAGCTGAGGAATAAAAATCATGATGTAGCAGGAACAGTGTTATTTTGTTTTCCACAGAATGAATTGTAAATAAGACAGATGAATAATTACAGAGGAAAAGGAGAGACCGTGTAATACCCTGTACCTCTTTTCATGTCGCCCAGCTGATCTCAGAACAAGAGCAGCGTGTGTGAGAGCGAGGAAGAGGAGGAAGCATAAGGCTCTGGCATGTCAAATGAAGAGAGGGCGGTGACGACTGCTTGGCTTTCTAGGTAGCCTACTGGGATCAGAAACTGCTTCAGGCTGCTTTCTGTTCTGCCTGGTAGGTTTTTTAAAGCACGTAAATTTAGTTCATACCACATTAATAAACTGCTGCTTCTAAATCCCACAGCTTTGAGTTTTATGACAGCAGTAAAATCAGAACTTTTTATAGTTTATGGGATGATGCATACATGCAGTTCCAGTTAAAAGGAAGAATCTTTACAGCCAGTTTACTTTAAAGTTTCAATTATTGTGTGTTGTTGTTATATCATGAAACCTGACTGAATGATAAGTGTTTAAGTTGGTTAAGAATAATACAAACATGTGTCAACTGATTAGTTGCAGATCTAAAATAAAATAATAACAGCATGCACAAATAATAATAATATTAGAGTAGAATTTTACATTCTTCAGAAACAAAAAGCATTAATTAAACCTTTTCTTTTTTAATTCTCAGTGGCCAAATGTCGCAGCCAGGATGTGACGATAAGCTCAACTCAAACGTCGTGCTGCCTTCTTGTCAGGCGTCTTCCTCCATTGCTCCGACGCTCCTATTTAATCTGGAAGCCAGCGCGGGTCAGGTGTTCGCTGTCAATCTGACAAACATTAACCTGCCTCAGAACGTACGAGTTCAGTCACGCAGCTCCGCGAGCCAGAGTGAAACTAGCACAGGGAACCTGAGGGTGAGCACCGAGTGCGAGTTTTAATGAAGTGTGCATCTGGCTCCTGACCATGCCAGCAGAAACACCCCGGCCCCAGGGTGCAAAGTGCCACTCTGAGGTCGACTGGATGAGTAGCAGCCCTTTAAATGCTCGTGTGAAAGCAACGGTTTGAATATACGAGGCTGGCAGAAAGCCAGCATAACACGCTGGAAAGACGCCTTTAAATGGAAATGCCCGCCAGGCTTGGTGGAAATGCCCAGTTCAAAGTGTCTAAAGGTCACCTAATATGCTTCCTTCAACAAGTTACTGGAGATCCGTGGGCTTTGCAAAACATGTTCATTAAATTTTTTGCACAAAATCATTCTTAGGTAATGAGATTTCAGTCTGCTTGGTTCTGCCTATTTTGAGCTCCTTTCAGCAGGAGCTCGTTTTAGGGCCTCTGCCACTTTAAATCCCAATGAGCAGCTGCTGGCCACGCCCCAAACTCAATGTTTATACTCACACAAAAACATAGCTGCAAACAGATGCATATTTATACAACCGTGCATCTTTGAAAAGCAGAAGTGAAGCCTCCTGCTCAACCAAAAAGAATGCAGCAAGTGGTTTCTGGATGGGAAGTTCACAACAAAACATTTGTCTTTTCCAGTAACCATTGTACAGGGCATGCAGCGGTAAAACCAGCTGACCAAACATGCTGGAGCTCAGCTTGTGTTGCTAGGCAACGGGGCTGGGCTAGGTAATAGCGCAGTGCCCATCGAATGTGACTTGGTTTTTGAAACGTCTCATTTTCCAGACACCAAAAAACATTTTGCCAGAAAAATGTCTGGGTGTTTTTTTTTTTCAAATGTTTGGGCTTTTTCTCAGACGCGGCTGAGGTGCAAATGGAGGCACTAAAGAATGTTAAACATATGAATTTTGCAAAATGGGTCCCATTTAACATAGAGGAGGCGAAAGACAAAAGATTACCTGGTGAAGGTAGTGAGGAAGGTGGGCATCATCGTCTCTTTCTGCCATCTGCTCCAGAGACGCCAGGAGAGTTGGGCTTAACGCAGACCCTGTTGACGAGGTCGAGACTGAAGAATAATCAGCAACTGGACTGAAGGTAAACTGTTCCTGATTTGAGGACGCGGCTGGGGTCTGACTCCCTGTAGTGAAAGCAGAGGGTTCTCTGTTGGTGACCGGTCCAGTACTTGAGCTGCTGGCCACTCCAGTCAAAGCAGGCCCACAGTTGGAGACGGGATCCTTGGAAGAGGTAAGCTGTTCTGGACAGGAGTCTTTTAATGTTGCATCAGAGGCGAGTGCGTTACATCTGGTCCCAGAAGATCCGTGAAGCTGAGTGTCTGAGGTTAAACCCACGGACTCCGTGGTAAATGTAGCCGCTTGACTGCAGATGGAAAACCCAGAGCTGGTGGAACTGGAGATTACTTCCTCTCCACTTTGACTCAGTTCGACTGAATTAATGGGATGTAAAGTTTCCGGACTGATGACCGGGATGACGGGGGATGCAGGTTCTGGGCTGGTCCCGGGGCTGAAGGGAAATGGAGTTTCCAACAAACTGCCTGCAGAGGAAAACACAGGTAGACATCACACATAAGAGACACAGATACAAGGAAGTACAGAGTGAAATGGTTGAAGCAGGAAGTAGCGAGAACACAACAACTAAACTCAACAAAAACATTACACAGGCAACAAATATCTTTAAAGTGGAATGGTTACAAAAATGTTGTTGGTTCCTGTTGATGGTGGCTCTCATTTGGTGTGTAGAGCCCAGAACCATACAAGATGTTGTGAATGTTCAGTGTTATGAATATAATGAGATCAGTGCTGATTTACATACAAAAGTGCTTAAGAGTGTTAGCAAAGAAAGCTTGATTTGAAGAGACAGACACTTTTGTTTTAAGTCGTTGCATAAATCAAAAATAAGCTTGATAAATTAAATATTCTTGTCTTTCTCACTTTCTACAAATACTGAATGACAAAATCTTCAATTTGGTGGTTTAGTCTCAATAGAGACTACAGAATCCATTTCATTGTTTCAGGTGTTTTGTTATTCATTTTCCAGAATTAAACGTTCCTTAGAAATTAAAATGTATTGATCTTTGACAGGGTGTACTTGCATTATTATGCCATTTCCATTACGTCACTTGAAAACGTTCTCAAAACAACAATATTTCCATTTATCAAAATAACTTCTGGGTCAATTTATCGTCCAGCAAAATGTGTTATAGGTAGGCCTGTCGCGATAAACGATAAATCAATTAATCGCACGATAAATTAAACCTACCGACCTCATTTTAATTATGGTTTTATTGTCTCTTTCTGCTTTTTTTCTTTCCGTTGATGACACTGAATGAAAAGAGGCTCAGCTCCGGTGCTCTCCACTGACTCATTTCCTTAGTCTAATGTCCAGCGCACATGACACAAGTTGTCGGCATGTGGCTAGAGTCAGATTAAGGCCGACTGAATGAAAATCATTATAAACTACTTATGTCACGTTAACGATGAACAGCTGAAAACTTACCGGGTTCATCAACTGCGGTAGCAATTTGGCTCCAAACTCCTCTCCTTGTCATTTCTATATTCTTTGCATGAAATGTTGAATAAATGTTAATGTTTCCACATATCATCTCCAATCTCAGCTGGATTTTGGGATTCCCCTCTTTATTTCCCCTCAGAAAGCACAGAGAGAATCCGCGCTTTCAGATTGGCTACCTGTCACATTCAGCGTTAAGCTCCCAGACAGGGAAAACCCCTGATTTAGATCAGAGCCACAGGATGATCTCAATCACACTACAGGATGATCAGTTATGAAATCACCAGCAGCAATCTTGGAAAGCCCAATGATCTAAGATTGTCAAAAGGGAAAATAGGGGCAAAACATGGTGTAGTATGAACATTAGGTAGTGGGATGTGCTCATCTCTCTATTTAAATCTAGAGATTACTGAAGGGCAATACAGACTTCATAATCTGCACTCTATTGGTTGAATGCTGTATTTATTTCCACTTTGGCTTTATGTTGTTTAGTTTTTATTCAAGTACGCTTTTTGTTAACGAAGACTGAGAATCCATTTTATTTTTGTTTTTGGTTGTTTATCAGTTCAGGTCAGAAGCGCTGCCAGAAATCCTGACAAAATTTTGACTGGGCCCCCCTGCGCAGCTGCTGTTACAATGTTTTGAGTCTATTTGACTCATAAGAAGCGTCACAATTTTAAAGGCTTGCATCTGCCTTGCTTTCATTGGTTCAATACTGATAATTAGCAATATATTTACTGCTCATGAATTTTACATCCAACAGTCTAGAATCCAGTATGCAAGTAGGTTGCTTACATTTTTTCTATTAGTTTTAGATACTGAAATGTCTCTCCATGAGCAACAGTCCAAAGCAACGTGCAAAATATACATGAAGCAATCCAGACTTCTAAAAATGCAATGTAGCTGCATTTTATGCAAGCTGCAGACATAACTTTAATAAAAAATATGTTTTCTCCATATTTGTTAAAGTTGTCACAATGTCATAGCAGTTTGTTATGAGACAGATAATATGTGAAAACAGTCAATCCCCTCCATCTCCTTCCTTTCTATTACTGGTTAAACTAATGCACCAACCAAAACATCCAATCAGAACTAGTAGGTCGCTCTTAGAGAAAATCTGGGTTATAAATTAACACTCTTGCCTTTTTGTCTCTCTTTATTTTGTTTTTGAAAACCTGATTTCATAACCTTTCTGAGCAGCATCGTAACTGCCACAGTCGCCGCTGTATTCAGCTGCAGCTTCTACTGACTGTAGCTGCATATGTCACTGTTAAGCGCTCCAGCAGGACCGAGCCATTTAACAGATAGGGGGAGATCAGGGAAAAACCGATGTGTGGGGTTTTTCGTCTGGGAAGCGCAGCATTAAACTTTTACTGCTAAAAACAATCTTTGAAAATACAATACGATTAATTTTGTATTTGACAGGGTCCTGATTTTTTTTTAATTTTATTTCTATGAACAAAAAATAAATAATTAAATTGTGGAGGGCCCCCTGCTGGTCAAGGCCCCTAGAATCGTCATCACTTTTCACCCCTTTACCGCGCCCCTGGTTCTAGTGTTATGTGTTCTTTTGGAAATTATTATGTTATTTCCATTAAATCAGTGTCAAAAGGTCTTGAAACAATATTATCATTTATCGCAATAATTTTTTGACAATCGCTCAGCAAAATGACATATTTAAAACAAGTTTTTACTTCTTTCTTTCTTTTTCTCTCCTCAACATAATAAGCTGCCAACTCTATTTAGACAATAAGTAGATTAACAGAACTTCATATCATGCATTCTCGTACGGTTTCTCTCGGTTGTATGTATTGTAGATTATTAAACGCGCCACATAACATGCAGAAAGAACATAGGTTGAGATTTGAACCCTGAACCTGCTTCCTGCAAGGCAACAGTGTCCAGGTTGCACCTTCAAAAAGCAGATTTTATGAAGTACTAAATGGTGACAGATATTTTAAAATAGTGTTACAGAAAAACTGCTGAGTTTTTGTTAATACATATTGATGTTTTAGGTGTACAAGTACATTTTATCAGTTGTTTTTTCTATAGATTTCCTGATTTAATGTACTTTAAATACCAAAATAAAAGCTGCAATGCATTCAGCATAATGTAGATGTAAATAATTATTTCAATTGTTGAACATATTTAATCAATTATTCAATATAACAATGAGAAATATTAATATTAAGATATTTTGTCAAAAGCTAATGAAGCTCACCCTAATTTACTCCTAAATCTCTGCTTTATCCAACATGACTCCTCCTGCAGTTCTTAATGTAAAAAACTCGCTCGGTTTTGCTCTGGTGGTGATTGCCACCAGAATGTGTAAACGTGCAGAGCTCACCACAGCAGCAGATATGTGGGAGTGTGAGATAACATGAGGGAATGCAGAAGGAATCCTGCATGTTCGAAGCTGAAGTAATGTTTCAGGTTTTATTTTTCTTCACATCATTTCAGTTATTTCTGCAAAATCTTTTTCTTAGACTTTCAACCTGCTGCTTCCCATTTTCTGATTTATTAGCCATAACGAAGTGCTGGTTTGTGTTTTCTACTTGAATGAATAATTGCTTGTTTGTAAAGATGACACTGGGTTGCAAAAGATATTTTTGGAAGTTGTATGTTTTTTTCCAACTGAATCCAAAAAGGACATCAATTTTTCTCATTCTGGTCAGATTTTGTTCTAATTTGATTCATAGAAATCTGATCTTCTGACTAAATTGATTACAATTTTGTGACATAATCAGTTCATTTCTCTTAATGTTTATCGTCCAAAAAAGGTTTTAGAAGAAAACATTTGTTTTCTAACAGAGTGCAGGGTTTCCCCCAGAAAACCTGCCGACCCTGATGCTCGGGGCGTTAGGGTAGTCATCCAGCCAGCCGCCATGTTTTTGAATTTAACAATGTTTAAAGTTAACAGGAACTTTGATATTATCACTTGATAGTTGTGTGCTATTGGTAGATTAAAACCTAGACACAACTATAAAAAAAGGTAATACTTAAAAAAAACTAAAATCAATAAACAATGCTAAGCCTGGTCGGAACACAAGAAAAGCCTGGTGGCCCGCCAGGCTTATAATACTTTTGTGGGAAAACCTGGAGTGTATTAAATAAATGTTACAAACTTGGATGTCTGTAAATCGAAAAACCTCAGACAATTTTTTTGGCTGTTGACCATTGTTACTAAAAAGACGTAGAGAGATTCAAAACGACGATCAGCATGGATGTTTGAGCCGTACCTGTCTCCGAATAAGAGGAATCAGTCATGAGATTGTCTGGTGATTGGCAGCATATCAAAGAACTTGACGCCTCAGATTCCTCCTCCTCCTCCTCTTCTTCCTCCTTCATCACTTCATCCACATCTTCCTCCTCATCCACGTCTCTGCTTCCTATCGAGTATCCCTCGATCCCCGTTTCCTCCTTCCCATTGTTGTCCAGAGAGGGTTTCTGGCCGGGGCTGCGGGTTCCTCCCTCATCGTTTTGGGGAGAGTTTGCGCGAGCGTCTCATTGAGGTTTTGCGTTTGGGCGGTGATGGCCTCCGAGTTTAACAAGTTGTCACAGAGATCAAAGCCGTCAACGTGAACTTGTGACATTGAGTTGCCCTCCATCTCAAACAGACCTGAGGATAAAAAGATTGAATCAGCCGGGTACAGGAAAACATAGAAATACCTTTAAAAAACAAAAGAGAGGGCCTCATTTTCCTTTGTACATTATTTAAAGACTGTCTGTTGCAACTTGAGACAACAGCAACCACAGCATCGCTAAAATGCTGCCAAAACAACCTCCCCTGTTCTCAGCTGCTATTTTCTCTCTAAATCACATATAATTACTACTCTACAATGGCTCTGAGCTTTTATTCAACCATAGTAACGTGAAAAGTAACCACCATGATCCATTGGCTTCTGCAGAGAGGACCAGCGGCTGCAGTCAGGGAAGCCTCTCCTCAGGCCTGCAGAGACGACACAAACGAGACTAAACATCCCGACTTCAGACAAAGCTTAAACATGGCCGACAGGGTTCGAGTCTATTTAGACGGAAAACAAACATGTGAAACAAGTGTTGCGTCATTCCAAAGCTGTCAACTGAACCTTCGAGCCAGAAGAGATCGTCAGCATGAAGTTACAGTCCAACTCTTTTCTTTTGTGTTAAACCTGCGTGACTGCAGCTTTCTTCCAGCTGATTATAACTTTTAACTGGTAAAGATCTGTTTTTACTGACAAACATTCACTCTGCAGCATAAGAAAACAATTACATGCTCAGATGAATCACAAAAACACAAAATCTTACCGAAGATTTTTGTCCAATTTCCAGTGCACATAGTACATTTTAAATAAGACAAAACTAATTTACAAGTAACTCTTCACCAATTTCTAAGAGCTTATTTTAGGTAAATAATTCCCTAATATTTATGAGAAAGTGCTGGCTGTAAGTGAAATAACCTGGCAGTGAAGCTAGCACCTTTTCATCAATATTAAGGAATTATTTACTTAAAACAAACTCATATTTCTTGTTATTTTTTTCTTATTTCAAGTGTGGTAAGATTATTTTATTTTTATTTTTTGCAATGTAATCAAGTTTAAGGTCCTGAGTTTCACCACCTTTGTTCATAAGACAGGGGAATAAAAGTATCAACTTTTTTTCTGTTCTAATCTGCATATTTTGCCAAACTTTGCTAAATGTTCTGCCAGTTTTTAGATTTACTGAACAATAAATAATGACCGATTTTTCTCAAATTTAATTCACTTCAATTCGGAAGTGTGGAAAATGTTTAATTCACATGTTCTTAGTTGAAAATCTGGAATGGATAAATAAACCTGAATTACACAAAATCAAGAAAATTATGGACAACCCCGATCATCATGAGAGAAAAACAGTGTCTTCAGTCAGAGGCTTCTTCAAAACAGCTGTAACACAGACTCCTACAGGAGGTCTGTGCTGCCAACAGCCATCATCATCATCAACAATAACTCTGAAAAGTTTGAATTAATATGAACAATGACATTTAATTTCCTTTTGTGATCAATTAAGTATTTTAAATTGAACTGAATAGGAACAAAAGCAGGCAGATGAACGAACAGGTAAATCAACGTAAGGCGCAAATCAGTATTATGCAACAACACAGTTATGTCCTTCACTCTTACTGCCTTGTTTACAGTTGACTCAGCAACAGTCAAGACCAACACAACCAGATTAACCACTTTAAGCTTTCACTAACCCCCAGACCTGCCCTTCCAACAACTGGTCCGAACCCAGACTGCAGACTGGAACTGGTTAGGCCATCTCTTAAAAATCAACTTCTAGGTGGCGAAAGTACTGGAAATTCCCTTAATAATGTAAAAGGAGAAAAAGACTTAAATTAAAATCAAGTTTAGGAGAAGGTTCAATACGAAAACAATCCGAAATCTCACCCAGCACGCAGATCCAGGTTAATTACAGCCGATCTCAGAGGAACAGAGCTGAAATTGTCCCAGTTTTCTGCAGTTATTCCATCTACAGGGAGGTGAGCGCACATAACGCACTGTGACCACCTATGTTTCATAAGCAGATTATATTTTAACAAGAGACGACACCCTCTGAATGAAACGACTGCTTGCTTTTCCTCACCTTTTAAAAGAAACAGACAAACTTAGCATGGCTCCAGCCTGTGACTGATCCAGAAAACACACCGAGACAAACATCTCTGACATTAAGTTTTACACTCCAGCAACCTCAAGATCACAATCACAGACGCTATTCTGACCCGTTTTAGGAGTTTCTCTGTTATGCAGGATCTGGTCGTTAAACGATCCTCTCCCACAGAGACATCCGTCTCCACACAGCCGTTCTCTCTTCTTTATAATCAGTGTCCTCATCCCACAGGAGGCCATGAATAATACACGACACAAGAGGACACAGGCAGACAGAGGCTTTCAGCCAAATGGTCAAACATGGAGGACAAATATCCCCCAGGTTTGTTAAAACTCACCCAATAAAAACTAAAACTGGAGTGGGTTTACCACCAAGAGAAACTGAAAAATATGAAATGAAGAGAGCAAAAGACAAAGTTACATTTAAATATTCTTAAAATGAGGTAAGTTAGCTAAACTTTCAAAATATATTCATGTCAAAACGCTTTATTTGCAAGAGCTTAACTCACATTTCAAAATGATACAGTGCTTATAAGTTAAAGATTAAAAAAGGGAGAGTTTTTAAAAAATATGGAAACATTACCAGAAGCTACAAAAATGCATGTGGTAACTTATCAATTTAGCTGATTTTTAGCACGGAGACACTCAGTACCAAGGGCTGCACAATATATCAGCATCGCCTTGTCACTAGTTGCGTTTCCATTGACAATAATTGTGCAAATTGGAATTACGAAAATATATTTGCTTAACAGAAAAACAGCAATTTAAAAAAAACAAACTTTTTTTAATGAAAAAAAGTTTTTGTGCTACAATGAAGTGGTGAATCAAAATTAGTATAATTTACAAAGCTGCAATGAAAACTTTTTTTTTAATCATGCGTGTTACTACTGGCAGAAATGACAAAGATGACGCAGCATGTTTTTGATGACTTATTGTATTAACAAACGTAAGGCAAATACAAACATATTTTAATTGTATCTCTTATTTAATGGAAACACCACAAGTGCGAAATTGGATTTTATTGGCATGAGTGGATTAAAAACAAAGTTTTGCACACATTTGTAATGAAAATACAACCATGGGTAATATGCATATTGCAAAGAACTGCCTGGACTGTAATAAGTATTGGCTAATGTTTCAGGTGCCATGCTTTAAAGCCCTGTGTGCCATTAATATACAGTATTTGTTAACACTTGTTTAATGCAGAATAAAAATGTTTTACAAGCAAAAGAGGCAGAAAATTGATCAATCTAGTTAAAAAAAATACAACTAAGACCTTCTTGAGTTGGAAATAATGGATAAACTTGTGTTCTAGTAGCTGGATAAACTACTCACAATCAACCAAAAGCAAAAATGTATAAAAAATGTATTTATTTATTGCAAGTCATATTGTCATAGTAACTCTCACCAATATTATTGCATGTTGCATATTTTCCTAATACTGTACTGCCCTATTATTAACATGACTAATAAAACTTTTGTTAAGTCTGTTGGTTTTGGTGCCCCACCAACATCCGGCGCCCTGTGCAAACCCTCTGGGTTGCGCCCCTGGCATTTTGCCTCCACTCAGTGAAATCTTGTATTTTGCTATAAAAGCCCTGAACTCTGCAGTTGAACTATCCCAATCAGTCGGGTGGAGCGCTGATGTTGGCTACAGTTCAGATCTTCTAAGCCACAGTATAATGAATAACAGAGCAGCTCAGACCTTACGTCCATATTTTACATTCAGCGTAAATCCAAAAACACAGCATGCAGACAACATTAAGACGCCAGGCCTCCAGAATGAGATTTATTATTTAGTAAACAAAACCGGGGTGACTTGACAGCTGAGCTTTCAATTAACATGTTGTATTTGTCATCTGTCAGTTGCGAACGTTGCCTTTGAAACACGACGCAGAGACAATACAAAACAATAATAAAACGACGGAAAACCTCTGAGAGGAACTAGAAACCAACACTTCATTTTAACCCATTTAACGTCGAATCGCTGCGTCCGTCTTGACGTTAGTGGACGTTGCTACCAGGCTAGCATCAGCTAGCGGCCGAGCCAAACAGGAGGACACATCTGGCCACCTTTGGGAACACGCGCCGTCATTTCTTCACTCTTACGCGCGCCAGCTGTGTTGCAGCTGCTACGACGGCGTGAACGTTGCGACTACGCAGCGCGGTCAGGACGTACTTACGGCTGAAGAGAGAGGCTGACGGGGCGGAGAGCTCGGCATCCGACACCTGGCCGAGGATGTTGGTTGTACGGAGCGTAACGCAAAGCGCCACCCGCAGTCAGAGGCAGACAGACAGGCAGACAGGCAGACAGGCGTCGTCGCTGCCGCTCTCAGGCCCCGGAACACCGACCTCGAGCTCTAGCGCCATCTATCGTCCCTCTACCGTCCATGTTTCACTTTGTGTTTAGCGTGACACGCAAAAACGCAAAGCAGCACAAAAATGAGACGGGTGTGTTGGGGTCATTGCATACAGAAAATAAAAATACATAAATTTACTCCCAAAGAACTCAGAAATGCTCTAGAAAATCCTCTCCTAAACTGCCATGGTTTTCTTGTGTTAAGAAAATATATTTAAAATAAGCTAGTTTTAAAATGTAACATGACTTGATTGAAATAGCCTAATTATGGTTTTAAAATTTATAACTTAATCGGGCCTTTTGACCTTTATTTTACCTGTAGTTAAGGCAGACTGTTTGCCAAGATCTCTGTCCTTTGCCCTTTGTTTCGGAGACGATCATTAGGAAGTTTCAGCTTTTCACACTTATGTGTGAAAGCCATAAACCAGCAGGAGATCAGGAGAAGCTCTGCTTAGACAATAGGGACAAATGGCTTTAGAGAAAGGGTCAGAGACAGGTCCTGGTTGGATGAGCAAAGATACGCCTTATTTGAATAAATTAAAGAAAAGAAGATACAACTTTCCACACAGTAACAAATCAGATTTTGCATTTGCAATTTCTCCAAGGACGTTCTTGCTTTCTGTTTGTCTTTTTCCTCTTCTCAGGTAAATTCATGTGTTGTTTGTGCTCTGAGGTTTCTGATGTTATGTGATGAGCTTTTTTGGTGATAGTTTGCATCTGTCTTGAATAAATGCTGATTATTGTGACGCTGTCATCTCTGCGTGATCTCAGTCCTTACACACAGCATTTTTCTGAACCCGGGCATAGAGAGGATATAATGAGTCAAAAGGTTTTTGAAGTTTTAGAATTTTTTCTCTCTTAATACTTGGCTTCTCGGACTAAAGCTCACCGTGGCCATGTTTTCAGTTTCAGTCAGGTACAGGGCCATCATTTGGTTTGACTGGTTTTCATTTGTGGAAACCTTTCACAAACCAGGGTCCTGGGTTTAAAAACCTGTGAACATTCAAAATGCAAAGACCCACCAATTGCAAACTAAGTGCTAAATCTGGTCTTTTATTTTTTTAGTTTCAAAATTTTAAATTTTGCTAAAAAAAATAATAAAGGAAAGTAAAAAGCCTCATTTTCTACAGAAAACAAGGAATTTTTTGAGTCTAAAAAATTTCCAGAAAAAACTGCACATTTTCAGATAAATCTCAGAAATTTTCAAGAGAATGTTTTGAAAAGTCAAATTTTCTAGAAATGTTTCAAGAAGTTTCTAGAACAAACAAGGAATGTTTTGAGTTTCAATTAAAAGTTTGAATTTTGCTAGAAAATAACTCAGACACTCTGAGATTAATTTCAGTAAATTTCTTTTGAAAAACAAGTAATTTTCTGAGTTTCAAAATGTTCTTTCAAATTTGATCTAAACCACCGTGGGCCACTTACTGCACACACAGTGTGAAAAAAAAAACTTAGAAAAGCACATTTTTGTTCATAGCAAGGTAAAAAAAAACCTGCTTTTTAATGAAAAAAAGTTTTTGTGCTACAATGAAGTGGTAAATAAAAATTAGTATAATTTGCAAAACTACCCATCAGGTTTGTGCACTGAGACAGAGAATTTTCAAAAACAGGTCATTCAGATTTGAACATAAGTTTATATTTCTTGTCACAAATTATAAAGTAGATTTATGCCTAGACTTAAACTAGCATACACTTTGATCTGAACCATTTAAGATCTGTCTCTATCTTCCTATGACCAGTTAGCAGTTTATTTCCCACTGTTTACTCAAAAATATAGTCATTTTTCTTCACATTTTGTTGACTTTAAATATTCTTCAATAAAAGCCAGATTTGTGGAGCACAGGGTTGTTCTGAAAACAGATTATCTACCTGATCTGTGGGTTTCTACAGATACAATTAAACCAAAATGTGGATAAAAACTATACAAAACAACTTCAATTCATCACATTTTCTTTGTCAATGACCAAGAAAGCAAATAATAGCTTTATTAATCAATCTGATGTATGACCGAATGACAGAGCACCAATAAAACCTGTTCTAGATATAAAAAAGTATGATATATTTTGTTTTTAAATTAACATATCTAACTCACATATTTCATAAAGCATGAGATTTCACATGCACAAAAAATGCAAATATAAAAATACAAACAGCTGCTGTTATATAATGAAACAGCACTGCATTGTTTTTGTCCTTGTTTGCTTCACATAAAGACGTATGCAGGCCGTTACACTGCAGTAAACTGACTAAATAAAACAGCAGCTGTATAATCAAGTGAAGCACACTAAGATGTTGGATGTATGGGATCACTTGCATAGCCTGAAGCTTCAGTGATGGATGAAGAGCCGCTGTTTGTGTATATTTATGTTCAAATTATGAAGTTACTGTAATACAAATAAGAAGAATTATATTTATAGCAGAAACTTTTAAGCTATTTCAGTAACAGAACTGATGGATAGTTTGTTATTCTCCTATGGCTATGTATGTGTCCTGTTTCATCATTTTACAGTAGATTGATTACTGGACACATGTTTAGTTGTGTTGTTATTTTAGCCCCAGCCCTCCCGCTGTGTGTTCTCCAGGATCTCCTCATAAAGCCAGCTCTGTGTGAACTCCTGACTCTTGTCCATCAGCTGGAAAAGTCGAAGGTACTCGTCTGGATAAACGTTTCCAGTCAGGATGTCCTGCGGCAAGCCCAACTCTGATAACAGTTTGCTCCCACTGTCAGGTGACCACACACTAAAAAAAAATAAAACAAATAAGAGGCATCATGATGAAAGAAAACCACACCACCATAACCCATCACCTAGCAACCCTAACAGAACTTCAGCACATCTCAGGGTGCGTTCACACTGCAGCCTGAAGTGACTCAATTCCGATTTTTTGGCAAATCCGATTTTTTTGCCGGGCCGTTCACACTGCCAGTAAATGCGACCTGTATGTGATCTGCAGTGTGAACGGACAAACGACCTGAAAGTGTCCCGCATGCGCAGTAGAGGGCGCTATAGCGTCAGCGTTCTGCCATAAAAGAAGAACTTAGTGTTTGAGGAAGTAAACATGGAGACTAACGGTGGAGCTTAGCTACATATTTGAAGTTGTTGTTGTCCGACCGGAGCAACACATTAACAACTTAATCCTCATTATAGTCCGTCATGGTTGTTGTTTTTCTTCCCACTTGCTCGTATCAGGATACAGAATAGTGAGATTTGTTGAGAATCAGTGAGGTTCAGTTCGGATGAATGACACCTGGAGGTTATGGTCGTATTTGAATCGGATTCGTATCGGATACGGGTCACATTCTAAAAGAATCCGACCTGAGCTGTTCACACTGCCATGAAAAGATCGGATAAAGGTCGCATTACGTCCAAAAAATCGGAATTGAGTCACTTCAGGCTGCAGTGTGAACGCACCCCTGGTAAAGCGCCTTGAGCCTGCTTACTTGAGCCTGTCGATGAGCTTGACCTTCCGTTTCGCCAAACACTGTTTGACCATCATCAGCAGAGTTGAGGCGTTGGAGGGTGTGAGGCCTGAGGAGAACAGGTCGGCCCGGGGACGCAGGCGGACCAGGCACAGGTGATCGTTTGGAAGCTACAGGGAGAGAAAAAGGCAAATGTTGCATTAAACACTTGCAGCAGTGATGTAAATGTTTACATCACTGCTGCTAATGGACTGGCTCTGTTACCTTGCTCTTGGAGTTACGCGCACTCTGCCTTGAAGACACAGCAAACGACTCCCAGGGCTCCTGAACACACAGATAAGGAAGAGGAGGAATGAAATATCAACAGACTTTTCCTCTCTGATCTCATGATGTGTTGCAGACATGGATCAATTACCGGCATGAAGGTACAGAAAGGTTTTAAAAAGTTACAGCTTCACAACTCAAACTAGTTTTCCATCCTGTTATTCCTAGTTTTAAACTTTATTTTCCAAAGAAGGTTTAATACTAGAGTTGGACAACATTTTAAATATCCAAAATAACTAAACAGAAGAACCAAAATTACTGTATAAATACTATAGATTATGAAGTGTTAAATAAACAAAAAGGCTTTTGAAAACATTAATAATGAGGTTCAGACACGGAAAAAAAAGACTTTTATTAAAAAACAACAAAAGAAAAAAACCATCTACTTTATGTCAAATGTTTTCAACAATATTGAAGCACAAAATCACTTTAAAACTGATTTACTGCTTATTTGGACAGTGAATGAATAAATCTACATAAAACTGCATAAAAACAGCCAAAAATCCTCTTTTTTCCAAGAAAGCCAGTTGTTTTTATGCATCCTCTCATATCAGCTGCTTTTATTACATTTTCAAACCATTTTTGTAGGTTATTATTAAAATTTTATACCGTTTAAAAAAACATTATTGGCACGTCATTGTTATTAGCAAAAATGTTGATGGTACTGACAGACAAATTACATGGCTGCACACTGTTAGTCAGGTGGCTGAAAATAGGCAACAAAAAGACTGGAAACTAAAAGAGTGTCACTGTTTTAAGGCACAAGAGGCAGATCTGATAAGTCAATCGAAGCAGCAAGGCAGAGTAACTCAGAAACTAACATTAACTTATTATACTTACGTTACCAGATATATATATCTATCTATCTATCTATCTATCTATCTATCTATCTATATATATATATATATATATATATATATTTTATATATATAAAAATATATATATTTACAACTTTTGTTGTTTTTTATATATATATATATGTATATATATATATATAGATATATAGATAGATAGATAGATAGATAGATAGATAGATAGATAGATAGATAGATAGATAGATAGATAGATAGATAGATAGATAGATAGATAGATAGATATATTCTACAGGTAATATTTTACTGTAATCTTAATAATCATATTGATTGGGCAGCAGTGGAAGTATTTATTTCTTTTTGGATTAAATAAGATCATGTTACAATTATTTTTGAATATATTTTTGCGTTAATGCAGATATTACAGTATTACGATGGAGCCACAGTATTTCTATTGAAGGTTTTCATACAGTGCCAATCTCATGTCATGGCTGATGTATTGACCTTGTGCAACTACGTCACTTAATCATTCGAGGGGCCATGATGGACGTCGGAAATGAGAATATTGAGTGTTTGAACAGAGCGACTGAAACTGTTTTCCAAAGTTGTATTTGTCGGTTTACTCGTTGCTCCACTTGTTCGAGTCGAGCTAATTTGTCTGTGAACGTGACACACCTGGTTGGGGCTCACAGACGGCGGGATTTATGAAACAGCTAGCTTAGAAACTGACCCATACGTCCTCCCTCCTGAGGTATTGATCAAATTACCGATTAGGGCTATATATTAATATTGATATCGCGATATATATCGATATTTTCTTTCCTAGAAAAAAGCGATATTCATCTGCAAGTATCGTAACATCCAACTGTCACCTTGCTCACTCATTGCTTGCTTCACTGGGAGAGTGATTAGGTCATCAGGCTAAGAGTGATTCTTTCAGATGTTAAGGTTTAAAAGGTATCAAACTATTCAGAGCAGATACTTTGTGCATTTTATTTACTTTTCAAATGCATGTCAGCTACAGTTTGTACTGTTTCAATTACAAGACACATGTTTTCTCTCCACTTCTTTGATTCATTTTGTCCAGCTGTCCACTTTAAATCTGTGTCCAACCAGAGCCAGGTATTGTGTAGTTGGTGCTTTTAATCAGTTTTCAGTTAAATTAATTCAATCCAACTCTATGAGCTACAAAATATCACCAAAATCACTCTGTCCCTCTAAAATCTTTCAGAAAATCGCAAAAGTGTATTGAATTCTATCGTTTGCTGATTATCGCAATATATATCGTATCGTGGGCAGAATATCGTATCGTATTGTGAGATTATTGTATCACTACAGCCCCATTACCGATTATGCCTGAATTCACACCACATGATTTATGTCACTACGTCACGAGCAAAGGACCAATAGGAACACAAAAGACAAAAACCACAGGCACCAACTTAAAGGAGAAGCGTACCTTGTGCAGAAGTTGGATGTCACACGCCATCTGCCAGAGGACGCCGAAGGCTCTGTAGAAGATCATTTCACCGGGACGCGACATCAGTTTCTGGTGGATTAACAAACAGGTTTTACACAACCACTAGATCAGTTCATAACCAAACCTCACATAAATAACCAAGTGTAGAAATGCCTGTTTAAAATCTGAGTCAAACGCTATAAAGAGAAACACATTTATTAGTATTATTTACCGTGTACTCCCTCTCGTTGATGAAGAGGTTCAGCTCTATTCTTCCGTATCTGTAGACAGACAATCGCTCAAACAGAGCGTAAACCATCTTCAGCAGCGTGCCACGCCCGTTATGCTCTGGCAGGAACCCCACCACCTTCACAGGGACGTCTGCACAGACCCACAAATACGCACAACAACAAATGCTTTCAGCTTTTTGGAAACAGAGACGCACAAACACTCACATCTGCGAGTTATTTTGACGGAATGGCCGATGTCTGATATTAAATTTTACAGCTACTATCGGCACCATGTCCATAATAAGGAAAGGAAGCATTTGGAAGTCGTTCCTTCAACCTAATGCAGGAGTCTTCAGTAAAATCTGCATCTTTTTCTCCTCACCATCAGTCCAGGCAGCCTCTGATATTCCCAGGTCGGTGAACAGTTTATCAGTAAACATGGTCGGAGGTTTCACGTTGCCGTTGCCGATGGGGTCCAGCCTGAAGTAGTCGCAGTGAACCACCTCCAGCTGACCATCAAGACGCGACTCCAGCTCCTGAAACATAAACCCGTCATCAACACCTTACCTTAAAAAAATACAACCCATCAAAAATGAATTTGTCAATAACTAAGTATGTTTAAAAGAGGTGACAAAGAATGTGATCCTGAGAGGAAGTGAATTTACCTGGAGGTCAGGTAAGAAGGTCCGGTCTCGCTCCAGAGCAACGACTCTCTGAGCTCCAGCATTCAGCAGAGCTTTGGTCAAAACACCAGGACCTGCAAACGAGACATTCACAACAAACCGAACTGTAAATACTAACAACTATTTTAGTAAACAGTTATTCAGATGATTAATCCGATAAAAAAAATTGGCATATTCAAAGATTTTTAATTTATTTGAGCCATTTTTATACAATATCAGAAATACAGTGAAAGATGCAAAAATTGCCTAAAACGCAATAACACAGTAGTCCTGTAGTAGCAACATAGTAGTAGATCACTTGTAGCAAAATATGCATCTGTGGTTAAATAACATACTTCTAAGATCAACATGTGTTAACTTAACATCTATACAACGTATTGATCTGCTGATTAATTTTTGGATTAACTGATCAAAAGTGTCAAGGATTTGCTTGTTTACAGAATTTGAACCAAGTGAATCAAATCTATGCCACTTGAAAAGTTCTGGGTTAAACATATTTATAGACAAAGAATGTTTAGTTAATCTTAAATTAAACATCTATAATTTTTTGCACCGTTGTGGCTTAATTACTGCTTTGAGTATGTTGTTATTTCAGCAAATAGCCTCTTTTTTTAATTAATTTACTTTAACAATTAATCAGTTACTAGATTAGTTGACAATTATCCCAATAATCGTTTCATCACAATTATTCTGATTTCAGCCCTAATATAAAGCTTGCTGAAGGCTACATCACAGATCTGCTGCTTCTCACCTGGATTACATTCGAAGATGATGGTCTTAGCGTCCTGCAGGTCGGGCACCAAATGCTGTGCGACCACATTGGCCAGATCTGGATTAACTATAAAGTGTCTGATGTTTTTAGAAGCCTGCGCACGGCGTAGGTTTTCCTCCACCTCCCCGAGATCCAGGTAGTCGTAGCGGCACAAAGGACGAAACTGGCCCTGCAAAAAAGATATGCACTGTGACTAACTAAACAAATGTCAACAAAGAGTGAAAAAAAAATGAAATAATTAACTTCATAACAGTCATATCACTCAGAATATTTGTTTTACCTATTTGTAAAACATATGAAAACTAAACTTGCATTATTTTCAGTCTATAAACACATCAAGTTTATTAATATTCACAACACTGAAAATGACTGTCTTCTTGCTTAATGTGTGAAAAAGATGCACTTCTAAATTAAACCTGTAAGTTAAGAATGGTGTCACTTAAAAAGAAAAAGAAAAGTAAGGAAATAAAAGCCTAGAGACTCATAAAACAGATTACCAACCTGTACAGCTGCTGCAGACAGGTTCCTGTGTGCCAGCGTTGATGAGGGCGATGTTCTCTCTGAACAGGGCTGATGTGAACTAAGACCCATAGAGGGCCGACCGGGACCAAAAGAGTCAAGGCTGTAGGCCCTTTTAGGAAGATTAGAGCCCCCAGGGACTGAGGCTGTTGGGGCCAGCACTGCCTTTCCAAGACATGATCTCCTTCTAGTGGTGTGGCAGCAGGAGGAGCGCACCATCAGCTCCAGGACTCTACAGATCTGAGCGGCCATGGTGGATCAGCAGACATAAAGCACGATGGAAGGTAGGGGAGAGACCTTTGAGAAATGTCGCGGCCTAAAAAGAAAAGCAAGATACAAGGGAAAACTTGGATTGAAGGGAATGTGTAACACTTAACTGGAAGCACATGTTGCATCCATTTCTCAATCTGCGTTATGTCTTTACCCCGTTTAAGCATCAACGTATTATGTGGCTAAGCATAATATTTACAAGCAAATGGGTAAATAAGGGTAAATGAGTTAAAGCTAAGACAATTACAGCTACTAAAACTCTAGAAGTGCCAAATTCAGCACATTCTGTTCAGTTAGCTAGTTGCTATTGCTAACAGAACTTCTCAGAAACAAACCGACTTCGAAAATGAGCACAGCCAAGTTCCCTATTGTTATTATTAGCTTTAAGAAAAGACAGGCAAACTGCGTAGTAACCTTAACAAACTGCTATTTAAGTTAGCTAGCCTGGCTAGCCGTGCTTTCGCGTCCCTAGAGTGCTACAGGAAATACCGATGCTATCACAAAAACGTTAACACTAACCTCCCTCCCGCTAACCTCGTCGTAGACGGTCCAGTATTTGTGTTCCGGACGGGATCAGTGTGTAAAAACGTCCCTCCGTCTCTGATATCGGCAGTAAAGCGGAGTGACATTGAGCTGCATCCTGACCCTCTGCGCAAGATGTTTTTGCAACACTCGTGGTGCAGCAGGCGCATGGGATTGACGTCACTCTCCAGTGACGGTCACCTGCCTCAGCCTGACAGCCATATTTTGAGTGGCAGAGTATGTCCATTGCCCAAAATACACAATAAAATGGATATCTATTTTTTTTATATGCACAGTGTGCTAATTCATCAATTCTCTTAGTTACGTATAGACGCCAATAATGAAAAATAAAATTATTTTAATGTAATCATTTCACTTCCTAGCATCATCTCGTTCAATTGGGTAGTAACATGAGAAATCAGTTAAATGAATTTGAAGTCTGCATGTATTATTCAGTGAGGCATGCCATGAAAGAATTTGCATTATTTTTATGTTTCTTCAATGTTCATTCAGATAGTTTAATATGCACAGAAAACACAATAAACCTATTAAACTTTGTAGAGCAGTTTCACTCCGACGACATCCAGTCAAATACGCTACATTTTATAGTGGAAATATGTTACATTAATAAGTTGGTAAATAAGTTGATACAGTTCGAAAGTTGTATCACTGGTATGCATGCTAAGAATGGGAAAAAATGTGATATATGTGTTACAAACTATCTTTGTCATTTTCTAGCGTGAGCGCTCTGAGTGTCAGACTATCTTTGACGTATTTCTCCGGTAACCTTGTCAACAAGAATTGAAGATAAAGTAAACTGGTCATGAACACAATGAATGCACTGTATGCCCTTTGCAATCTGCAAACCCCCACTTGTAAGTATTTATATGTTTGTAAGACATTATTATGTTTGCTTGATAAAATGCAGAGCAATACTCATAATTTTTTTAGCGTAGCATTAAGATATGTGTGTCAACTGTTAATGTATTTTTCTTTCCGTTGTATTTCAGTTATTTAAAAAAATCATTTGAACATGCAAACTCCATGCATAAAGACCCAAACACAGAACTTTTTGCTGCATGGCAGAGCTACCATCTGCGCCACTGTGCATCCCTAAATTCAATATATTCCCTGGTAATACTATCAATGGCATATTCAAATAGTCATAAATAAATGCCTAATGGTAATTGAAAAATGAAATATACATATATATATAATGATAGCTGCCAATCTTAAAGTATTCAAGGAACATAAAACAAATCGGAGAAGAACTGTATTTTTTTTCCTAAGCAACATGCCACTTACAACATGGCGGAAAGGTTGACGTACGATCCTGACGCTGACAGGGCGTCATATGTTTACAAGCACCAATCCGAAGCCTGGGGAAGTCGTTCTGCTAGCACAATATCAATGTTGGGAAAATGTTAAGAAATCAAGACGAGTTTCGATCAAACTTACGATTCGTTGGAAAAATAAGCGTGAAGAATAACGCAGAAATATGACACGTTTTCTTTATATGAAACCTCTTTGCCATGCGCGTGGCTGTTGCAACGTTCCGTTAGCATTACTAGCATAGTTTGGCTACGGAAGTAGAGAAAGCGGCGCTGTGAAAAGCGCAGCGGGCAGCTCAGCCCCTTCATTGTGACGGTCAGAGTGTAAAGGTGTCGCACTAAGCTTCCTCTGTTTGTCCGAGTTTCTGCTGGTACCATGGCGCGGGTAGAGACAACCTCCAGCAGGCCGTACCACCTGGTCATCTTCGGAGCCTCTGGCTTCACGGGGCAGTTTGTGGTGGAGGAATTAGCCCGGACGGCGTCCGAGGGACCCAAAGGGAGCCTGAAGTGGGCCGTGGCCGGCAGGAGCAGGCAGAAGCTGGAAAAAGTTCTGGAGCAGGCCGCTGGAGTCCTCAGTATGTATCCGATCAGTCACAGTAGTTATGCAGATTGTTTTTGATGCAGTGACTATGACAAAGAGAAAGAAAGTGTTCTAGTTGGTGTGGAAGGCTTGATTCGGAGATGTTGCTTAACTCGAGGTGCATGAAGCAATCGCTTCATGCAGACTGAACAGTTGGACATGACTTTGACCCGGTTATAAACTGCATTAAAATGGACGCATGAAATAAATGTGGTAATGGTGTATTTGTTGAGCATTTGACTCCATTTTAAACATGCACACGTGAGATAAAGCAAAACAAAACAGCATTTTTCTCTTATACAAAATAATATACACTTTATGTCCCTGATTATAATCGCCTTTTTTTTTAAAAAAAAAAAGATCTGATGGTTTATTTTTTATTTGGCTGTAGTGTTAATTTCTAAACTGATACTATTTTTTATTCTGTTGATTGGATATTTTTTTTCATTTATATGCTACACTTTTTCCTGATCGCAAATTATTCCAAAAATATCTGACTTCACAAACATGTAGAGTGTTTACACACAGGTTGATGTTTTAAAGCTTTTATTTCTATTATTATAACAATAACTTACAGATAATTAGTATTTACTTTTCAGAAGATAGACTATTGCATTAGAATAATATTTATCTACCAACATGTTCATGCATTCCCGTAGCTTTCCAATTGCTAATCAATTGAAAATCATTACAACTCATAATTTCTGTAATAAATCAGTTACTAAGTTGTTTTATTTTTCATTTTCAACAAAAACAGAAACTACATTCCCACTTATTACATTTAATTAAATTATGACATGACTTAATGCCAACCAGACTGATGGAAAATCCAGTGCAGCTCCAAATCTGGAGCAGGAGCTATTAATTTGTCATCCTGGTGACAAAAGTTTCCAGCGGATTAGAGGGTAATTCACTGGCCTCCTCCTCTTCGACAGCTGAAGGGACAGAAAAGGTCCTGATGCGCTGGCCTGTCCCACTGCAGTCATCTGGTTGGAGCTGAAGTTTTCTGGTTGGAGCTGAAGTTTTCTGGTTGGAGCTGAAGTTTTCTGGTTGGAGCTGAAGTTTATCTGGTTGGAGCTGAAGTCTTCTGGTTGGAGCTGAAGTTTTCTGGTTGGAGCTGAAGTTTTCTGTTTGGAGCTGAAGTTTTCTGGTTGGAGCTGAAGTTTATCTGGTTGGAGCTGAAGTCTTCTGTTTGGAGCTGAAGTTTTCTGTTGGAGCTGAAGTCTTCTGTTGGAGCTGAAGTTTTCTGTTTGGAGCTGAAGTTTTCTGGTTGGAGCTGAAGTTTTCTGGTTGGAGCTGAAGTTTTCTGGTTGGAGCTGAAGTTTTCTGGTTGGAGCTGAAGTTTTCTGGTTGGAGCTGAAGTTTTCTGGTTGGGCTGAAGTTTTCTGGTTGGAGCTGAAGTTTTCTGGTTGGAGCTGAAGTTTTCTGGTTGGAGCTGAAGTTTTCTGGTTGGGCTGAAGTTTTCTGGTTGGAGCTGAAGTTCTTCTGGTTGGAGCTGAAGTTTATCTGGTTGGAGCTGAAGTTTTCTGTTTGGAGCTGAAGTTTTCTGGTTGGAGCTGAAGTTTTCTGGTTGGAGCTGAAGTTATCTGGTTGAGATGAAGTTATTCTGTTTGGAGCTGAAGTTTTCTGGTTGGAGCTGAAGTCTTCTGGTTGGAGCTGAAGTTTTCTGTTTGGAGCTGAAGTTTTCTGGTTGGAGCTGAAGTTTTCTGGTTGGAGCTGAAGTTTTCTGGTTGGAGCTGAAGTTATCTGGTTGGAGCTGAAGTTTTCTGTTTGGAGCTGAAGTTTTCTGGTTGGAGCTGAAGTTTTCTGTTTGGAGCTGAAGTTTTCTGGTTGGAGCTGAAGTTTTCTGGTTGGAGCTGAAGTTTTCTGGTTGGAGCTGAAGTTTTCTGGTTGGAGCTGAAGTTATCTGGTTGGAGCTGAAGTTATCTGGTTGGAGCTGAAGTTATCTGGTTGGAGCTGAAGTTTTCTGGTTGGAGCTGAAGTTATCTGGTTGGAGCTGAAGTTTTCTGGTTGGAGCTGAAGTTTTCTGGTTGGAGCTGAAGTTTTCTGGTTGGAGCTGAAGTTTTCTGGTTGGAGCTGAAGTTTTCTGGTTGGAGCTGAAGTTTTCTGGTTGGAGCTGAAGTTTATCTGGTTGGAGCTGAAGTTATCTGGTTGGAGCTGAAGTTTTCTGGTTGGAGCTGAAGTTTTCTGGTTGGAGCTGAAGTTTTCTGGTTGGAGCTGAAGTTTTCTGGTTGGAGCTGAATTATCTGGTTGAGATGAAGTTTTCTGGTTGGAGCTGAAGTTATCTGGTTGGAGCTGAAGTTATCTGGTTGAGATGAAGTTTTCTGGTTGGAGCTGAAGTTTTCGGTTGGAGCTGAAGTTATCTGGTTGAGTGAAGTTATCTGGTTGGAGTGAAGTTATCTGGTTGGAGCTGAAGTTATCTGGTTGGAGCTGAAGTTATCTGGTTGGAGCTGAAGTTATCTGGTTGGAGCTGAAGTTTTCTGTTTGGAGCTGAAGTTTTCTGTTGGAGCTGAAGTTTTCTGGTTGGAGCTGAAGTTTTCTGGTTGGAGCTGAAGTTTTCTGGTTGGAGCTGAAGTTATCTGGTTGGAGCTGAAGTTATCTGGTTGGAGCTGAAGTTTTCTGGTTGGAGCTGAAGTTTTCTGGTTGGAGCTGAAGTTATCTGGTTGGAGCTGAAGTTATCTGGTTGAGCTGAAGTTTTCTGGTTGGAGCTGAAGTTTTCTGGTTGGAGCTGAAGTTTTCTGGTTGGAGCTGAAGTTATCTGGTTGGAGCTGAAGTTATCTGGTTGAGCTGAAGTTTTCTGGTTGGAGCTGAAGTTTTCTGGTTGGAGCTGAGTTTTCTGTTGGAGTGAAGTTTTCTGGTTGGAGCTGAAGTTTTCTGGTTGGAGCTGAAGTTTTCTGGTTGGAGCTGAAGTTATCTGGTTGGAGCTGAAGTTATCTGGTTGAGATGAAGTTTTCTGGTTGGAGCTGAAGTTTTCTGGTTGGAGCTGAAGTTTTCTGGTTGGAGCTGAAGTTTTCTGGTTGGGCTGAAGTTATCTGGTTGGAGCTGAAGTTATCTGGTTGGAGCTGAAGTTTTCTGGTTGGAGCTGAAGTTTTCTGGTTGGAGCTGAATTTATCTGGTTGGAGCTGAAGTTATCTGGTGGAGCTGAAGTTTCTGGTTGGAGCTGAAGTTATCTGGTTGGAGCTGAAGTTATCTGGTTGAGATGAGTTTTCTGGTTGAGATGAAGTTTCTGGTTGGAGCTGAAGTTTTCTGGTTGGAGCTGAAGTTATCTGGTTGGAGCTGAAGTTATCTGGTTGAGATGAAGTTTTCTGGTTGAGATGAAGTTTTCTGGTTGGAGCTGAAGTTTTCTGGTTGGAGCTGAAGTTTTCTGGTTGGAAGAAAAATGCGTCGTTTGCCTTGCAGAGACCTCAGACTGCTACAGAAGCATATTTGTAATAACTGGCATAGCTGTTACTATGGTAACTCCTCTAAGGCTCCGTCCAGAACATTAGATCTGACCCATTAATCATCTGTGCCGTTTCTCTTTCATTTACATTGTATTTATTTTGAACCAGAGCCGACTGAAAAGCAGCTGTTATGATTGATGCTTTTGTTGTTTGGTTCTCACTAAGTTTAAGTAATCTGACAGTCAAGCCTTCACAAATCATTCCTGTAATTCAGTCATTTGCATTTTGCCTCGCGTCTGTTAGGCTTACCTGCTTCTTTAGGTTTGTGTTTAAATGTCCATTTTTATTGGACCAGCTGAATCGATCTCTGAATGTGGTCGATGCCCAACATCTTTATGAATCGTTTGCTTATTCTCTGAGCCGGTCAAATAAGCTTTAATTTGAATTTATTGTAGAGGTATGAACACTTGCATTACAGGGTGTCATAATCTGCACATGAAAGTTGCTTTTCCATGATCTAAACATTCATTCATTCGTCAAAATGTAAAAATTTACAAGGTTTGTTAACTGTAATTTGTAAGTTAATTTACAAATTAGTTTTGGTTATTTTCAGCATGAAGTTAGATATATTTTTTTAATAATTTGCACAATTTTTAGCAATGTTTTGAAAACCTACATATCTTTTTTAAGAGCCATCTTGACAGGAAAGATTTGCCTTAATTCAGGATACTAAAAATATATAATTAATCCATTGCGCTTCTCACCTGAAAGAAAAAAAATCTAAATGTTAAGCGCACAGATTATTTACAAACATAGTGTGTTTTAACTGTTTTATTTCCAGTTAATTTAATGAATTTCCATGATTAGTCCCTGAAATCAAAAATTCAGTTCTTCACATTATTTGAATGTTTTAAATATGTTCATGTTCTGAAAAGTATGACGTTTATGAGATGACATTCCTAACATAAACTTAGATTATGTTCATTTTAAATGTTCTTATAAAGTCAGGTTTTTATTCGTTTTAATCCACAGAGAAATACTCAATGTTTCAGCTTAGTAACTCACTCTTTCCTGGCAGTGAGCTGATCATTTTAAACATATTAGTTTAAAAGCCCTTCACTTCCTATTTTCACCCGCTTTCTTCAACTGACAGCGGGGCAATATGCTCTCGTAGTCTCACAAATTGAACTGAAAATGTGTAAAATATCAGCTCAAAATCAAAAAGCATTGGAGAAACCTACAGGAAGAAAATCTGAAAAGTATGATTTAAAGATTAAATCATACTTTTCAATATGATTTAAAGATTAAAAGGTGGCAAAGCATCACTGGAGAAAAGTTATTAAAGAGTTGTTTGAGTATTTTTCACATTATATTCAGTGTTTTGAATCTGTCTTCTTTAATCTTTTACTTTTTTATTTTGAATTTCTGTCCAGTAATGTCGTCTTGGACAAAACACTTGTATTTTATTTACCAAAAACAAGAAAGAGCAAGAAGAAGAATCCTGACGGGGTTGGGTGACGGGGACTTGAGGTTTTATCATTTTATCATTTTATAAGACTGCTGTGATAACGATGAGAAGTATTTATTACATCTTCTCTAGGTGACTGAATGTGCATCTTTACTCCAGTCACATAAATAAGTGTGAGTCATGGAACTGCTCACAGTTTTTCAAATTTATTGATATTTATTGAAATAAAAAAGAAATGTAGTAAAATTAACAATTCCAACAATATGGACATCTTTGAGGATTTTAAGTGTTATTAATTTAAATGTATATAAATCAAATTTTTCACGTTAAATAACAAACCACACAATAAACACTCATCCTTAATTCATCATAAATAATGTCTCTCTGTTAACACATATTGAGGGTGTGGTTTTTTTTCCCCACCCGTTTCTTTTACAGTTTTCGTCCAAACAGCCAGATAAACGCTGATGTTTGGGTTTTAATCTAAATCCAAGTGTTGCTCCGTGGTTCAGGTGTGTTTCTGTTCACAGGTAAGCCTGAGCTCCGGACAGAGGTGGACGTGATCGTGGCAGACGTAGGCGAGCCCGACTCCCTGGCAGCCATGTGCAAGCAGGCTGTGATCGTTCTGAACTGCGTCGGCCCGGTAAGCGTTCGGCTCCACAGAAGTGTTTGTTTCCCTGTTTGTTTCAGAGAATTTAATTCTTCATTTCACTTTGTCGCTCCGCTCCGACACGTTGGCAGCGCTTCATCTTGCCCGCCTGCTTTCTGTTTTCCTCTGTGGCGTCACATGCACAGAGCAGCCTTCACTGGCAGGGAGAGCCGCTGACTGCAGCACACAACAAGCCTCACTGTAAAACAGCAAGAGTCATTTTTTACAGTAGCAGTTTTGTGTTTTGCTCCAAGATGACTCAGACTCCGGCAAAACGGTGGAATCAAAAACAGCTCATCTTCTGCAATGAGCCTAAATTTTATCACATTTTTTATTCCCTAGAGGGAAAAAAGGCACATTTTAATTTTTTAAAATATTTTTTTAGATTGTGGTTTCTGAAGAACTAGGAGTGTTTGTTGGTAGGACTGAAACTTGTTATTCAAGTTAGTCAGTCCAGCTGGATTTAAAGCAGATGTTTATCACTTCAGAAAGCTCCAAGCATCCCATAATAATCTGATTATTAATCTGACACTCTGACTACAACACTGTTCAAACACAGTTAATGTGTTTAGTTTAATTTAAAACAATTTTTATTGTTAAAACATTTATTGAAAATAGAAAAAATCTTGTGAACACTCTTAACATTGAGTGAAATGTTAGATAATCTTTGTTACTAGAACTGGAGCCATTTGTCAAAGTTTTACAGAATTCAACAAGGGCTGAAGTGATTGATTTATTTAAAAACTATCAACTAATTTAGTCAGCGATTAACTGTTAACTGGAGTATACAGACTCAAAAAAAGACAATTTTACTGAAAGAACCTAGTCAGAGCAGTAATTAAAATGAATCTATACAAAATGCATACACTTTGCATTTTAGATGTAAAAAAAGACATTGTCTATAAATATGTTTAACCCAGAACTCCTCCAGTTTTAGCTTCACCTGCTTCAAGTTCAGTTAAACACTTTTTGCCAACTAAAATGTTTTATTTTCTTATCTAAAATTTAATCGCATTATTTATTTGCATCTTTTAATGTAATTCTAATATTGTATTTAATAAAGACCTAAATGCTTAAATGAAAAATGGGCAGAAAAGTGCCAATTAATAGTCCAATATTTGATAGATTAACTGATTTTATTAGAATAATTGTTAGTTTCAGCCATAAATTCTAATATAAACATTTAAAGTATCTCCATGTTTCAGTTTTAAATGATAGTCAGCAGTTTATGATGAGCATCAGCTGTAAATCCTTAGTTGAGATTTTGGTATTTAAATAAAATGTATCAACCATTAGAAAGATTTCTAACAGCCTTAAATAAAGTCACTGAACAAACCCGGTCAATGACTCCAAGTTTTACTGCATCTGCTGATGGTGCTGATGGCAGCTGGTGCTAAAGTTCATTGTCTACAGTTGGCACGTGTAAAGCAATAAGTTAAATGAATGTATGATTTATTCAATTACATCTATTTTTATTATGATAATTACCAAAAAAAGTTATCTCAAGGCACTTAGAGAATCTGTTTATGAACAAGTCAACAATTCAGGTTAAGAAAATGAGAAAACTAAAGAGAATCTCATGAATAAAGAAATGTTGGAATAAAAACTTTATATTGAATTTTAACTGGGGGTTGGTAGTCAACACCAAAGTTTCTTACCTAACAGGAAAGGCTTTTAATTCTAGATTGGGCCGGTTGTACCAGGTGGAGACGGACTGAAGTGTTGTTGGATTCTGAGAAGGGTGTGGATGAGGTTCTGTCCGTCTCTGTGTTCACAGTACCGGTTCTTTGGCGAACCCGTGGTCAAAGCCTGCGTGGAGAACGGAGCGCACCACATCGACATCTCTGGGGAGCCGCAGGTTAGCACAACGTCCCCCTGGTGGTGGTGGTGGTGTTTTCTTTAATCTGATTTGCACGTAGATCGGGGTTGTCCAAAGTGTGGCGCGTGGGCCATTTGTGGCCCTTGGAATAATTTTGTGTGGCCCCTGACTGTGGAGGAGGAAAGGTGGAAATTTGGACCATTTTGTAATTGTTTTAGGATGAGATTTCTGTGGTGAGTTTATATGTTTTTAAACTGAATTTTGTTGTCTTTATTAGCATTTTTTTCCAAGACATGATGGGTGACTTTTTACCCATCCATCATGTCCAGCTGAGCACAGCAAAGTTTTTAAAAGTAAATGCTCCTTTTACAGACCAACAAAATTTAAAAGGCCCAAAAAATTTAAATACCTGTAAATATTAAGGCAAACGTCACACTAATGTTAGTTTCCTCGAAATATTACTTGACTAATTTATTGTTTTGCAAGTAAACAATACATCATTCACAACAATATTAGTTTTGTGTTTTTGACTGGAGAGAAAAAGCAAAGTTTGGCCTCTGAAGATTTTCAGTTTATGGGATGTTAGCCGTCGATTTAGAAAGTTTGGTGCAGTATTAGCTACTGACTGTTCAAACGTGTTTTTACAAGGTTTTAAAAAAATAATTGGAGATTAACTTTTTTAAAATCAGATTAAGTGAGACCTTTGTGCTGGAAACATGTACTGCCCTGTAGATGTCCTGACATTCATCTTTGAAGCTGTTTGTTTGGATTAAATTGGAGACACGCTGATTCTCATGCTGCAGCCGCTTAGGATGAAATTATTTCTAACTCGGCCACATGACAGAGCTGCTCTCTGCCTGTTGGATGGGGTTCAGCACATCCTGCTGACCTGCAGGCTAATTTAAGGTGTCTCTCTTTTGGTTCTTCATTACATTAAGATGAGATCGATTAAAACTAAATTTGTGTTTAAAAATTGTTTTAAATGGGACCTGCTATGCAAATTTCACATTTTGCGCATTTTTTAAAATTTCCAATTGGGTCTCAGCTCTTTCTAAAAACAGTGCAAGCGCTTAAAAAAAACATCCAGCAGTTTTTATAGTAATAACTTAATGTTTGGAGAAGGAGCCATTTCAGAAACCTTGCACTGCGCTGTGCACTGCGCTGTTACCTAGCAACAGAGGCATAGCTCCTCACCTAGCACCTAGCTATTTTGTGTCTGGAAAATGAGATGTTTTAAAAACCTCTAGATAGGTCAATCACTTTCCACCAGTCAAGCCCAGCCCCGTTACCTGGCAACCCAAGTGGAGCTCCAGCATGTTTCGTCAGCTGGTTTTACTGCTGTATTCGCTGTACAATGGCTGTGGAAGAGACAAGTGTTTTTGACTTACCATCCAAAAACCACTCGTTGCATTCTTGCTGGTTGTGCAGGAGGCTCCGCTTCTGCTTTTCAAAGATGTACGATTCTATAATTGCGCATCTGTTTGCAGCTATTTTTATGCTGCAAACTGTTGCTTATTAAATTCTAATAAGCAGCAGCTTATTAGGATTTAAAGTGACAGGATGCCCTAAACAAGCTCATTCTGACAGGAGCTGAAAACAGACGGAACTAAGCAGATGGGAATCTCATTATATCGGAATGATTTTGTACAAAAAATGTTATAAATGTAATAGGTTTTTTATAAACCTATCCTAACCTGTTCAAGGAAGTGTAATAGGTCATCTTTAATATTAATTGTGTTTGAAAATATGTTAAATTAAATGCAGTATCTAAGAATCACTGGAGTGTTTTTTTGTGTTTTTCTTCTGGGCGTTTTTGTTGGGCAGTTTTTGGAGGGCATGCAGCTGAACTACAGCAACCAGGCGGCAGAGAAAGGCGTGTTCGTCATTGGAAGCTGTGGCTTTGACTCCATTCCTGCAGACATGGGAGTCATCTACACACGAGATCAGTTCAGGGGTAAGACTGGATATACTGATCTGAACAGATTCAGTAAATTCATACTTAATCCAGCCATTACCTTCTTGACTTAAAACAAGCTCCTATATCTTCCAGAAATATTACTTGTGAGTTAGTTTTGTTTTGTATCACGTGTACGTAGATATTTGCACTAAAAGCTGTTTTTGCAGTCCTCACCATTAGCATCATGCTAACCTGTCTATGTGAACAGGCACACTGACTGCTGTGGAGAGCTTTCTGACTGTCAGCATGGGACCTGAGGTACGTCAGATACTATATAAGCCATAAGTCTGTGTACTGAGGCAGCTTGGTGATTCAGTCTTATTCTAATTTTCGTTGTTGCTCTTGTTAGTGATATGTCTGCCTTGCACTAGATCAGGATTTGTGTTTGTCTGTGTTCATCCGTCAGGGTGGTTGTATCCATGACGGGACGTGGCAGTCGGCCATCTACGGCTTTGCCGACAGCCAGAAACTCCAGAGTCTAAGGAGGAAGTTTAACCACAAACCTCTGCCCACCGTCGGCTCCAAGCTGCGGCGCAGGTAGTCGCTTCTATTCTATTCTCACCTAAACGTTATCCTCAGAAGACAATACAGGGTAATGGTGGGAGAAAATATGTTAAAGATTGAAATAGAGTTGAGACTGGGCCAGTAAAATGAGCTTGATCGTACAGCTAGAGCTACGATGTTTTGGATCAAAGCATATTAATCTGCCAAAATATCCCAGTCAATGAAAATCTGTGCCAAATAATTAACATTTGTGTCCACAGATGCTCCCCCTCTGAGCTGACTGAGCGTATCCAAGCCTAGAAAATTAAACAGGGAAATTATTTATTTGTGCAAAGCTGGTAGAAACTTTGACTGTCATATAAAATCAATATGAGAATTAAAAAACCTTAAAGAAACTCATTTAATATTTTTACTCCATTGAACTAGACATTTCTTTAGGTTAAATCTTTATTATTGTTAGTAATCACATTGTTATTAACATATTCTCCTTTCTATAGCTGGACATGTACAAAAATGAGTCTGAGAATCATAAAATGGCATTTTTCCATAACTGAGGTGATTCCCAATTAGTTTCGAGTCTAAAACTTGATATTTATTGAAATTGCAGGCATTCTGAGGATGAGCAGGAAATCTGAAAAAAAAGCTATTTAATAATCAATAATATTGTTAGTATTTAGTAATCCTTCTCAGTTAAGTGTTCATAAAATGCGACCTTTCTGCATGTTTGCAGGGGAGCGCTGTTCTACAGTAATGAGATCCAGCAGTACGCTCTTCCCTTCATGGGTTCTGATCCGTCCGTGGTGAAAAGATCCCAGCGCTTTCTGGCAGAAGAACATCGAGCCACGCCGGTCAGTGCCACAACGCGGCATTTCAATAAGAAAACTGGAAAATATCAGCCAATAAAACATATTTTCACTATGGATTCAGTTCTTAAAATATAGAATTGATGGCTGGAAAACGTATCTTCCATATAAGCGCTTTATTTTAGTCATTATAGATAATTATTGATTAGTATTGTATTTTAAATATCTGTAATGGAGATATTTAAAACACAATACTTGTGGAGTGACCTTTCATGTTTTATCCACAGTTTTTACTCCATGTTGTCGTTTAAACACTTACTCACTTACTTACAGGCCATGAGAGGTAAAGTCCTTCCTCTACATCCCCCCGAATGCTGTGCGGTTCTGGATCGGAGTCCAGTGAATATTTTTCATAAATTGAACATTTAATTTTCCATCAGACGTGTTATCTGCTGATATTGATCATGTATCTGTTGCAATACGTTATTCATTTATTCTTCAACCCTAAGAACTGAAAATAAAACAATCCACTGTTCAACCTCAGGAATATCTTACTTGTTTTTAAAGATTTTATTTCAATCCCTGTTTCTTAAGTCAAATATTTTCTTTATTATAGGCTTTTAAATGCCATAAGGGGTTGGATTTTGCTGAAATGACTGCATCTTTCATGTTAAACCCAAATGTTTAAAGTAATCAATGAGATTAGATGGTTTTTAGTAAATATTTGCACCGTGTGACCGTCTTCCTCCTGCTATGAATCCCAGGTCCAGTACGGAGCGTATGCTGGAGTTGGAGGTATTGGCAGCATCATCAGGCTGATGTTTGCTGGCATGATGTTCATGTTGTTGGTCAAGTTTGGTTGGGGACGCAACCTGCTCATAAAGGTAAATGAGGAAGATGCATTAAACACTATGCAGTGTAACTCTGGTTTTTAAATATAATTTGTTAATTTCTCTGTTCAGTATCCAGAGTTTTTCTCCTTTGGGATGTTCTCGAAAGCCGGACCAACAAGAAAGCAGGTACAATAGCAAAAGATGTCGGGATTAAACACCCATTTGCTTAAATAAGCAAAACAAAACTAATTGAAATCGACATATTTCTGTTAGATGGAGGGATCCTCCTTCCAGTTCTCCTTCTACGGCGAGGGTTACACAGACGGTCAGGACCCCACCCAGGGAAAACCTAACGCCAAGATCCGCACTCTAGTTCAGGGACCAGGTAACCACTGTAGAGAAAAATCAAAGTTCAGAAACGGATATTAACTTGTATTTAGTAAGTGAAGCTCATCTAAATTACTTTTTTATTACTCAGAGGCTGGATATGTGGCCACGCCCATCGCCATGGTGCAAGCTGCTCTCACGATGCTCAACGAACCGGCAGCTTTGCCCAAGAAGTGAGTTCCCAACACCAAACACACCACTGACTTTTAAATCCAGTTTGTCACTTGTAATTTCCATATAAACCTAATTATAACTAACACGATTTGCACATTTAGAGTACTATATTTAGCACTTTTAAGGGACAAAGACCTGGATCGGCACCAAAACAAATTTGCAGGATTTTGAGAAAATGTGGCTGCTTTATATTACAACTAAAAAAAAACAAAATGAGTGATTCTGTAAAAGTGAAGAATGGTTTTAATCAACTAGGACTTCACCTTAAACGTAGCTTTATTTTTCTTAAAACCGTCATTTCAGAACTTTAAATCTGTTTCTCAGTGAGACATGTTCTTGTTTTTCCAGGGGAGGAGTTTATTCTCCAGGAGCTGCTTTCGCCAACACCACCCTCATCGACCGCCTCAACAAACATGGCATCCAGTTCTCTGTCATCTAACCCTGACATTTCTGTGAGCATTTATTAACATGCAAAACTATAACTGGGAAACTTTTAGCTTATATACTTTTTTTGATTAAAATTCTCTTGAAACTTCACATTTTGTTTTGGTAATGTTTTCTACTTTTAATCCTTTGCTGCAACCAGAACCTCTTCAGATTTCCCTTCAGTACTTCAAAGATTTTACTTGGAAACCGAGCACAATTGTTGCTGTTTCCTCGTCAGCGTAAAGACATGTTAACAAGTTTTGCATGGTTTTCCACTGACATGATTACTGATAATAAAAGTATTCAGGGCAATTTTGTTCAGTTCATGCCTCTGGACATGGATAATAAAGAAAAAATAACATTTTATGTATGCCATCACATAAATGATGAAAAGCATTTAACATATTGTCAAAGGATGATCAGGTTTTCAGCTGATTTTGACCAAAGCCTATCAATTCTTTTAAAGCTCATCTACCTTCCAGTTTCTGATCTAGAGGTACAGATAGACTAATGAGGCAGAAGTAGGTGATAAGTTGCATTACAGTTTAAAAGATTAACGTGGTGAATGCTTTTTTTCCCTTTCTAATTTTAGTTTGCAGTCATTAGTTGAGGGCAGAAGCTGCAACATTTACATTTATCCGTGTGAGGTTTCTTTAACATCTTGGGTGGCCTGTCTAAACTGTTATCGCTCCAGCAAACAGCATGATGCTTGATGAAACTAAACTTTCTACGGTGTTTAGTTTGATAAATGTTGCTCTGTACATGCAAATTAGGATCAGAGCAATTCAGCTCTGTGCATTGTGCATTGTTCAGGCTTCATTTTGTATCACTGTGTGCTTCATAAATAAAGATGTCTGCAGCAAAAATAAGAGGTCTCCTCTTTAATTCACACCATTATGTAAAAACACCAGTAAGGTCTGTTTCACTGATAACGGTGAAGATTATCCAGGTGCAACATAATGCTCCCAGAGGAAATGTTTATTTAACAAATGCTCATTGTAGTCGTTTTTCATGCAAGTTCTTATGCAAAATCTGCTCTTAATTTCTACAACAGGCTTTTTAAAGTAAACATAAAACCATGTAACTTCATTTTTCATATAAAATAAGCTGACCTTGTTATACAATTTTTCCTGCTGTACTATAAATTTGTTCTAAAATCTGAAATAGACAAATGTTTTTAATTTTGTTAGCTTTCATAAAAAGCATTTTAATAAATTACATATTTAGAAAATTGTTTTTAGACTGTCAAGGTGGTCATAGAATTGGGTGTAAAACAGGCTCTTTTGGAAATGGTTGCTGATCTTAATTTGGACTCTAGAGCCACTTAAATGAAACTTCAAGGTAAACATTGTGTTAATTCCATCAATGTGAAAGGATGTTCAATATTTAAGGTATAATATTAAAAGTTGTTTTTATCAATACCTTCTGGCAAAAGCATGCATAATCTTTACCTGGCACAAAAGGAAAATGAGTTTGACACCCTTGATATATACATTTTATATAAACTGAAATAGACAAAATTTAGAAAAACAAAATTCCAACATTTATTCATAAAAATACAACAATTTGTATTAGACATCAAAAATATCTTGACTAAAATCATAATTTGTTGTACAGCTGCATGTGTTTTATTAGTCTAACTTGAGTCTTGATCATTTCATCCAGTTCATTCTCTTTCCTGGTTCAGTAGCTGATGAGAGTAGACAATGTCCTCGTAGTGGTATTTCCCGCTTAGAGCCAATATGGAGTCGTAGCATCTCAACTTACTGAGAACTTTCAGCTCTTCGACCACAGCAGACCTGCAGCGGACAGAGTTTGAAGAAGTTGATACAATGGACCTTACCACAGCGGGGGCTTTTCATTGGCTAATGCCCATTTTACGTCACAGTGCAGCTATCAGTGGGTTACCGTCTCACAAACTCAACCTAATATACATTGTGGATTACCAGATCGACAGAAAGTTTTTGCGTCAGGACTCAAAAAGAATGGTTCTCCACCGTGAGTGGGGAATCTGTACAGGCGATGTCAGGTATCCTGATCGTATTTGTGGAACTAAAATTCATTGAATTTCCAAAATCTGAAATGGAAAGCCTTGCTTGGATTAAACTTTTTCACGACCGCATTTGCAGCTCAACCGTTGTTGGATCAATAAGAACAAAGGATTGTCTGCTGGCGTAAGTATTATTGCTTTGCTTTCTTTGTTTAGTGAATGAAAAAATAGTCAATAATAAGCACATCCATTACGAAAATCTTTTAGTTAAGTACAGCATAATGGCAGCAGCGATACAACTTCTACACCTTGAAGCCCGTCTGCTACAGTCTTATGTTAGCTGAACAGATTAATATGCAATGTGTACCGTATCTGACATACATTAAAGATTTTATTTTACCTGAAAAGGCTTTTTACTAAACTGTAATCATGTTAGCCACCAAGTACCGTGTATCAGACCTAGGCACATTCGAACCTCAAAACTATGAATGCCCGACTTACCCAGCCTTGCAAGAACAATAGGCGTCAGTGATCTTGTCCACAGCTATATTTATACTGAGGGTGTGAGGATCTGCTGTTTTTCTCAACGACCGGTAGCTTTTCTCTGTGACACGCACAATCTTGGAGGCATTGCATGGCTAAAACTCCTTGATGAAAATTATTACATGAACTTGTTGGTTCCCCTGTCCATTGTCATGGCTGATATTTTGTGAAAATCCAGCAGAAATGCTACACTAATCGACTCAGAAATACTCTGCAGAGTCAATCGAACGAAAAATACAGTGTTTAGACATAGGAGCTAAGCCGATAATGTGACATGTAGTCATGTGGGACTTTGGAGGGGCGTTTCTGGGCGGAGCAGCCAGGAATCCATCTCCATCAGCCTATGGAGGGATTATTGGTTCGTAAATACAGCGGATGCGTCCGCAACTCAACTGTAGCAAGCGCCGGGCGAGCCGTTAACCGCTGACTGGTTACCATGGTTACCCGCATTTAACTCCCTGCTAGCATGCTAGCTAGCATGTCGTCAAGGGACTACAACTGCTTTATCACAGCGCGTTAAAATACGTCGCTACTAATCCGACATTAGTGAATGAGAAGCGTCTTAATGACCCATAAACTGGAGGGAATACGCCCCAAACGTCGGGTACTACTTGCTAGCAACATTAAAGCAATTTAACACGACGTACAGAATCGACGTGCTAAAAATAAAACTTCTAATATCTGCAGATGTCGCAAAGCTGCGTATGGGAGTTGCGTCAGGCGAAGAGAAGTGATCTACGCTGCCAGATGCAAATTATTTTATTAGTCTCATTATAAATCGTTAAAATCATGCGCAGTAGAGCGGCTGCTAACGCAACGTGACTGATAATCTCTCTCTACATAAAAACAGGTGCTGCATTACCTGCTGCTTGGATCTTCAGACGGCTGCTGTTTGCAGAGGCTGTGGACTTTCTGAACAATGTTGTTCCTGAAATTCTGCAGCTGAGGCAAACAGACGCTTTCTCCTTCAAACCAAGAGTCAGGCAGACATTCTGCAATCTGGAGCCAAAGAAAAGGTTACAAACAGATCCCAGGGTAAACTCTGTGTTTAGATGTATTTAAATACCTTTCTGTGTGCAGAAACAACTCTGCTGGAGAGCGTCTCACTAGACAAGATCATCATCAGGTATCGGTTCAGCAGTTTGTCCAGCATTAGTTCTTTCAAAATGCACTCAGGAAGCAGCAGATCCCATTTCCCCATGTTCCCCAGCAGCTAATAAAGGCATAATATAATCCTGATTATCTTAAGAAAAAAACAGCCGGGAATCATTTAAAGGCAACAACATTAAAAATCTAAGAGATCTTTTAGTTACTTTTATAGCCATCCAGAACTGTTCGTCTCTGAAGCGGCACTGGGGGACAATCTGTCCTCCAGGAGCCTGGAAGGAAAAACAAATGGACCATTACTGTCACTGAGACAATGATGCACAAAATAATCTAAAATGATTTTTTATAGACAAGGAATTTAAGTAGACTGACGTTTTTGGATACAAGGGGATAAAGACATCTTCATCTACACAGCTTCTGAGCCTGTGAACCACTGCTTCAATAAATCCCTGCAAGAAACAGAAAATACAGTTTATCTCATGTATGTTTCATAGGCTGCATTCACACAGCAGGTGAATAAGACCCAAATCTACTTTTCTAACTCTACTGCAGTTTGAACATCCCAATTTCTTTTTTTCACCCAAAAATATCCAATCTGTGCCACTTCCATATGTGGTACTAATTCGGATACATGTCCAATAGTTTTCAAAGCTTCTGCATTCTGATTGGTCATGTTGCATTTTATCTAACTTCTATGTCGTTGATATGAGACATGCATCATATTTCTGCACCATAAAAAGCCAGATGCAGTAAATCAGGATAAAAACAATGGATGAAAATTATAATTGTGAACTTATGAACAAAGTCTGGTCTGCTAGAGCAGATCACAATCAGACCACCAGTGTTTCAGACTACAAATCCAAACAGATTTCTTTACAAAAGCTGCAGTCAATGCTCCACAATGTTCTTTTTATTAGCTTTAGTCCAGTGGTTCTTAACCTGGGTTGGATCGAACCCCAGAGGTTCGGTGAGTCAGTCTCAGGGGTTCGGCGGAGCCTCTGCCACGGAGGTAAAGACTCACTTGTGTAAAGTCGTGATGACGCCCCGCTTTGCCATCACTTGCTGCAGAGGATCACGTTACATTTCTTAACCAATCAGCGCTGCGGAGGAGCACTGTGTTGAATACGATGCTTGCCACTATTGTATTTGTATTGGCACTACTTTGTGAAGTGGAAGGTGTGACGGGCTCCTGTCACTGCTTTGAATGAATCCTTGTTTAATTGCCGTTTTCTTCTTACAGTTGATTGGCTGGGGAGAGTTTAAAGGGATCAAGCCCCACCCACCAGGGGAGCAGGGAGTTTGGAGGAGCTCCTGGTTGGTGGCGTGTCTCTAAGCCTCGCTCCCGCTCCATCGATGCCATTTTTTGTTTAACCTTCCTTTTGTGTTGTCAGGTCTGGGGATCGTTGGCCAAGCCGAGGTTTTACCGGTTTTTGTTTGTAGGGCGAGTGATCCGGCAAGGCAGGGTGAGGGGAGCAGCCCGAATCCGACGGCCAACTGCTGGCTGGTTTGCGATGCTCCCACTCTTTTGTTTATTTCGCCACGATTCCCCAGCACCTTTATGTCCAGGCACGGATTGAATAAAACCCTTCATTTTATGTAACTTGGTCTGGACTCCTTATGTTTGTGTGCCCTGCCCAGGCCGTAACAGAAGGTTACGCGCTTATAAAAACAATAAAGACGGAGCCTCCTTGCCTCTTTTCGTTCTCTGTGTGTTCGGCCACAGAGCAGCGCAGCATGGCTACCAGTTTACAGTTGGTTATGTCTCCTGTCTCCTATTTATCTTCGTAAGTAGGTTAGTGCTTCTGCAGGGATGTATTCACGAGGTGCAGATGATGACGAGGAGTCCAGAGAAATAATAGGAGATCTGCTGAAGAAGCATCAACACACTGATTGAAGGAGCTTCACTCTCAGCAGGGATTTGAACTTGTGTCTTTAATTACTTCAGTAAAGCTCAAAGTTTTTACCAAATTCTACAGTCTAAATCTGCTCCTTAGTCGCATCTTTTCGAGGTTGCTACTGCCTCCAGTGGCGTGGGGGTGGTAACACAGCTAATATAATTACATTACTAAATCAGAATACGCAAAGTATTTTGTGTGTTGGGGATAAGAAGGGTTCAGTGAATGCGCATATGCAACTGAAGGGTTCGGTATCTCAAAAAAGTTTAAGAACCACTGCTTTATTCATTTTGATATGATCTTGCCTGGTCTAATTGCTAAATAAACTTTAAACTGATGCATAAACGACTCCATTACTTCCACAAACAGTGCGCTGCTGTGTGCCTCTGCGAATATGGGTCGCAGAAGTCTCATTGCAGTCTCGTTTAATTAGTATTATGTAATTAATATTAATAAAAATAGAATTTCAGCAGCAAAAACAAAACATAGGAATTAAGCATCAAAACCTAAACATAATAGAAGTATAGTTTGTTGGCTTCACCTTCACAGGTTTACTCTGCTCGCCTTCAAAGATGGAGTAATCCTCCCTCAGCCGATGGCAGACAGCAGACAGGCAGGTGGATTGTTGGTGGGAAAAAGGATCCCACACCAGCTCCACATGGCCTGCGCAGAAAAACAAATTATTCATTCACTTGGCCTGTCAGACAGAAAGTACAGAAAGAGAAAACTCTCCGCTGGTAAAGATGGCAGCAGTACGATGTCACACTGCAGCACAGTGAAGCAGAGGCAGCAGCACCGTCGCCTTCCAGCTTAAATCCAACATTTAAATCCCAGCTTGAGGTATTTTCTACATTCTGCCACATTTTCTGACATAAAAAATGATCGTCAGCAGCTTTGTCCCATTCTGTACAAAATAAGCCACATTAGAATTAGAAATATAAACATTGCTTGTTAATGTGAAATCTAACAATACAATTCATAATACAGTTTCAAAGTATCCCTCTGGTGCTACATCCCATAATTTAATCTTTGAGAATTATGCACATATTCATCTGAATATGTGCTAATGGATATACAAGTGTAAAGATATAAATACACAGGAAGTGAGAGACATGTGGAAAGAAGAACGGGAAAGTTGTTTTTCTTTCTATTTGTGTTTTGCTTTTATTTTTGTTCACTTATCTTTTCTTTGATGTTCAAATTATCCTTATGCGGTGAGCTTAAGAAGGTTATACACAGTCCAGTCACATTAATGTGACCACCACGTACTTTCCACTTCAGAGTTAAATAACCAATCACAGAAGGCAGGTGGCAGCACAGTGCAGTTGAGCGTATATAAAGGGTGTGTGTGGGCTTCGGAAAACATTTCAATCGTTGGCGTAATGCAGAAACGAAGCGATTTATCCGACGTCCAAAAGGGCATGATCATTGGCTTTCGGGCCAAGGGTGGAAGCATTTCCGAAACGGCTGAGTTTGTGAACAGTTCGCGTGCCGCCGTGGTAAAAGTGTACCGTGCATGGCAAAATGGGACTGTCCAAAATCAACGACGTGGCAAATGTGGTGCACCACGGGCCATAGATGACAGAGGCGAACGACGGTTGCGGAGATGCGTTCGGGCAGATAGACGGGCTACCGTTGAGCAACTGACCACTAAAATGAACCAAGGGGCTACCACAAGTGTCTCCCAAACCACTATTCAGCGAACATTGCTGCGTCTGGGCCTCCGAAGCAGACGCCTGGTTCGTGCACCTATGCTGACTGGTGTTCATCGACGACAAAGGCTAGAATTTGCACGCCAGTACAGCAGCTGGACGTCCACTGAGTGGCGACAGGTAGCGTTTTCAGATGAATCGCGTTTTATGCTCCATCGGACAGATGGACGTTGGCGTATAAGGCGTGAAACCTCTGAAAGAAACCACCCTGCAACCATTGCAGGAACGGTCCAAGCTGGAGGCGGGAGCATTATGGTCTGGGGAATGTTTTCCTGGCATTCTCTGGGTTCACTGATTATTGTGGAAGGCACGATGGATCAATACAAGTACGCATCTGTCCTTGCGGACCATGTCCACCCCTACATGCGCATTGTTTTTCCTCAGGATGATGGCATCTTCCAGCAGGACAATGCGAGGTGCCATACAGCTGCCAGTGTACGTGCGTGGTTCGAAGAGCACCAGGATGAGTTTACCGTCCTCCCCTGGCCAGCAAACTCACCTGACTTAAACCCAATCGAGCATCTGTGGGACCATCTCGATCGAGTTGTTCGCGCCATGGATCCTCAACCGCGTAATCTAGCGCAGCTGGCCACGGCATTAGAGTCGGCATGGCTCAACATCCCAGAGAAGACCTTCAGGGACCTAAGTGACTCTCTTCCTGCACGTCTCGTAGCAGTTCGCTCTGCGAAAGGTGGTTATTCTGGCTTTTGACAGATGGTCACATTAATGTGACTGAACTGTGTACTTTGGTCTGTGTTCCTGCTGCAAATATGTTTATTATATTTTAATTTACAATTAGAATAAAACCATGCACCTAATAAATAAATAAAACTAATAATAAAAAGCATAATGCAATTTTGAAAGAATTGTGTTCGTGAAAAGCGGGGGAAAAAACAAACGTTTCCTTTGGTTCCCTAAATTCTCTGAGCAAAGGTTTTATGCATTCTTCACTTAAACTAGTTACTGTGATTTGATTATGCGCACTCAGTGGAAACTATTAAATTAATTTGTTCAATTAATAACTCCTGGAAGACTGGCTCTTAATTCTTTTAGTTACTGACCTTTACGGATAATAACTGAGGAGAGAAACATGATAAAAAAAACTATCACAAATGATAGTTTTCTTTATCATTTGTAAAAATGATAAAGACAAAATGGTAAGCAGCACACAAAACAATTATAGACTACAGCTCCATGAATTCACCTTGATAGGATCTAAAAAGTTAACATTATCGGTAAAACGTTGAAGAGTGTTTGGTATTTACTGGTCATTTTGGGTAGAAGAGTCTTCTCTATGATGTTAGAGAGCGTCTGTCTGTCTGCGTCCTCCAGCTCCTCATGGCCGTGTCCGTGACAAAATGTCTCCACCGCTGGGAACCACGGGAGGTTTTCAAATTCTCCTTCGACATCCTGCGACACAAACGCAGAAAAGATCAACACCTCGACGTGTTTGGCCAAGCCTGATCGTTTACAATCTCTGCTCTCACTTTTAACGGGTTCCACATGAGCAGCTGATGCCTAACGATGGGGTTGAGCAGCTTGGGCAGACACAGAGAGATGTAGGCGTTGTGGTAGGAGTCAGAGTACGACCTCCTCCATTCTTCAAATCGAGACAGAATCTTTTTAACGTCGCAGAAGTCGTCTTGGACGTCAGCAAACACCGCCCGAGCTCTCGACTGGATATCAGCTGATGAGAGAACATAGAAAGGACAAAGTGAGACAATCCATCCAAGTGAAAACAAAAAAATAAGCACCTGCAGTAAACTTTTAGCAAATAGAGTACAAACGCAACATCCACTGTGGTAGGAATGCAAACAATTAATAGGCTTATGGTTGATTATTGATTAACAGTTTATATGATTCAAAATTTGTTTCAATGGATTAACTAAGTAACTAAATTACGTAGCTTATTACATCTTCCTTTAGTCAGGGTTTCCCCCAGAAAACCGGCTTAGCCTGGCGGTCTGAGCATGGGGGGCGGGGCCTTTCCCCTCAGAAAGCGTGGATCAACCGCCTGCTTTCTGAGGGGAAATTACCGAGGGGAATCCCAAACAGCTGAAACGTTAGGCCTGGCGGCAGGGGTAGCTAGGCATGGCGGGCCGCCATGCCTATAATACACTGGGGGAAACCCTGCTTCAGTGTTGTAGTTTGGCCACCAAACACTAGAGGGCGCCACTGGTCATCCTAGCCCTTGATACAGGGACAAAGATGGCGGCCACTAACAGGCGAAACGGAGTCCGGTGTAGGATTAAAAAATGCGCTTTATGCGGTTCTGATTTGAAACAAACTCCTTAAGTTTCACCTTAATTACGCAAATTCAACCTAACTACATCATGAAGCGACAAACTTTTCAACAGAAAATGACTGATGTTCTACAAAGGCAAGACATAACGGTAGTGACATCCGTGTCAATTAGGAGCATTAAATATTTCACAAATGTAAATCTTTTCATTTTTGTATTTAGCTGTTCCTGTTATACTAACATAACAGTTATATGAAATAATGTGAGAAAACCACAGTGTTTAGCTGACACGAAATACATTACATTTTAATGTCTTTTTTCTAAATTTAGCATATGAAAAATGTAGCACTTTCATGTTGTGGAAAGACAGTTGCTGGGAAAACCCAAATTTTCAAGAAAACCAGTTAATCATTAGTTGACTATAGATTAATTGATCATCGATAAAGTGCATATCTAATCCATGGTACTGACAACTACTTCAGTTTGCTCTAAGTGAAGGCTCATAAAACAGGTTTATTTGTTTTTCACCCATTGTCTCCTGAAGCTGATCCTCTTCTTCTGCAGAAAGCTTTGCGTCTTCAGGTAAATTAAAATCTTCCTCTGGATTTCTGGCCACTTCACTGCAGGTTGAACACACAGAAGAATCAAAAGTAAGGACTCCGCTTTTTCACAGAAAAAAGTTAAAGCAGGAAAGTAATTTTAAATTTCACTAACCACTGAACATCAGAGCTGTCAGTCTGTGCCTCTGAGTTATCTACAAGAGACAAAGAGTTAGTTTAAATGTTTCATCACTTCCTGGACGTTTGGTTGTACAGCAGAGTAGAGCAATCACTTACAGCTGAGCTGCTGCAAGCGGTCAGCCTCCTCTTTTATCCTCTTTTGCCTCTGAGCCAACAGTGCCTCCATGTGGTCAGACAACAGAGTGTGCATTTCCATCTCCAAGGCATTGATTTCAATAATCTAAAGACAAGAAATTAGTGAGAAAAGCTTTAGTAGATTAAAAATAAAGAATGTATTAAAGGTGACCCATCATGCTTCCTTGAACAGGTTAGAATAGATCTATGGGTGATACAAAATATGTTCATTACATTTTTTTTGCACAGAATCATTCTTAGATAATGTGATTTTACTCTGGTCAGTTCTGAAAAGAGTTCAAAATAGACAGAATGAGCCATTTTAGGGCCTCTGTTACTTTAAATACAAATAAGCAGCCCCCAACTCAACGTTTTTACTCGCATGTGAAAATGGCAGTTACACAACCGTACATCTTTGAAAAGGAGGAGTGGAGCCTCCTGCTCAACCAACAAGAATGCAGCAAGTGGTTTCTGGATGGTAGGTCAACAGCAAAACACTTGTCTTTTCCAGCAGCCATTGTACAGCAAATACAGCAGAAAAAAACAGCTGACCAAACATGCTAGAGCGCCACCTGGGTTGCTAGAAAATGGGCTAGACTTCGCTGGGCTTGCTCGGTGACGGACAGTGCACGTCGATTGTCAACAAGCAGGGAGGTTTGGAAATGGCTCATTTTCCAGACAGCAAAAAGCATTAAGTTATTGCCAGAAACTGTTTTTTTTTTCTTTTCAGAAGCAGAGTCCCAAATGGAAGCACAAAAATATGCAAAGTGTGAATTTTGCGTAATAGGTCCCCTTTAAATATCAGTAATCAAGCTTTATACTCCATACAGTGGAGAGTCAAGTCTTCTTTTTAAGTGACACATATTGTTTTCATATTTCTTTCTAAAAATGTTGATTTCCTTGGTGAAGTCGGACCTTCTCCTGCAGACATTCGACCAGGTTGTGGACGTAGAGGATCATGGTTCTGTAAAACCTGAGCTGAGCCTCAGAGGAACTTTCCTCCAGCAGCTCTAACGAACTCTTGGCGTTCTCGGCGTCGCCCTCCATCCTCCTCAGCTCCGCCTGCCGCGCTCTGTACACCTCCTTCAGGGAGTCCAGTCTGGAGACAAAACACAATCACAGGATAAGCAATCTTATATTCGGTGAAACAAAAACACAATCACACCATAAAAGTAATGCATCAGTCTGGAATAAAGAATGTCACAGGGAATGGAAACTTGAATGTTTGTTTGTATCTGAGAAATCCATTTCTATTTTCAGTAAATTTATGGCAAGTCCTTTAACTATCACTAAGCGTTGAAAGTATCAATTTTGTCCTTATCAGTGTAACTTCAAGATGTTTGTGTTGCTTCTAAAGTATCTACAGGCTTCAACATTTTCCCCTCACAGCTCTGAAATATTTCTGGCTCTGAAAATCAGAGAAAAAAAAAAAATAAACTGCTAGAAAATGTAGAAACGTTTTATGGTAAATAAATGTTTAGCTTATTTAATTGAGCCGCATTTCTTAATTATTTATTTGTTGCTGTGTTTGTAATTTTGTTTGTTTTATTAAAACATGTCTCTCTAGTTAATGAGATCTTGGATCTCAATAAAAACCTGTATAAATAAAAGTCAAATAAATTAATATCACTACTGAAACTGTTATTAAAACACATTTAGCTTACGTTATGCATTTTGAATTTTTGTGTAGACACCATTAATTATGGATCTTTTTACCAATCTGATTAAAACAACTGATTTTAAAGATATTAAACACCTGGTTGTTATTTAGATAAATGTTGCTACATTCCAACTTCAGTTCAGAAAAGCATCCATTAGTTTACTTTAGTCAGATACAAACTGTAGTTTTTAACAGTGATTCTGCTAGTTGCAGCTATACCAAGGTTTGAAGTGAAAATACATTAAATCCACATTCATTTATGTCTGAGTCAGTGTGGTTGTGGATTGTTATGATATGATGTCTCATTGTAAATGAGAAGAGAACTAACTTTTTAGTGATCCTTTTCTTCACCGTTGAGACAGAAACAAGAGGAAGGGTCTTTGGGATCTTAGCCCCTGTTAGTCTCTTTTTGTGTCCTCCTCTGTCTGGCCGGCTGCTGCTGCTGTAGCTGCTGGACTCGCTGCCAGACGGACTCTGAGAAGGAAAAAAAGAGACTTTCTGTTAAAAAATGTTTTCCAATTAATAGTCAAACTTGACAACAGGAACAGAATTAGAGGGACAAAGCGCATGAGGAGATCATGGAAACAGAAACAGACAAGAATAAAGAGCAGAAAATGAAGAAGAATGGGAAGAAACAGGTTTTTTTCACCTGTTCCCCTGGTCGTCTCTTGACTCCCTTTAAAATCTGCGTCTGCTCCCAAAGTTCCTGCTCCTCCTCATCACTTCCTGACAGACTTCCGTCACTTCCTCCTCAAAAATATAAACCAGACAACTTTTTTTGCATTTACTTACATTTTTTTTCCACCTCTGAACAGATGCCTTTTATTTTATTTACTGAACCTCACAGTATCTCTGGTTGCTCTCTCTCATGGTATCACCTCGTCTTTACCTAGTTTCTCTGCAATCCTCTCCCTGATGCTCTTCATTCGGGGGGCGAACTCGATTCTTCTCTCATGGTCGTCTGGCTCATCGTCGTCGTCATTTTCAACTCCGTCCTCTTCATCGTCTCGGCTGTAGTGATCGGGGGTGCTGCCAGCGGAGCGCCGGCCATCTCTACCCAGCGGTATAAACTCCTTCTGGGCTCGCACCGCGCGCCGCTGCCTCCTGGCCGCGTGTATCTCCTCTGCTCTAGGGATAACGGCTGAGTAGCCAAAAGTCACACAGACTGTGAACACGCCTTCTCCATCACAACTTCCTTTAATAAATACATTCAGTAAACATGAAGACATACTCGGTTTGGCAGCAGAGCAGCTGGAGTCAGTGTTGGAGCTACTTGCAGGAGATCTGGCAAAACCTCCATTACTGTCATTGTCACCATCGTTACTGCTGGTGTCATCATCATCGTTATCATTATTATTATCATCATCACTATGCTGAGAATACGGTGAAGCCTCACTGCTGTCTCCACGACTGGGAGAAACAGATGGTGGGGCATCTGAACCACCAGAAGCTGGAAGACATGCAGCGCAGAAGAAATTTGATCAACACACAATGAATATACAGTAGGTAGAGCTACAGATAAATTATTTTAGTATTCAGATATTATGATGATTATTCAGATAAAATGGCACATTCTGTAGATATTTTAGGCTTATTAGAGTATTAGAAATACATTAAAAGAAGCAAATGTACAAACAAGATGAGTATTTTGATATTAAATAAGTATTTTAAAATGTAACTTTTTTTCTTTTTTTTTTTACAAAATTTGAACCAGGTGAAGCTAAAACTATGACACTTGAGTAGTTTACAGACAAAGAAGGTTTTTATTTTTTACCTCAAAAGCAAATTGTATATATTTTTAAAAAAAGATAAATATTGATCTGGACTTAATTTAGGTTCATAAACAGAGGAAGGAGGAATCTGAAAATGGAGAACATTTTTGTGGTTTTACCTTTGCTGCGCCTGGTCTTGGTGGGGGGAATCTCCTTTTTCCTGGCTTGAAACACCACAGCTTTATCAGAGGACCTCTTTAGTTTAAAAGTTGATTGTTCTGCTACAACAAGTAGAAATTAAAAGTTTTCATTCTGAGCATTATGCATATACCTAATCCAACTTTAACATAATTGGTCTGCAACCTTTATAATCCTAAGAGCCATATTTTCCTCCAGTGTAGTGAATTAAGACTTGTTTAGAATATCAAATGTATTTCTTTATTTTTTTTAAATAAAGGCTACTTTGGAAAATTTGTTATTTCAAATATTCACATTTTAGTTCTGTTTCTGGGTTTCAGTATAAAGATGAGTAATCTCATTCTTTCTGTGGAAGTTAATGAAAATGAAAAAAAGCACAATAATTTCCAACTTAATTCTGAAATAAAATAGACCTCAAAACAATATTACTGGTATTTTTAGAGTCATTATGTTATGGAAAATCAACGCAACACATGGAAAAACTGCATAAACGAGCATTTGGTGTTCAAATTTATATTTCGAAACATTAGTTGGATTCTTTGCAGAGCCTTTGTGGATCATCCAAAGAGCCACTTGTGGCTCCGGAGCCGCAGGTTGAAGCCCCCTGTGCTAAATCGGACGACAGTCAAAGAAATATCCAATACATGTTTTTGTCACATGTATTGATAATGTGATTTATACTTGTAATATAAAAAGTTCAAGAGACATGAATATGAAACCTTCATGTCCGTTGCCATCTGTCAACTGTCAACTACATAAATTATTTATTTATTCAAATTATCGCATTAATTTAGCTACCTTCTTTATCGTCTGTAAAACTAAGGACGGAGCTTTTCGTCGTCTTTGTCCCATCTTTGTCATCTCTGTCCTCCGACACTTCCAGCGCCTCGGCCGAGGCTTCTCCATCACTGCTGTCCGCCTGAGGAGGCGTCGCTTCCCGCTTGGAGCTGCAGGAAATGCCGCGGCTCTGTGCCGCTTTGGGAGGCTTGTTTATCGCCGAAGGAGCCTCCTCGGGTTCATCTCCTTCTCCACCGTTCTTCTGTTGGTCCTCATCCCCGCTGGAGCTCTGTCTTCTCTGGCGAAAGTTCCTCCGTGGCTTCTTGTTGAACATTTCTGTCTACACAAAGGCCTGTCATACGTTACTTCTGACGTTTGTTGTAAAATGTCGCAAAGCAGCAGCAGTGCACCATGGGTAATGTAGTAAACAAGAGTATCTTGTGGTAAACAAGCGTAAGCTAGCTACATTTCAAAGAATATCGATCATATAGTTTATAAGAGTTTCTCATAACTACTCCAGGTTTGGAAAATGTGTCATAAAAAGTTAATTTGGGGCCTCAAATATCAGTAAAGACCTAGTTTTGACTGTAGATGTTAGTGATGCTGTGGTGATGCCAAATCAAATTGATTTTTTTCTTTCTTTTTAACATTAATTCAGTTGCTTGAGTGATGTGGAACCTCTACATTTTTGTGCTTCCATGTTTCCAGGAAGGGGACACAGTGGCACTCCAAAAGGAGGGCTAGGTGGGGCCATGACTCCCACTTGAAAAATGTTGACCAATAGTCGCCACCGAGTTGTCTGCCCCCAGGGTGTGGAGATAGACAACTTGTTATGTTCTTCAATCAAGAAATAAACCCAATAAATCTATCTATCTATCTATCTATCTATCTATCTATCTATCTATCTATCTATCTATCTATCTATCTATCTATCTATCTATCTATCTATTACTATCTATCTAGGGCTTTCACTGTCATTGGTCCTAAGTTATGGAACAACTTGCCTTTGCAGGTCAGAGAGGCCCCTTCACTGTCCACTTTTAAAGTTTGTCTTAAAACCCATTTATTTTACATGGCTTTTAACACCAGCGGGACCTAGTTTTAAATTGTATGTTTTGTTTTTAAACTGAGTTTTTATTTATTTATATACATTGTTATGTTGTGTTTTAACATACAGCACTTTGTTGCATACAGCTGTGGTTGTTTTTAAAGTGCTTTATAAATAAAGTTGGTATGGTATCTATCTATCAATCTATCTGATTTATTTAATACTTGTTTTGTTTGTTTGTTTTAAGTTGTGCCCTCCCCCCCAAAAAAATCAACTTGCTGCCCCTTTAAAAATTGTCTGGGGCCGCCACTGTAAAATTGGAGATAAAAATGAGTCAATTCCTCCTTTCACATGAGGAAATGACGGTCCTGTCTGTGCTGCTGTGTCCTTTGTCTCTGTATGTCCCGTCCTCTCCCCCCGTGTGTCCCTCTGTGGAGCTCGTATCCCTCCCCTTCTCTCCGTCTCCTCCCACCGCGGTCGGTCGGTCGGTCGGACGTTAACTGAGCCCCGCCGCCTCCGCCGAACACTCGTCGTCGTCGTCGTCGTCAGCCATGTTGTTGGTGTGACTCACGGAGCTGTCAGCAACAGGTTCCCACAGTTCACCAGCGTGGGCAAAACTCACCAGCCTCGACTCTCCGTGGACAGTAAACCTGACAGCGTGTCCGAGAAATCGCCCCCGAAGTGCGGAGGGCTACTTTCGGTGTTTTCTCTGGTTTGACCGTGGGAGAGAAAAGGTACGCCAGCGAAACCGCTTGTCTAAGCACGACTGTAACTTTGATGTTGGCTTTGTAAAGAAACAAAACTTTTAACTTTTATTTTATACTCTGAACTACCAAGAGTCCCGGTGTGTTTGCTTGTGTCGCAACTTTTGATTCCAGGAAATGCGTTGTTTAAAAAAAAAAAAAAAGAAGATGTTTGTAGGGAGCGATGCATCTCCTCTCTGCTGATCCCCAAACTGGCTGGGGTTGTAGTTCGGTTAGCCAGCTCGGTTCTGTTCTCATTAGCCTGATAGGTTCGTGGACTCCTCCAGGTTCGGCGTGGATGGGTTCACTTTTTAAAGTGAAGATCAGGCCTGCTGCTGGTAAGTTTGCAAAGGCAGATTTGCCTGAAAGTCTCTTAAATTCCTGCGGTTGAAACGAGTCAAACAGGTTGCAGGGCTCAGTGAGTGGTGACAAGTGATCAGGGAATGTAACTCTATCAGTTCATCAACAGACACATAGAGGCCCGAGGATTGTCTGCAGAAAGGAGAGGTCTGGAGAGTGACTCTGCAGGTTTGGCTTTCATATTCAGCCTGTTGTGAGCTTTAATAGCCAGGAGAGTAGGGCTGTAGTGATGCAATAATCGTACGATACGATACACGATATTCTGCCCACGATGCGATATTATATATATATTTTGCGATATTCAGCAAACGATAGGATTCAATACGCTTTTGCGATTTTCTGAAAGATTTTAGAGGGACAGAGTGATTTTGGTGATATTTTGCGACTGTTATAAAGTTGGATTCAATTAGTTTAACTGAAAACTGATTAAAAGCACCAACTACACAATACCTGGCTTTGGTTGGACACAGACTTAAAGTGGACAGCTGGACAAAATGAATCAAAGAAGTGGTGAGAAAACATGTTTCTTTTAGTTGAAACAGTCCAAACTGTAGCTGACATTCATTTGTAAAGTGAACCAAGTAGCTGCTCTGAATAGTTTGATACCTTTTAAACTTTAACATCTGAAGGAATCACTCTAAGCCTGATGACCTGGTGTGACGCAAGCAATGAGTGAACAAGGTGACAGTTGGATGTTACAATACTTGCAGATGAATATCGATTTTTTTTTTTCTAGGAAAGAAAATATCGATATATATCACGATATCGATATTATTATACAGCCCTACAGGAGCGGATAAACATAATCACAAGCTTTAGATATGTTAATAAAACTTTCAGCCTCTTAATTTAAATTTAAAAATACTTTAAGTATTCTGAAGGAAAATTAAGGTATTTTCAAAAGAGTTGCTGTGGATGGTAATGCTGTGGGAATTAAATATCTCTGGTAGCAGTCAGTCTAGCAGCAAATTTGAAGAGGCCTCTGACCAAAGACTGTTTCCGTCTCCTGGCTAGCTGTGTTTCCATTACAATTATGGGCAAATCTTTTTCTGTATTCTAATAATTAAAAAAAAGAAACACAACTTTGCAATTACAGTGTTTCCATTAAATAGGAAATTAAATAAAAGTCAAATGTGAATAAGCTGGTTCATGTGATAAGTTGTTAAAAACAGTGGCGGCGACGGATGTAAACAGGTACATGATACACAAGAGTGCACAGATTTCTCGGCCAGCAGATTTCCTTATTTTTAGGAGCTGGGAGATTGGCTACTACTTGCATGTGAAGCCGATCTTATTTATTTCAGCAAAGGTCTAAAACTCGACTACTGTCCTCTTTTAGACTCCTGTTATAGAGGTTTGCCCATCAGGTGACGTCTGCACATTTGTTGTTAACAATAGTAGATTTTCTTAAGTTTGGGGGATTGGTGATCGGCTGAAACTTGCATGTGAAGCCGACCTCATCCACCGATTTTGTCATCCTCTGCAAAGGTCTTAAAATCAACCACTGTCCTTCTGCTCTCTGGTTAGACAGGTTTGACTGATGGACCATTTGCAGTTAACAGTAGTCACCATGCTCTTGCCAACTCAGTGTTTTCCTTCCTCTATTTAGATTAGTTTCTTACAGATGTTTCTTAACATTCTTTATTTTCCATCAAAGCTGTGTGAGTTTTTGCTATATAGTTAATAAAATAGTTGTCCGTATGTTGAAATATCTGGATTGTGTAACTGAAGCAGAGAAGCTGTGTCAGCGGTATGGTTGTGGGTAGAGAAATATTCTTTGTAAATATCCGTTATCAGCCTCTATAGCGATATTGGCCCAAAGGGTATCAGAAAAAGAGAATGCCTTGCCTTGAAATAAGCTTGGATTCAGCTGGAATTATTTTTTAGATCAAAAATGATAGCTTAATCCTAAAATTAAGAGAGAAATTCTTCTCAATATTTGCAGGAATCTGGATCTTAGTAGGTCTGGTTAAGCATGAACACAGCTGTAGTTTTTCTATACAAGTATTTGAAAACTTTAGCTGACTTTTTTTATTTAACCAAACTCTGTTCAACTTCCAATAAATGTTTGGTTCAACATCTGACCTAGCTTTTCTGGTGCTATTTTTTTTGTGGTTAAAGTGTTTTTATTAGAGGTGTGCCGATCGATCGGTCACCGATCATAATCGGCCGATTTCCGTGAAATCGGTGATGATCGGGATCGGCGATCATTGGCTCTTGAACCGATACCGATCATCACCTGCATCTCATTTCCCCGCCTGTCTGTCCAGCTGGTCTCGTCTTTCCTTCACTGCGTAAACGCGCAGCAACAAATGCTAAGCGATCTCTAACTATATCACTGAGTGAATGAGGATGTTTGCGTGTTGCGGCGAAAAATAGAAGCAGGTCAAAATGCATCAACACAACGAAGCTAATAGACATAAAACAATGACGGAGTTTGGCTACATCGAGTCTCACTGCAGTAAAAAAGACATGGAGGATCAGACAGCAGGTAAAGCAGCGCAGCTACAAACACTCACCCGGATTAGCATGACGGTCAGAAAGCTAAACTAATAACCCGCTAAATGATTTAAGTCTTGGAGCTGCGATGTAAGACGCTGGTTCTGCTGTTGAACCGCTGCTCCGCTACAGGTAGTAATATTTAATATTTAGTAATATTTGACACGGAGCCGCTTCTGCTCCACCTGGTAGCGACTCTCACACCGAACCTGTTTACAGCTGCAGCATCTAACCTAAAAAATACATTTTACATACGTATTAAAACTTTCTCTGTCCTAACATGAGACAGATAATCTCTAAAAAATAATCGATCTCCCTGTTACTCCGCTCAGTCAGAAACAGCCAATCAGAACTAGCAGTAACCAGATAGCTGCTATGCTAACAGGAAGTTTTCATTCAGTAACTCTGGATTGTTTATTGTAATGGATCCTGTTTTTGCCTTTGAATGTTAAGTTTTATACTTGAATTTTTTTGGCAATGTTGAGAGGTTTTATTTTGGCTCTTTGCATTATTTAGCTTCTTCAGAGCCTCATATGTTATCAGTCTGTTAAAGTTAGTATTATTGATAGCAGTTCAATTTGCACAATGCCTCTTTTGTTTAGTTTTCTTCTTGGAAAAGTTATTAAAAACAAGTTTTTGTCTAAATTAAGGTGAATTCATGGTTCCTTTTTCCACATAATGTAACGGTAGTGTTTATGATAAAAAATAAATAAATAATAATTATGTGATCGGTATCGGGGATCGGAATCGGCGATCGGCCCTCAGGGGTGATCGGTATTGGTATCGGCAGAAGAAAACCTGATCGGCACATCCCTAGTTTTTATCATATTAGACCACATTCAGAGAGGCTGATTATTTTATAGCAGATAGATCAAACTGTAATGTGCTGTTATTTTTGCACTTGTACTCATTATATTCCAATAATCTACAAGTTTACAATCTCATAAACACAAGGCTGTGGAAATGCAAAACAGCCACTGAATGACATAATAAGTGATTTAAAATAACAAAATGCACAAATTAACCAAATCAGAGACATAGTTTAACCCAAAATAACCAGTTAAAACATGAAAAACTGGGGGAAAAATTCCATCCAAAATAAGTCATGTTAACTATAAAGAGAGGCTGGATAATTTTCATTTGAGCAAAACATAAACAGGTCACAAATTAAAGGTGAGCCAATCAATCAGCCTTAGATCTGAATCTGTTTTTATTCTTGACTGGCTGTTTGGTTTGAATATCCATTATTCATACTCCATAAATCTTTGATATGTCAAAAATAAAAGAATCCCACTATTCACACACTAAAAGTATATCTAGGGTATTTCTTGATGTTCTTTGTTGGATTTAAGATTTTTTTTTATATAACCTGTAGTAGATGCAGTCCATGTTGGTCTCAATATAGAATCAGCAGCTTTCACGTGAAAATGCTCAGTTATCTGTTGAATAATCATCTTTTTACGGGATAAATCCACTAACAAACCTGATATTCTACATTTTCCTCATATTTTTATCACAATTTTGCTAGCTTTATGATGGTTGGGGAGTTTCTCAGAAAGATATTTTTCAGAAACCTTCAAATGTTGTTGTCACAATAAAAGCAGATAATGTTGATCGAGCATTACATTATGTCCACAGAATGGCTGGAAAACCAGTTTAAAATTCCATTTTTCTTTTTTCTCTCTTCAGTTTATGTGCAAATCAGGGTGGGTCAAAGCAGGGAAGGGCAAGCCTTGCCTCTTAAAAAAACAGAATCCAGCAGAACAAACAGTGAAGCTAGTCCAATCTTTTAAACCTCAGTTCAAGCCTAGCAAACACCACAGCTGGATTTCTGCCTAATGGGGAGAAATCAGGTGTTTTTTGGTGAATTTTTGTCTCTGAAATGAGTGAAAAGATAAATGAGACGCTCTCAGAAGGATAAGTCATCAAGCAGAAATGGTGTGGTGGTTTAAGCTGATGTCATTATTCTGAGGTCAGTGTGAGAGGTGGCTGAATTTAATTTTTTTTTTCATTTCAGTAAAATAGCCAGTCGGTAAGCTCTTGTTTCTGAGAAAATATTAATTAAGAGGCAGTAGAGCACAAGCGGCTGTTTCTTATTTTCTCAAGTTATTAGATTTGGTTAGAGAAAAAGAAAAAAACTGGAAAAATGCTGTAATTTTTAATTTTCGCTACTTTTCTGGGTCAAATCTCAAAGAGAAAAAGCAAATTAATCAGAAAAGGGAGATAACAGGGAAAGTTACATGTTCAACTCTGCTGCAGCTGCTGCTGAAGCAGATAAGGTCAGAGCCAGCTGAGATATTTATCCAACACTTCTCTGTTGTGTGTGATTATGGTGGGTTAAAGACAGAAACGTCCCGGTCTGAAGCAGAACCAATACAGGCGAGGTTTGGCCATGAAACCAGATCAAACGTAGAGACAGAGACCACACTCTGAGGAAGTGGGGTGTTTATTCTACCGCCGCTGCACGAGTTCACCAAGAAGCTTCCTGTGACTTTGGGAAAAAAAGACTTTCAACTCTTCAGTGCATTGAAGTAAATATGTTTGCTTTTTAATGATGTGTAACTTAAGCTAATAATTGCATTTGTTGAGTATTGCTGTGTTATTAGTTAGTTTATGTATAATAATGCTTATTGTGGAGGGGATATGAAAATGAAAGATGGACTTACCCGGTTTTTCTTGGTCAGTTTCCAAAAGTATTTGAGTTTGAGGTCTTTATTCAGATTTTTGACTAATATCTACTTTTTTTTTAAGACTAGTGCAGGGGCGTCAAATTTTCATTTTGGGCCAAATCAAAAATCTGAATGTTCTTAAAGGGCCGGTTGTGCCAGAATGTATTGTTAAAACCAATTAAAGTAATTGGAACAGCTATTTATTAAAAAAAAATCAATAAATAGCTGTTCCTCCAGGATTCTGTGATTTTTTTTTTTTTTTTTTTTTTTTTTTTAATTTTTCGTATTTTTTTTTTACAATCAAAATTATGGATTTTGTGGTACCAATTTAGAAATGTTTAGGAATTTTTACAACATTTGTGTAAATGTATGATGTTAAATATGACATTTTCTTACTTATTTTATCAATTATGGACTATAAAATCAAGTAAGGCTGAGGCAGCAGTCACTTAAGCTCAATGTCTGTGTCCAAGTTTTAGAAAATATGCAGTAAAATCAGAAAAAATTGTGGATATTAGTTGATTTAGTTAGAATTTTGCAGATTTGTGAAAAACAGGAAGGACTTGGTGATGAAATTTGGAGTGTAGAAGGCCACATAAAAACTACGACATGCCAGATTTGGCCAATAAATAAATAAACATTAAACAGTTTGTTTTAATCTCTGGCCTCATTAAGATAAAGTCTCTATTTCCTAAATTTGTCAGACATGACATGACATTTCACCTGACTCACTTTTTCTCTGAAAATGCTAGCTATTAATCGGTTAGCGTTGAGTAAAAATGTGAATGCTGGTTATCGTATTTGTAATAAGGCTGTAACGATTCCTTGAATGATTTGAGTTCCTTCATTATTAAAATTCCTCGTGAAAAATTACATGCCTAAAAGCTTTATTAAATTATTTAGTGCATCGTTTTCCAGGCAGGGGATTATTTATGTTGCGCAGCGCTCTAACTTTCACCTGCTTATGAGTTGCTGACGAAAATTCGGACTGGGAGGGATTTTATTAATTAATGATAATGTCCAGGTTTTTATTGTTTTTCAGGGACTGGAAAACAATAAAACAAAGTCTAGACCTTATTTGCATGAGGTCTCGACTTAAATGCTTCACCACCTCTGCATATCTGTGAAAGAGCCGTTTCATAAGTGACATGTTAGGAGTCAACATGATCTATGTTTCTATTTATGTGCCGAACCATGACAGCAGTAATGGGACTACTGAAACTGGTTCTCTTTGACGTTTGATCAGTGGGGATACACAAAGATTAGAAAATATACAATTTTTATGTGAGTGAGACTTTAGTGACAGAAATAAATGCATTCAGAGTTATGGTGTGTTCAGCAGCCACACAGTGGATTTGCAGTGGCTAGTCGCTACATGCTAAAGCGTACCGATTAGTTTAAGAGCCTCAGATATGAAAAGGGTTTAGCACATTTGACATTTATTTGTTTTTACATATTTAAGGGAGTATATACTTGTTAATATTCCCACTCTTTATCCACCGACATAATCCTACATTCACTACATGTATAATCCAGACGTATAACAATAAAGGTGTTTCAAATCAAACATGGATCTGGTGCAGACAAAACACAAATTTTATCAGTGTAAACAATAATTTAGTCCATTCAGATGTTTTCATCTGCAGCCTTGTGCAATTTCTGCTTTTGGTAATTTTGCATAATAATTTCTTTAGTAATCTGCAACAGGATAGGTTGCACTACTCTGCTTCATTGCTTCACTATTTGGTAGCCGTCAGCTGATGAACATTTTCTTCAGCGCTGTTTGTTTTTAGTGTAATTAGAAAGAAAGCACTGCGTCACTGCTGGTGCATAGAGAAAGTTGGCTTTCATGGAAGTGGAGCTCCAGTAGCTGACCATTGCCCTGATTCCATCTGGCTTTATCGTAATGCAAATAGTGACTCATTCAGCAGATCAAGACCTCGGTTTAGACTCGGAGGAAAAGCGCAGGATGGTTTCTGGAAGTATTTGCATGAGGTTTGCAAAACTGCGTCTGCTCCTGAAGTCAGCTGTTCTGTAAGTCAGGAAAACACGAATCCTCAAAGCAGCGATTCATTAAAAATCCTACAGTGTAATATTCTCATCAGTCTCACAGCTTAAGACTGATCACTCCATACATTAAAAACCTCAGAGCTCCGTTTACTTCAGCTCTGGCGAGACAGAAAATGCTCCAGACTCGTACTGGAGGATACTTATACTTTGTTTTATGCTGACTGTATTTGAACATATTGATTATAAAGCAGTAAAAAGCATCTTAGTTGGTCTGACCTTCTTGCTGATTTAGTAGATCTGCTCAGACACTTGACTCATGCTACCTGATGTCAGAGAGACTTTTCAACCATTGGATGCTGCAGTTAGTTGGAAAAAATCCAAAACTTGTTAATTTTATTGTAGCTATGATTAAATCTGATGTCAAACAGTGGAGAAGAGCACTCTGGTTATTATGTAAGATTATCTGTTAACCACAAGATCCTTATTGCAAAGTCATCAGGGTTTCCTCTGGTGTATTATAAGCCTGGCGGGCTGCCAGGCTTTACTTGCTCCCCCTCCAGGCTAAGTATTGTTTTTGTTTATTTAAGGTTTCTTTTAGGTTTCCATTTACTTTATAGTTGGGATTCAGATATTGTGAATAATATCTTCCAATAACACTAGTAATATTTTCACATTTTCTGTCAACTTTAAACAAATTTTCAACTTAAAAATGGCAGTAGGCCGCTAAGCGCATCTTCGACCGGGCTTAGCAAGTTTAATGGAGGAAATCCTGTCATCATGATTTAAGATGTATTTAGGCATGTTATGATAAGCAGTAAATCAATTAATCACATCGTAAATTAAAACAAGCTCATTTCCGTTTGTATGATATATCGTCTGCGACAGACTGGCAACCTGTCCAGGGTGACCCCGCCTCTCACCTGGAACGTTAGCTGGAGAGACACCAGCACCTCCTGACCCCACTTAGGTGATTTTTTTTTTGGCAATTCCGATTTTTTTTTTGCCGGGGTCGTTCACACTTCAAATGCGACCTGTATGTGTTCTGCAGTGTAAACGGGCAAACGACCTGAAAATGTCCCGCATGCGCAGTAGAGGGCGCAATAGCGTCAGCGTTCTCAGTGTTTTGCCAACTGCCATAAAAAGAGCTCAGTGTTTGAGGAAGTAAACATGGAGGCTAACGGTGGAGCTTAGCTACATATTTGAAGTTGCTGTCCGACCGGAGCAACATATTAACAACTTAATGCTCATATAGTCAGTCATGGGTTGGAGTTTTTCTTCCCACTTACGCATATCAAAGACGCAGAATAGTGAGATTTTTTTGAGAAACAGTGACGTTCAGTTCAGATGAATGAGACCAGGACTTTAGGTCGCATTTGAATCGGATACGTATCGGATATGGGTCACATTCTAAAAAGAATCTGACCTGAGCTGTTCACACTGCCATGAAAAGATCGGATACAGGTCGCATTATGTCAAAAAAATTGGAATTGAGTCACTTCAGGCTGCAGTGTGAACGCACCCTAAGGGACAAGGGTGTAAAGAAAATGGATGGATGATGTATCGTTTTTCACAAAAGCTGGATGAGGATGAAGTCTGGTGCTATAGTCTCAACTAAACATATTTCTGAAGGACAAGTATGTTTACAGAAACTTCATAATTCATTTTTTAAAATTTTTTTGTTTATTTGTTTTGGATATTTAAAATGTCTTCCCAGTTCCTGCTTTAAATGTTTTTCAGAATTTAAAGTGTATTGAAATTTTAAGATGTTTTCTTGCATTATTATGATTTCATTACCATTATGCTACTTGAAAATAGTTTGAAAACAATATTATCGCTTATTGCAATAACTTCTGACAGGCCTAGTTGTATCTAATGGAAAAAATGGATGAAATTATATGTGCGTATCAGAAGCATTTTGCTAGCATAGTTGACATTTTCTGTAATTGTTGACAGTAATGTTGGAGTACCTCAAGACTCTACATTTGACCCTCTGATTGTTTTTGTTTATTAATGGCTTTCTTGAAGTTTGTGTGCTGAAGAATGTTTATGAATGGAGTTGCAGATATTCAAGAACCAGGAAGACCTGATTTAGGAGTAACAATGAATATGTAGCTTGCTTTAGGAGCAATTTAGCTGCAAAGCTTTATAGATGTACATGAGTGTCATAATTATTTCACATTTGAATTACTGCATCGCCTAAATGACATAATGTTTCCATCTTGTTGGCATATCCTTCATCTACCAAGTTTGCAGTTTACCTGATACTGATTGATGCACATTGTCCAATTTTACATAAAATAATAAAATGAATGACTTTTCAGGGAATTTGAGTTCTGCTTGTCTGCTGCTCAATAACAAACTGGCTGCAGTTTTCCATTAGTGCCAGACTGCCAGTTGTCCACTTTATGAGCCCTGTATTGATTCAGTAGTTTTATAGTTGGGATGAATGCAGTTAAAACCTCTTACCTCCTCTCTCACACAACATGAGCATCATATCTGTCAGTCAAACACACATTGTGGGGATAAACTGTGTTTAATTTATTTTACAAATGGACTAAAACCTGAGTGGAAACCTTTGTGTTGGAGGTTTTTGTAACATGCAGCCAAATAATTGTCGCCACAGGCACATAGGTATTGATTTTTTTTAATTTTATTTGTTTTTTTCTGTTTAGGACTTGATTTTAGGATTGAATGATCAAATTAGGTAACAGTTTCGTTTAGGTTATGGCTGGATGCTGAACTTTACTTGACCAGTGGCTCCCATTTTCATTTTTTCTTTTTTATGTAGAATTCTTATTTTACTCTTAAGTATTAGTATGTTGTATTTTTTTGTCAACATTTTCCTACAGATCGACTCAGATGTTAAACTTTTGAAACTAATTTTGCTCTTTTCTTTGTTTGTTGCTGAGCAACACTCTCCATAGTTCAGAGTGATGTCATCAAGCCCAAGCTCCACCATTTTGTTTTGCAAGCATGTTTTACAGTATCAATTTACTAGGTTTCATATTATAAGGGTTGATTTATTACTTGTTGCAACGGGCTTGAACAAACTGCTGGAAAATTGCAAAACATCCAAAACACGAGTCCCTTTAAATCTAGACCGGGGGTCTTCAACCTGCGGCTCTGGAGCCATAAGTGGCTCTTTGAATGATCCACAATGGCTCTTAATAATTCTATACATAGATAAATTTTAATAACAAATCCTGGTTTAATAAGTTTTTCATGTATTAAGTTGATTTTCTATGACAGAATGACACTAAACATACCAGTTATAATATTTTAAGTTCTACTTTATTTTGTAAATAAGTTGGAAATAATGTGCTTTTTTAATTTCATTTCGTTTAATCATTTCAGAAAGAAAGATATCAACCTTCTTATATTTATTCTGAAACTCAAAAACAGAACTAAAATGTGGATCTTTAAAATGACATTTTCCAAAGTAGCCTTTAACCAAAATAATTTAAATATGCGATTCTGAACAAATCTTAATTTGGTGCACTGAAGGGAAATCTGGCTCTTAGCATTGTAAAGTTTGGGGATCACGGATCTAGACTACAAGCCCAGATGTTTAGAGTTACATTTGAACCATAATTAATAAAAATACTAAACATTGTGATATGTAATCACTTTGCAAAATGCAATGCTTCAGTAGTTGACTGTGTTCTATAATTTTGTATTTTAGTGTTTTTATGATGTGAAGAAATCACTTTAAACTGCCTTGCTGCTGAAATGTGCTTTACAAATAAACTTGATGAATTGATAAATATACATTAACCTTTTTGTAAAATTAACATCAGTACCAGTACCATTTTATGTACTGAGGAAGGCAGATTAACCTTTCAGCCATGAAATTAATTAAGTGAAAATGGAGACTGAATGGACAAAAGAATAAAGTTAAGAGTGGAAGGACAGTTCATTGGAGTCAATGAGAGGATCGGCTGTGGAGTGATGTGGAGACGGATAAGAGGCAGATGGCAGGCAGCGGCCCGGTCCCTCCTGGCTGTTTTCTATCTGTATGAGAGTAACAACCAGACCACAGGCTTCACTTTCACCCTTATTATGTTTCCTCTAATTAGCAAATAACTTGTGCTTCAGCAGAGTCCTAAAATCATTTATCGGTCTAATATCTGCTTCCCTCCTGTACTTAAATATTAATATCTCCTTTAATATCGCTTTTCTTGTCTGGGAAAATCAACTTTTTGGACCGATGTTTAATGAGGAAATGTTTACCAATGTTTGGTATCAGACAGGAAGCTGAGCTATGCAGACTGATTAGGGCGTCTGCTCCGTTATTTCATTTAGAGTGACCGACCGATGGCTGAGAGATAATCGGAAAGGAAGCAGGTGTTCAGCACGAGCCTAACGACAATACAACAACCAAAGAATTGACTAAATACGTTTACAACTCAGAGAGCTATAATTATTAGATGTTATGTCAGCTCACTTCTACTTTGTTGGTGTTGAACCACAAAATGTTGTTTACATTTTAAAGATGTTATCGATAAAATATGTAGCAGAGCAAATTTGAAGTTAGTTTGATAGTCAGGTGGCACAATAATTGTTTGTATGTTTAAATGCATTTTTATAAACTCATTACATTTATCCTGCTGTAAAAAACCAACCTTATAGCCTTTGTCCCATTCCTGTTGGACTTCCTGTAGCTCCACAGTCATGTCGCTTAAATTAAATTTTGATTTAAAAATTGCTTTTTGCGTTCACTCAGGTTGATATCATTTCTTTAATGATGCAAACGTATTTAAATGTGGCAAAATGTCAAAAACAAACACCTTTTTATGGTGCGGCATTCACTAGTAGTACGTGGTTGAACTGAATGAATCAGTAACTTACAGTATTTCTTCTTTTGTGCTTGTAGAGAAATTGTGATTCAGATGCATCTTGTTTACAGAGCACATCCTCTTCCCACACACAACCTTTAAATGAGAGATATTCCCTGGTAAAGATGGTAAAAGTTGATGTAATAACTAATCTGAGATCAACTGACAGTCAAAACTCATTGAATCCTTGGAAATTGCTGTAGGATTCAAAGCACTAAAAGCTGCTTAGATTTCAAAATTAAATGTAAAATTAAAAACTTTTTTGTAACCCAGATGTACTATTGTTTTTTGTTAGTTTTTTATTCTACATTTAGCTTATACTGTAAAATATTGTGCTGGTGTTTGGAAAGAAAAAAATAATTAAAATTGGACATTTAAATCTTTATTATGAACGAATTGATGTGCACTGATTTCCTTAATTTGGGGAGACTTGTGATTGCCTCACGCTGACATATGAAGACAATCTTATCTACCTCACCAAACGTCTAAAAATCATGCACTGTCCTCTTCTGCTCTCCTGTTATAGAGAGGTTAGACTGGCAGATCGGCCCACCAGTTCATGTCTGCAGTTAATAATCGTCACTTATCATTTTTTTCAATTTAATGCTCTTGAAAAGCTCACCAAGAAAAGACATAATTTTAAATCATCAGTTCATCCCAAAACCGCAATAGATGCACCCATCATTTTAATGTCCTAATGTCCGCTAAAACCCATATAGTAGTAAATTTGATTCTATATTCCTGAAGGTGTGAAATGAGGAAAAAAAATATATGTTCAGCTATCTGCACTGAACCCCATTGTAAACCTCCTGATTATTCCACCAAATATTGGTTTCTGAACTCTTTTTGAGTTAAAACTTTAGTATTGTTGTTTAAATTAATATGAACTTGTTTTCTTTGCATTATTCGAGGTCTGAAAGCGCTGCATCTTTTTCCTTATTTTCACCATTTTTCATTTTCTGCAAATAAAAACTACATTTTTGCTTGAAATTTCAGAGACATGTTGTCAGTAGTTCATAGAATAAAAGAACAATGTTCATTTTACTCAAACATTTACCTATAAACAGTAAAACTAGAGAACTGGTCATTTTAGTGGCCTTCTAGTTTTTTCCATAGCTGTATATTATTATCATTGATTGCATTTTGGTTGTGAAGCATCTGAAGGGTTTGGGTCTCCGCCAATGTTCCCTGATTGAAGAGCGCAGGAGAAGCCTGTTTACGACTGCTGACTGATCAGAATCGCTCTGCTCTTCCTCTGTGTGCGGCTCCTCGGCTGCTGGGGCAGCTGCAGCTCTGACTGATGGACTGTGGCTTTGTGCTTTGCAGATGGCCGTGAGCTGTAGCTGAGGACACCACTGGGAGTTCCCCCCTTTGCAAATATGAATGGTAAGACCTCCGCAGTGTGTGTGTGTGAGGGAGGGGTAATTGAGCGAGTGTGTTGGTTTGCAAAGAAACATTGTTCTGCAGTTGTGCTGAGGCCAACACACTGTCAGCTCTTTTATTTTTCAGCTCTACTTTAAGTGATTTTTTTTCTTGGTGGCATATTTAAGTTTGAACTAATGTTTGCTTTCCTACTGAGTCTCGTTTAACCGACCTTGTTTCTGTAAATAATAGTTAGAGGTATTGGCTTGTGAGCGCCTCATTATCAGTTTGTCAATAAACCAGAACATTCTTGACTCCTCACTGATGTCGGCTTTTATGTTCCTCCTCATCTGTGCTCCCATGTGAACACCGTCTGTTTGCTTTTCTTTCTTCCTTTTCTTTTTTCCTTTTTTTTGTCCTTTTTCCCGTTTTATTTTTTTCCCCTATTTCTTTTCTCTTTTTTCTTGTTTTCCTTTTTTCTATTCTTTTCCTTTTTTCTATTCTTTTCCTTTTTCCCTTCTTTCTTTTTTTAAATTATTTTTCCTTTTTGCTTTTTTGTTTTCTGTTTTTAATTTTTCTGTTTTTATTTTTTCTTGTTTCTTTTTTTTTCATTTCCCCTTTTCTTTTGTCCTTCTTTTTCTTTTCCTTTTTTCTTGTTTTTTTCCTCAAATAAATTAACTTTCCAACAGTATTTTTTTTTAAATGAAATTTTATTCGAACGTGATACAAGTATAAAAATAAGATTCTGATTTATTATGATGTGCCTGTTTCATTAGATTTGTCAGCCATGTTTGATTATTTAAAAAGTATTGAATGTAGTAAATGTGTGACTGCAGGTGGTTCAGCTGTTTGGGCGATCTCTCCAGAGGAGAGGGACAAACATGACCAGAAGTTCGACACTCTCTCCCCGTCGATGGGATTCATCTCAGGTTCGCACATTAAGACACTCTGAAGCCTGATGTCCATCATTATTTCTCCCAGTTTAAAATGTTTTTAATGTTGCTGTTTCCTGTAGGAGAACAAGCCAGAAAGTTCTTCCTCCAGTCAGGACTCCCTCCATCTGTTCTGGCTGAGATTTGGTACAAAAAATAAATATTAACACCCACAGGCAGAATTGGATTATACTCTGCAGTCATGAGGCACAGTTGTTTGACCTTACGGTGTGTTTGTTTGTTTGTCTCTCAGGGCACTGGCCGACTTGAATCGGGATGGGAAGATGGACAGGTTGGAGTTTTCCATCGCTATGAAGCTCATAAAGCTCAAACTTCAGGGCACACAGCTTCCATCAACGCTGCCCATCATCATGAAGCAGCCTCCAATGTCGGCTCCCACCTCAGCCATGCCCAACCCGGCCTACGGTACGGCGTCTCCATGGATGACTTACCATTTGAAATGCATTTCTTACGTTTAAAAGTTTGTTTTTAAAATCAAAGAGTGATGAAATGACCAAACGTAGTAACTGTGATGCATCAGTTATTGAAATATTCGTCAACTAATTGTTAACTAGAGTGTGTAGACTCAAAAAAGGCCATTTGATGAAACGGCAGCAGAGCAGTAATTAAGACAAAACTTTACAAAAATAACATACATCTTGTATTTAAGAAAAAAAAACCTTCTTTGAGGCAAGCATGTTTTACCAGAACTCATTTTAGCTTCACCTGGTTCAAATTCTGTAAAACATTGTTAAGCACCTTTTTATATTTAATTGTTAATTAAAAGATAATTAATACATCAGCCATACAATCAGCCATACACTGTATTGATAAGTCAAGCATTAAGAACTGAACTTTTCAGGTTCCAGAAGTATTTTTTTTAGCTACAGATGCATATTTTTGCTATAAAAGATCAATCATTCACTAAATGACTCATGTTACTTCATTTTTTATTATAAAATGTATATTTTCCCATTTTAAAAAATAAATCTCATTTTAGTTTTAGTATTTTTACTGAATTTATAGTATTTAAAAATTTTTTAACACAATTGATCAATTACTCATCTGAATAATCAGTTATTAATATCAGTTTCAGCCTCTCACCAAGTATTTGACTTGTTGGCCGTAAACGTTGGATGGTTTGCTGCAGGTCTTGGTTCTGTGCCCATGATGGGAGGATCAAACTTTGCCATGTTGACCTCTCTCTCCATGGCGTCCCCTGGTCTCTCACCTTTGACCCCGATGACCGGCTTCAGCCCGATGGTTCCCACGTCAGCGGGGATGAACCCACTAATCCCCTCCACCGCCTCCAGGCCTTTGATGCCCACGGTGGGGAACGCAGCGCTGCCCAACGGCAACATGGGAATGCTCCAGCCGATGCTTGCTGGAGGTTTGAACGCCGGTGTGTGATTTGTTGCTGCTGCTTTTTTCTTTGTACATTTATAAAGAAATGTGTAGTTATCAGAACGTTTTGTTTTTGTTTCTGTTTGGTTTGGTGGTGATAATTTTTGGTATTGCAGTTCACACACCTGAATTATACCATACCATGCCAACTTTATTTATAAAGCACTTTAAAACAACCACAGCTGATGCAAAGTGGTATACATTAAAACACAACATGACAATTTTAAAAAATAAACATAAAAATAATAAAAATTCTTACAGTTTAAAAACAAACAAACAAACCAACATACAATTTAAAACTAGATCCCGCTGTAGTTGAAAGCCAAGTAAAATAGATGGGTTTTAAGACAAGCTTTGAAAGTGGACAGTGAATTATCAGATTTAAGTAGGAGGAGCTGCAGATTATCAAAGACTTGGAGCTCAAAACCAAATATAAATGATCAAAACATCAAAGGAAACTTGCTGCTCAAGGGCTCAGATGCTGTAACACCAATAATTAACTGTTTATTGATTATTAAAAAGGCTATAAATCTCTTTTCAACATAATAATCTTACTATGTTGTTTATTATCCTCTGATAGATTTCTGCGCCGTATTATACCAAAAATAAATATATTTTTTATCTCATTTTAGCAGTTAAACCATAAAAGGGAATAATGACAAGCTATGCATTGTAGTGTTTTTGTTAGAAGATAAATACAAAATACTGTTAATTTCCTTTGCTTTTGCGGTGCTAAATTTAAAAATTCATTTTTTTAAATCCATACTTGGAAGAGATCCTTTAAGTTGCTCTTAAAATATTACAATAAAAGAGTACACATTTCATTTTTATACCATTTTTTTCTTCTGGTTTCAACAATAACATTGATATATTTTACCTGTGTTTAATCCTCCTTGCAAAAGTTGCTGTGAAGGAGATGAAACCTAGAACAATTTTTATCGCTATAAATATAATATAAATATTTATACTGAAGAAAAATGCTGGTCATCTTTTATTTTATGTGTCCCAAGAATGAAAATGTTCTTAAAATTGGAGATTATTTTAAGAAAGCAATCATTTTATGAATTTTACTTCTCTACAGTTTAGTCTGCTAAGAATAGCCAGCCAAAGTTTTATTTTAATCTGTTTCAAAATATCTAGAAAATAAGTAGAAGAGCTGGTATTTAAATACCAGCTGCCAAGTGTCTGACTTTAATAAAAAACCTCATAAATGTGGATAATGTGTGTTCTTTAGGCTTGCCTCTTGGTGGAGCTTCCTATGCCTCTCCGGGTGGACTCTCCTCTTCTCTGCTGGATTTGGGATCTGGAAGGTAAAACACACAGAAACCTAAACGTAGAGCTGATGCACTGTTTTCCTGTTTGTTTTCAGTTTCTTATGGTGTGTAAATCTTTCAGCTCCGCCTCCTCTCCCATGGCGGCGCTTCCCAGTGACTGGGCTGTGCCACATCCCTCCAGACTGAAGTACAGGCAGCACTTCAACATCTTGGATACACAGATGGTTGGATACCTTACAGGTGTGTTGTGTTTTTCATCGTCGTCAAAAAAATATGGCGCTGTTATGCTGCGTTCACACCGTCAAAAATGCATTTGAGGCTTCAAGTTCGAAGCATGTCACTTTGAAGTCGGACGCTTGACATTTTTCTCTAGATGTCAGACACGTCAAACCTCTGTAGTCGGGGATTAAGAAGAGACTCATTGGCGTACTCCCTCAAACTTCCTCCGTCTCCTACATGTTTTGTCTAAATAAATACTGTACATTTAACATGACTGAACCTGAACGGATTTGGATAGCTCAAATGCGGGAAAATATTTTCAATATTTGTTATAACTTACTCAACATTCCAACTTCCTCGCTGATCCTCTCCCAAGTCAGGTCCTTTCTATTCCAGTCTCTGTAGTCACAGCTTGATTGGTTGCAGATTACAAGGCGAGGGCAAACAGTGACAATTAATTTATCTTTCACAGTTAAGAAAATGCAAAACTACAAGCAGCAGAAGTTCAGATTTTCTAACTCCAGTGTTGAACACGTCAGAAGTGCGAAACGCGCAGCAACATGCCCTCAACTAGATGCTCCTGATGCTCAAAATACGTTTGGTGAGAAACGGGGTTTCTCTCAGTGTATCATAAGCCTGGCAGACCACCAGGCTTTACTTGTGCCCCCACCAGGCTGATCATTGTTAATTTATCTTAGTTTTTTTTTTTTTAATTGCCTTTTTTTAAGACTTCATAGTTAATTTTTAAGTATTAATTTTCCAGTTGTCTAATAATGCACAACTATCAAGTCATATTTTCACATTCCCTTTCAACTTTAAACATTTTTTAACTCAAAAACACGACGGTCAACTGGACGGCTGAATCCTGGTGTGAACGCAGCAATAGAAAACTGTAGTTGTAGATCTCCCTGATGAGTGATCACTGGTGATTTTATCACAGGGAGTCGTGGCTGTACTTATGGGTGTGTTTAAACACAGGGCAGATTTCTCAACATAATAAATAGTGTGCAATAGTGTCTTTCTTTAAAGGTCTCGCCAAACCTGTTTCTATGAAAACAAATGGTTTATTGAAATGCCAAAAGCACATGTAAACACATTATCACTCTTTCCTGCAGCCACATTTACATACGTTTTCCAGATCAATGCAGTCAGACACATAAAACAAGTTACACAAGTGGCTTGTTTTGCATCGCTCCACCCAAGCTGTTACGATCATTTACAGTCTTTATTTCTTTTATCTGACAGAATCACCTGAGGTCAAACGTTATTGTTTGTGTGATTTAATTAAAACAGACGCTTACGGCTCTGGATCTCATGCCTCCTTCATCAGCAGTCTATCTGTGCTGCACAAACCACCATGACATTTTTCACTCATGTTTCCAGGTCAACAGGTGAGAAGCGCCATGGCAACTACGATGCTGACGCAGACGCAGCTGGCCTCCATCTGGTGAGAACATTTGTCTCCAAACCAAGAGAAAAATGAACTCTGTCTCGTTCATATCCAGTCATTCTGTTTGCAACACGAGTCATGCAGTTTGAACAGTTTCACACTTTCCATGTTAACATCACAAATTTATGTATTTTATGAGATTATATGTGGTACAGAAACACCAAGTATCATGATTGCAAAGCGGAATAAAAATTTATTAAAATTTGTGTTCAGTGCCCTTTACTCTAATACCCCTAAAACAATCCAGGCCAAACATTTCCCTCAGTTTAGTAAACAGAGTCAATTTGGGTATTAATATCAGTATAAATATTTATGTTCTGAGAAAACCTCAGAGAATGTTGGTGAACAGCAGAAAGTTGAGTAAAGTTTAAAGCCCTGAATATGAAGAAACCACAGATTAAATGATAAATGGCAAATAAAAAACAGGAATAAAATACAATATTCACTGAAAATAAAAGATTAGATGAGAGTAAAAGTAAAAGTATTGTCTAACATTCAAATGAATAAACACCAGAGAAAATATTAGATCTTAAAAACAAAAAGGCAGTATATGAAAATACACAAATAAAATAAAAAATGTTGAATGACTCCAGCAGCTTCTCCATAAAAAGGCTGTTTCACAGTCAGAGATCATAATGCCTAAAAACCTATTTTCCTGATGTTTTTTTTCTCAACTTGCATGATTGATTATAGATCATATATAATATATATATAAATCTAAAGCAGATCACACAAATTATTTGGTCTAAGACAATTTAGACTTTTTAAACTTCCAAAAGTCCACAACTGTTTATGTGAAACAGGAGATTAAATGTTCCTTAGTTTTGACATATGTTTTAAATTCTCCACCCATTGTGTTAATTAAAGAGGCATTATTAGGTAAAATTGACTTCATGTTATAATGTTTTTTTCTCATCAAAAACAGACCTGGAGTGTTGATTTGATTCTTTCATGCATGTTTGAGCAATCTTTTAATCTCCATGGCAACCATTCAGCTGTTTAAAATGCCTGGGTGGACCTAGCCCCGCCTTCAAGACGCAGCTCCTCCTCAGAGTTGCAGTCTACAAGCTTCTGCCTCACAGAGCATCATTCCCCTGCGATTCCCCCACTCCGCTCCTTCAGACTAGCCAGCAGCAATTGGCAAACACCTGGTGGAACTGTAACAATTTACGATCTACTTATAATCGCAAAAGCACTGTTAAAGGGTTAATGGAGGAGCTACGTTGCGATGATGTTGGAAAGATCAGGAGTTTCTTAAAGAGACAGGGGCCCAATCTCAAGACGTTAAATTACCAAGTAGAAATTATGTTTGTATGTTTATATTGAATATTAATAACATTTTTATAGCAACTGAAGGTTACTTCAATGTGCTATGAAATGATACTCTAGCTGGAAAATGCATAATACTCTTTTTACAGTTGTGTGAAAACTTTAATTAGTGATTCGTTATGTCTGCAGGTCTTTATCTGATGTTAATAAAGACGGAAAGCTGAACGTGGAGGAATTTGTTCTGGCTATGCATCTTGTTGACATGGCGAAAAGCGGACAACTGCTGCCGCTCACCCTGCCGACCGAGTTGGTACCGCCCTCACAGAGGTATGACGACACAGTCTGGAACTACTTTAGAAAACATCGAAACATTCTTGGAATAACTTTGGCACAGTTAGTTGCCAGTTTCAGGATGTTTTGAAGACATTTATTTTTAATCTGCGCTACAGGAGTGCAATGAATGGCTCCAGCTCTAACCTCTACTCGGCGATGATTGACGACCTCGAAGCAGAACCGCCACAGAAACCCAAAACTAACCGTCAGTACAGTGCTCCCACAGTCTCTACTTTTTCATTCTTTCACATTTTTTTAGTATCATTAGCAAGATTGACGTTGAGTAAAAAAAACAACAACAGTGTTTTCCATTCCAGTGTCGTTTGAGGATAAGTTCAAAGCCAACATTGAGCAGGGGAATGCCGAGCTGGAGAAAAGGCGACTGGCTCTGCTGGAGGCGGAGAGGAAGGAGCAGGAGCGGCGCGCTCAGAAAGAACGGGAGGAGCGCGAGAGGAAGGAGAGGGAGGCCCGTGAGGCGGAGGAGCGGAGGAGGAAGGAAGAGGAGCAAAGGCTGGAGCGACAGAGGGAACTGGAGAGACAGAGGGAGGAGGAGAGGCAGAGAGAGATGGAGAGAAAAGAGGTGAGGCGACTCAGCAGCTTTCACTTTAGGTGCTTTGGAATCTAATGTAGCCTTTTAATCACATGTTATTATGTGATTAAAATAATATGTCAATGTGTAAAAACCTCAAGACAGTGAGAAAAAACTCACTGTCTTGAAGTTAAATCAGACTAAATTTTTCTTCTTTTAGGTCAGTTAGAATTACCAACATTATTTCTATTTGCCAAATTCCAGAAAACGTCACATTGGATTTTTTTTAGAGAATCTTCTTTTTGTAACTTTTTGTATATTATGTTTAAGCATTTAATTTAATTTAAACAGGAAGGTTGTTCACCTTAACACAATTTGTTTGGATTGTTTCAATGTAATGCATATTAATTATTTCTATGGAATAGCTAAAAAAAAAACAAATCACTATATAAGCACTTTATATTGGTCAATATTAATAAATATTGAATTATTTTCTATTTCATTCACAGTTTTCACTCTACTGTGTTTCTTTTTTTATTTTTAAGCAGTTATGAAGCAGACTAAACTGCTGCTGCACCAGTTACTCAACAGGTTGTTGCTAGGTAACCAGAAGTTAGTCAAAAGGCTGCTAGGTTACCAAAGAGTGAGTCAGTTGATTCCACCAGATCAACAAATAAAATGAATCAAAACATAAAATTACATGTGAATGCTATCAAAAAAATTATAAACACTTGTGAATAACAACATACACTAGTGAGCTGAGGCTGTATCTTTTTTTTTTTTTTTTTTTTTTTTAGCTTATTTGTATTTTTATCTCCAGAGTGTGATGTTGGAATATTGTTTAAAATCTTACCTTGAAGTGCTTAAAAGTTACTGTGCGAACCCTGTTGACCTCCGGTGACTCCAGGCGGCGCAGCGGGAGCTGGAGCGACAGAGGAAGGAGGAGTTTGAGAGGAGGAAGCGCGGCGAGCTGAAGATGAAGAAGGAGCAGGAACAGGACGAGATCATCAAGCTGAAGGCCAAGAAGAGGAATCTGGAGATGGAGCTGGAGGCAGTGGTGAGTCCTGAAAAGACACCTTTTTTTTTCCCCCTTTTCCAACCAGATGCCTGCAAAGTTGGAAGTTTGTCTGTACTCTTTGTTTTCAGGGTAACAAACAGCGTCAGATTTCTGACCGACTGCGGGACATTCAGAACAACAAGAAACTCCAGAGGACAGAGTTTGATCTTCTAGATCAGAAGAAAGACACACGACAACAGGATCTGAACGCTCTGCAAAGACAGATAGAGGTTTGATCCGCTCTTCTGTTTGGTCAGAGAAATCATACTTTATTCATAATGATGTTTGGAAAGTTGAGAAAAATATTATTTATTAATTCTTTTATACATAGCATTCATAGATCAGAACCCAAGTTTAGTAGATTGTCTGTCTGTCTGTCTCGCTTTTTCTCTGTCTCCCTCTCTCTCCAATTTATCTCTCTCTCTCTCTCCAATTTATCTCTCTCTCTTTATCACCAATTTATCTCTCTCTCTTTATCTCCAATTTATCTCTTTCTCTTTATCACCAATTTATCTCTCTCTCTTATCTCCAATTTATCTTTCTCTTTATCTCCAATTTATCTTTCTCTTTATCTCCAATTTATCTCTCTCTCTTTGTCTCCAATTTATCTCTCTCTTTATCTCCAATTTTTCTCTCTCTTTGTCTCCAATTTATGTCTCTCTTTATCACCAATTTATCTCTCTCTCTTTATCTTTCTCTATCTCAATTTATCTCTCTCTATCTCCAATTTATCTCTCTCTCTTTATCTCCAATTTATCTCTCCCTCTTTATCTCCAATTTATCTCTCCCTCTCTCTCCAATTTCTCTCTCTCTCCCTCCAATTTATCTATATATCTCTAATTTCCCTATCTCATTTCTCTCCAATTTATCTATATTTCTCTCTAATTTATCTAATCAAAGAGTATAAGATGAATTGAATACTTTTAAATATCAAATAAGAAGAAATCGTCTATTTGATGTGACATGTATTAATTAATTTAATTGTCTGTGTTTGCATGTGGTCAGGATTTTCAGAGGAAGTTGTCCCAGCTGACTCCGGAGAAGAAACAACTGGCAGAGAAACTCCAGAACATGTCTCTGAATAACCTGCCTGGTTAGTACTGAGGGTTGGTCACACATGCCACTGATCCAAACTCGGATTAATCTCAAACAGTTTGAAGCACTTTAGTTTGTAAACTGAAATGTGATTTTAAGTATTGACCTCTGACTGGAAAGATGTTAGGAGTTTTCTTTTTGACCTTGTTGTAGCTTCAGCCATGTCCAACTTAAAGATGGGAGTCACAGAGAAAAGAGGGACCTGCATGAAACTGAGAGACCAGCTGGAATCTCTGGAGAAGGAAATGGCTGCCAAGCTGGCCCAGATGGACCAGTATAACAAAGACATGCAGGTAGGAGTGAAGGAATGGCATTCAGGGTATTTATCTCTCTAATTTATCTATATTTATTGACATCTGTGAAGCTGCTGACACTTTTTACAGAGACGTTTCTCAGCTAATTAAAAGAATGAAGAGTTCTCCAGCTCATAAAGACAACACCAACCTGTTGTTTGCACATATTTCTCTGATTCTAATCCACATGTGTGTCAAACTCGAGGCCCGTGGGCCAAATCCGGCCCACCATAGCTTTTTATGTGGTCCTCTAGAGTCTAGACTAAACACCAAGTGTGCTTAAATATTATGTTATCAATCAAATTAATGCAGGTTTTATCTGTTTGTTGCCAAATTATATCAACCAGTCCCTCCAGTTCTTGAGAATTATAGTAGTAATTTACACAAAACCAATTATTAGCACTTTTTTGTGCAAATAATTGTGAGTATATTGAAGATTTTTCTCAATAAATGTCAGACGTTGTTACTTGTACAAAACGGCTGCCTCAGCTTTAATTGATGTCAGATTATAGTCCATGATCCACACAGTGAGTTATAAAAAGTCGCATTTAACATACACAGTCCAGTCACATTAATGTGACCATCTGTCAAAAGCCAGAATAACCACCTTTCGCAGAGCGAACTGCTACGAGACGTGCAGGAAGAGAGTCACTTAGGTCCCTGAAGGTCTTCTCTGGGATGTTGAGCCATGCCGACTCTAATGCCGTGGCCAGCTGCGCTAGATTACGCGGTTGAGGATCCATGGCGCGAACAACTCGATCGAGATGGTCCCACAGATGCTCGATTGGGTTTAAGTCAGGTGAGTTTGCTGGCCAGGGGAGGACGGTAAACTCATCCTGGTGCTCTTCGAACCACGCACGTACACTGGCAGCTGTATGGCACCTCGCATTGTCCTGCTGGAAGATGCCATCATCCTGAGGAAAAACAATGCGCATGTAGGGGTGGACATGGTCCGCAAGGACAGATGCGCACTTGTATTGATCCATCGTGCCTTCCACAATAATCAGTGAACCCAGAGAATGCCAGGAAAACATTCCCCAGACCATAATGCTCCCGCCTCCAGCTTGGACCGTTCCTGCAATGGTTGCAGGGTGGTTCCTTTCAGAGGTTTCACGCCTTATACGCCAACGTCCATCTGTCCGATGGAGCATAAAACGTGATTCATCTGAAAACGCTACCTGTCGCCACTCAGTGGACGTCCAGCTGCTGTACTGGCGTGCAAATTCTAGCCTTCGTCGTCGATGAACACCAGTCAGCATAGGTGCACGAACCAGGCGTCTGCTTCGGAGGCCCAGACGCAGCAATGTTCGCTGAATAGTGGTTTGGGAGACACTTGTGGTAGCCCCTTGGTTCATTTTAGTGGTCAGTTGCTCAACGGTAGCCCGTCTATCTGCCCGAACGCATCTCCGCAACCGTCGTTCGCCTCTGTCATCTATGGCCCGTGGTGCACAACATTTGCCACGTCGTTGATTTTGGACAGTCCCATTTTGCCATGCACGGTACACTTTTACCACGGCGGCACGCGAACAGTTCACAAACTCAGCCGTTTCGGAAATGCTTCCACCCTTGGCCCGAAAGCCAATGATCATGCCCTTTTGGACGTCGGATAAATCGCTTCGTTTCTGCATTACGCCAACGATTGAAATGTTTTCCGAAGCCCACACACACCCTTTATATACGCTCAACTGCACTGTGCTGCCACCTGCCTTCTGTGATTGGTTATTTAACTCTGAAGTGGAAAGTACGTGGTGGTCACATTAATGTGACTGGACTGTGTAATAAATAAGCGGAAATATTTCTAAATTAGTACCACAAACACTTTGACTTTTATTGTAAAAAAAAAAGACAAAAACAATCACGAAATCCTGGAAGGACTGAAAAGATGTTCAATATTATTAAATTTAAGGATTCATTGATATTTTAACTGTTTGTGAACAGGTTTTATCAAGACATTCTGTCACAACCGGCCCTTTAAGAGCAGTCATGATCTGGATTTGGCCCAAAAAGAGTTTTACTCCCTGATCTAGATGATCAATGAAACAAAAAGCTTTAGATGAAGGAGCCAACGATACTGCTGCTGTTTACATATTGATTAATGACTAGTAAAGATTGGCACCTGGATCTCTAAGAGCCTGAAATGAATTATGAGTATGAGACTTTATAAAATCAGGAGAAATGAGTTTCACTGGTTTAAGCTGAAATTCTGCTGCCATGAAGAGATTCTGCAAAAAACCTGATAGATTTTATCTCTTTGGTCGGTAAGTTTGTGCTCACAAACAGTTTGACTTCAATTCTGCTTTGCATTTAATTTTGAATATTTAAGAAAAAGAAAAGATGAGTAGAAAATTAATGTGTTTATTTGTAAAGTGGTTTTACAAAACAATAGTTTTATATATAATAGGTTGAGTTGGTTGAATGTTTTGTGAGATATAGGCTGGTAGGATGATGCATGCCTGTAAAGAAAGTTATTTTTTCCTCACATTAATGTTGCATTTCTGCAAACTTTTAAGTCTCAAAAACCCCCTAAGGCTTCTTGGACTTATTTTGTTTTTTCTTTCTATCTTCCGTCTCGTCCCACTTCACCCTTTAACCTCGTCCACTGCTCCCTCCTCACTTCCTTTGTAATCCGTCCTCCACTTCCTCACTTCCTTTCTAATCCGTCCTCCACTTCCTCACTTCCTTTGTAATCCGTCCTCCACTTCCTCACTTCCTTTCTAATCCGTCCTCCTTGTGCATCCCTCCTCATTCCCTGCCTCAGTTTTTGGGAGCTGAGGACAAAATGCTTCAGCCTGTCTTCTGTCTGCTGGCCTGCCTCCGTAAACTCTTCCATCTACTAAAGGTTTCACCTTAGGTCTCTCTAAAACTCCTTCTCTATTTTCTTTTTGTCTTTGTTTATGTGTTCATGTCTTGACTTGTTTCATTTTTTATCCTTGTTTTGTACTGCCTCTCCTTTAAACAGTAAGATATTAGTGCAGACTAGCGGTGTTCAAACCTTTTGACATTAGGGACAAAATTGTTGAGATTAAAACTGAGAAGATTTATTTTTAAAGACATTTGTTGCTTTTATCTCAACAAAATACTAAATAAACATATTAATTAAGCAAAGTAGTCTAAATTTTGTAGAAAAGGAATCTGTAACATGTTAACAGATTTTTAAACGACGGGTAAACATTTTCCAAAACTTTTTCAGCCTGCTGCCTCAGCTATACTTAATGTCAAGTTATAGTTGGTGATGGTTATGGTGATTAATAAAAAGCCACATTTAACATTATACAAATGTCATAAAATTAAATCTAGATTTAATTTACACATATTTCCAAATCAGCACCAGGAAATCTGTGATTTTAATTGCAAAGAAAACACAATCACATCATCCTGGATGGACCTATCAGTGTGAAAAGATGTTCTAGATTTAATTTTCAGAAACACTGAATGCTGAAACAAGCAGCTACTTATTGGTATTTTAACAGTTTAATGGTTTTATCAGTACATTCTGGGAGAACCGGCCCTTTAAGAACATTCAGATTTTTGATTTTGCCCAAAATGAAAATGAGTTTGACATCACTGACGTTTACACTCCAGATTTGAATTTTGGAGTGAGGAACCAAACAAAATCATCCAGACGGCCCCAAATAGCCCTCAGGCCACATTTTGGACATCCCTGGTGTAAATGATGGCTCGATAATTTTCATTTTGATTATTGGTATTTTCTGTTTACTGAGATGTCATGGTCAGTTTCATTTATGGTTTTGTTCTTAATTTCCTTTCTATTTATTGTTTTTGGTGGTTGTGTTTTTGTTTTTGATATTAAAATGTTGTCCAGTGTAAAGTGTTCTGTACAAAATTAAATTTAACCGTCTTTGAGACGCCAAACTTGAATTATTTGCTGTTGAAAACTGTCTCAAAATAACAATATTATTGTTTATTGGAATCATTGTGGGACAATTTATCGTCCTGGTAAATTGATTATCACAATTTGCTTCTAAATGCGTTTTTATTTTTTAATATGCGTCAGGAACTGAAGGAAAGCCAGAGGAATCAGCAGGCGGCTCTGGAGAAACTGCGCAGCGTCAAAGAGGAAAAGCGGCGCGAGTTGATCCGAAGGAAGGAGCAGGAGGAGGAAAGGAAGCGACAAGAGGAGGAAACCCAAAGGTCCACAGCAGAACTTTATAGATTTCATCATAAATGATATTTAAGACTTAATCATCGTCTTCATTAGGAGTACGGTTTATAGTAACGCCATGAATGTCTTCACAGGCGTGTTAAACTGGAAAAGGAGCGCCAGTGGCAGGAGAAGCTGAGGAGGGATGAAGAAGAACGTCAGAGGAGAATTGAGGAGGAAAGGGAGGCCAAGAAGAGGGAGGAAGAGGAGAGGGAGAGACAGGCTCTCCTCCAGGCTGCCAGGGAGCAGGCGGAGCGAGAGCTGAGAGCGAAGGAGGAGGCCGAACGGAAACGGAGAGAAGAGGAGGAGAGGAAGAAAAGAGAGGAGGAGGAGCGCGTGAGGCAGATAGAGAGACGCAGGCAGGAGGAGGAGAGGAGAAAACTGGAGGAAGAGAGGAGGAAACTAGAGGAGGAGAGAAAGCAGCTGGAGCAGGAGAGGAGGCGGGAAGAAAAGAAGAGACAAGAAGAGGAGGAGAGGAAACGCAAGGAAGAGGAGGAACGACGGAAGAGGGAGGAGGACAGGAGGAGGATGGAGGAGGAGAAGAAGAAAGAGGATGAGCGCCGGAGGGAGAGGGAGGAAGAGGAGAGGAGGAGACAACGAGCAGCGGAGGCGGCTCTCCGAGACGCTGAGGAGAGGAGAAAGAGAGAGCAGGAGGAGAAACGGAGGGAAGAGGAGGACAAGAGGAAGCGAGAGGAAGAGAGGAGAAGACTTCAGCAGGAGGAAGAGGAGAGGAGAAAAGCGGAGCTGGAGGAGAAGAAGAAGAGGGAGGAGGGATCCCGTAAGCAGCAGCCGAACGGAGGGAAGGTGGACATCCAGGAGAAGCTGACGTCTCTGCTGAGAGGCCTGGAGGAGAGGAAGGGTGAGCAGAACAACTCTGTTTTCTCCTGGATTATAATCCAGATTAATTCACCTCCTCGTTCACCCGCTGCTACAGGTGGACAGCCGAAGGCGGCGCAGCACAGGAAGTCTGCTGCCCTCACGTCCTACAAAGCACTTTACCCGTTCACCGCGCGCAACAGCGAAGAGCTCAGCTTTGAAGCAGACGACATCATCGAGGTAAAAACGTCTCTTAGGAAACGCGGCCGGTTTTAACGCTCAAGGCCGACGGTTTCATGAAATCGGATCCATAAAACGAATTAAATCCAGTGAGATTCTGTGTGAACGCTTTACAACCCCAAAGACACTCGAAGGCCCAGAACAGATTGCTGACATCACACGACAGAAACGATGGTGGACGGAGACGTTTATGGATCGATTTCAAAGTTTATTCAGCAACGGAGCCGATGGCATCGTTACCAGATCATAACAAGACGAAGGAAGCTGATAAAAAAATACTCGACTAATAGCGACGACACTTTGTGGAGCATTAACTGGAACGATTGATTGTGATATGACGCCTTCAGTTATTTGATTTGTTTACATCACAATAAACGTCCAGAGGTGGAAGCAGGAAACTCTCTAAATGCGACATGACCGTTCAGACACTTTGAAAACAATCTGATGCGTATCCATTTTATAGAAGATTATTATATCAGATAATTTTGTCGGTGTTGATATTAGAATCTGGCCGTTCAGATGCGTTGAAAATAAAGGTTAAAAGTTAAAGTTATCTCCCTTATCTTCTTCAAACTAAACAAAATATGTCAGTCAACTGTTCCGTTATGTTTTATTTGAGTCATCATTTTTAAGATTTTACAAATGAAAAAGGTTTCCAGGGTCAAAGGTCAGTCTTACCCCCTTAACAAAGTCGAACAAAACTTATAAAGCTATGGAAAAACTAAGAGTCCACTGCACTAAGCCCCATTGAAAACCTCCTGGTTATTCCGCCAAATACTGATCTCTGAACTCTTCCTAAGTTAAAACATCAGTATTGTTGTTTCTAAATGAACATGAACTTGTTTTCTTTGCATTATTTGAGGACTGGAAGCTCTGCGTGTTTTTAGTTATTTTGACCATTTCTCATTTTGTGCAAATAAATACAACATTTTAGTTTGGAATTTCAGAGACATGCTGTCAGTAGTTTACTGAATAAAAGAACAATGTTAATTTCACTCAAACATAGACCCTTAAAGAGTAAAGTCAAAGAAACTGGCCTCTTAACTGTTTCCAGAGCTGTATAAATTAATTGTGCTATGTTTCTACAGTTGAAATATTTGTAGCACAGTTGATTGGCACCAAATGTGTTGGATGTTGTAAATATAGACTTGCTGCTTGACCTGAAAACATTAATTAGTAACTTTATTATTTAGTATTTGTCAAAAAAAATCTTTGCCGACTTCCCCCAGGCGAACGTAGCTGATGTCTCAGAAGTTATTCTGTTGGTCAAAAGTCTCCTGCCGCCTCCTTGTGATGTAAAAATCGATCCTGTCTGTTGACTGCCAGGTGGACGAGACGACGGAGAAGGAGGAGGGCTGGCTGTACGGCAGCAAACAGGGGAAGATGGGATATTTCCCACAGAGCTACGTTGAAAAGGTCGGCCCGTCGGATTCAGCTAAACTCGCCGCTGCCGCTCCTCAAGTGTCCATCCAGGCGCAGCTTTCCAACGCGCTGGAAGCTGTGAAGGGATCAGGCACAAAGTCTGCCTTCACGCCAACGCAGTCTCCACACCCGGCTCCTTCTGAGACGCACGGACAGGTAACCACGGCGACCGCCTCCTGGTCCTCAGGCGCTTCGACGGTTCGCTGAGCTGCCTCCTCTGTTGCAGCCGGTGGTGGGGAACGTTTTGGCTCAGGCGCTCTGCTCCTGGACGGCAAAGACGGACAACCACCTGAACTTCAACAAGGACGACGTGATTCGCGTGTTGGAGCAGCAGGAGAACTGGTGGCTGGGGGAGCTGAACGGCGACAAGGGCTGGTTCCCCAAAACCTACGTGACGGTCCTGGGAGAAGAGGAAGGGTCAGAGTAAGTCATAAATCAGGGCTCCATCAAACGATTCTTACTATTGTTAGTTTTCATGATTGTAGCTCAGAGCAAATGAAAACCCTAAATGGGCTTCACCTTAAGTGAATTTCAAATCCAGAAATGTAATGTTATGACCTAAACCAGGGGCGTCAAACTCATTTTTATTTTGGGCCAAATAAAAAATCTGAGTGTTCTTAAAGGGCCAGTTGTGACAGAATGTACTGATAAGCCCTTTAAACTGTTAATATATCAATAAATAGCTTTGTTTCAGCATTCAGTAAATGTTTCTTAAAATTAAATAATATTTAGCATCTTTTCACACTGATCCAGGATTTCATGATTGTTTTGTGGGTTTTTTTTGTTTTTTAAATCAAAATAACAGATTTCATGGCGCCAACTTAGAAATATTTGTAAAGAATTTAAGTTGTGATGTTAAACATGACTTTGTTAATTGCAGTGTGAGATACAAGTAAGGCTGATGCAGCAGGCCCTTAAATTCAATGTTTTTGGGAAATTTTGAGGAAAAAATTGCAGTAAAAATCAGACAAAAAATGTGGAGATTTGTAGATTTTGTGACTTTTGAATATCTAGAACAAAACTGGAGCGACTTACTTGATAATTTTAAAATAACATATGTTATTTAAAGAGGTTTTTGTTTATAAACTTTGCATGTTTTGTAGTTCTGTCCTGGTTCATAGGGCAGTTTAAGTTTGTTTTAATGTTTCCAGGGAAGAAAATATTTATAGATCCAGGATTGACTGACCTGCAACAGTCTTGCTGAATTTGTTTGCTAAATAAATCTCACAGTTTAAAACAAAAAGATATCCACACAGAAATTACAGAAATAAAATAAAAATGTATTTTTTATTTAAACAACAAAAAATCATTCAAACATCCATGAAATGACTTGCATTTATTCTTCTGGCTTCCTTTATCTTCTCCTTTCAGCCTATTGTTTACCAAAGACTCTTTTGCTGTTTGTTTTTCTTAAGTGTACATTTTAGGAAAGATTTCCTTACAGCTTTAAAACTGTCTTCCAACTTAGAGAATGAACGCTGCTTGATCTGGAACAAAAAACAGCAAAGTTATGTAGCTTTTTCTTTTGTTTTTCACCTCCAGGGGTTGGCCTTGCTGTTCTGTGTATGATAAATGTCAGCTGGTTCTGGGATGAATGTTGTGGCGAAACTGAATCTGTGGCTGTTGCTCTTGCTTTACCTGTCAGTCCAGTGTTTGTTCTAAACTTCACTGTTTACTTGAGGAGTTTCTATTTCCTGAAGCTTGCTTTCTGTTTAGGACTCATGCAAAACAAATGTGAAAGAATATTGAAGGAAATTTTTCTGCGTTTTTAGACCCAAGAGCTCCACCTCAGATACAGTTGACTCCCTTCAGCTTGAAGGTAGAGTAAAACTCAAGTTACTGTGGCTTTATACCATTAACATGGAAAATTGTCATTCTTGTCGTGTCTATCTGCATTGTCAGTAGAGTTTATCCATGTTTGTTTTTGCCATTGCAGAGTATGTGGCGCTGTACCCGTACGAGTCTCCAGAGCCTGGTGACTTGACGTTCTCAGAGGGCGACGTGATCTTAGTGAGCCAGCGAGAAGGCGAGTGGTGGCGCGGGTCGACGGGCGAACACACGGGCGCCTTCCCCAGCAACTACGTCAAACCCAAAGAGGCTGACGTAAGGACGCTCTGCACAAACTCTGAATAATACTACACCGGTTCAAGACATTTTACATATTCACCAGCATTTCTTGCAACATAGAAGCTGTGCTAAAGTAAAAAGGTGCAAGAATGACCCCGATAAGTTTGTCATCCTGAGATGGTAACGATAAACTGATGGCATTCGCAAGTTGAAATTAAAAGTTTTTTGTTTTTGATGGCTTTTAAATTTATTTGAAAAAACAAAAAATATATACTACAAAATATAATGTAGCATATTATCATTTTGTGTTCCTTTATTTTTGTGTGAATGTTTATGTGCATTAAATTTAAGTTGTTTTTTTTTCCTTTTAGACGTCAAGTGTATCTGGAAAGAAAAAGCAAGGTAAGCTCTTATGTTTTTCTTGTTAAAGATTTTCAACTTGGTGTCCTTTGACTTTTTATGCAATTAAGTCAGTGTGCAGTCACAGTAAAAAGAAAAAGCACTTTGAAGACACACTGGTTCTTTATTTAACTAAATTTCATTAAGTGTACCATTTTCCTAAATAACCATGAAGAATGGAGATTAAAATCTTTGTCATAAATTTAAAGTTATGATGATGTCATGTGTGCAGAGGTCGCTCAGGTGACCAAAGCCTACAGCTCCGCCAGCCCGGAGCAGCTGAGTCTGGAAAGTGGTCAGCTTATCCTCGTTTTCAGCAAGAACCCGTCTGGTTGGTGGCTCGGAGAGCTTCAGGTGTGTGAAAACTGTATTTCCAATATTTTTAAACATTCCTCAACACTGTTAACAGACAGATAAGAGAGCAACAACAAGCATCTTTGTTGATCAACAGCCATTTGTGTGACAACGAATTACCATTGGCTGGCTACTTTTAAATTAATTATTCCTAAACATAAATGGTTCCACCTTAGCTCGCTTCACACAATCATAGCAGCACTAGTGCCAATATATAAGATGAAGGGGAGAGTTGGCAGACACAGTTAGGTTTAAATATTTAGGATTTTATAATAAGTTGCATTGTGCTCACAATATCTTGTAAGAGCTATCATATTCTGTGACCATGTATATTTCTATAACAAAATTAGTGGTAATATGTTACTTGTTCTTTGTTTGGCTTTTTTTTCAGTGTTTAAGTATAAAACTGCAACAGCGCCTTCCAATGTGACAATGTAACACCTGTAACCATAGACATTAATAGTAGACGCCTCATGTAGCGGGTCGGCAAGTTACTGCCATACGTAACAGCGTCCGCCATATTGAATGTGGAATATGTGCCAGTAAGGTAATACGAGTGAATGGACCGGACTTTATAAAGTGCCGTTTTACAAAGTATTTTAAGTTGATAATTGCCATTGACACATTTTCTCACACACATTAAATATATTTGGCATTCAAAGAAATTGTTAAAGACAGAGTTTCTAACTTTTGATGTGATTATTTAATTGTTTTGGGGCATTTCTGAATAAAGAGCATAATGTTTTATTTGATAGAAATGATTCTGATTGTTTTTTATTGAAATTGATGAACAGACACACTTTTACAGTGTTTTATTTAACAATATATTTACATAATTCCATAATTTAATGTACATTTAACATTTCAAGACAAATGATTTTCCAGTATATATTTTTTATACGTTATTGAGAAATTACTTGATTTATAAATCAGTCATTGTCAACCATTAACTACATATTTTTCTTACTTTTTTCCCAGATAATAAATATTTATTACAGTATTTCAACTCTGCTATTGAGGGCAGAGTGAAAATAATTCTAACAGAGTAATTAATTTTTATTTCATTACATAAGCTACATTAATAAATTAATACTTCAGATTGAGATATTTAAAAATACACAAAAAGTGAAAGAATATAACATTTATTTATTATACTGGGAACACTGGTCACAGGTCTGCTGGTCCCACTGGAGACTCAATGACTCTGAGACGTCCTGGTTCACAGGCTGAAGCCAAGAGTAACAGAAATTATCCAAAAGTGTAATAGAAAATACATTTTTCCTTCACATTCAGAAAAAGACATTTTTAGCTTGTTGGGCTCTGACCATGTTTAGCATCTTAATAGCTAAATACCGACATGGGTTTAAGCTGAGCTGTGAAACAGAGACTGAAGAGCAGCAGCTCTGATCCTGACTGATCTTTCCTCACTAGATCCTCTGGTTTTTAATCAACTTCTCCTCTAACAGCGGTTTCTCATCAGCTCTCTCTCATTATAAAACAGTGTGAAAACATTAGCTGCTATGCTAACAATCAGCGGTTATTTCGGACCACTTTAGCTACATAGGACATATTTTCCGGTTGTTTAGAAGCGAATTTCTGGCTGCAAAGTCAAGTAATTCTGATCTTTCATCCTTACCTGGGGAAGGTAATCCTAATGAATCCAGTTTGTTTCGTAAAACGGTTGAAATAAATCCACACAGCACAGAACTTAAGGAGCTCCGATCGCCCTGCTGCCACATGCAAGATGGCGGACGCTTTTACGTACGACTCAGCCTCCAGGAGGGGTCTACGTATTAATGTGTAGCCGTAACGGTTAACAGCTAGCTGCCAGCTAGCTTACGCAAGCTAACAAATAACGCTTAACCATTACACACTCAGAGATAAATGGCCAACTTCCCCCATATTAGCATGGACTTAAACCCTGCTATAATTATATTACTAATTTGTCTGTTAATAGATAGACATGAGAGCAACATTGAGTGTTTTCCGTTGTTTAACGGCCATTAGAGCGCTGAATTTCCGTTAGCTTGCTGAATCAGGAGTACTCGCTGTTGGATCCGCCCTCTGGTGGCTAACTGCTGCAACTACACGCAATTGTAGAAATGCGGCTTGATGAATAATTTTCTTAATAAAAGAGAGTAGTCTTCAATTTAAACAAAATAAATGTAAAGGGAGTAGAATTTAATCATTTCCAATATCAGCCTGGTCACATTTTGTGCAATTGAAGTGATTTATTTAATACTCTTAAGTAAATCAGTTTGTGTTGACTTACAAGTAATATGTTTGGATGAAGCTTTGCTTCTACCCATTCGCTCTCATAAAACAATATGTGGTGTAACTTGATAATAATAATGTTATTATTGTAAAAATCCATGTGTTCTTTATGGGTACATTTTTCCGCATCCTCTTGGTGATTCAAATTTTGTGATCCCTGTGCGTTTTGATCTTCCCTGACCTCAGGCGCGCGGTAAGAGACGTCAGAAAGGCTGGTTCCCTTCCGCTCATGTCAAAATATTGGGCTCCAACAGCGGAAAATCCACTCCTGCTCAACAGTCTGGTAAGACGCAACAGCTCTGGATGCGACCACCGAGTAGCATAAATAAAAATGTTCATGAATAATGACTCTTTTCTTTCCTGTTTGCTCAGTCTGCCAAGTGATTGCCATATACGACTACACAGCGGCCAACCAGGACGAGCTGAGCTTCTCTAAAGGGCAACTGATCAATGTTTTAGACAAGAGCAACCCTGACTGGTGGAAGGGAGAGGTTAATGGCGTCACCGGCTTGTTCCCCTTCAATTACGTCCAGATGACCACGGACAATGAACCCAGTCAAAAATGTGAGTAAAACTCTAATTTTTGACAAAGCATGAAATCAAAGAAGTGTGCATTGAAACTGGGGCTCTTCTTTGATTCTCAATATGTCTGAAACTAATCCTAAATCTGCTGATTTATCGAACTTTACCTGTGATCACTAATAATTTCTGATCAGTTCCTGTTGTTTCCCTCTTTTCACTTCCTCCTTTGTTTTATTCCTCCTTTCCTCTCTCTCTTTCCCCTCCTTTGTCTTTCTCCTTCTAGGGTGGTAGAAAGCCTCTTCCTCTTCCTCTTCTCCTGCTCCAGGCCACAGAGACCCACTATCACACTCTGTTGCTTTGGTGGGGTGAAAATCTGGACTTTCTGTCTCCTAATTATTCCACATTGCAAACTAAACCATTTGAGGGGAAACCAGAAAAAGGAGAAATGTCTTCCTTTATATAAATAACGGGACTTTGAATGATTTTTTGGCTCACCGTGTTGATTCTTTGGGTTGTTGAAACCTCTGTGCCTTTTATCCTTTCGGATTTTTATTTGTTTCTTTTGTTTCAAATTTTGAACTGGTGTCGCAGAATCTGCAAGGAAGTGTGTTAAACGGAGCGATGGTGGGTTTCTGTTGCTCGTCTTTCCTCTCTTTTGCCTGTCCTTGTATCCAGATAAATTTCTTTTTTCATATTTTTAGAAGTTTTAAATCTCAAAACAATCTTTAGGAAAGGATTAAAAGATCAAGATTCTTTTTTTAACGTTAGAACAACATGGAATAGGCAATAGGCTTCTAGTTTAGCCATGGATTGTATGTAAAAGATGGACGCGGCCTGCTCGCCCCCTGCTGGTCACCAGAGGGAATGGAAACAGCTGCATTCTCTCTAATTGCCAGCAGAGGGCGACCTTGTGTTTGTAAAAAGTCAAGGCTCCTCGCACAGCCTTGACAAAACACGTCACGGAGCCACAGCTGCCATATTTGGTCATTCCCGCTCATTTCTCTGTGTGTTTTCAGAATAAACGCTGCCTTGCAAAAGTATTCACACCCTTTTCAGCACAAACTTAAGCGTTTTATTGAGATTTAATGTGACAAACCAACACAAATTGGTTAAAAGGAAATTAATATTTTCCATTTTCTTCTCAAATTAAAATTTGAAGAGTATCTCAGATTATATTAAGTTTCCTTTAGTCATAAAATCAAACATAAAATTATGAAGAAGTTCAAAGCAGAGTTGCGTTATAAAACAATATTCTTAGTAGGGCTGAAATGATTAATTAGATTATGAATTGATGATTGAAATAGTTGTCATTTTGCATTTAAGATGAAAAATACCCTCTGTTTTACCCAAAGCTGAAGTATCTTAGTTTTAGCTTCACCTGGTTAAAAATCTATATAAAAAATACTAAATTAAATTAAAAAAATATATAAAAAATTTAGGAGCCTTTTGTTATTCAGTTATTAATCAATTCATCCAAAAGTTAGTCCCCAGGTCAGTCCCACGCTTTACTGATGTTGCATCAAGCAGCTTTTCACATGTTGTTAGAAGTATTTTTTTTTTTTTTTTTTTTGAATCAGATGCATCCTTCGCTACAAATTGCCAAGCGTTCACTATAGCATTTTTGGCTAGCACATGTTCATTTACTTATTTAAAAGCAATTATTCATTAATTTGCCTCTTATTGTATTTCTGATATAGTATAAACAAGCCTTAGATGAAAAATCTGCAGATTTATACTCTTAATGGTTAAAATAAGCGATGGATTAATTGTTGACGAAAATAATCTTTAGTTGCAGCTCTAAATCCAAGCTGCAAAACCATCATCCAGCCTCAAACAAAACAAAAAACGGTAAAAAAACATGAGACTGGGAGGAAGTTTCACTTTAGAGCTACAGGTTCAGATCAAATCATAGATTCCTGCTGAATCTGAGGCTTGAAACTTGTAATTCCTGCCACACCGACATTTTCCATCTAATCTCACTGAGCCTGAGATATTTCACTGCAAAAACACAAAATCTTACCAACTATTTGTAGTCAAATTTCTAGTGCAAATATCTTATTTCACTTGAAATAAGTCAAAACTAACTTACAAGTAAGTCTTTAGCAAGATAACTAAACTTGTTTTAACTGAATAATTCCTTAATATTGGTTACAAAGTACTAGTTTCATTGGTAGATAAAGTTACTTATAATAAGACAATTTTCTCATAAGTTAAATAATCTGCCAATGGAACAAGTACTTTCTAACCGATATTAACAATTCATTTACTTATAACGAGCTTCTATATCTCACTGATAAGTAATGCAAAGTAATTCATGTGGAAGGCTAAATATGCTCGCCTCACGTTTTAGATGGTCCAGATTTATTTTCCTTCCACTTCACATGTATGCACTGCATTGTGTTGGTTTTTCATGTAAAATCCCACTAAAATACACTGAAATATTCCTGTAACAGTTAAAAATGCGGAAAATCTTCTGAATACTAAAGCGTGTGATTGTGGAAAAGCTTCGCAGAATCCCAAACGGCGTCTCTGATTCGAGGTTTTTTTTTTTCCCCCCCGCTGTCTTGGCTTTCTTTTACAGACAAGCGTTGATGCAGCTTTGTGACATCTCCTGCTTCCGAGGCGCCCTTTGACCCCCACATTCTCCTCCATTCCTTACTAACAAGACGGCTATAAACACCAAAGGCTCTTCAGTCGCATCTTGAGCAGACTGTGTGAAAAGGCCAGTCAGGAATGGACATTTCTTTCTAAACTCTTATCTGATGATTGTCTTTTTGCAAACAATGAACAAATATAGATTAAAAGTAACGGTGAGGTGGATGGGGCTGTTTGTGGACCAAACTCAGTCTGTGATTAAGGTAGTAGAAGCCTAAGTTCAAATCAATACTGTGCAAAACGGATGTTGTTGTGGCTGCGTCCATCTTTTATGTACTCTGTGGTTATGATACGTGTTTTTCTTTGGTTTCTCATGTTTGCTTGTGTGTTGATTTAATGCCAATGAAACTCGGTTGGGTCACAGATTTTTTAAAAATATGTATTTAAAAGCCATAAGTGGTATTGATGCTGTTACAAACATACATTTGTGTTTATCCTACACCTCTATAGGGATTTAATTATTTTTCTGCTGCTCTTATATAGATTTTCTTGAGATGTATGAATTCAGAAACTGTACTTGTGGTGATTAATACTTTGCAATGGATATAAAAAATCTTCACGTCCTCTTAAAATACCAAGTATGACAAGATTAGTCATTTTAGAACTTTTTCCACTTTTAATGTTACATTTTTTACAACTCATCTAAAATCTGTTGGAGAGGAAAAACCTGTTTTTATTGGTTTTTACACCCTGGACATGATGTAGAACCATCATTTCTGCTTATGACTTGGACTTCCATAAGGTCTGTGGGTTATAAGACTCTTTTAAAGCTTTTTCTTTTACAGAAAACATCCAGGCATCCTAAAACACCCAAAAACAACTCTTTACATCACCAACAGAGCTGTAGTTTGTTTATAAAAAAAATTCTACATGAGTCACGTGCAATTAGGCTTTAGATTCCTGCATTTTCTTTTTATTACTCGGGTTCATTGCTAAACAAAGTAGACGCCTCCTACTGGAGAAGCTTAGAAGTGCATCCTTTGGTTTGGAGAAGATTTAAGACTCCTACTTACATTTATAAGACACATTCAGTAGGCACTAAGCCGTCACCTAGCAACCCCACCAGAGCTCAGCCCGTTACCTAGCAACCCCACCAGAGCTCAGCCTGTTACCTAGCAACCCCACCAGAGCTCAGCCCGTTACCTAGGAACCCCACCAGAGCTCAGCCCGTTACCTAGCAACCCCACCAGAGCTCAGCCCGTTACCTAGCAACCCCACCAGAGCTCAGCCCGTTACCTAGGAACCCCACCAGAGCTCAGCCCGTTACCTAGCAACCCCACTAGAGCTCAGCCCGTTACCTAGGAACCCCACCAGAGCTCAGCCCGTTACCTAGCAACCCCACCAGAGCTCAGCCCGTTACCTAGGAACCCCACCAGAGCTCAGCCCGTTACCTAGCAACCCCTCCAGAGCTCAGCCCGTTACCTAGGAACCCCACCAGAGCTCAGCCCGTTACCTAGCAACCCCACCAGAGCTCAGCCCGTTACCTAGCAACCCCACCAGAGCTCAGCCCGTTACCTAGGAACCCCACCAGAGCTCAGCCCGTTACCTAGCAACCCCACCAGAGCTCAGCCCGTTCTAGCAACCCCACCAGAGCTCAGCCGTTACCTAGCAATGCCACAGAGCTCAGCCCGTTACCTAGCAATCCCACCAGAGCTCAGCCCGTTACCTAGGAACCCCACCAGAGCTCAGCCCGTTACCTAGCAACCCCACCAGAGCTCAGCCCGTTACCTAGCAACCCCACCAGAGCTCAGCCCGTTACCTAGCAACCCCACCAGAGCTCAGCCCGTTACCTAGGAACCCCACCAGAGCTCAGCCCGTTACCTAGGAACCCCACCAGAGCTCAGCCCGTTACCTAGCAACCCCACCAGAGCTCAGCCCGTTACCTAGCAACCCCACCAAGCTCAGCCCGTTACCTAGGAACCCCACCAGAGCTCAGCCCGTTACTAGGAACCCCACCAGAGCTCAGCCCGTCACCTAGCAACCCAAGCTGAGCTCCAGAACGTTTATATCAAAACTACTGATAGAAACTTCTAGTGGGAATAGATTCAGGTGGCTCTTGCATTGTTAGATTTTAAGATAAGTTTAAAGAAGTTTGTTTTATGTCAAAAGAGAAACAATTCTAATAGTTACAATAAAGTGTTTTATTGTTTTGGGTTTTTTTTGCCTACAAAGGCAAAAAAAAAAAATTACATTAGTTTTATTTTTTTATTTTTTCAAGTGGTCATTTGTCAGTTGAGTCTATTTTACTCCTTTATACTCAGATTCTGTCATTTATATCCAAATGTCATACAAGAAATTAAACTGTTTACACAGTAGTTTGATTTTTTTTTTCCCTCAGGATGTTAAATGTTTTATAATACATCTCACAAGTGGAAAAAAAAAGTTAGTTTTCAGTTACCCGTTTTTACATTCCCAAAAAGGGAAATTGTACTGACTCATCTGGTTGTTTTATTATGACATTTACAGAAAAATGTCACTACAAACATACGTTGTGAAGCGTCGTGGTGGCAGAATCATGTCCTGTGTTACTTTTCTTCAAATGGAGTTTGTGTTTTCAAAGTATGAACAGTCGTAAATATGATCCTATTTTGGACCAAAACCTTTTGGGTGTTTTAGTTTCAGTTCAATCAAATGTCAAAAACAGTTTTGTGGAAAAAGGTTTCAAATGGATTATGTTGGTCTTATTTTTTTCAGAACACTAAAATCTGCTTTTTACCGAGTTTATTCACATTTTTGACTGCACTGTCCTACAGATCAACTATTAAATATATTACTTTGTGACGCGAACAAAAAGAAGCTCAGGTTGTTGCATTTCTTTTGAAATGAAACTGGAGTGAACGTACTGACATGAAGCTGCTGATGTGTTATGAATTCAGAGCTTTGAGCAGAACAAATAACGGTGAAGGTGTTAATATTTTCTGGTGCTGGTCGGTGTGACTACTTCTGCAAATCTGCCTGATACCGAATATTTTTTTGATTCAAAATAAATGAATAAAGGGTTATTTGAGACGATGCTTCAGTCAAGTATTTTTCTTAAACATGTTATTTCATCTTTAGAAATCTTTACTGTTTGTGTTTTCTGTGCTAGCACCCTAAATGTGATTTAGGTGACCTTATAAATGTTTTTTTTTCTCAATCACTTCTGAATTTTTTTCCAAATGGATAAAAATGTTCTCCCATTTTCAGACAGAGTTTGAGAACACTTCTAAGTTTTCTAGGAAACATTTCTAAATATATTTATATATTTACGGTTTTTCAAGGTGGAAAAGCAGAAAAACGTTTGGCCTGTATCGTCTCTAAACAGGCCAGTGAGTAAAGAGGGCAATGAGGAATTTCTCTTCCTGTTTTGGTACAAGCAGATTTCAGAGCGACAAGGAGATAAGAGCTCAGACGAGTCCGGCAGGAGACGAACACAGAGGAAGCTGTAAAACCTGAGTAGAGAGGATCGCTCGTAGAAATGACTTCAGACAGCAGATTTCAGTTTTTAAGGCTTTGGGATGAGGATGAGGAAAAGTTTAGGGAGGAAGAGGAAAGAAATAATTCTGGTGAGGAGCCGCCACTTTGTTTGGGAATCTCAGAATGGCACAGGTGTGAGCTTTTAGATGGTAAGTTTTAATTTACTGATTGGAAATTACTGTCCTTTTTTCTTCCATTTGGTTTTGAACTGCTTCTAAAAGCAGTCAAAATGCTTTAAAAAACATCCAGCTGTTTTCTGACAATAAGTTACTTGTTTATTTTGGTGTCTGGAAAATTTGCCTTTTCAAAATCCTCCTAATTATTAAGTCACATTTGTCGGGCACTACGCTGTTACCTAGCAACCCAAGCTGAGCTCCAGAACAGTTTTTGCAAGCTGGACAATGGCTACTGGAAAACACGAGTGTTTTGTTGTTGACTTACCAGCCAGAAACGACTTCCTGCATTCTTGTTGTTTGTGCAGGAGGCTCCACGTCTGCTTTTCAAAGATGCACAGTTGTATAATTGCACATCTGTTTCACGTGCCAGTGTAAATGTTGAATTTGGATTTAAAAGTAACAGAGGTCCTAAAACATTTCATTCAGAAAGAAACTCAAAACAGGCAGAACTGATCAGACTAAAATCTATTTATCTCAGAATGATTTTCTTAATAAGAAATGAGACGAACAGGTTTTGTTTAACCCATAGATCTAAACTAACCCGTTCAAGGAAGCATGAAGGTCACCTTTAAGAACGTTTCAGAAATGAGTCGTTGTACTTCAGAAGCTTTAAGGCGCCCACCGTTTGTGGCTGAAATGTTCAGATTGTTGCTCCCGTCCTGCAGGGTGTTCAGACCCATCCAGCCTGGACTCTCTCAGCCCCCAGGAGAAGAAGAGGCAGGGCTACATCCACGAGCTGATAGAGGCGGAGGAGAGATATGTGGAGGACCTGCAGGTGGTGCTGGATGTAAGTAAATGAAAGTAGTGCAAATAAATATGACGAAACATTCGCTTTGCTCTTCATTTCTGCACGTTTATCTTACTGCTGCGTTGGTTGCAGGTTTTCTACAAGCCGATGTCGGAGTCGCGGCGGCTGACTGATGCAGAGATGGCCATGATCTTCGTCAACTGGAGGGAGCTTCTGGCCTGCAACAGTAAACTCGTGAAGTAAATATCATCTGGTGGAGCGAACAGAACCAGAACCAAATGAAATATTCAGCATTTAGAAAATTATGTTTAAACAACTTTGTGGCACATCATGGGCTGTTTTTATTTTCTCTAATGAAACCCGGATATTTGTAGCGAGTCCCCTGATGCAGCATTTGTAGAACCGCCTGCTGGACTTTGACTAGGCCAGATAAAAACAACTTTGGGCAAGTTGATAAAATTTGGGCTGCTTTTCACAACATTTGGTGGGTTTTTAGAATGTTTTCAGAGGAAAATTTTTATCAAAATGGTAGAAAAAGCAAAAAAAAAAACTTAAATTTTATGCAATGCCATTTCCTTTCCCTTATTTTTAGTTGATTTATTTTGAAATGTCTACAGTCTGTTGAACATGACATCAGTGATTAATAGACGGATTTGATTTCGGACTCATAGTCCAGATCACATAAACAAACAATAAGAATATATAAAAATAGAATATACTTTATTGATAGCCTATTCGTTAAGCTTGGGCCAAATCAAGATACTGGAGGCTCTTAAAGGGCCGTTGGTGCCAGAATATATTGAGAAAACAAGCAAACAAACCTTTGAAATATTTATAAATTCTTTAAATTACATTATATTGACCATCTTTCCAGATTGATCAGTCCTTCCAGGGTTTTGTGATTTTTTTTTTTTTTTTGCAATAAAAATTAAATATCTGGGGTACTAACTTAGAAATTAGTACTTGCTGATAAAATAATATTTAAGCACACTGTTATCTTGACTGTTCTGTTTATGCCTCCCTCTGCAGTCTAAAGGGCCACATAAAAAACTGGCGGCCTGAATATGGCCCCTGGGCCTCGGGTTTGACACATGTGATCTAAGTGTTAAATTTCAATAATACAAATATAACCATAAGAGTTAAAGTTTATAAAATGTATATATGCCTAAAAGTAACTCAATATGACTGAATATAAATACATAAATAACATGGAAATGTGTTAATCTAAAATCAATCTATAAATGAGAGCAGAGAAAATTAGATTTAAGTTACACTGACCTGGACATTGTAAATAAATAAAACAAAATGCCTAACCTTTTAGGAAGCAATCATACTGATAAATACTTTTTGCACACTTCTGGATGCTATCTAAGCTGATAAATTTAACCATAGACGGTGCATATCTTATTATATTGAGTTTTAAATGGATCACACGTTGCGTTCAGGGCTCTCCATGCTCGGAAGAAAACCACGGGGGACAACGTGCCGGTCCAGAAGATCGGAGACATCCTGGCCTCTGAGCTGTCCCACATGCAGCCCTACATCAGCTTCTGCTCGTCCCAGTTTAACGGCGCCGCGCTGCTCCAGACCCGCACCGACAACGAGCCAGAATTCAAGGAGTTCCTCAAGGTAGGAGGGGAAACGAAATGAGGAAGGACAGGAAGAGGTCGGGAAGCCTTTGGAGCCGAGGAAACAGGAGATTTAATCTGTCTGGTCCAACAGAGATTGATAACTCTATAAATCTCAGATAACCCAGAGATTTATAGAGTTAAATGGTATTTATTTTCTAATATTACAGAGTAGTTGATAAAACCCATTTACAAACTGATAAAACATAAATAAATAAATGGCTCTGCATTCAAAAAGTTGTCACAATTATGTAATTTGGCAGAATACAGATGAAAACTGCTTTGGTTTGATGGATAAATAATATTTAAGCAATAACTGTTATTTTGAAAACTCTCAGAAGAGTAGAGGGCCAAACAAAAGGGAAAAGGTGGGCCAGATTTGGCCCCCGAACCTCGAGTTTGAGATTTTTTTTGTCAGTTTGAAAACTGAAAGTTTTTCTGCTACAACATAAGCTTTGAGTTGTAGTTTGACTTTATTGAATGTAGTGTAATAAAAGAATAAAATTGCATACAAACAAAATTAACTTAAAACAAAAGAATAACAGCAGTAAAGTGTATTTATATTTAAGGAGTGGGAAGAAGTATGAACTTATTTTCACACCCACCCGTCTTACAGCTGCAGCATCATCCAATAAGTTGCTATTCAGATTTAAAATAACTGGGGCTATTTTCAGGTTCTGGGTTCGATTCCCGGTCTTTCTGCATGGAGTTTGCATGTTCTCCCTGTGCATGTGTGGGTTTTTTCCAGGTACTCCGGTTTCCTCCCACAGTCCAAAAACATGACTGTAGGTTAATTGATCTGTCTAAATTGTCCCTAGGTGTGTGTGAGTGTGTGTGCATGGTTGTTTGTCCTGTGTGTCTCTGTTGCCCTGCGACAGACTGGCGACCTGTCCAGGGTGACCCCACCTCTCACCCGGAACGTTGGCTGGAGAGGAACCAGCACCTCCTGACCCAATTAAGGGACAAGGGTGTAAGAAAATGGATGGATGGATGGATGGATATTTTCAGGATTTGACATGCAAGTTATTGTCCTGTTTGAGATGTGTCTGAAGTTTTACATCCTTAACGTTTTTTAAAGCTGCGTCGCCTTTTTTCTGTCCAGAAAATCGCTACAGACTACAGGTGCAAAGGCATGCCGCTGTCCAGCTTCCTGCTGAAGCCGATGCAGCGGATCACTCGCTACCCGCTGCACATCAAAAACGTAGGTCGTCCAGTCAGTGACCCGATGCAGTCACTCTGCCGTCCGTTCGTTGTTGTCCGTTAAAGATGATCTTCGGTGTGTGTAGATCCTGGAGTGCACAGCAGAGGGCCATCCTGACCGCGGCCACCTGAAAGAGGCTCTGGAGAAAGCGGAGGAACTCTGTCAGCAGGTTCTTCAGATTTCAATCTGATCTCTTTAATATGCTGCTGCTTTTTCTTTGGGGTGAAGCGGCGACCAGACGTTTTTGTTTCTGTCCAGGTGAACGAAGGCGTCAGGGAGAAGGAGAACTCTGAAAGGCTGGAGTGGATCCAGAACCACGTACAATGTGACGGCGCTGTGGAGGTAATGAGCGTTCAGCACTCATAAACGCAAAACAGAGATTATAATCCAGAAGGAGATTCATCAATCTTCTCTCTTCTCACAGCATTTGGTATTTAACTCTCTGACAAACTGTTTGGGCCCCAGAAAACTGCTGCACAGCGGAAAGGTGAGCAAATCTGAATCGGTAAAAGTTTGTCTGCATGTTCTGAAGAAGACAGAAAGTTTAACAATTTAAATGCTTTTAAAGGTAATAAATGACAAGGTAGCAAATAATTACTTTAAATATAGGCCCTTACAATGTTTTTTTAAAACCTTGATGCATTTATCTCTAATAAAAAAAACATCTGAACATCTCTAGAACAAAAAGAAAAAAATTCCACAGCAGTTTCAGACAGAAATATCCATATCGACTGTTAAATATATATTTAGTTGTAACGCATTACTTTATGATGGGATAAATGAGGGATCAAAAATAACTTTTTTTCTGCCAGTCTCAGAGTTGCAATATTTCCAAAATATATCGAATGAAGATAAAGAATTCTAAAAATAAATATAATTTGGCAAATTTGAGGAATATTCAACCCAAGACGGATTGAAAATAAAACTGAAACAGTCCAAATTGTCCCCTTGCTGTCATTTAAACTGTGTAGATTTTCTTGTCTTTTCCAACTGTAATTTAATTTTTTTATAAATAATTTAATGCGTCTGTTTTTCAGATGTACAAGGCAAAAAGCAGCAAGGAGCTCTGGGCTTTCCTGTTCAACGACTTCCTGCTTTTAACTCATGCTGTCAAACAGTTCACCTCTTCTGGGCCTGACAAGCTGTTCAGCAAGAAGAACAACGTCCAGCTCAAGATGTACAAACCAGTAAGGAACCTCCACAGAAACCAGTTTCATTTCTAAACATTAATTGTATTTTTATCCGATTAATCATCAGAATAATCAATAATCAGTAGTTATAGCTGCAGTAAAAGCAGCATTTTTTAGCCTTTCAACTTGTTTGGTGGTTGATTTTCACATTTAACGTTGTTAGAATCACCCAGGATCCTCCACAGTGTTGAGGTGTCGCTTTAATCTTGTGACCTAAATGGACCGATTTTGCTGAGTCGTCTTCAAAAAGTTGCGATCAAAGTTGCCAGCTTTTTCTTTGCAATAATAACACGCTCTTACAATTAAGTTTATATTTCTGAACGTAGCAAAAAAAGAGAGAATTTTAACACTTAAAAAGCACAAATAACATTTACAAGTAGCTTCTTGAGATAGAAACTTTAACAGTGCAAAAGAAGAACTCTAATAAAACTAAACTAAAATGAAACAAAAAGTCACAACAAAATAAAACTAAACTATAAAAAACTATAATTACTCTGCCTCTGTTGTAAAGAACAGCAAAATAATTTTATTAATGTAGCACATTTTCAGTAACAAGGCAGCTCAAACCTTTACATAAATTAGACAAAAACAAAAACAACAAACCAAAAGAAAGACAAAAACGTAAAGCTACATGTTTGCTTAATAAAATTTATAAACTAATAGAGGTTTCTCTGGATCTTATTTTTGTTGTGGATTAGACAGGTATAAAGCTAAATGTTGGTTCCAGTTGTTCTGGGCCAAGTTCTAGATTTGTATAAAACTAAATGTCGGGTCTCCATGTTTGACTCTGTGTTGCTAAGTAACACGCTAACAGGAGTTTCTCTTGGTGTTGCTCCAGTATTAAGCTAAACATTGGTCTAAAGTAATAAACAGAGTTTATAAAAATAGTGAATTTAACAGCCAGACCAGGTGAAGAAATGACGCAGTAGAAAGTGGAAACCCGTTTCCTGTTCTCCACAGCCTGTTCTGCTGAACGAGGTTCTGGTGAAGCTGCCGGATCCCTCCAGCGACGAGCCCATCTTCCACATCTCCCACATCGACAAAGTCTACGTGCTGCGGACCGACAACATCAACGAGCGGTAGCTGCTCTCCAGCCAGCCAGCCAGCTAGCGTCACTCTGATGAGCTCAGCAGATTCAGTGTTTTCACCAACTCTCTGTGTGCCGTCAGGACTTCCTGGGTTCAGAAGATAAAAGTGGCTTCTGAGGAATTCATCGAGACCGAGAAGAGGAAGAGGGAAAAGGTTTATCAAGGTTGGTCATTCGGAGCGGCCATGTTTGGCTCTGCTGCGTTCTGGTCAGAGTTAAACGTTAAAACCGTCAAACGTGTGTGTGCAGCTCGTTCTATAAAGGGCACCGGCATCGGCAGACTCCTCGTCACCATCCTGGAAGCCACCGAGCTCAAAGCAGCCAAACCCAACGGTGAGTCTCCTCCTCATCTCCCTGCTTCATGATCCCGTTCTCCTCACAGACTCGTCGTGTTTCTTTGCTTCCTGCAGGTAAAAGCAACCCGTACTGCGAGGTGACCATGGGCGCTCAGACGTTCACGTCCAGGACGATCAACGACACCCTGAACCCAAAATGGAGCTTCACCTGTCAGTTCCACATCAGAGATCTCTACCAAGACGTCCTCTGCATCACCATCTCTGAAAGAGACCAGTTTTCACCAGATGGTGAGCCGAATCCGAATCCTTTCACCTCTTTGTTAAATATTGTCATATTTATCCACTTCTGATGTCTAAAATCCAATCAGAGCAGCACGATTCCTGGCTGATTTCTGAATTTTAACCTGACAAAAAGCGCATTATTTCTTTTTTAGCCGCTCTGAATCAGAACTAAAGCACAACACTGTGTTGTAGTTTGTCACAATAATTTGTTGTACTAATGTGATGGTAAAAAGTCATGATAAAAACAGTATTTACTACTTTTCTATAAGTAATTGTACGACTGTGACTATTCATAGCACCACGAACACAAATTTTGAAAAACATTCCCAAGATGGATGTAGCTAAATACAGGATAATCCAGGTGGAAATCCTGTTAATGGAGGCATTTTTATATAAAATCAACTTTTTTTATTTTTGCATTATGTTATAATGTCAGCCTGGAGTGTTGCTTTGATTCTTTCATGCATGTTTGAGAAATCCTTTAATTCAAATTAAAGAATACTTCATGGATCAGAAATTAAACGTTGTTGTAACTCATATTAATTCAAAGTCTTCAAAAAGTTACTGTAGACGATGATGGCTGCTGGGAGGAAACATCTCCTTCAGCAGTCTGTGTTGCAGTGAGTTTGAAGAAGCCTCTGACTGAAGAAGCTCTGTTTTCTCATGAAGATGGTGGTCAGGGTTGTCCATAAATTACATGACTTTATGACAAATCCTTCATAATAAGAATCTCTCATGGAAACCATTTTTATACAGTTTTGACCTTTTTTTTTAAAGTCTCTATACTCCAGTTAACGATTAATCGGCTAATAAATTAGTAGATGATTAATCATTTCAGCTCTTCTCACCTCACTAGTACGCACTACCGTAATTTCTGGACTATAAGTTGCACTTAACAGCCTTTAATTTTATGAAGAAACGACGCCTTATAATCCACATTGCCTTGCATGTTGTTCTGGAGTAGAACAGCGCCCTCTAGTGGATTAATATGGATTTATCCTGGTTGTGCTTACAGACCCAGACGTGGTTTTGTGTGGCTCACGTCGCTCTGTCATAATGTTTTGGTTACATTACGGCTACCGTCGTCAGCAGCGTCGCAGAGTAATTCGAACTGGACTTTTACTGACTGACTATTCCGACTGCTTTGTTTCGCTTAATGGGCCTTAGAGTCCAGTTCGCTTTACATGTGAAAAAAGATCAAAAATAGACCGTTCATTGACAGAGCACCTTACAATCTAGTGCCTCATATAGTGCAGAAAGTATGGTGCTTCGTGTTGGTTTATCACATAAGATCCCAATAAAAGACGTTAAAGTTTATCTGACGGTTAATGTTGTTAATTTTGACGTTCCTCGGTCCGTTTCTCTCTCCTCAGGGTTCCTTGGGCGGACAGAGGTTCCCGTGGCAACCATCAAGAAGGAGCTGGAGAACAAGGGACCGGTGACGCGGCGTCTTCTTCTGCACGAAGTCCCGACCGGGGAGGTGTGGGTCCGACTCGACCTGCAGCTCTTCAAATAGCAAAGAGACGCAAAGCAGAACTGTCCTTCTCAGAAACTTACCAAAGACGACAAGAAGCAGAAAAGCTCTGGACTGTTTCATGTTCCACGCCTTAAAAACGCAAAACTAAGCTGAACTAATCCCTCTGCTGCCAGTCCTCTGGATCGGCCGTCATCTGTATCCAGCAATAGGAGTTTTTGTTTCTACTTTTCCTCCTGATTAAGTGAAGCAATAGTTTCTGTCAAACAAATGCTTCCTAATCAGAAGACAGCCTTTTGTTTTATTTTTTTCAAACGGCTAAATCAGTGAAATTATCTGTAATTTTTTTACTTCTCTGTTACAAAAGTCGGGTTTTATTCTCCCTTTGCCAAATCTTCTCATCCGATTCCAGCCATTGAGTTCATGATCAAGTAGTTTTATTCCAGCTGTCAGGACAGGAGTATGTTAAAGTTTTAATATTTTATTTTTTCCTGAGGAGAGTCCGACTCGCGCTGTTTGACTCGTCTTCATCAGAAGCGTCACAAACGATGGACGACAGATGATGGACGGCAGCGGGACGAGAAATTTCAGATTGTTGCTCTGCTCTCCGCTGGGTTTACTAAAGTAGACAGAAGATCTCAGGACTCGACGTTTTGAGGTCATTTCCTGTTTTCTGGTGTGTTTGTATCAATGTATGTGTGAAGTTTAAGTTTCCCAAGTGGGGAGAAGTTGATGAAACAACAATGGAGGCTTTGGTTTTGGAGTTAATATAGAGAAATGTCACTTTAAGACTTAAGTTGTTAAGATAAGATCATTCTCCTTTACTTTTTCTCAGTCATGGTCAAGTAACTTTAATTAATTTATAGGACGCTGACCTGCTGACCGCTTCCTGTGTTACTCTTACAGATGCAGGATTTAAGGAAGATAACATTTTAAGGCGGCACAAATTAATTATTGCTAATTGATCTGTTTGCTCCTGATTAAACGTCTGTGGCTTCTGGAGTGAAATTCAGCAAACATGCTGCATTAAATCCTGGTCAGGTTACCAGACTGAAAACTTCTACAGTCTATGGAAGCCCTGAAGGGACATTTTTATGTTTTTAGGGCTCTGACCAAATTTATCTTTTCTTCTCATATTCAACTAGTGGGAAAAAAACTTTTGGTTGTAATTATTATTTTTCTTTTTAGAGAATAAATTATAATGTATGCTAATTCTAATTTGTAATTAAAATTCAATATGAATAAGAATCATTTAACTATTCCAATTTGTAGAATAACTGTATTCTATAAATATACCATCCTTATCATTGATAATAAATCTAAATTTAAATTGGAATGAATCACAAATAAGGATAATTAATACTTATTAATGATAGGAAGTTTATTCCTGCCATAATTAATACTTTTAATAATGGCATTAATGTATTATTATTATTATTGAGGCTAACTAATCCTGTTTACATAATCAGTGATAACTTTGTACATTACTGATGGGATTAAATACTATTAATAATAATAATAATATATATTCTGTAAAAGCAACAAAAAAAACTGAAAAATTAGATCAGCTCTTAAAAATCAAAAAAGAGAGAAATTGTATCTATTAAAGTCAAACACAAAAGGAAAAATTAAACTTTTCAGACATAATTATTTGCTTTGCTTTCCCTTTTAAACAAAACTGACTTTTTTTTATTTCATTCAAATAAAAATAAAAAAAATCTCCTAAGTTCATAATTTGTAAAGTTAAAAGAAAAGAATTAACTAAAATAAATTTATCACCCTTCAGGTCTTCCATACATTTGGCTTGTTTTATTTTCTCCTGAATACAAACAGACTTTATATTTATTTCTTTATTTATGCGTGTGACTATCTGGAGGCCGTTTCCGCACAGTCGGTCGGTTTCAGTCGATGTAACCTGTCGATGTGTTTTAACTGGTAGAAGTCTGACCTGCTGCACGTTGTTCTTTCATTTCTTCCCGTCCAGTCGGTTTGTTTTAAAGTGTCGTATTAACAAATGTTTTTTGAACTCCTAGAAAATGTTACATGACTTGATCAAGTCTTTTCTGTATATTGGTGGTAAAGTTGTCCTGAGTTTTAGTTTTTATTTTCTGTTTAGTCTGCGATGGCTGCCGCAGTGCCTCACTAACAGTGTTTTTTGGCCTTCACACGTCTCTTTGAATCAGGTTTGTAGAAGGCAGAATAAAGACATTAAAGCTGAGAAAACCGTGGGATTTCTGACTGCTGGTGTGTTACAATAGATACACAATTTCTGTTCTGATAATGTTGCTTTTAAACATAAAAAAACTATCCTTCCACACACAAAAGTAAGCCATATAAACCTAAAATGTTCAAACAATACATCTTTTTATACAAGCATTTAACAAATAACATAAATTAACCGAGCTAAAGCAGAAAAAAAGGGCTTTGTTTCAGTTCTAAATAAAAAATTGCCAAAATTTCCAAGTAAAATATTACATTTTATGACAGAATAGATGTCATTTTATTATTTTTAGGAAAATATTTTTGATATTTTCCACTTGAAAATACAATCATGTCAGTCTGAGCAAGTTTCCTTTGTAGTTATTGCATCAAAAACAAAATAAGAATTTAAATTAACCAACATAAAAACAAAGATGTAATTTTTTATACATATAATTATATTCACAGCTGAAGTTTTTACAGCACAACTCTGAAATTTCAAACTCAAATCGAAAAAAAATGTACAATAAAAATATTACATCTCAAATTTTTCTTCACCCCACAGATCATAAATATAAAATATGTAAAAACCCAGGTTTGTGATTCCTTTTTTACCTGGGACAGATTTAAACTGATTCTACTAGACACCATAAAAGATAAAGAAAATATCCGGTTATGAACGTTTATAACCAGATATGTTCTTGCTTCTCTCATCTCCTGGCCAAAAGTCAGTGGAGTGGACGCCAATGGACCTCAGTGAATCCTTCCTCACACTCCACCGACTCCAACTGGGGCTACTGAGCAGCAGCCATTACGTAACCGTGCTGAGCGGCTCCACGCTGCCCGGAGAGCAGCAACACGCCGCAGCTGAATGGACAAAATTAGCTGAACCTAATGGAGTCGATGACGTAACGTTTCCAAATGTGTCGCACCTGCTCCATTGTTTGGCTTTTGTTGCAACAGGGAAATCATAACATGGGATACATGTGGAGCTGTTTTAAAGAGAAAGTATTGCAAATTGCACAATATTCCTGCTTTTTGGCCTGGATGTTTGTAGTGTCGCAGTAGTTCTGTAGGAAAAAGGTTTTACTGTTTGATTGTCAGTTTTCTGGATACACACTGATAAAACACAAAATCCTACCAATTATTTTAGTTTGTAGTTCAAATATCTTAAAATACTTTAAATAATACAAAGCCAACAAGAAACTTTTTAGTTAGGAGGCTGTTTTAAGTCTATAATTTCACTTTTAAGTAAAAAATTTCTCTTGTGTTTTTGGAGTGCACTGAGCTTTAAATTAATGTAACTCATAAGATTTAGCTTTCCACAATATTGTTAAATTAATTTTTTTAATTTTATTGAACATCTTTCTTATATTGGATAAAGACAGCCCAAGTAGATACATAAGGTAGTTTTCAAATGATGATTTTAAGGGGAAAAGCTTTCCAAAACAACCCAAAACATTATGGTGTGTGGACCTTTTACAGCAGGATTTCCTAATAGAGAGCAACATTTATGATTAACATCAATTATAGGTTCACTGACATCTTTAGGAAGCAAACCAACCACAAACCACCATACTCCCATCATACTGTTTTACTTTTAACATGATTCTGAAATGCTGTTATTTTTCGGTCAGATGACAAACTATATTTTATCAAAAGCCCTGCAGTTCCTTATTTCTTGGGAAATAAATATTAGATTTTTAATTGAACAGGCTTTGATAGGTCTAAAGGCTACACAAATCATGTTCATTACATTTTTTACATAAAATCAGTCTTGAATAACTTATGGCTATTTTGAGCTCCTTTCAGAATGACCTTTTTAGGGCTCTGTCACTTTAAATCCAAATCAGCTGCCGCTGACCACGCCCCCAACTCAATGATTACTCACAGGAGAGGAAAGCTGTAAGTCGACGCGCTTTCTTATAGCTGTACATTTGATTCCAGTGGTTTCTGGATGGGAAGTCGAGAACAAAACAAAACTTTTTTCTCCCCAGCTGCCATATTAAAGCTCATAAAGTGGTAAAACCAACCGCCCTGGAGCTCCACTTGGGTTGCTAGGTGACGGGCTGGGCTGGCTGGGGTTGCTAGGTAACGGAGCAGTGCCAATAGAACGTGACTTGACGTTTGGGAAGTTTTTAAAACGGATCCCGACACAAAAACATTAAATTATTGCCGAAAAAATAAAAACAAACAAACAAACAAAAAAAAAAACCCACAACTGGGTGGTTTTTAAGCACTTGGTCTGTTTTTAGAAGCAGTTAAGACTCAAATGGACATATAAAAATATTCAAAATGTGAATATTATTCAGATAAGCAAATGTTTTTTATGTCTACAATGTATGCAAGGTTCCAGTTTCACTTATTTGTAAATAACAATAAAACAGCAATGTACCATTTAGCCCATGTAACCAAAATGACCCACAAAAGTGTAGAACATGCAGAGAGACTGTATGGATAATAAGAAAAGTGCAATAGAGTGGAATAGGAGCAGCTTAAAGTCAGAGCAGGAACAGATAATAAGATATAGAAAGAGGTTATAGAGACAGAGAGAGACGTGTGCAGAGAGGATGAGTCCGAGAGGCCCTCAGTTCCACTTGACTCAGTCATGGGAATGATTAGATTATCGCCACATGAACAGCTGTCTTATATAACACACACACACACACACACACACACACACACACACACACATTTGGTTGTTCTGCTATCCCCATGGGGACACTTACCCACATTACATTGTCCATAGCCCCTCACCCTAACCCTGAACCGAAACAACTTAACCCGTACCCTAAAACCAAACCAAGGCTTCATCCTCAAGGAGCGGCCTGGACCAGACTGGAGCTCCCAGAGGGCTTGGATGTCTGAAGTGCCCACAGGGATATGAAAGCAAAACGCACACACAGAGATAAGTTGAATATAATGAGGTCTGTGTTCTGGCCAAAAGTCCTGGCTGAGTAAAGGTGCCCCATAGCAACAGAGACTCTGGGTAATAAAAGAGACAGTCCATGTCTAAAAGAAAAAGCAGGGCCAGTCGGTTCTCCTGCTGTGAAATATATGAATTAAAGAAACAGTACCTGATTCTCCACAGAATCAGGTTAATATTAATAAAACATCAGCCTGGAACTAAACTATTTTGGGGAATCAAATAGAGGTAAGTCTGTAAACATTTCAACAAAGATTTTATCTGAATCCCTCTTGATTTTTAATATATTTCCTTTTTCTGACAATGTTTGAGCCGCCAAGCTGCCTGTACGGCTACACTGCAAAAACACAAACACTTAACCAAGTATCGTTGGTAGTTTCATGCAAATATCTCAGCAAACTTGAATTAGGACAACAGACAAATAATCTGCCAGTGACTAGTACTTTTTCATCAGTACTAAGTGATTTAAAACAAACTCATACATCTTTCTGAAAAGTTACTTGTAAGCTTGTTTTGTCTTATTTTAAGACATTTTACTAGAATCCCAACCAAAAATACTTGGTAAGATGTTGTGTTTTTGCAGTGTATTGAGTCTTGTTTGAGGTTTGTCACTGGATTAAAAGACAGAAGTTAGAAGAAGTACGACATATCAAAAATTCAATCCTTTTCCAATAACAAACAGGAGTCTTAGAAGTGTATGGAGGAGCCATACACTCATAACAGCCTGGCACTTCCTGTTCATGCTTGGTCACACACTGCTGAGGGATGCCATTTATTAATTGTTTTCTAAAAGGCAGTTATTGTGACGAACACTGGCATTAAAAGGAACTTTAATGCCAGAACTTATGCAAAATTCACATTTGTATGTTTCCGTACTTCCATTTGAGTCGCAACTGTTTCTAGAAACATCTAGACATTTTTTAGCAACATGTTAATGTTTTTTGGTGTCTGGAAAATGAGCCATTTCAAAAATCTTCTGATTGTTAAGTCATAGTCAAAGGGCACTGTGCTGTTACCTAGCAACCGCGGCTGAGTCCAGCCCCATTACCTAGCAACCCCGGTTGAGCTTCTGCGCAGATGGTTAGAGATAAAGACACTGAAAATTTTTTCTTTGTTTATGTTTTGTTTTTCAATTAGCATTTTTTCCAGGTCATACTTCTGTCTAGTCTTATGCACTTTGACTGTTTATAAAACCCTAAGAAGAGCTGTACTATTAATTTTATTGTCAACTGTGCAGTGACAATGAATCTAATCTAATCTAATCTAATCTAATCTAATCTAATCTAATCTAATCTAATATGTGAAGCTTGATACAGTTTTTCCCCATGTTTACAAATTAAATATAATTAATGAGCTTACTGTCTTAAACTGAGGCATCATTTATTTCCATTTTTTTCTCCACATCTTTTACTTATTTCCAGTAAAACTTTTCAAAATGTGATATTTTGTAACAATAACCAGATGGAAATAGTTTCCATGAAACTACAACTAGTTGTTTTCTCGTTCATTTTTAAAATTATAGATTTATTCTACTTTTTATTCTTTGAGGTTCCAATGTATGTTTCACCAAATCATGTTTTTATTTATAAAACAATGTTAGTGACATTTATTCATACTTTGATAGTTAACTGATGATTTATCCGTCAGTTAAAACCCAACAAGAGAAATGTAAACTGCAGAGAAAACTCTGAGTTCCTCATCCTTAGTCCTGTCCCTCAATATTTAACTGATGACAGATGATTCCTCACAGGACGCACTACATGGAGTTAAGACTCTTAATATTTCATCAACCTGTGCAGGAGATGCAAAAAATAGATGCACTGGTGTGCAAGAGGTCCACATGTGGTGCATTCAGCATGTACAATATCAGGTTGTGCTTGTTGTTTACAATCTGCTTAAATTAATGTTTAAATTTAGCAATGTATTTCCAAAATTTGAAGCAAAAATGTCAGTTTTCTCTCTTTTGTTTCTTTAATATTTTTTCTTTATCTATATTTTAAAGTTTAAAGACAGAAGCAATAATTGATACTTGAACTATAACAAGTCAGGCAAACATTTCTCTACACATACTATAAATAATTCATATGTAAATATGTTTAGATTTGGATTCAGCAACTTTGATAAGATGTATGGGTTTATATTTGAATCTATTCTCTGGAAAAATGTGTCTAGTTGACTTTGTTCATTGAAATGAGTCATAAAACAGATTTATGTTACAGAATTGTTGCAGGTTTTCCCACTTTAAGATAACAATTTACCTTTGCATAACTGTAACAATCTCAATTAAAATAGTGTTTTTAGATTATCCTAAAATATATTTTTGTTGATTTTACGCCAAGGTGGAGGAAAAACAGCACAATGCTTGGAAATTAACTGAAAACATCTAAATGATTAGCTAAGATTAAATTAAAGGCAAAATTTACATAGCTAAACTGGAGTTTTCAAATGGAAAAAAATAATAATTTGAGAAAGAGTTTTCAGTTTCACATCTTTTTTTTTTCCAAAACCTTTTTCAGTTTCATTTTTTTGCTTTTGGCCATAATGTAGCTCCATACATTACTGTCCACCATTGAATATTACCAGTATTCTCATGCATGTTTGAAAATGTAGAGCAGTCCCTTCACTTCTCCACTTTTTGGGACTGTACTGATCATATTTGCAGCTTTTTTTATTTGTAATTTAGCACATGAACTCCAATTTGAACTCTTAATTATTTTTGTCCTTGTCACGTCAAATTAGGCTGGAACTAAAGTTTGTGTTGGTGAGAGCATTTACTTCAGAGCACTTGCAGCCTCAGAGTATTACTGACATTGAAGTCACCCTCCCATTCACCTAACAGCGATGTATAATGTAGGATATGTACAGCATTAACATTAAATTAGACGGCTTCATCCAGTGTGGGGAAGCTTACTCAGCAGGGGGTAGATGAGGCCAACGATACTCACCTCTGACAGCGTTTCATTGGTGGGATCTGTGAAGAGCTGCAGCAGCAAAGCAGGAGTGCAGCCATGCGGCAAAATCACGTAAAAACCACTGATGGTATAAGTTCATCTGCTGGATTTAAATGCAGAGCTGAGCAAAGAAGTTTGCAGTATTTCTGAAGCTGGCTGCAGGAGCTTAATTGTTGGAGAAATGGTGGTTGATTTGAGATGTTTTGTAAGTTCTACCTCTCAGCTTTGTGGGGACGCCGGCGTGTTTTTCTTGCACATACCTGTTGAGAGCCGTTGGCCTGGAAAAAGCTGCCAGCCCCCCAGCCAGAGGTGGGAAGATTTTCAGCCTTTTCCTGTTGCGTAGAAACATTTAATATAAGCTAGAAAACAACCTGCCAACAGGACAGGTCGGCTGATCAAAATTTAATAAACAGAATCTGGTCGACTTTAACCTAAATTAAACATGGTTTGCTGGCTCACCTTGGACACGCAAACTTTTGTTTCTTTATGTTTTTCTCATCAGAGGAATTCATAAACTTCAAACGTTTAACATTTTGTTACATTGCTACTACGGTGTATTCTTCAACGTTGGGATTTTATGTTATTTTTACAGAGATAAGAAACTATGGCGGGAGTGTTCAGCCTTTACAACCTGAAGAAACATTTTGCTCTCGGGAAATAAAACTAGTTTAGAGCCACAAATGCCAGATGACTTTTTGAAAAAGTCAGGTTTGTTGTGAAGAATTTGAATATGAGTAACAACAACATTCAGTTTCCATTTGGGATCAATAAAGCATTCTTTTAATTTAATTTTAATTGAATTTACTCATAAAACAATTATCTTGTGTTCTCGATATTATCTTATGTTGAGAAAACCTTCAGGAAAACGTATATTTAGAAAATGTCCGCTCTCAGCTTTTATAGGTTCTGATGTCAGTTTTTTGTTGTCATATTTTATTTTAGGTATTTAAAATATCTTCCAGTTCCACTATTAAGCTTATTGCTCTTCAAGAGGGCAATAACCTGCATTGTTATGCAATTATCAATATATTACTTAAAAGTAGTCTCAAAACATCGATGTTGTCGTTTATCACAATAACTTCTGGGTCAATTTATCATCCAGCAATTTTGTTATTTTGACAGGCCTGGTTGGGACAAGTTTTACATCGTAAACACTGATTTAGTGACATGACAAATCGCTCTGTGTTTTCCTCTCCTCTCTCTAAGCAGGAGAAGTGGCACCCAGTCTGCATGTGCAGCTATGTGGATGTGTGTGTGGCGTTGTTGCCTGTAAGTGAGAGGAAGAAAAGGATGCAGAGGTTTGGCAGCGAGGGAGGAGGGAGATTCACTCGACCTGTCCGGGTCTTTCATGTCACATTTCTGCCCTCGGGATCTGACCTCTGTAACTCTGTCTGGAAAATAACCTGGAAAAACTAAAATGGACTAATGGAAAACTGCCCTCTGGAAAAGAGTCGGAGCAACGCACCTCCTCTTCCTCCTGCTCCTCCTCCTCCTCCTCCCTCCTCGTCCTGCTGCTGCATCAGACAGGAGAACTGAGGAGAAGAATGAAAGACGTTTTTAATTTGCTCCTGCAGAACTCAGGGAAAGGCGCTGGAGCTTGTGTGCCAAAGTGAAGGCTTTATGTGGATTTATGCATCTAATTGTACAGTTTGAACTGTTTTAGTTAAGGGGAAAGAGCAAATAGTGGAGAGAGAGGGGAGGAGGAGCAGTGAGATGAGATGACCACAAAGGACAGGAGTAAAGAGGAGAGTTGAAGAAGAGAAAGCAGACGACTGGGCTCTGGATTATTAAACTGTAAGTATAATAATATACCTAATATTTGCTAAAAAACTGCACTTTTTGGTTGTCCAGATGTAAGTATTTTGCAGAAAGAAAGATAGATGTTACTACTGCTTCTACTCAGTTTGTCTACTTTCTGCTGCTTTCATTGCATTTTGTCTCATTTGATTGTTTCTGCTCTCGCTGCGTGTCACGTTAGCAGCAGGAGAGGGAAAGGCCACTGTCACATCGTGTTAGTGTTATTAGACATGCACAGAGGGAGAAATACACTTCAGCTTTGATGAGCGCATTGTGGAAGATGTGATGTGTGTGTGTGTGTGTGTGTGTGTGTGTGTGTGTGTGTGTGTGTGTGTGTGTGTGTGTGTGTGTGTTCAGAGAGAGTCGTAGAAGCGACGATTTTCTAAACCAACATTTTGCAGTGTAATAATCTGGCCAGTCACAGCAGAATGGTAAAAAAGATTACACTCTGTGATAAAACAAGGATCAGAATTAGTTTGTTCCTAAATGTTTAATTTAAAAAAAAAAATTAGCAATGAGAATACAGCTTTTAAATATTTGAGAAAGACAAATATTTGTAATCTCAAGGCTTTGTTAGATTCTGATTTATTCATTTAATTTCTCTTTGGGATCAGATAAGTATTTTTGAATTTGAATTAATTCACTGCAACTTACTTTTATAGGATGAGAGTTCCAGTTAAATAATTTAATCTTATATTAAATGTAGGTTTTAGATATAGCCAAAGTATTTCTTGATTGATGTTTATTTCATGTTAGTTACAAACATCCAGCACACAGACTTGCACATACACACACACACACACACACACACACACACACACACACACACACACACACACACACACACACACACACACACACACACACACACACACACACACACACACACACACACACACACACACACACACACACAAACACATGAGTCATTAAACATTAAGCTTGGTGGAAGGCAAGTTTTTAAAAGAATAATGTTATTATTAATGTTATTATTATTATTATTATTATTATTATTATTATTATTATTATTATTATAAAGACACTTTATAGAGCAATAAAAGTCTTTTATTAAAACGACAGGGTTCCATTAGTGCCAAAAATATGTTAATGTGTCTATGACATGTTTCTATGGTGTGTTTGTAGTGTGTTTATGTACTGTGCTCTTGTGTATATATCTAACTTGTATAAACATAACCATGGACACATATGCACATATTTTTGGCACTAATGCTGCGTTCACACTGCAGCCCGAAGTGACCCAATTCAGATTTCCCTTACTGTGACCTGTGTCTGATCTTTTCATTACTATCTTATTAACACAGGTCAGATTTTTTGGCCCAGGCCACTTGGATAACTGACACGTATCAGATCTTTTCAAATCTCTTCACACTTGAAAAGATTTGATGTGAATCTGAACGTTCAGGTCGCATTCATCAGATCTAAACGTCACTGACACTAGACAGATGTCACTGTTCTGCGTCCTGATACTTGCAAGCAGGAAGAATAACAACAATCATTGTTGTTATTCTTCCCTCATTAAGTTGTTATATTAACAACTTAATGAGTTGTTAATATAACAACTCATTATATGCATGCTGTCATTAAGTTGTTATATTAACAACTTAATAAGGATTAAGTTGTTAGTATGCTGCTCCAGTTGGATAACAACTTAAACATGTAAGCTAAGCTCCACCGTTAGCATCCATGTTTATTTTCGCAAACACTAAGCAAGTACTTCTTCTTTTATGGCGGTTGGAAAAACGCTGAGAGCGCTGATGTTATTACGTCCTCTGCTGCATGCGCAGTAGAGGACGCATTCAGGTTGTTTGCAGTTCACAATGGAGATTTTATACAAGACACATTTATTGGGAAGTGTGAACACTCACGCCAAAAATGTTTTAATTTCACATAAAATCTGAATTGGATCACGTCAGGCTGCAGTGTGAATCTAGCCCATTAGAATCTCATATAATATCTGTCTTGTGAAAATGGCTGTAGTTCTATATGTTATGCACCTCATGAAGTATTTATTATGTAAGTATATAATTTGAATTAAAAATGCAGTTTGTATGGTTTTTCTATAAGAATGCATTCCTTTATCACCCATCTTATTGTTTTTATTCATTAGTCACTCCCACCAGAAACGTGACGTCTATTTATTTTAATATTTAGTTTTTTCTATTCAAAAAAGGCGAATGGACAGTGTCAGTGATGGACATGCAGCTAGATGATGGTGTTATGCCGTAGCTTGTGTTGTGTTGACTTCTGAGCAGAGTGGCGGTGATGACTTGGCTGCAGGCCTTGAGTGTCTTACTGATGACATTACATAACTGTGATGCTCAGTTGCCTGATATTAAATTAAGACATTCATTAGATGCCTATTTTGAATCCTGCACTTGTAATAACCTTAAGTAAAGAAATCATGTTGACATGTTTCCTGCTGTAAGTCGAACTGTCGCATCCAGACTTTGGAGGGAAAGCAACAGAGGGTGAGAAGGAAGGGCAGCCGCTTCCTGGAGCTTTTCCACACAACATCACAAAGCGACTCTGACAGTCGGTGAATTTAGAAGTGCTTCGAGGTTGTGTTCATACTATGGTCGACAGCCACGCTACTAAACTCCTCGGTTAGTTTTGTTAAACAATTCAAACCCTGATGTGGTGCCTTCCTGAGAATGAACAGGTATGACAGGGGGAAAAAGCGTCTGGACGCTTTCAGAAATGTGACAGACGACACACACATCTGTCCTCCAGCATGCTGTCTTTATATTGCAGGTCAGTAGTGCTGTCTTTCTGCATCTTTGCAGCTGAAGACATCCTGAGAAATTAGGCCACTTTGATCTCCTCTGAGTGCATCATACATTTTTTATTTATCAGAGTTTAGACTCGTGCCCCGAGTTTACAGCTTCTTATCACTAGAGTACAGCATTTAGGTTTTAACGTCCATGTTTTCGCCACAGTTTAAAAGTTAAATGTTTAAAGACAGTGCGAAGCAATTTCTAGGTGTTAAAAACAGAAGCTTTTCTTTCTTCACGCATATTTTCCGTGAAGACAGAACACGGGGAAAAAAACCCCAGCACATAACCTGCATATTTCACTAACACTTAATTCAACTCCACTTACCCTGCTTTGGTCACTCAGGAATATCAAAATAATTTCTGGTGGGGTTTCTGCTGGGGTTCTGTTGCCTAGCAACCCCAGTGGAGTTCCGCCCGTCGACTAGCAACCCAAGTAGAGCTCCAGCATGTTTGGTCAGTTGGTTTTACTGCTGTATGCACTGAGAAGTGGCTGCCGGGAAAGACAAGAATTTTGTTGAAGACTTACCATGAATCCACTTCCTGGATTCTTCTTCCTTCAGGTGTAAACGTTGGGTTGGGGCCAGCAGCAGCTTATTTGGATTTAAAGTGACAAGACGGTCTAAAACAGCTCATTTGGAAAGGAGCTCACAATAGGCAGAACTGAACAGACTGAAATCTCAGGAATCATTTTGTGCAAAAAGAATGCAATGAGCATGTTTTGTGACCTAACCTGTTTAATGAAGCATAATAGGTCACCTTTGAAGTTATTCTTGTAAAATGCCGTGAACTCAAAGACTCTGAGCAAACGTGTTTAATATTCTAGTTCCAGAGCTGAACACGAAAGCAAAAGCACAACTAAAGCTTAAGTGGGACCCTGGAAGGTGGTGTGCCAGAATGTGAAAGGTTGAATGCAGGAATCTGTCGCCTTTTACCTTGTGTTGGCATTTTTACCTCCAACAAATATGTTGGAAGGAGAAAACGAATATTTATGCTCATCAGTGTTTTTTTTTCTGTCAGATTTATTAACATCAAACACACTAAAAAGGGATTTGCTGCTCTTTATTATCTTTAAATGTCAAACTAGGACAGATTAATCAGGAGAAAACAATGCAGTGACCACTGCAAAATAGAGATAAGCAACTACAGCAAAATGTACACTTGTAGCTAAGAGTCATTTAAAAGTCCAAGCTAGAAATACAGTACAGGCTACAAATACTTTCTTGAACTCTCTGACTTCAAAATGAGAACGCCAGTACTAATGGACTGGGATATTTAGGAACTTAATTCACAAGTTTAATCCAATTGCTGAGTGGTACAACTTCATGTTCACTGGATCTCATCGTCTTGTACTGATGCTATTCTTCCTCCTGTTTCCACTGGAGGAAGATATTATACCTTTAAATGACATTCATTGGTTTTTGCCAGTCTGCTGATGTTGTAAACACTGAAAACATGCAACATCGACTGATTTTGGGTGAATAATGTCATCCTTTCTGTGTCAGTACGCCATTATTTATTATTATTTAAAATGTGTTAATAACACCGATTCACTCTGTGCCTTGAGTGCAAAACCTCAATGTTGTGGGAATAAATAACATATTTTAATGCAAAATTAAGTAGATAGGATAAATGTTGCAAAGCATTGACAAATTCAAAATTTCTGACGGCGACCTTTCAGAGGTGGTAAAGCTCATCAGAGTCATGAACTCCTTTCAGTATATTTTCGTCTTAGCCTGGGATTTTGGACATTTATCTGTGGTGACATGGTCACTGTGTGAGCACTGAGCAACACCTGCCCTTTTCCACATGCTCCACACAAAGGTCAAGTGTACAGACCTGCCTGCCTGATGGATGCACTGCCTGGGGATTATTTCACTGCAGCCAGGGAAGAAGAAAAACGAGGTGGGAAAGTGAAAGAGTTTAGTTCACTGTACAGAAAAGCAAGTGTAAATGCAAAAATAGATTGACTGCTTTAAGAGACTGACTTGTACGTTAATTAAAGGGAACCTATAATACTTCCTTGGACATGTTATTATAGATCTATAAGCTACACAAATCATGTTCAGTACATTTGTTCCACAAAATAATTCTTAGATAAGATTGTCTTGCCTTGTCACTTTAAATCCAAATTAGTTGCTGCCGGCCACACGACCCAAACTCAATCTTACCTTAGAAAAGCAGAAGTAGAGCCTCCTGCACAAACAAGAATGCAGCAAGTAAGTAAATCTTGTATGTCTTTTCCAGCAGCCATTGTACAGCACATACAGCAATAAAACCAGCTGACCAAATGGGCTTGGGTTGCTAGGAAACATGCTGGGCTTAGCTGAGGTTGCTAGTAACAACGCATTGATCGTGGAATGTGACTTAACAATCAGGAGGTTTGTGAAACGACTCATTTTCCAGGCATCAAAAAGCATTAACTTATTGTTGAAAAACACCTGAATGTTTTTTTTTAAAAACACTTGAACTGTTTTTAGAAGCAATTGAGACCATAATGAAAGTATAAAATCCTGCAAAATGTGAAATTTGCTTAATAATAAAGCCCCTTTAAATAATAACTAATTACATCTAGAGTGCTTCTTTAGTTGCACATAGCTGCAGTTATGCATCATTATGTTGTGATGAGTTTGTTCTGCGTTTAAAATTATCTAAAACTATAGATTCATAAGAAAACTCAGCTGATCTCATCTACTGTTTTATCCAGTAGTTTTATGGGTTTCATTTTTCATCTCGATTGTGTTTTTAATAAGGATGTTACTTTTTAAGGTGAATTTGAATGACTTTAAAGGCACTAATAAATACATTGTGTTATTAATATTATAAATTATATGTATTATTTCAAATGCTGCACAGAATTATTAGTTTAGATGCAACAGAACCATTCACTTACTCTTCTGTTTTTTCCTAAAAACCTGACGATCCAGGAGGAGAGATGAGGCCCTGATCCAACTTCTCCAGGAACTTATACTGATCTAATCTCAGCCACGATATGAGCACTCCAACACCCGGCAGCCCAGACACGGAGGTGAAGATGGGGCCCCAGGAGATGGCGATGCTGAGCAACCTTTTGGCTGCTTACACTTTCATTGCAGGTGGGATGTGGGATTGACTGTGATTAGTCTTCTAATTATGGCCCTCACGTATTTCTGTGTTGAACAAACATTTGAAACAAGGACGGCTCTAAAAAAATTGTACTCAAGTAAAAGTAAAAACTGTCCAATAAGTTACTCAAGTTCAGAGGTTTCTGGTTTAAAGGCTACTCAAGTACTCAGTAACTGATCAAAACATCTGATTTAATATTTAAAAATTACATAATCAGACAGACAACATTGTAAAGTTATGTCCAAATTCTGTTTTTTAAGATTAAAATAAAAACATTCAACCTCAACAAAAGAACAGATTCAGGCAGCACTTTTCCAAACTTCTGGAGCCTCTGGAGATTATTATCTCTGGAGGCTTCAGAGATAAGTTCTTAATTTTGTACATGAAATCAAGAGCATTATGGACAACCCTGACTGTCTTCTACATAAGACTGTCTTGAGAAGACAGAGTATCTTCAGTCAGAGGGTTCTTCAGAGTTGCTGTAACACAGACTGCTACAGGAGATCTTTCCTGCCAACAGCTATCACTGTCTACAGCAATGCTTGGAATTAATATGAGTTAAAATAACATTTAATTTCCATTTAGGAATTTGATTTTTTGAAACAGTAAATAAATAAAACTTGAATTTGTGTAAATACATAGTTAATGAAAACTTATCTGTTTTAAATCAGACTCAACCTTTCCACCATTTTATATAGATAATCTATATGTATATATATTTTGTATGTATATATATATATATTGTATATATATACAGTATGTATGTATATATATATATATTGTATGTATTATATATATGTATATATAGTATGTATATTATATATATATATATATATATATATATATATATATATATATATATATTTATGTATACATATATATATGTATATATATGTATATACAGTATATATGCATATATATAATATATATATGCATATATATATACATACAAAATATACATACATATATATACATATATCTAGAAACATATACATAAATCTATATACATATAGATTTTTTATTTTTTTTACAAACAAATTCAAAACCACTTTTTGAACCGAAAGGGTAATAAATGTAATTTTTAAGCATTTTGATGCCAGATTTTAACTGTAATGTCTTGATTTCTGTAAATATCAGGAATCAAAGGTGGAAACTAGATGGAGATCAGGCAGTGAAAACAGGAAGTTTGATCCCAGATGAAGAGTTTGAAGAAGCAGAGAAAGGAGGAGATGTAGAACGTGAAGACGGAGGATGAAACCATCAGCTGCCCGTTTAACTCTGATTTGATTGTCACTTCCCTTTGTCGCAGACCAACCTGAGAGAACAGCTCTAGTGTTCCTCGGCGGTGTGTGTGCTGGTCTCCTGGTCACACTGTGCGCCATCGTCTTCCAGATACACTGCCGAGCGGACTGCCACTATGGCAACAGCAACGACCTTCAGAATCGCCAAAGGGTCAGACATCACCGTCGCCAGCACCTCTGTGCCCGCCCTCAGCTCACAGACGGTAACCCAGACAACGCCGGTGCTGTGGTGGTGGCCTCTGGAGTGACTGGGAACACTGGGGACTGTGAGCAAGAGGACTGGGACGACACGTCTGACCTGTCGGCACGGCGACGCAGGCGTTTCGAGAGAGCTCTGCTGAACGCCACTATGTTCACATCTTCTGAGGGTATCTGTCACAGAAACGCCTTTTAATGGTTGTCCATTTTATAGCCTCCTTCTATCAACCAATCAAGTTTATTTGTACAGAACATTTCAGCAACAAGGTGGCTCAAAGTGTTTTACATAATAAAAACACATTTTTAAAGAAGACACCATACAGTCAACAATTTAACACATTACATTTTGATGAGTATTAACACTAAAATCAGACGCATCAAATATGTTGGTCAATGTTTCATTATTATGTTCAAAAGAAACTCTAAACAGGTGAGTCTATTGAAAAAATGTTTTGTTGCAAATATGCATTAAACTGCAAATGTGAATACAGTTGTTACTTTTGAGTAAGATGTATAAAAGAGCGTAAAATAAATAAATCTTTGAATGTATATTGTGATCTCACATTGTAAATAGGGAGAAATATGTGATTATGCAAAATTTACTTTTTTCACATTTTGTTCTTCCATTTGGATCTCAACTGCCTCTAAAATTAGCCCAATGCTTATTGCCCTCCCCGCCCCCCCCCCACACACAGCTGTTTTATGACTATAAATTAATGTGTTTTTGGTGTTTGGAAAATCAGGAGGTTTCAAATTGGAGGTATCCAATTTGACTGATTTTTCAGTCAAACTGGGCACGGCGCTGTCAACTAGCAACATCGACCGAGCCTAGTCCATCACCAACCAAAGCTGAGGTCCAGCACTGTTGGTCAGCTGGTTTTACCATTTTATGTGCTGTACAATGGCTGCTGGAAAGGTTCAAGTTTTGTTGTAACTTGATGGAAAACCAAAAAGACAGATACAGACCAGGAGGAAAACAAAGTGCAGGCAGTCAGATGGATGACTGGTGCAGAAAAATTAACATGAACCATAAAACAGTTTCCACGGCAGCAGTGAGCTTCTGAACAATGAGGTAACACTGGTTTGTTTGAGGCTGAACAAAAAGAGAGGACAGACTTTAAAAAACAGCTCTGAATTTCTAAATTGATGAAATAATATAATTCATGTATGAGACACATTTATGTCTTGATGAAAATAATTTTTTATGAAAATGTTTTCTTGTAAGGTCTGAGTTTAGCTCTGATTTTCTGCGCACAGTCCAACTTTATGTGCAGAAAACCAGATAAACCAAATAAAACAAAATGCTAAGTTCTAAAAGTAAAGCAGAGGATAGGTGTGTTTAAAAGTGTCTGTTTGTTTCTTTAGAGCTGGACCGGGCCCAGCGACTGGAGGAGCGGGAACGGGTTCTCCGAGAGATCTGGATGAATGGACAACCAGACATCAGCACAGTGACTCAAAGCCTCAACAGATATTACTGATGGAGACCAAAAAGACAGATACAGACCGAGAGGAAAACAAAGTCAGATGACAAAGTCAGGGTGACTAGTGCAGAAAAATGAACATGAAACAGTTTCCACTGCAGCAGTGAGCCTCTGTTATAAAACTGGTTTGTTTGGGGCTGAACAAGAAGAGAGGACAGAAACTGATTTTTCAAAGACAGTTTAGCAACAAAACAATTGTCTGTAGCTGATATTTAATAGATTCTGGGCTATGTGACTGCTGCCATTCATTTACTGGGATGTTTTCTCTTTTCTGTTTCTACCAGGCACTTCTCAGTAGAACATGAAAAGGAGCAGAAGGGAATAACAATCTAGCGCCCAAAGCTTGATTTTGTAGAATAATCTTGCACTTTTCTCAGCTGACCCTTTATTGTTTGTGAGCCTCCAATAATCAAAGTTTTGCAACTTGATACTTTTATATTGAAGAGCAACTTCTTCTTCCAAGACGATCATGGAAACTCTATGAAAACATGGTTGTATAAATATTGGTGCTTTTACTGTTGCACTTCATTTTCAACTTGTTGCACACTGAATGACATCAGACATAAGAAGCACTGAGGATTATCAGCTCTGTTGCATCACTTTATGACAATCCTCAATCTGAGTTATTACAAAGAATGACTAACTTAATTTTAATATTTTATGAAATTTGTTTTGACATAGTGATTAAACTGCTGTATAAAAGACAAATTGGTGGCTTTGCAGTTTTTTAAAAACACAAAGTGAACCCATTATACAAAATTCACATTTTGCACATTATTGTACTTCCATTTGTTTCTCTGCTGCTTTTAAAAACAGCACAAGCACTTAAAAATAAATGCCTAAATTGAATTTGTGTGGCTTATAGAATATCAGTCAATTGAATCAGTTTCAGAGTTTGCAGACAATTCTTGTTTTTACAAAATAAAATGAAAATCTCTGATGCATTATTAATCAAACTTGAAGAAAGGAAGAAATAAATTGAAGATTTTAAACTCTAAAATTAATATAGATTCATGCAGGTGGTAGGGTAAGGATATTTTGGACCAGAACAACCAAGAAGAAAAAATTTAAAAGTGTGTAAAATACGTCACCTGGTGTCAAAACAATGTAACTGCATACTTTCCACCTCTTCTTTCCCCCCCGTTTTTTCTTTTTTAAAAACATAATTACTATGTTAGGTCAGATCAAGTTTCAAGTAAAAATACAAACAAACAGCAAAATTCACATTCACTCCATCAAACTGGCACAGTAAACCAATCCCATTTGGAAATGTCAGAAAATGGCTAAAACAAGACAGGAAAAAACTTTGTAGACACAAAGTGGATTCAGGTTTATTGCTGCACTAACAGTTAATAACACGGTGATCTAGAAGAAGCTAACTGAGGACATCTAGCGGTGAAGAGGTGAAACAGCACACAAAATGACAGGATTTTTGTCGTTGCCTTCTTCTTTTCAGTTAGTTTTATTTCTCTTACCCACCTTTTTTTTCTTACTTATGGCTAAACAATAATCAATACCATGTATGTGCTCCAAAAGCAAGAATGTTTAGCTTGGACCAAAATGGATGCTGTTGCAAGTGAAAGATGATATTGAAGCAAAAATGCATATTTCTCTTGCTGCTTTGTGAAAGTCGACTTTAATTAGTCATTAAATTATGAATCATTTAATATTTAAAAATGTACATTTAATTTAAATTTAAACAGAGAAGTGTAGCTCAAATCTGTTTCATTATATTAGGTTAGGAAAGGAGCTGGTGTGCCACATCGTTTATGACCATACCATCCTGAACGCGTTTGACCTAGGAAGTAGGGTTGCCACCTTTCAGAAATTAAAATGTGGTGGCGCAGGGATTAAGCACAGTCCACATATGGAGACCTCAGTCCGTGACGTGGCCATCGCAGGTTCAATTCCCAGCCTGGTGACCTTTGCAGCATGTCTTCCATTTCTCTCATTACCCAATTTCCTGTCAACTATCAAATAAAGGCCACTAGAGCCAATAAAACTATTAAAAAGAAATAGGGGACGCTCCCCACGGCGCGTCGCCCTACTCTCGTGGGTTGGGACGTCCGCTGCAGTGACAGACATTATTTTATGGCAGTGTTTTCTGTTTTTAAATGTGATCCATAGAGCAATCACTCATGCATAGAGGTCGGTTAGAGTACCCCAAAATGTACTCCAATCAGAGTAGCATACCTTAAACACGTTTAATTAAGCAAGTGTAAAAAGTATTTGGTAGACTACTCAAGTACTAAGTAACTGATCATAACACCTAATTTCATATTCAAAATGTATCCTCAGACAGGCAAAAGTATAAAAGTTATGTGAACATTCTGGTATTTATTCTGGTAAATAATATTACCAGAATAATTTATACAAAAAAGGAGTTAGGTTTGGAGGCTGATTCTAGAACAAATTCAACACGAGGGCCAAGGTAGTCAGTGTTTTTCATGGCAACACTTGAAAAAGAGCAACCCCCCCCCCCCCAAAAAAAACAAAGCAATATTTCGTCATTTGATATAAGAGAGCCAAAGAGCCACTTTTGTCTCCAGAGATCTAGGTTGCAGATTCCTGACAGATGGAAAGTCTGATCCTATACATGTTGTATTATTGAATGTTTGGCAGCTGAAGGAAGAGCAGCTTCTCCTGCTCTCTTCCATCCTTACTGATAACTTTGCCTGTGAATTATTTTTAAAATAACAATTTTTATGGTTATATTTTTATGGTTATATGGTTATATAGTTATATTTTTATTTTTATGGTATTATCGACATCATAACTGGATTACTTAAAAACGAAGGACCGGGAGATTTTCTCATTTTTATCTCATTTTTCTTCACCTCCAAGTTGAACTAGGGCAAAATGCCCCCGTCGGACCCCAAGGACATTAGCAGTATTCTACAATGACTTCAGTTGTTAGAAACGAAGATTCAACAGCTGGAGGTGAACCTTGAGATCAACGCTACCTGTGGAAATGAAACAACTCTTCCTCAAATCAACGGAGAGGTCGTACACCTCACACCAAGCAGCTCACCCTGGATCACTCAGGGTGCCAAGCCGAAACAAAAGTCTCACACTACGGAACCCATGAGACGACTAACTGGGAGAACCCCTCAGCTGGACAAATCATCGTGGCCGTTTCTGGGCCAGAACCCACCCTCAACTTCAACACCTGCTCCGCCAAAGAATAGCAAACAAGCAGCTGGAGCCAAAACGGCTCCACCGATCCCACTTCCAAGGACAAAGCGACCTGCCCAAGCCCCAAAACATTCCGACTCCGTGGGAATCCCACTGAAAAACAGATTTTCTGCACTTCAGCACGAGCCTCTGAGTGAAAACCCACCTTCAAACATCAGCAATGAGGCTAAACCAACGCATCCACCACACAAAGCTCAGAAGAACAAAGTGACCACCAGGAAAACGAAAGGTATGCCAAGAGTGCTTATTGTTGGAGATGAGACAGTTAATGGAATCAGTCATGTTTGCAATCTTCTCTTGGTGACACTGTATCTGATGTGACTCAGTGCTCAGTGACCTTATTCGATAACCTCTGGATCTAATGGCAGCACTTTCACCTCTTTGGAAGAGGCGGAAGCAATCTTAACAAACACGGAATAAGGCTTCTCACTGCAAACATTTTATCAACAAGAACAACAATGTGACCATCGCTTCAGAAGAAATGGCTCAAGGATGTCTGACTAGGATTGAGCCCTCCGCTTATCATAAGCACAGTGTCCCCAAACAAAGTGATAAAACATCAACTATGGACAGATCGACTGGTTCAGCTTCTCCTTCTCCCCTCGCTTATCTCCCCCACTCCCTTCTCATTCTCCCCTCCCTCTCTGCTCCTACACTCACTCACAAGATACCTTTGAAGAAATGTCTTCCGGACCAAAGTTTCTCAAATTTACAGATGGAATGGATCAACAGTTTCGCCTCGGCATGACTCTTCTTAGCACTAACATAGCAGACCTCACTTCATCTAAGCCACCTGCCTCTGACCTCCCTGAAGATCCAGCAATCTGCGTTTCTGAGGTCTGAGACCGAGGTCTAGATATTATTGTTACACCCGTCTTCCTCCAGAATGTGTCTGCCCCCCCGACATTGCATAGCAGGACATTACCTGTCCGGATCACTAGACAAGTTATAAAAAACAGAAATACAAAAAACTGTGGTCTTCATTCAAACCTCAGACTGATCCCCTGTCTAAAGGAACCTCAGACTGAAGAACTTTCAGCCTCTAAGTCACTTAAACTGGCTCTTTTAAATACCAGATCTCTCTGTGCTAAAGCTGTAGTAATTAATAATTTCATCACTGAGTATAATATTGATGTCTTATTTCTGACAGAAACATGGCTGAATGACAATAATGAAGCAATCGTACTAATTGAATCAGCGCCTCCTAAGCACAATTTTTTAAGTGAAAACCAAAATAAAAATGCCCTTTAACGTTCAGCTCTTCCATTCACAAGAGTCAGAATTCCCCTCTTCTCAGGCAGCCAAAGATCAGTTAAAGTTATTGTGCCAGATCAGTTCAGACACATACAACACTCCTCCCCCTTTTACTTCCTTAAAATCACATTCTGAAAGGATTCACTTTCCATTTGTTAGACTGTAACTGCCCTGCATATTTGCTCTGTCAAGAGGTTCAAATTCTGCTACACATAATCTGGTTTATATTTACCGAGTGTATTTCTACACTGTGCTGCTTTCCATCAGATTTAAAGTTTGCAGAGACCAACAAAGTGAGTACTTGGTTTATAAACAATTTTGTTCCTTTTATTTATGAAAAAGTGGAAATTAAATGAAATCCTAATATTTTTGACAAAGACCATTTAAATCTGTTTTACTTATTGTCTAGTTAGATTGCTTCAAGTCATAAATGAACCTTACTGATAAACAGTTTATTCCATAGAAACTTTCTACAACACTATTCACTATTTTGTGTTAATTGGTAAAGGGACCATGAACACAAAAAGGAACAAAACCTTGCTATGTCTGAATTTACATTTAGTAGCTTGTGTCATGCTTGTAATATCATGTTGAATGTTTCCTCCTTCATTAAACATTTACTTTATTCCTTCTTTTTGACGAGTACAAAGCCTTCACCCCTCCCAGGTTAACTGTCAGGCCAACAGAGATACTAATCTAAGAACAAAATCCAGAATCCACAAAAACAAAAGAATAAATAGAGAAACTAAGCACAAAGAAGAGAACTCATTCAACAACAAACTATGAAAAGAAGTGAATACAGAATATAATCAATAATAAACAGGACATGGCAAGGCCTATTAAACAAACAAGGAGAAGCTCAAAGTACAGACAAAAGAGGCGATATTTTGACCTTTCTGTTTTTCCTGTGACACTCCTTTAAGTTCTTGCTCCATTTAGTTTTTGCTGAGTTGTGTTTGTTGAAACTAAAATTCATTAAGTCTTTTTCAAATGACTAAATGAATTTAGTCATTTTGTTATGGTTTTTGACTTCTGGTTTATATCTGCTCACCCTCAGTGGTTTTTGTTAGTAAGTGGAACAACCTGTTTTCATCCCAACATTCTTGCTTTCTGGTTTTAAGGTTGATTTTTTATCATGTTTTTCTGACTCTTCTTCTCTAACCATTTGTCTTTTGTCAGTTTTTCAGCTACATCTCGTGTGCTTATCCCTCTATCATCCTGCCGTTTAACTTGCCCTCTTTAAAAACTGTTTATACGCCATTTTATACCTATCCTTAAAATGCAGTGATTTCGGTAACTTGTTTTTTCTAATTTAGGGTTTAATATAGATTAGCTAGTCCAGTGTTTCTCAACCTCTTTCAGCCCAGCCCCCCCGCCCCCCTAGCCGTTATCCAGGTCCCTCAACGCCCCCCACCAAAGAATTTGCAGGCTACTTTGCACTGACTATTATTTTATTATTAATATTATGATCACTATTGTAGATGTTTTGATTTTTATGCTTGTTTCTGTATTTATCATCAAAAATAATTTCTCAAAGAACAAAAAGTCATGGGAATAGAAATTATTTTCAGGTGTCTACGAAAAATGCCATGAATATTCAAGTTAAAATTGGTAGGCCTAACAGCAGCCAATCAGAGTGGAAAAAATATTATTGTTTTTTGCCATTTTCTAGTTGTTAAATATTCCACAAAATGACCAGATAAAAGATGAACAACATGCCAGTTTAAACTTTGATCTATTTGCAAAACAACTGAGCTCTGCAACCTTAAAACATGGATAGAACTGTAACTACATTAATCATAGCTCTTCTTCTCCTCAGTGTTTTTCAGTTTCTGGTGGTGCAGCTCTGTGCTGCCTTCAGGAGAATGGGACATCAGAGTTTCGTCCATAAAATTTCACCCACATGACGTTTATTGTTCAAACCAGAACTTTCAGTGGAAAAATAAAAGTTCCAGGTCATTTTAATGCCATACAAATATGAGAAAGAAACATGGATTATACCTTTACAGAGAACAAATCTGGTTCTTAATCAAATCCTAATGAGTCAAATTGAAAGTGTCATGGAGTCATCGGCCTCATGACATTAACACTGACATGAAAGATAATATTGAAGAAATAAATATATCAAATTTAATTTAAAAAAAAAAGTGATCAGTCATTTACTGTTATAGTCTGTAAGATTGTCAGGGACCAGACAGTACAAAATGCAGAACACAGGTATTGAATTCAAAAAGGTGGGTTTTTATTTACCCAAAAATATGAACAAAAGGTTAACATAACATTTAAATGGGCATGCCAATAAAAGAGGCCAACATAAATCACAGAACTCAAGACATAACTGACACAACATCAAAACTGACCTGCTGACATAAGACACAAGGGGATTTAAATACAAGTTTAGCTAAAGTATGAAGACACAATAGGGGAAAACAAACTGGCTGCCATTCAACAACTAACCCAAACAATGAAATAAACCCAACCCCCCCCCCAGCCTGTTGCAGGTGGTTCAGTCCAATAAGGCCATGAGCTGTATATCAGGAACCTCAGCCCTTTGCCACGCCTTTGGTCCAGAGAGGGGAGCCCAAACACCCAGGTAACTCAAACAAAGAAAACAATATTAATACAACATAATTAAATTTCAACCCTGCATTGTTAACATGTGTGCACTCCATATAAACATTGTAAGGTGGAAGAAAGAAAATAAAAATAATTAAACTACAAAACAAACTAAAGTGAAAGCCAACTTATGATAAGGCGTGGACCTTACCCTGTGTGGCTGGCCGTCACAAAAATATATTTATTCTCAGTATTAGATGTGGTCTCAACAAACCCATGGCACTAAAACAATATTATTTAACCTTTTATCTGGAAATAGTGTCTGTTTATTCTTGCCTTACAGTCCTCTGTATTAAGTATTGCTCGAAAGGTCTTGCCATACCAGTTTATTCCTCTGCATTTACTTTAGTCCAGTGGTTCTTAAACTGGGTTCAATCGAACCCCAGAGGTTCGGTGAGTCGGTCTCAGGGGTTCGGCGGAGCCTCTGCCACGGAGGTAAAGACTCACTTGGGTCGTGATGACGCGCCGCTTTGCCATCACTTGCTGCAGAAGATCACATTACATTGCTTAGCCAATCAGAGCTGCGGAGGAGCCCTGATTGAAGGAGCTCCACTCTCAGCATGGTTTTGAACTTGTGTTTTTAATTACTTCAGCAAAACTCACAGTTTTTACCAAATTCTATAGTCTAAATCTGCTCCTTAGTCGCATCTTTTCGGGGTTGGTACTGCCTCTAGTGGCGTGGGGGTGGTAACACAACTACAATATTTACATTACTAAATCAGAATACCGCAAAGTATTTTGTATATCTGGGGGGAAGGGTTCGGTGGGGGCAGGGTTCGGTGAATCCGCATATGAAACTGGTGGGTTCGGTACCTCAAAAAAGGTTAAGAACCACTGCTTTAGTTTCTTAGTTTATTCTTGCATTTTGTTCTTAATTCCTTTCCATTTAGTTTTCTTGATTAGTATCAAGAAAACTAAATGGTTGGTTTATTGGTATGTCCACTTTAGTTTCTTTCCTGTTGCTACATTTATTTTATCGTTTATTGACCATCAATAATCTTCAATCATCACCTGCTGCATCGCCTAATCGTCATGTGTTTCACATCATGTGTTGATTTTTTTCCCTGTTCAGCGTTGGATTCTCTGTTTTTATGCCACAATTCATATCTAGTTCGTCTCTTCGTTTATGTCCCGCTTCTCCAGTTTCAGAGTTTTGTGCAATGTGCGCCTCATTTTTTTTAACCCCTTAAGGTGCGCAGCGTTCAGGAAATGTGTAGACGGGGAAAAGGCAGACTGACATAAACCTTTTAAAATAATGGAAACAATTTCTGCATTCTGATTATTGAAATGTAAAAGTGCTGTGGTACCGTTGTTCTACAGTATCACCCCCGTTTCATACCGGACCACTTACAGCAGTGGTCCCCAACCTTTTTTGTGCCGCGGACCGGTTGACACAATTCTGTTGACGGGGGGGGGCGACAGAAGCCGTTATGCAGAGCAGATTGTAATGTAGGACTCACCTACCGGGCCGCGTTGTGTCTCTTTTCCCCCTTTGCTGCTTCTGGCTCAATGTTGGCACACAAGTAACCGAGAGAATCCGGTTACAGGATTTTCAAAATAAAAGATGCTCCAGACTCAAATAATACGTAAAACGGAAATATTTAATTATTTCTTGTACCGCGGACCGGTACCCATTGGTCCACGGACCGGTACCGGTCCGCGGACTGGGGTTTGGGACCACTGACTTACAGCACTAGTGTTAACGCTATAAAATGAAGGCTCTCTATCGTGGTATCACCCATGGAGGGATTTCTTTATTTAAATGGGTTCATTTTTCAGATGGATACAAAGTGAGGGTATCTAAGAGTGATTTTCTGTTGTCCTTCCATGGAAGCGTGCAGCCTTTAAACAGAAATGAAGCACTTTTTTTTATAAGTTGCTGCTTAACATGATCACAGAACTGCCAAAACATATGTACAAAAATACCAGACAATGTGAATGACAGCAATGTCATCAGCCGGTGTAACGCTGAACTGATGTGGTGAAGCTACTAGCAGGAGACCAAAGCTGTGCAAAGAAGCTACAAACACTGAATAGAAGAAGAGCTGCCATCGATACAGTTCCAGCCAAGCATGATTTAATGTTATACCACACAGTTTTACCAAGTTGCTCAAACTCTAAACTCTTATTGTTGTGCATTTAAGGTGTAAAGTTTACCTTCGACCAAACGCCACCCAAAGAAATCTCAGCGCCCCCCTTTTGTAAAAATGTCGTCCTCTGAACGCCCCTGGGGGGCGGTACCACCCACGTTGAGAGCTTCTAAGCTAGTCCAAACACAGCTGAAGCTTGACCTTACTGCTACAACCGCAGGATAAAATAACATTTAGAACAATATTTCCATGGTAAGCAAACTCTATTATTTTGCCATTTGTCACTATATGTGGAGAGATGAGGAACAGTAGTTGAGCTTAGAAACTACAGTTTTCTGAATAATTATTAAACTTTCACATGCTGTATATGAGTCTGAGAGTGCAATATAGTAAACTCTATTTTTAAGGTTGAGACTGCTATTGTAGTCTTTGGACTCTCATTCAAACACAAATGAACCTACCTGATAAACAATTTCTTTCATTGAAACTTTCTCCAATACTATTCACTATTTTGTGTTAATTGGTAAAGTGACCATAAACACAAAAAGGAACAAAACCTTACTATGACTGAATTTACATTCAGTAGCTTGTGTCATGCTTGTAATATCATGTTGAATGTTTCCTCCTTCATTAAACATTTACTTTGTTCCTTCTTTTCGACGAGTACAAAGCCTTCATCCCTCCCAGGTTAACTGTCAGGCCAACAGAGATACCAATCTAAGAACAAAATCCAGAATCCACAAAAACAGATGAATAAATAGCGAAACTAAGCACAAATAAGTGAACTAATTTGACAACAACCTATACTCAACAACTTATACTCCATTTGAAGTGAATACAGATTATAATCAATAATAAACAGAACATGGCAACAGAACATGTAGTATTTTTGAACAAACAAGGAGAAGGTCAAAGTACAGACAAAAGAGACGGTATTTTGTCCTTCCTGTTTTTCCTGTGACACTCCATTCAATTCTTGCTCCATTTAGTTTTTGCTGAGTTGTGTTTGCTGCAACTAAAATTCATTTAGTCGTTTTCATTTATGGTTTTTGCCTTCTGTTCACCCTCAGTGGTTTCCGTTAGTAAGTGGAACAACCTGTTTTCATTAGGGCTCTGAAATAATATAGATTTTGCGATATATATCAATATTTTCTTTCCTAGAAAAAAAATTTATATTCATCCACAAGTATCGTAACGTCCAACTGTCACCTTGCTCACTCACTGCTTGCCTCGCCAGGAGAGTGATTAGGTCATTGGGCTTAGAGTGATTCCTTCAGATGTTAAGTGCCAAGGTTAAAAATATATCAAACTATTCAGAGCAGGTACTTGGTGCACTTTATTTAATTTACAAATGCATGTAAGCTACAGTTTGTACTGTTTCAATTAAAAGAAACATGTTTTCTCACCACTTTGATTGATTTTGTCCAGCCGTCGACTTTAAGTCTGTGTCCAACCAGAGCCAGGTATTGTGTAGTTGGTGCTTTTCATCAGTTTTCAGTTAAATTAATTAAATCCAACTCTATAACAGTAACAAAATGTCATCAAAATCACTCTGTCCCTCTAAAATCTTTCAGAAAATCGTAAAAGTATATTGAATTGCATTGTTTGCTGAACATCGCAATATATATCGTATCGTGAGCAGAATATCATGTATCGTGAGATTATTGTATCACTACAGCCCTAGTTTTCATTCCAACATTCATCCTTTCCCGTTTTTAAGACTGTCATTTTTAAAAAATTTTTTCTGACTCTTCTTTTCTAATAATTTGTGTTTTGTTAGTTTGTCAGCTACATCTCCTGTGGTCATCCCTCTACCATCCTGCTGTTTACGTTGGTTTGACTGTTGCCCTAATTTTCACCTGTTTATCTGTAAGTTACTGGACTTTCTTGCAGCATTTATGACACAATTCACACAATTCATATTTTGATTGCCATCATCCTGGCTCTATTTTAATCCTTCACAAATACATTGTGTAAAGCTGGTTTTAAATCATTTATCTCTGAGTTTTAAAACATAGCACATGTATAACTGTATGCATTCTTACAAGACAACAGTATATAAATAGTTTACTTTTAGTCTTTCCAGTCTCAGGCAAATTGTTCATGCACAACATGGTTTTTATCTATTTTTTTATGTCTTCCAAGTATATTGAATTGTATTGTTTGCTGAACATTGCAACATCGCAAAATTCAACATATAGTAAGTATGTTGAATTTTAGCATATTTGAGCGTACTTTAAGTCAGACTAATCAACAATATACTTGAAGTATATTATTTTGGAACAGCTAATTTTCTACTTAGTGCATTTTTATAGTAATTAAATTGTAGAAAATTACAATTTAAAGTATAGTAAGAGTACTATCCCATACTTTTTTTAACAACTGAAGTTATACTTTGTATAATTTAAATATACAGCTTTTTATGTAATATAAATGTATTTTATGTAATATAACTGTGCTTGATTAGTATATTCTAAGTGTAGTATTTTTGTGATCAAATTACACTCAACATATGTTTTAAATGTCTTTTAAGTTTATAGGCATTACATACCTTATATATTAGTAGTGTGATTACTAAATCATTTACATATCTCTGAGTGTTAAAACATAGCACATATAATTGTATTGTTATAAGACAACAGTACATAAATAGTCTTTCTAGTCTGAGGCAAATCGTTCACGCACAACATGGTTTTTATTCATATCTTCCAAAGTTATGTTGGATTTTTGAAGAATCCATCAGAATAACTGTTCCTCTGATAAGAAATTGACAGGTTGTAAAACATCTACATATGTCACCAATGACATGCTTATGTTTGGTATTTATTAAAGTTACATTCACATTATATTTACATATTTTTTCTGATTACGTGCCTTTTCTTTGTTCATAGATCTCCATGGAGCAACCGTGGGAAGCAGATCTAGAAATGATAATGAAAAATGCTATGGGGAACAGCAGTGATGTTGCAACTGCACGAATTACAGAATATCTGGAAAGTAGAAACAATGTAGCCCTAAACATAGCAATCACTGGAGAGTCAGGTTCTGGTAAATCCTCCTTTGTCAATGCCTTCAGAGAGGTAGAAGAAGACAGTGAAGGTGCTGCTCCAACTGGGGCTGTAGAAACCACCTTGGAGGTAAAAGAATATCCTCATCCAAACTATCCCAATATCATCTTCAGTGACCTTCCTGGAATTGGAAGCACCAGGTTTCCAGCTAAAAAGTATTTGAAGCTTGTTGGATTTAAGAAGTTTGACTTCTTCATCATCATTCAGCTGATCGCTTCAGAGAAAATGATGCTAAACTTGCAAAGGAGATCAAAAAGATGAAGAAGAATTTCTACTTTGTTCGCTCAAAGGTTGACCATAATTTACGAGATGAACAAAGAAAAAAGGATTTCAACCAAGAGAAGACTTTAGCACAGATCAGAGATGATTGTGTTAAAAGTAAGTGTCGTCCACTGGCTGTTGTTCTGAAGAGAGTTAAAACATTTTTAATATACTTCGAAAGAAAAGAGATTAAATTGCAAAGGTTTATAACATGAATGTTTACTGTTTTAACACAGGCCTTAAGGATCAAGGACTTGAGTCTCTGCAGGTCTTCCTGGTGTCCAGCCATCACATCCATCTGTACGATTTCCCTCACCTACGAGACGCCGTAGAGACGGATCTACCTGAACACAAGAGAGACGCTCTGCTGTTATCCTCTCCCTACATATTCCCAGATATCATTAAAAAGAAGAAAAAGGTTTTTAAGCGTGCAATATGGGGTCTTACTGCTCTTTCAGGAGTTGTAGCAGCTGTTCCAGTTCCAGGGCTTTCTGTTGGTGTTGATCTGGCTTTGCTGGTTGGTGCTGTCACCCATTATGTGATTGGGTTTGGTCTAAGTATTGGATCTCTAGAGAGGACAGCTTCCAGAACAGGAATACCATATGATGAGCTGAAGGCTGTCCTCACTTCTCAATTGGCTGCAGAACACATAACTCATGAACTCATCATGAAGATGGTTCTTCAGCTTTCAACCAGGGCTGCACTAATGGCAGCAGAGGAAGTATCCAGATTTATTCCATTTGTTGGAATCCCAGCATCTATGGCTCTCTCTGCTGTCACAACCTACAAACTTTTGAACCTTTTCCTTGATTTACTTGCTGAAGATGCTCAGAGGGTCTCTGACAAAGTCCTCAACAAAAATAAATAAAACACAGATACCTTTATTCATTTAGATCTTGCAAACATGGTTCAGAATTGCTTTATCAGTCAAGTGAGGTTAGTCGCATGTATCATCTGCTGATCTTTAATTTAATTTAATTTCCTTTATTTAACCAGGTAAACCCCCTTCTCCATGAGTGCAGAAACTAGAAAGTTATAGAGAAAAACTTTTTTTCTTTTATATTAATCATAATGTATGTTTGTAATTTTAGGATTGTAAACTTTTTAAGAACTTTATTTTGAATAATTATGGATGTTTTCAGACCCTCTTGAAATGTTTTGATTTTACGAATTATTCTTAAACTGGTTGGTTTGTGGTCTGCATGTTGGAGCTGAAGTTAGCACTGATGCTTTGTAACAAGACATTTGTGGTGTTGAATCCCACCCTGGAGTCTATCTGCATGTAGTTTCTTGTTCTGTCTATGCAGAGGTGGGTTTTCTCTGGATGATTGTTGGTTGATTTTTCTGTATAAACTGTCCTCTTGTTGGTCTCTGCATCAAAAGACAATGTAGAAAATGTTTTTGTTTTCATAGATCTGAAATGTGTACACACTAGAGAACTGTTGTAGATTAAATGTTGAGCCATTTTTGAAATGATTGTATGTGTTTTTAGACCGATTGGAAATTGATTTAGCTTTTAAACTGCTTTATATTGTTTACATTTTTTGACAGAAAAAAATAAACATTTCATAATCTTGTCTGTCATGTACAGTTTGGCTTCAGTGTGGAGTGCTTCACACATAATTTATGTACGTAGATTTTTTTGAATTTATAATCCACAAATGTTCTCTGTAATTTAACAACAATCATACCTCAATCATGACAATCTTATTCCTTCTTGACAGCATCTAATTCCACTTTTTCCTCATCAGTACTTCTTCCTTTGTCCCTGTTGTGCAACAGTAATGTTGACCTATTGACAACTATAAACACTTGCTGAGAAAAAATATTAAAACAACTAGTAATTAATCCAATCTCCATCATTGCTAAATTTAAAATATGCGTAAAAATGATTTTATCATTGGCTGAGATACATAAAGGAAACCTGACAAATCTGTGCATAGCTTGAGCAAAAATTTCATAAACATTGATGCCAGTAACATGTTACTTAGAAAAGCATTACTTTAGTTTGACCCCTTGTTTCAGTAACGACTAATCTAACACATTAATATCTCCAATCCAGTAATCAGATTAAAGTTACTTAACCAAGTCACTGTGCATTACTATATTTGTAATTTAACTTAGTAAAATATATACTGTTGCTTTCCTCTCTTTTCTAGGAGTTGCATCTTATGCAACATCAGTGATACATAAACAATGGAGGAAAAAGAAGATGCACCTTTTCAGATCAAAATAAGATTCATTGTTGACTCTGTGCTGCAGACAAAGAGCTGCTGTTACACTCATGAAAATAGAGGAGACAGAATAATAACAGTGATTTTCTACAGGCTTACTTCTCTCTTTTACAAAGTAACCCTCGTCATAAATTAACTAAAAAAACAATTTATAGACTTATGTTTTGTATCTTGTCCCAAAGGCTGAACCATTTGGACATGGAATTCATCCACACAGCTCCTCTAAATGTCGTGGACCTCTATGCACATGTGCACACCTGCTGCATGTATGCTACTCTGACACAACACTGGCTTATCTCCTGTGAAGATCGATTTGCTTCCTTAGAGGATAACAAAAAGTGGCCCCAGACTATAGCTTCTGCTCCTTTATCGCATCTATCTAGGCTACACACTAAAGAGGATGCAGGGCTGTGAAATCATTTTCTTAAACTGACATATGTATGTGCATAAATGTGTGCACATGCAAGCAGCTAAAAGAGATATAGGAGAAACACAGATTAATTTATCCATAATAGTATTTACATGTTTTATGTCTTTCTTGTGTTCATAGATCACCATGGAGCAACCGTGGGAAGCAGATCTAGAAATGAAAACAATGAAAAATGCTATGGGAAACAGCAGTGACGTTGCAGCTGCACGAATTACAGAATATCTGGAAAGTAGAAACAATGTAGCCCTAAACATAGCAATCACTGGAGAGACCGGTTCTGGTAAATCCTCCTTTGTCAATGCCTTCAGAGAGGTAGAAGAAGACAGTGAAGGTGCTGCTCCAACTGGGGCTGTAGAAACCACTTTGGAGGTAAAAGAATATCCTCATCCAAACTATCCCAATATCATCTTCAGTGACCTTCCTGGAATTGGAAGCACCAGGTTTCCAGCTAAAAGGTATTTGAAGCTTGTTGGATTTAAGAAGTTTGACTTCTTCATCATCATCTCAGCTGATCGCTTCAGAGGAAATGATGCTAAACTTGCAAAGGAGATCAAGAAGATGAAGAAGAATTTCTACTTTGTTCGCTCAAAGGTTGACCATAATTTACGAGATGAACAAAGAAAGAAGGATTTCAGCCAAGAGAAGACTTTAGCACAGATCAGAGATGATTGTGTTAAAAGTAAGTGTCGTCCACTGGCTGTTGTTCTGAAGAGAGTTAAAACATTTTTAATATACTTCGAAAGAAAAGAGATTAAATTGCAAAGGTTTATAACATGAATGTTTACTGTTTTACTACAGGTCTTAAGGAATGTGGATTTGAGTCTCCGCAGGTCTTCCTGGTGTCCAACCATCACATCCATCTGTATGATTTCCCTCGCCTACGAGACGCCTTAGGCGGATCTACCTGAACACAAGAGAGACGCTCTGCTGTTATCTTTACTTAACATATTCCCAGACAGCATTGAAAAGCAAAACATTTCTCCAGGATCAAATATGGGCTCTTACTGCTCTATGCTGTAAAACTAAACCGTCTTGTCAATTATATATTTCAAGTGAACATAACTTAATTCTCATTTACTTGTTGTTTGTATTCATCTTAAACAAATGACATCAACTTTTGAAAAAAAATGTTTGATAAATTAATCTGAGTTGAGTACATGCAAAAACGTTAAGTATTTGAAAGTGGTGAAAATTTTGCATTGTAAAGGGTTAATGCTGGACTATTCAGAAATGCCAAAACGATACACCTTTTCTGCTCAATCAAACCTGCAAACTGCAAAATAAATACATTTTAAGAACATTCTTGTAATACAGTTTTTAAATATGTATTTTTGGTACACTTTCAAAAAGTATATTTTCTCAAAAATATATAAACATTTGGATAATGGTTTTACAAGATACACTTTGCATTTATTTTCAAAATAATTATATTTTAAAAGTACATTTTAAAAATATATACAAAATACTTTTCTGACGTTGTACTTTTAGTATTATTCTCAAATAGGTTCCATGTATAATTTAGTAAACTTTAAAAAATCTCAAACTAAATACACTTCAGTAATACTTGCTGGTACCGTACTTTACAAATAGTGTCCAATGCTGTTTTTGTTTTTTAATTATGTAAAGCACCTTGAAATGCCTTGCTGCTGAAATGTGCTATACAAATACAATTTGATTGATAATTATATTTCAACGAAATAATTTCAGCGATTACATACATGCTACTTTATGTGAACAAAGTATGCCTCATTAGGTACCTTAATAATGTTTTAATATTTTGTTAAAATAAAAAAAAACCTTATAGTCAAACTTACTGTGACGTTGTTTAACAAAGCAATAAAAATTTTGTTTGTGCTTCAAAACATCAAATATTAACAGTTTAGTGACAGAGGTTCTCCAGCAAAAACATTTGCTGGTTCCTTAACACTAAATTCCTTAACACTAAAATATCTTCAGTTTTACATCTTTCCAAATATGATCTGTCTTTTTTAGTTCTTTAAAGGGATCCATGATTAGTTGCAGCAATAGACTTTGAGAAATATTCATTTTGGATGTAAAAACAATACAGTAGCTTGTTTAGCTTTTATAAATTTTAATAAAATATCGTCATACGAATGTTGCCATGTTGTTCATGCTGCAATGCATTTTGGGTCCAACTATATTCCCACCAAGTACTGTGAGCTTTTGCTGGCTCTTTCACTAAAATATGTTTGTGAAAGACGACATTGAAGTAAAATGTGTCAGAGGTATGAACTGCTTGGTTGCAGATGATATAGCGTAGTTTCAACGTTACCCAATGGTGATGGGGGTCAGGAAGTAAATGCAGCTCATTTACTTCTGTTGACCCAGCATCAAAGTGCCTAAAGTCTGAGTTCTGCACGGTTGTTCCAACATTCTAATAGAGAGAAAAACAAACATCATTTTTATGTTTTGAAGGTAGTTGTGTCAGGAACAGGGGCACTGCCAGGAATCTTGGGCCTCCTGCCCAAGTTTCCTGCTGTTACAATTTTTTGAGTCTATTTGACCTATAAAAAGCATCACAATTTTAAAGGTTTGCCATTGCCTTGCTTTCTTTGGGTCAATACTGATAATTAGCACAATAATTACTGCTCATGAATTTAACATCCAACAGTCCACATCCAGTATGCAAGTAGGTTGCTTAAATTTTTTCTATTAGTTTTAGATACTGAAATGTCTCTCCCCATGAGCAACACTCAAAAGCAACGTGCAACTACACATATAACTATGTAATCCAGACTTCTAAAAATGCTATATAGCTACATTTTATTCAAGCTGCATTACATAACTTTAATAAAAAAAATATGTTTCCTCCATATTTGTTAAAGTTGTCACAATGTCATAGCAGTTTCTTATGAGACAGATAATATGTGAAAACAATCAATCTCCTCCATCTCCTTCCTGAATTACTATTACAGGATAAAGTAATGCACCAACCAAAACAACCAATCAGAACTAGTAGGTCGCTCTTAGCGCTGACAATTAGCCTCATTCACTCACTGCTAAAGGTGCTAATGGTGGAGAAACAACTTATCATTACAAGAAATTGTTTATCTGCTGTCATTGGTAGCTATGCTAATTAAACTGAGCATTCAGTTTGAATCTGCACAGCTCTGTGCTATGCTAGTTGCAGCATAGCACAAATTGAGGAAGAGGAAGGATGAGCAGAACCACAAGATTGTGATTGACAGCACTAAAACTCTCCTGCCTCTGACTGGAAGTTCTAACGTGGGTTAGAACTGTGAAGTGGTAAAAGGCACAGGAAACAAGTTACATGTAGTCGGATGGATGACTGGTGCAGAAAAATGTATATGTACAAGGTTTGTTTGGGGCTCAACAAAAGAGAGGACAGATTTTAAAAAACAACTCTGAATTTCTAAATCAGTGAAATAATATAATTCATGTATGAGACACGTTTATGTCTTGATTAACCATAACAGTGTAGGGTGACATCTTGAATATTTAGGACGAAAAGGTTGTTGTTGGCATCTGTAAAAGCACAGCAAGAGAAACATGTAAAATCATGAAAACTCTAAGAAAACATGGTTGTATAAATATTGGTGCTTTTACTATTGCACTTCAATTTCATCTCGTTGCACATTGAATGACATCAGATATAAGAAGCACTGAGGATTATCAGCTCTGTTGCATCACTTTATGAAAATCCTCAATCTGAGTTATTACAAAGAATTATTTACTTAATTTTAATATTTTATGAAATTTGTTTTGACATACTGATTAAACTGCTATATAAAAGACAAAGTGGTGGCTTTGCAGTTTTTTAAAAACACAAAGTGAACTCGTTATGCAAAATTCACATTTTGCACATTATTGTACTTCCATTTGTTTCTCTACTGCAGGGTGTCAAACTCAATTTTACCGAGGGCCACTTCAGCATATTGGCCCCTCTCAACGGGCCACATTGACGGTACAAATCAGGAGAGCCCAGGTTCAGTCCTCCAGGCTGCAACTTTTAGATGCATCCCTGTTAAAACACACCAGACTAAAGGTTGACTTCTCTCATCAGCAGCAACTCAGTTCTGTAGAGGCTTATAATGACTCAATGATCCAGGTGTGTTAGAGAAGGTAACACATCTAAAGTTGCAGATGGTAGCTCTGGAAAACTAGACTTGGGCAGCCCTAGCATAAATGTATGAAAAATACAATGTTAAAAATAGATTAAACAACACCTCATATTGTTAAATAACGCTTTGAGGCGTCTGGTTAGGAAGCGCATTCAAAACCTTTGGTTGAAATGGCGCGTTAAATTCAAGTCTCCGTTACAGACCGGAGAAAACCGGAAGGTTATCTTGAGGAAATAAATGACAACGCAGAAGTTAATTAGGCCGTAACATGCGCAGTCCGCTGCTCAACCACTGCAGACGTGGCTACGCTGCTGCGAAGAATTAAAATCCGCTGGAAGTAACTCATCCAGTGGATTTAACAAATGTAGACTTCTGGGTCCACGGTATCCAGGAGAGCGGCGCTCTGGAGGAGCTGCAGACGCAACATCTGACCGTTTCGGAGAAGCAAAACCACAATAAAAAATAAAAAATAAAAATAAAAGTCCTAGTAAAAGCCACACCGGACAGCACACAGGATAAAACACTCAGAGTTCAATTCATCTGTTTGGATCAGACAAATCCAACTGAATGATGAATTGGCGCAGATTTTTCTGCAGAGGAGAACCAGGAGGAAGTGAGTTCAGATCCCAGTGGGTGAAGTGATGCTAATTTAAGTGAAGTCGCTTAATACGTATATAATAAGTTATCGGAGCCTTAGTGGTTTTTGTCACTATAGATAAAAATGTAGATATATTCATCTGCTTAATTTGTGATGGGATCTGGATTCACGAGGAATATTAACTAAACCGCATAAAATGTGGCTAAATAGCCGACGTTAATATGATTGTAATTTCACGGGAAAAAATAGTACATGAACGATTTTTTTTATGTTGTCGGTTAAGATAATGGATAACAAAAAACGACTAGCGCCACCTGCCGCCCCGACACCAACTCACACACATCTTCATTCACAGTTTTACTTGTAAATCGATTTTTCTTTTCTTGGAGATTTTGATGTTAGCTTGTCGATGTCTTGGTTTTATTCGCTGGTAAAATCAATAAGCAGCTTGAGGTGACTCTGCCGCTCTCTAGTGGCGAGAAGCAGTAATGTTGGCTGGTAACAATCGGAATGCATTATGGGAGATGTAGTTTGTAGTCAATTCGTTCTCAAAACATATTGTAAGTTAATCATGGACCTATAGAACGCTGGGGGGCCACATAAAATGTGCCCGTGGACCACATGTGGCCCGCGGAACTTGAGTTTGACACATGTACTCTACTGCTTCTAAAAACAGCACAAGCATTTAAAAATAAATGCATAAATGTAATTTATTTGGCTTATAGAATATCAGTCAATTGAATCAGTTTCAGAGCATGCAGACAATTCTTGTTTTTAGAAAATAAAATGAAAATCTCTGATGCATTATTAACCACCCGTGAAAAAAGGAAGAAAAAAAATAATTGAGTATTTTAAACCCTAAAATTAATATAAATTCATGCAGGTGATAGGGTAAGGATATTTTGGACCAGAAAACCTAAAATAAAAATGGCAAAAGTGTGTAAAATACGCCACCTGGTGTCGAAAAAGTGCAACTGCATACTTTCCATCTCTTTTTCACCCTCCCCCCTCACACTCACCCCCATTATTTCTTCTTAAACAACATAATTAAAATGTTAGGTCAGATCAAATTTCAAGTAAAAATATAAAGAAAACAATCTAAGCCAACTAGCACCAGATAAACAAACAACAAAATCTCCACAAAGTACTAATATAAATACAGCTAAAAAACAAACAAAAAAACAAAAAATCAAGCAAATCCAACAATCTGAGATAGTAAACCAATCCCATTTGGGAATGTCAAGAAGTGGCCAGAATAAGACAGGAAAAAAAACTTTGCACTAGACAAAGTGGATTCATGTTTAAAGCTACGCTAACAAACAAGGAGTCGTTAATAAGGTGATCTAGAAGGAGCTAACTGAGGACATCTAGCGGTGATTAAGTGAAACAGCACACAAAATGACTTTCTCTTCAGTTAGTTTTATTTCTGTTACACGGTTTTTTTAAGGCTAAATAATAATCGATATTATGTATGCGCTAAAAAGCAAGCTCTCGCTTGTTGGTGTCAAATAAAGTGTATGTGTCACTGTGGTTCCTTGGTTTATGGCCCTACCACCCTGAACACGCCCGATCTCGGAAGCTAAGCAGGGTCGGTCCTGGTCAGTACTTGGATGGGAGACCGCCTGGGAATACCAGGTGCCGTAAGCTTTTGCTGGCTCTTTCTTTAAACTATCTTTTGTGAGAGACGACGCTGAAGCCAAATGTGCCAGGAGGATGAAGAAATGTACAGGCTTTGGCCGGTGATGAGTTAACGAGGGTGAAAATGCAGGTTGTTAGTGCCCCCTGGTGGTAACAAAAGCTTACAGCACCTGTAGTGATGAGAGAATGCAGGTGAAATTGGGAAACACCATCCATCCATCCATCCATCCATTTTCTTGACACCCTTGTCCCTTAGTGGGGTCGGGAGTATTGGGAAACACCATAGAAACCAAATAAGCAGCTCTCGCTTGTTGGTGTCAGATAAAGGGTCTGTGTCACTGTGGGAGCTGCACAGTGGCGCAGTTGGTAGAGCTGCTGCCTTGCAGCAAGAAGGTTCTGGGTTCGATTCCCGGCCCCGGCCTTTCTGCATGGAGTTTGCATGCTCTCCCTGTGCATGGTGGGTTTTCTCCGGGTACTCCGGTTTCCTCCCACAGTCCAAAAACATGACTGTTAGGTTAATTGGTCTGTCTAAATTGCCCCTAGGTGTGAGTGTGTGTGTGCATGGTTGTTTGTCCTGTGTGTCTCTGTGTTGCCCTGCGACAGACTGGCGACCTGTCCAGGGCGTACCCCGCCCCTCGCTCGGAACACCAGCTGGAGATAGGCACCAGCACCTCCTGACCCCATTAAGGGACAAGGGTGTAGGAAAATGGATGGATGGATGGTGTCGCTGTGGTTCCTTGGCTTACGGCCATACCACCCTGAACACGTCTGATCTCGGAAGCTAAGCAGGGTCGGGCCTGGATCAGTACCTGGATGGCAGACTGCCGGGGAATACCAGGTGCTGTAAGCTTCTGCTGGCTCTTTCATTAAACTATCTTTTGTGAGAGACGACGCTGAAGCCAAATGTGCCAGGAGGATGAAGAAATGTACAGGCTTTGGCCGGTGATGAGTTAAACTGGGTGAAAATGAAGGTTGTTAGTGCCCCCTGGTGGTAACAAAAGCTTACCGCACCTGTAGTGATGAGAAAATGCAGGTGACAATGAGAAACACCATAGAAACCAAATAAGCAGCTCTCGCTTGTTGGTGTCAGATAAAGGGTCTGTGTCGTTGTGGTTCCTTGGCTTACGGCCATACCACCCTGAACACGTCTGATCTCGGAAGCTAAGCAGGGTCGGGCCTGGTCAGTACTTGGATGGGAGACCGCCTGGGAATACCAGGTGCTGTAAGCTTTTGCTGGCTCTTTCTTTAAACTATCTTTTGTGAGAGAGGACGCTGAAGTCAAATGTGCCAGGAGGATGAAGATTGTACAGGTTTTGGCCGGTGATGAGTTAAACTGGGTGAAAATCCAGGTTGTTAGTGCCCCCTAGTGGTAACAAAAGCTTACAGAACCTGTAGTGATCAGAAAATGCAGGTGACATTGAGAAACACCAAAGAAACCAAATAAGCGGCTCTCGCTTGTTGGTGTCAGATAAAGTGTATGTGTCGCTGTGGTTCCTTGGCTTACGGCCATACCACCGTGAACACGCCTGATCTCGGAAGCTAAGCAGGGTCAGGCCTGGTCAGTACTTGGATGGCAGACCACCTGGGAATACCAGGTGCTATAAGCTTCTGCTGGCTCTTTCATTAAACTATCTTTTGTGAGAGACGACGCGGAAGCCAAATGTGCCAGGAGGATGAAGAAATGTACAGGTTTTGGCCGGTGATGAGTTAAACTGGGTGAAAATGCAGGTTGTTAGTGCCCCCTAGTGGTAACAAAAGCTTACAGCACCTGTAGTGATGAGAAAATGCAGGTGACAATGAGAAACACCATAGAAACCAAATAAGCGGTTCTCGCTTGTTGGTGTCAGATAAAGGGTCTGTGTCGCTGTGGTTCCTTGGCTTACGGCCATACCACCGTGAACACGCCCACTCTGCGTCAGTGTCTAGCAACGCACAGAGGTGGAAACACCGTTTTTTGGCTCCGTTTCTATTCTTGTTTTACTTTGGATTGAAATTCTCTTTTCGTTTTTGTTTTTCTTTTGTTGTTGGAGCTTCCCTCCCCACAGTGTTAAACTGTTGGGGAGGCGTTCTTTGTTTGGATGGATGTTTCTAAAAATAAACGGATGGATCCCTCTGTTTTGAATGGACTGGACAAGAACAAAGAAGTAGACATGGAGCAAAACGGGATTAAAGAAAAATTTAATAAAGAAAACACAGTTCAAATTGAAATTGACGGAGAGGAGAAGATTTCAGTTTTGGATCTAATGAAGTGTTGAGGAAATATAATCATTGTTTAGTGTTTTGTTGAATTCAATCATATAACCATTTTTAGTGCTTTAGTTTAGTGAATCTTTTACTTATATAACCATTTTTAGTGTTTGAGTTAGCTCTATCGTTTACTTAAAGTTAGGAGTTTTTGTGTCACTGAGGTTGTAAAACTACAGGAGGCAAACAATCTTATCTGTGTGAAGATCATTTAAAAAACAGGGCCACATTTGGTCTCAGGAAATAAGGAATCTCCAGTGGACATCTGGCGTGGTGAACTATTGACCTGCAGTTTACCCGGAAAAAGTATTTGTTTAAAAGCTCATAAAATGTGCCTTTATTTGTTTGAGTTGAGGCAGGGAATTCCAAATACGTTTCTTTGATCTTCGAGCAGAGTTGAGGGGAGGTGCCGGTTTCAGTGGTGCTCGAAGACGGCTTCTAATTGGTCGAGAGGTGTTGCCCCCTATTTGAATAGAACACACCTACTAGTATAAAACCTCTTGCACAAAGAAAATGAGGCAGAAATGGCCAATTTTTAGCACCATGGGCTGACTATTTCTCCGAAGACGTCTTCGACGTCTTCGTTTTTCCTCTATCTGTCTCATTCTTTCAGGTGACTAATGTGTGACTGTGTTTCTTTAAATTTCTGTCTTGTGTTATACTTTCTTCTGATTGGATTAAATTCTGAGCTTCTGTGACGCCAACACGCTGCATACGCTTCTTGTGTTCTCGCGAGGGCTCCCAGACCGCGGCCAAGAATCCGGGACAGGAAGAAAGGAAAAGAACCGAAATTCCATTTTTAAAGTTTTACGATATAATAATCCTTTTTTCAACAGAAGAATATTCGCTTCTTGTGTGGAGGATTAATGGCATGTTGTTTTTTAACGGAGAGGAAGTTCGAAATCACCTTAAGCAACGAAAAGGCAAAAAGAAGATTAATGGATGGTTTTAAAATAGGCTCTTCAACAGTACACGTCAAGGATTTAATCAATGATGAACTGATCGTTTCATTGTGTGGCTGCCATCGGTGGCAGTTATACAGTTTGGTTTAATTTTATGATTTAAGTTGATGTAAAATATTTTATGTTTATTGTAGGTTGTGTAAAGGTTACCAGAGTGGAACCAATGTTAATTTGTTGTTTCACTTAGGCACGTATTTTTGTTATACGCCACACGCTGTAGAGGGCAGCATGTTTGAGGCTCGTGTAGCTAAGTTACAAGAAGCTACACGGAGTTTATTACTAACCCTTTCAGGTTGAAGCGGCCACTGAGGTACGCTTTTTTTTGTATTTTAGTTTGTTTGAAAATATAATGTTTATTTTACGAATTTGTCGAGTTTGTTAGTGACGTGTTTTATGACGTAATGAAACTTATTTTGTAAGTCAAGCCATTTATTGTAAATGTTTTACTGTAGTAAGTATCTATTCTTTATGTGAATATCTTTCTTTATGTAAAAATGTATTTTATATCTTTTGTACAGTTCTCACGGCACAGTTATTAAATGCCAGTAACTGTCGAAGAACGCCTTGTGTCCGTTTTCTATGGAGTTAGATTTGTTTCACAATTATTCAATCAAAAAAAATCATCTCAAACAAAAAAAAGTTTCAACCAAAAAAAAATCATCTCAAACAAAAAAAAGTTTCAACCAAAAAAAAATCATCTCAAACAAAAAAAAAGTTTCAACCAAAAAAAATCATCTCAAACAAAAAAAAGTTTCAACCAAAAAAAAATCATCTCAAACAAAAAAAAAGTTTCAACCAAAAAAAAAATCATCTCAAACAAAAAAAAAGTCATAAAAACTATTTAATCATGAAAATATTTTTTTACAAAACAAAAACATTTTTAAAGATTTTTTTTTTTTGATTGAAGTAACTTTTTTGATTGAATCTTTTTTTTTGTTGAGTGTATTTTTTTTGGTTGAAATTTTTTTTTTTTGTTGAGTGTATTTTTTTTGGTTGAATTTTTTTTTTTTTTGTTGAGTGTATTTTTTTTGGTTGAAACTTTTTTTGGTTGAGTGTATTTTTTTTTTTTTGGTTGAGTATTTTTTTTTGGTTGAGTGTATTTTTTTTTCTGGTTGAGTCTATCTTTTTTTTGGTTGAATTTATTTTCTTGCAGCTTTATTTGCTTTGGGGAAGCTTACATGAACATTCTGGGCGGGGCTTAGCAATGTAAGACGTGTTCCGATTGGTTAGCGCTGACTAAAGCGGATCCCTGAGATCCCAGAACCGCGTCCGGAACTGCAGGGCTTCGGTGACGGACACAGAATGTTAAAGGTAAGTAATGTTCACCAAATGACACCGTTTAGCAGCTACTAAAGGCTCCACCCTGTTTCAAAGAAGAAATCTTACACAACGTATGACGACAGTCACATATTTTATCTGCCGCGATCCCCGGCAGCATATTATGCTAACTAATGTTAGCACTAGGTAAAGTTCATTAACTAGGCTTGAGTGATATTCGCCTGTCTTTATGTTGAATTCGTTAACCAGCAAACCTCTGAGTTTCATTTAGCGTGGAAAATACCAACTATATCTGGAGAAAATATATGTTAAAAACTGTTGTGTAATCCTCCGTGTGTGTGTGTGTGTGTGTATTAACTAGCATTGAAGCTAAAGTGGAAAACAGCAGATCGTTGCTCCAATGTTATCAGGTCCACGTTAATCTGCACCACGTCAAGTGACTGTGTGGATTATTTATTTACCAAGAACATAGTCAGTGTGTCGGTGAGGGGAGACAATGTAACTCTTAAATATATATATATTTTCTTTCAGATGTATCCAAGCACCTGCACTTCACTGACCTCTACAGTGACCATCAGTCCAGTCAGCTGGATCATCACATTAACATTTTATTTACAATTAGGACCTGAAAACCGGAGGACCAGATGGGCAGAAATGTACCTGCAGACTTTAAGCAGCTACACTGCAGTGATGCTGGACTGGGCTGAACCTCTTCCTCTCCTCCAGTGACAAGTTTTCATCACCAGCAAAGACAAACAGGTTTGACATCCGAGTAACTGCTGGGAAGTGTATTATATATTTTCAGTGTTCATTTTATTATACTGTTTGGACTTACAATAAAATGTAATACTCTACATTTAACAAACCTTTTTTCCTTATCTCAGTTGTAACATTATGTGAAGTATTTGCATGTAATTCGGCCTTCATGCGACATATTAAAATGAAACACTTTTAAGTAATACCAGTAAAGAAATCTGAATATTAAGTAATATGCAGTTAGTAAAATAATTAAATAATATACTGAATAAGGCTGGATGATATGACTGAACAGTTTTTTCATAATAGATTTAATTTTAGTCACTCAATATTTTTTCTAAAACAAAATACAGAAAATATTTTGACAAAGTGGCTTTCATTCCACTTCATTCCACTATCATTCCTCTTGTGAGTTGTATAATGCAGTATTATGCCCAGGTTACTAGTATTTTTAATTATGAGAATGAAGTCATATTAGCATCAGAAAGATGCAATTTCACCAGAAGAACATTAAAAATACAGGAAGTCATTTTATAGAGAAGTCTTGGCTCCTCTGACGAAACCAGCTCAGTCCAAATGGTTCTGATACATTCAGTGGTTAAGAGGATCAATTAAGCAATGATATCAAAATAACAAACAGAGCTACTGATGTAGGAGTATTTTCCATGTTGAAGAAAAGCAAAGATTATGATAAGAGAGGGAAAATGTTGCATTGTTAGCCGCTTTAGCTCAGCCGATGTCTCCGTCCAGGAAGCCACTAAAGCCAAACAGAACTCAGTCCAGCTGCAGCTGCAGTGAGGATGAAAAAGGGAGAAATAAACAAACGTTAACATAACAGGGAATAAATCAAATTAGGTAATTCGCTTTTAATGTGTTCTAGATGCAAAAAAAGCTCTGATATCAAGTTGTTTATTTCCTTCTGCCAGGATGTTAGTGGTAATTTTTGTATTTTTATTACAATGTATCATTATCAACACATAAGCATGCATTAGTTTTAAAACCAATAAATAAACTTGTATAAATATATTTAGCCAAACACACTTGGCCCCTAAAAGCAACACTTACTTCCTTACTTGACCTTCTCTGACTCAACACTTGCTGGTCTCTCCATCCTCATGTTCTGATCGTCTCCAGCAGCTGGAGGAATCAGACCTGCAGCCTGTCCTGATTCAGCTGCTGGTCAGACTAGATGGGGAATTAGGAGACACCAATTTAATTTAATATCATAACACAGCAAAAGACATATTACATCTAATTCAGTATAAAAGTAAGTACAAGACACACATCAAATAATAAAACAGAAATTATGTAAATATCCTCCTTGTGCATCAGGAAGCTGATGCATCAGGAAGCTGATGCATCAGGAAGCTGATGCACAAAGTGCAGAGAGTGAAATGGAGGAGGAAGAGGAAGAGAGCGAGCAGGTGGAGGAAGGTGAGGAAGAGCTAAGCGAATGCATTTCAGGCGCTGAACAGCCTGTTGTCGGTGTGCGGTGCACGGAGGTGACTGGTGCGCTGACGAACTGGACGCGGAGTTTTCCAGATGCAGCGGCGTCTGACAAGCTTGCCGCAGGTGAAGCACTTGAAGCTAGTAAAATCACGGCCGGGCCGAGGAGGAGCGGGGAGAAGTCGCTGCTCCTCCTCGCTGCGTGGTGGAAGGAAATTCGCAACTTTTATCACCAGATCACCTGCCATCCTTTCAAACCCCGATAGGCGATTTGCCGCAGAAGCTCAAATCTGTGAACGATCCAGAGTCAGAGCCTGATCTTGATCTATCCACAATCATGAACGCTAGGAAAAGATTAGCTACCTTGACAACAAAACCTAAACGGAAAACTAAGAAATGACCAAGACAATATTTCTTCTTTTAACAACAATATTTTTGCTCCTCTCGCTGAATCCCCGGGGGCTCCGCAGGGAAGAAAAGGTAAATGCTGTCATTTTTATCTACACTTCACGGAATTATCAATTGTACGAAAATAAGAAGGTGAATCGTTGGAAGCTTTTCTCAGGACTATTACACAATCATTTCAAGACAATCAACAGCATCAATACGGAACTTTGTGAAGATACGTTTGGACCTCTTCTAAAAGTGACATTTTCAAGAATGGACTTTCTAAACCTTTTTGCTGTTCAGTACGTTATGATTTCACATTAGTGATTGCTTTCTTTTGTTTTTGCTCATAAACTGAAGTATGTTTTGTGGAAAAAGAAGTTTTTTGCATTACTTGTAAATATCCATCCATCCATCTATCCATTTTCTTCCGCTTATCCGGGATCGGGTCGCAGGGGCAGCAGCTTCAGAAGGGAAGCCCAGACTTCCCTCTCCCCAGCCACTTCTTCCAGCTCCTCCAGGAACCCCAAAGTCTTCCCAGGCCAGCCGAGAGACATAGTCCCTCCAGCGTGTCCTGGGTCTTCCCCGAGGCCTCCTCCCGGTGGGACGTGCCCGGAACACCTCACCAGGGAGGCGTCCAGGAGGCATCCTGACCAGATGCCCGAGCCTCAACTGGCTCCTCTCGACGTGGAGGAGCAGCGGCTCTACTTTGAGTCCCTCCCGGATGACCGAGCTTCTCACCCTATCTCTAAGGGAGAGCCCAGCCACCCTGCGGAGGAAACCCATTTCGGCCACTTGTATCCGTGATCTCGTTCTTTCGGTCATGACCCAAAGCTCATGACCATAGATGAGGGTGGGAACGTAGATCGACCGGTAAATCGAGAGCTTCGCCTTTTGACTCAGCTCTCTCGGTACAGCGCCCGCTTCACGGCAGACGCCGCCCCAATCCGCCTGTCGATCTCCCGCTCCCTTCCCTCATTCGTGAACAAGATCCCCAGATACTTAAACTCCTCCACTTGAGGCAGGATGACCCCCCTGATCCGGAGAAGGCACTCTACCCTTTTCTGGCTCAAGACCATGGCCTCGGATTTGGAGGCACTGAGCCTCATCCCGGCCGCTTCACACTCGGCCGCGAACCGTTTCAGCGAGAGCCGCAGATCATGATCTGATGAAGCCATCAGGACCACATCATCCGCAAAAAGCAGAGATGCGATCCTAAGGCCACCAAAACGGATCCCCTCAACACCTCGGCTGCGCCTAGAAATTCTGTCCATGAAAGTAATGAACAGAATCGGTGACAAAGGGCAGCCTTGGCGGAGTCCAACTCTCACCGGAAACGAGCCCGACTTACTTCCGGCAATGCGGACCAGACTCCGACACCGGTCATACAGGGACCTGACAGCCCGTATCAAAGGGCCCGGTACCCCATACTCTCGGAGAACCCCCCACAAGGCCCCCCGAGGGACACGGTCGAACGCCTTCTCCAAGTCCACAAAACACATGTAGACTGGTTGGGCGAACTCCCATGCACCCTCCAGGACCCTGCTGAGGGTGTAGAGCTGGTCCAGTGTTCCACGACCAGGACGAAAACCACACTGCTCTTCCTGAATCCGAGGTTCGACTATCCGACGGACCCTCCTCTCCAGGACCCCTGAATAGACCTTTCCAGGGAGGTTTAAGAGTGTGACCCCTCTGTAATTGGAGCACACCCTCCGGTCCCCCTTTTTAAACAGGGGGACCACCACCCCGGTCTGCCAATCCAGAGGAACTGCCCCCGATGTCCATGCGATGTTGCAGAGTCGCGTGAGCCAACACAACCCTACAACATCCAGAGCCTTAAGCCTTAAGGCTTAAGCCTTAAGCCTTACTTGTAAATAATTGCACTTTATTTCAAGTTTAATTTTGAATTAATTGTTTTTTCACAATTTCATGTCAATAATTGTATTTTATTTTAGTCTGTTTCATTTTTAGTAATTGATCTTTTTTTCCCCATTTTTTCTGTTGTTCACTGTAAATAATTGTTACTTAAATTTTTGAATTTTGAGTTTTTGAAATAAATAAAAGATAAAAAGGAAAAACCACGCCTGATCTCGGAAGCTAAGCAGGGTCGGGCCTGGTCAGTACTTGGATGGGAGAACGCCTGGGAATACCAGGTGCTGTAAGCTTTTGCTGGCTCTTTCATTAAACTATCTTTTGTGAGAGACGACGCTGAAGCCAAATGTGCCAGGAGGATGAAGAAATGTACAGGTTTTGGCCTGTGTCGAGTTAAAAAGTGTGAAAATGCAGAGTGCAAGTCATTAGTGCCCGCTTAATGGTGGCAAAAGCTTACAGCACCTTTCTTGTTTGTTTTTCTCACATTAATTTAGTTGTGAACTGTTTTGTATTTGATATTTTTTCCCTTTTCTTTGACATGTGAATTTTATTTCTCAGTTTCTGGTGACTCAGAGCCATTTGCACCTGCACAGCCTGGATTGAGTAGAAGACTTAGCCTTCTGCTGCAACTGGCAGTCAACACTGATCCTCACCTGGGGCCAGCCGACTATAATTTTGCTGTAAACAACCTCCCTCATCTGTGAAGAGAAAAGTCCTGAGCCAGACTAGGCGGCTGTTAATGTCAATTAAATATTTGGAAGTTAGGCCAACACAGACTGCACGGTTTCGCTCACTTCCACTGCTGCAGCAGCTAAAACCACAGACAAATCACGGTTAAAAAACAATGCACAAAATCGATATTATTACACGCACCAGGACTGGTGTCACTGTTACAGATGCTGATTTTTCTGTAAACAGGATAGAACAAGTAGGAGTGATGAGGCAGAACCAACACTGTGATGAACAAATCCTCCTGGAAAGTCTTCTGATTTATTAAACATTTCCACCATATCTTTCTTCAAAATAATCATTAGTGCCTTGACAGGTCCGATAGAGGTGTTCTTTATCCAGGAATGTCCTTGGGAGCGCTCAGCTCCACTGCTCCATGGATAAAGGAGGGGGTGAGGAGGGAAAAGCGAAGTTTTCATATCTTCAAGGAGATTGGAAATATGTCCTTAAGATAGAACAAGTAGGAGTGATGAGGCAGGACCAAATCTGTGATGAACAAATCCTTCTGAAATCTCTTCTGATTTATAAAACATTTTCACCATATCTGATCTTTCTTTGAAATAATCATTGTGTTGGTGATATTTTTCTTGCAATTTTAGACAATATATTTACGTCACACACGTCTCAGAATAATCCCCATTTGTTACCCCATATGCTACTGCATAAACAATATACAATGTGTTTGTATTTGTTTTCTGTACACTTCATTTCATCGGTGCTCAACGGTAATCCACTTAATTTGTTAGTTTTGTGGTGATTGGTGCAGAAGTGTTTCCCCACCTGCACACAGCTGAGATGCTTGATAGCAGTTGCCCAGTGAGCGTCCACTGAACATGTGGACGCCATCGGTGTGGAGGCCCGCAGGTGTCTTCAGCTCGGCGGTGATGGAATCAGTCGCTGAAGTCGTCTCCTGTATCATTCATTCACATTAATAATGAATAGGTGAAATTGTTCTAATAACGGTAAACTAAGGCCAGTCCTAACTACTGCATATTGAGCTTTGTTTTATATGAAATGTAAACATGGATCGAATGTTGGCTCAATCCCCACAAACCACTGACAGTGGGGTGAACTCCCGCCACTGTCGTCATCATAATTCCAATTAAAAAATACAAAACAACAAAATCACAACAAAATTTTTTCTGGTAAATTTCTTTTAAAATAAAACTTTCACAAAAACTGCAGTCTGGTGAATCCATCCATCCATCTTCCTACACCCTTGTCCCTTTGATGGGGTTGGGAGGTGCTGGTGCCTATCTCCAGCTGGCGTTCCGGGCGGGGGGCGGGGTACGCCCTGGGCAGGTTGCCAGTCTGTTGCAGGGCAACACAGAGACACACACAGGACAAACAACCATGCGCACTCACTCACACCTAGGGCAATTTAGACAGACCAATTAACCTGACAGTCATGTTTTTTGGACTGTGGGAGGAAACCGGAGTACCCGGAGAAAACCCACCATGCACAGGGAGAACATGCAAACTCCATGCAGAAAGGCTGGGGCTGGGAATTGAACCCAGAACCTTCTTGCTGCAAGGCAACAGCTCTACCAACTGCGCCACTGTGCAGCCCAGTCTGGTGAATGTTTAGTTAAAACAAGCTTGTTTTTCATTTGGTGAAGTTATTCATACTGGATAGAGGATCCACAAGTTTTAATTTACAAGAATAGAAATACTTCATGATAAAATTATTCAAATAAAAGTACATTTATGTTTTTATGTACATTTATGTTGGATTAATCTTTGCTTTGAGATCTGTTTTATGGCATTTTGAAATCTACTTTGATAGAGATCTTAATGGGTGTCTTAAAGAATCAGATAGTATTTGGCAAAGATTTGTAGTTCTTTAAGTTTATACCACTGTTTATTTCCTGGTTCGGTAAAGTGATCCTAAAAAGCCACGTTCACAGAAACATCTGCCTCTTCCAGCTGCCGCCTTCCATTCTTGAGAAAAGATATATACACAAGTTGCCATATTTTCCCGTCTTGTTTTACTACCCGTATGTGTCATTAGCAGGTGAAGTTATATTGTTGGCTTTACCATGGGATAAACGCAAAACTTATCCCCTAAATTGTTTCTTCCAGAGGCAGATCATATTTTCTTTACCTCTAAATGAACTGGACTGGTTCTACTAAACAGGAATAGTTTATTCATTTTGTGACAAACTCCATTAAAGTGCCGAGCCCTTTATGTTCAAACATGTTAAACCTGCAGCTGTGTGAGTGTGAGCAGATAAAACAGAGAAAAGACAAAGAGACCTTTTGTCCATAACAGAGTGTTCCTTATGAACTTCTTGTAACATTTCTTGTCTATAAAAATCACAAGATTCACAGTTTCTTTTACAAAAGGACATTTTAGTTACATTAGACTTTTTGCTTTTCACATTGTGAAATCATTGTTATTTTACAAGTTCTTTATATTAATGCATGTCCTTAACTTGATCTTTGTTGACATACTGGCTGCACTTCACACCAAACTACCTTTTAGTCACATAAAACTGTTTTTTTATTAGCAGATGAATATATATAATCACGTCTGTAATTAGTCAAATCTCAGACTGTTACTCGTCGGTTTATCTTGTTACTCTCACCACTGCTCCTCATCCCTTCTCCCTGGTTTCCTCTTGGTCTCTTCATGTCTCTGGTTTGAGTTTATTTTTATTCCTTGCTCTTTGTTTTTATTTAAATTAGATTTCTAATTAAATCTACAACAGAACTTTTACGTCTCCTGCCTGCTGCATTTGGGTCCACACTTCAACCACACACATCATGACAGATGGTGGTAATGACTTGGACTTTAAGGCCACTTTGTCCATCACGGTCAGTTTGGAATGAATATATGCAATGTAAACATTTAAATATAAATAAAAATAGTATTTTGAAGAACCACAATAAAATCTAACATTGTTACAAAATAACATGGCAACAATGGATTTTTTTTCTTAAATCTTCAAGTTAAGAACTAAAATATGAAAATGTTTTATAGCCAAAATATTTGCATGATGCATATTGTGTACCTATAGTCAGAGTAATGATGTCAAAATATTGCCACTGATGCATGACGCCCACGTTAGTGGACAGGTGATCATTTGTAGTTTCTCCAAACACAAAGTTGTTATTTGGAAACTACATCAGTAGTTTTAGTCTTTGCTTCATGTCATAATATATTTTTTACCTGCAAGAGTTTCTACAGAAGCAGGGACTGGATATTCCTGAGTGGGTCGGCATGCTTTTCATCTGTCGGCCACACTACACACATGCACAAGTGCACACACACAAGCCCGTTTTCCTGCTACTCTATTTTCTTCAATAGGAAACTGTGAGAAAGCAGGTGTTCATACAAGTTCTGACAGGAACCTTTTCTGTTCCCGTGTGCAAACTCCACCCACGCTGAGTGGACACTCAGCAGAAGTACGTGGGGAACATAAATACTCTCTACATGATTCATTTATCCTGATTTTAATCAGCGGGTCAGTTTGACCAAGTACAGAATATGTGTCTCAATTTCAATTATAAAAATTACCCATTGAAAAAAAAAATGACAAAAGATCAATTTCAAGGAGAATTAGAGTTTGTTTGTGTTTTGAGTAAATGAGTAAATTGTCATAATTAATCATTTATTTGTAAGAAATAAAAAAACATAACTGGACAAATATTGATTGAAATGATTAGTTTTGGAGTTAATAATCAGATACAGGAATGTTTTCAAATATTTTTTTTGGTTTCTGACACTATTGCATGATTAAACACTTGAGGGTCAAATTGACCCAGGGTCATTATTGTCTTACCTGAGAAACAAACATAACAGGAGGGTTAAGTTATAATAAGGGGAAATGTTTAGTTAGTGAAATAATTTGTCAATGGAAGAAGAATTTTTTTCAAGTTTCTTTAGAACAATGAGATGTAAAAGTTCCTCTGTATGCAGATGACATTGCAGATCAGTGTCTGTCCTGTGATTGGTGGCTTTCTTTCCAGCAGGAAGTTTGAAAGGAGTTTAAAAGCTGCTGCAGGACTGCAGACATTCACTTTTATGCTGGACCAGCAATGGCTCTGCTGAAGGTTCTGCTGCTGCTACTGGGGCTGGGTGAGTCGGAAACACTGGAGACACTTCCACTGGTTCCAGGGAGGCTGCTGCTCTCTGTGACTCTCAAATGTCCCTCTGATTCTTCTTCAGACTGAAACTTTGCATATAAACTCTGATGCTTTTTAATCTTTAACTGTTTGTCCTCTTTCTGTTCCTGCAGCCATGTTTGTGCCTGATTTCTGAGTAAAGTCCTCCTTTTTCTTCTTCAGGTGTTTCAGTGAAGTCAGCTGTTTCTCTGCAGAAGAGAATCATTGGAGGTCAAAACTGTGGTGACACGGAGCGTCTTTTTTATGTTCGGCTTGAGAGCAGCAATGCTACTCATAAGATCCGCTGTGGAGGATCTCTGATCCACCCTCAGTGGATCCTGAGTGCAGCTCACTGCTGGAAGCCAGGATGGTATGAAACACAAAGACAGTTTTATCTGCAAATGATCAGGTTTTCTATATTTTTCTTATAATCTAACCTTTTCTGCAGGACTGTTGCAGCAGTGTTAAAAGTTCATCCACGGACTGCTGTGCAGCAAAGACTTGCAATCCGACAAGCTCCTGAGATATATGTGCTCTTCGGCCGGCAGCATGACATCATGATGCTGAAGCTTGAGACACCAGTAACAGATGTCCCACTTGTTCGGCTACCAAACTGCAACAATCGTATTAAAGTGTAAGTCTTTCTCAGATCATAATGTGACCAGCAGGTGGAGATCTTTTTTTTTTTTTATAAAAAAAGTGACAAGATGCACTCGAACACAGATTTAGCAGTGCACAATATTTAAACAATTTCTTTAAAACATTTTTTAAAAACGAGGCTTCAGGCCTACTACTTGGTCCCTGGAACAAAAGGAACACATAAGGAAAAGGACGGACAAATTCAATTATTCCAAAAGAAATAAAAGATGCAAATACAAAAGAAATTAGGAAATTAAAGCAAAAATAAAACAAATTGACTTCAATATAAACTGTAAAAGAAAACACTTCAAACAATGGAAAAAATCATCATCCGGTTCCAAATGCCCTTCGATAGCCAGAGGAGTAATGCTCCACCCACACAGCAACAGGTTTAGTTGAGAATGTCCAAAACAATGGCAAGACAAGATAGCTGAGCATCCAAAGCGCTGCAGCTCCAAACACAATCAGGTGCCTGAGAGAGAAAACCCATTAATGGTGGATCCAGATAAAAGAAAAATCAAAAGTTAAATAGCAGGTAGCTTACCCAGGGGTGGAAACGCAGCCTAACCCGGGAGGAAGCGGGTCAGCAGGTGAGGACCAGATTGAAGCCGCCCGCCACAGCAAACCCCAGCTGCAGCCGGCAACGCCATCATAGCAACCCTGTAGAAACGCACAATAGGTGTAGCACCCAAAAACCAACCATGATCTCAGCCACAGATAGCAAAACTGGCACTTACTATCGCCAACGACCTGAACACGTTGCACAGACGTTCCTCCCGTGGGGGCGAGGGCGCCGATTTATGTTTTCGCATCCACCTGAATAATGTGTAGTTGTGCCACTGGTCAGTGGATAAGGTCCTTCATGGATTTATTTTCTGTTCTTTCATTGTTCTTCATAGCAATTAATTATATTGTTAAACTGTATTTTTACATTTTTTTCTTATTGTGTTTTAGAGGCAATGTTGTTCAGCTGGCAGGAGAGGGAGGAACGACAACCGGGCCCAATAATCAGCGATGTGAGCGAAATACTGAAGTTATGAAAACAAAATCTTTGTTTATGTCTCTACAGAAAAGGTTGAGTGAAGAACATGTTTATGATTCTCATGTTTTTCTGCAGTGCCCCCTGATGGTCCTATTCCAGCACATCTTCAATGTGTCAACATGAAAGTTCATCAGGTTTTGGACGTCCTGCCGGCACATGGGCATTTATTCTCTGCTGGAGCAAAGAACAAGGATATTTGCTATGTAAATTTGTTTATTCATTTTATCTCCACTTTCATTACTTTCCTGTTTTGCAACATAAATATATTGATATAAATTTTTTACAGGGCGACTCCGGTGGAGCAGCGATGCACAACGGCATGATTTATGGAGTGATTGCTTTTTGTGGAGAAGCTGTATGTCAGAGTCCAGTTTCAATCATGGATGTGTGTGAATACCTGGGGTGGATACAACATAAACTATTATGAAGTAAAATTCTTATCAAATTTTTTCTCACATATATTTTTCTAATTGTATCTTCATCAGTTTTATCCACGTTTGTAGAATTAGAATAAATAAATTTTGTTTTTTCTCACCTGATTTTCACCTCCCTAATGGAGTTTTCTCTTCACCTCAGAAATTAAAAATAAATTGATAAATGCATGAAAAAAAAAACATTTCCTGATTCATTGTCTTTATATTCATGGTTCAGTTTGTTCAGTTTATATTTTCCCTGAACTGAGTCTAAAAACATGACATGAAATCACATGAAGGCGGAGCAACAGAAGTAATTTATTTATTTGGGTTTTGTCTTTATTTTACATAAGAAATGAACATGCAAACTCTGTAGCTCTGGAGTTACAATTCCTGATTTAGTTCTAGAGAACTTTAAACTGCAACACAATCAAAGAATTGTGCACAAAAATAATGAAACAGAAGTCACATAATGCTTAACAAATAATAAAATTCCAAAAATGCAAAAATAATAGAAAAAACATCACATTATTATTACTACAGGTAGAGAGAAATAAAAAAATGAAATATCCATCTATCCATTTTCTTTCTCTTTTCTGGGTTCGGGTCGAGAGGGCAGCGGCTAAGGAACAGAGGCCCAGACTTCCCTCTCCCCAGCCACTCGTTCCAGCTCCTCCGAGGGAATCCCAAGGCATTCCTAGGCCAGCTAGGAAACACAGTCCCTAAAAAAATTAACTAAAAACATTTTAAAAGTCAAAATCTGGAATGAAACAAATTTTAAGAAAATATTTTAAACAGGTAAGACTAATTAAATGTAGCTTCTGTTTGCCACAATTTAACATAAAAGTGATAGAAAATTTTCCTTTATTGCAAGAAAATTAAAAATTACAAATTCACTTGTTAGCATTTTTAATTTTAAAATTTTTTAGGGTGTTGCGACCGACGTCGTAAAGTTTATTATGCAAAAATGAGTGTGCAGGTGCCTGTCCTTGATTGGCTCCCAGAAGATGACGAAGACGTCAAATTGGCTGCTTCCCGGAGGTGACGGATTTAAAGAACAGCAGAAGCAGACTTCCTGGATCCATCCTCTGCTCATCTCTACCAGCCACACCATTTATTTGTTCACATCTTGTCAAAGTTTTGGAGTTGTAGGAGTGAGCTGCCATTTATGTTTTCTAAGTTTTCGACTGTTTTTCTTAGGAAAGTACATTTTTGTCATTTGATTTATTTACTTTCGATTAGGTAAGTTTCGGTTAATATTCAGACAGTTCCCTTTTGTTTGTTGTTTTCGGCATAGCTGACTCTGAAGCCATATGCTCCACTTACAAAAATACACTTTAATGTATATATATATATATATATACTGTATATATATATATATATATATATATATATATATATATATATTATAGGGGTGGCGAGATCGCAACATGAAGGATCCATCCCCTTCAGATCTCAACAGAACAGTTTATAATATATATATATATATATATATATATATATATATATATATATATATATATATATATATATATATATATTATAAACTGTTCTGTTTATAATATATATAATTTATATATATATATATATATATATATATATATATATATATATATATATATATATATATATATATATATATATATATATATATATATATATATATATATATATTTATAAGCATTCAATGATCCAAGTATGTGGCATTGAGTCATAGGCTTTCTTGTAGTCTATCCAAGTGGTCGGATGGTTACAAAGAGAGGGAAGGTCGTCCGCACAGAAGGGGTCTCACTCCCAGAAGGAACAATAGCAGACATAGAGCACAGTTACAAGTACCTGGGAATACCACAAACAAATGGCAACCTGGATGAGGTCACAAGGAAGGGAGCCACAGCCAAATACCTCCAACGAATAAGGCAAGTCCTGAGAAGCCAGCTCAATGGCAAGAACAAGATCCGTGCAATAAACAGCTATGCATTACCAGTAATCAGATACCCTGCCGGAATAATCAGCTGGCCAATGGAAAGAGATAAAGGCCACGGATGTTAAGACTCGGAAGTTACTAACCATGCATGGAGGGTTCCACCCCAAATCCAGCACCCTGAGACTGAACACGAGCCGTAAGGAAGGAGGCAGAGGACTAGTGAGTGTGAGAGCCACTGTCCAGGATGAAACATCCAAGATCCATAAATACATCAAGGACAAAGCCTCAACGGATGATATGCTCAGCGAATGTCTCAGGCAATGGGGAACAGAGGATGAGGGGCTAGAGGTTCCATCATGGGAGAACAAGCCCCTACATGGGATGTACCACCGACAAATAACTGAAGTGGCTGATATCAGGAAATCCTACCAATGGCTGGACAAAGCTGGACTCAAGGACAGCACAGAGGCTCTCATCCTGGCTGCACAGGAACAGGCCCTAAACACCAGAGCAATAGAGGCTCAGATCTACCACACCAGACAAGACCCAAGGTGTAGGTTGTGCAAGGAGGCCCCTGAGACAGTCCAGCACATAACGGCAGGGTGCAAGATGCTGGCAGGGAAAGCGTACATGGAACGACATAACCAGGTGGCGGGCATAGTGTACAGGAACATCTGTGCAGAATATGGACTGGAAGCCCCGAGATCGAAGTGGGAAACACCCCCAAAGGTGGTGGAGAATGACCGAGCTAAGATCCTGTGGGACTTCCAGATCCAGACAGACAAGATGGTAATGGCGAACCAACCGGACATTGTGGTGGTGGATAAAGAACAGAGGATAGCCGTTGTGGTGGATGTAGCTATACCAAGTGACTACAACATCAGGAAAAAGGAGCATGAGAAACTGGAGAAATACCAGGGCCTCAGGGAGGAACTGGAAAAGAACTGGAAGGTGAAGACCACAGTGGTGCCTGTGGTCATCGGGGCCCTCGGGGCAGTCACCCCCAAACTGGAGCAGTGGCTAAAACAGATCCCAGGAACAACATCAGACATCTCAGTCCAGAAATGTGCAGTACTAGGCACAGCCAAGATACTGCGCAGAACCCTCAAGCTCCCAGGCCTCTGGTAGAGGACCCGAGTTCAGAGGATGAAAAGAGACCACCCGCAGAGGGTGAGAAGGGAATTTTTTTATAATATATATATATATATATATATATTATAAACTGTTCTGTTGAGATCTGAAGGGGATGGATCCTTCATGTTGCGATCTCGCCACCCCTAGATGGGCTGTAACAAGGATTAAATAAGCTATGAAAGAGAATTAGCTTAAAAACATTAACATAAAAATTGTCTGTAAAATAAAGTAGGAAGTGCAAAAGTACTTCTTTTCTTTCACTGTTGAAATTAAAATTTAAACATGTTTTTTATGTAAAACTTCTCAAATTATAATTTGGTTTTTAAAAGTTTAAATATGACAGACGTTCTGTGTAAATTTTATAGTAACATCTGGAAAAAGTAAAAAGATGTTACTGTTAAAATATGCCATTAAATACTTTGTTACATTTTTCACTGATATTAAAACAAATTAAACAGAAAAGAAGGTTTGCACCATCAAATATGATAGCATTATTCAAGAATCATCTACATAATAGTATTATTTAACTATTTGAATTTATTTCTATGCAAATATTTGCATTTCTATGCAAATAATTTTTTTAGAGTAGTGATTTTGTCACTCATTTTATTCTTATTTAACAGACTGAAAGCTTCAAATTTATAATTTTACCAGAAAACATATTAATCTTGGATGAAGATGATCCAGCTCTGGATTATTTGATGATTAAAGTTATTTTGTAAATTAAACTCCAAGAATATCTTGTTTCTAAATAAATGAAACAGCTGTTTGTTGAAATCAGTAATAATACCCACTGTTGTATAACTAGAAAATACATTTCTGTTGTTCAATCATATTGTAACTCTTGTATTTATTTCTGGTTATTAGCAAGCATAAATGTTTAATGAGTTGTCAAAATCTATCATTGTTTTGCATTTATTTGTAATTTCTTTGGAAAACGTTTGTGTGTCTGATCAGTTTCTCTCAGGATTCCCTGATGTCATTGTCGTTGCATCAGGAATTTTTATCTTGATGTTCACTGACATGAAGAGCTGCTTTCATTCTGAATTAGTTCCGAATCACTTTAGCAGGTTTGCTAGATTTCCAGTTAGTAGCAATTGTTTTAAGAAATGCTCTATTTGTTGTGCAATCGTGAACAAAGAACCAAAAACTCAGAGAAACTGGAAAACCAAAATCCCCAAAGTCTGAAGAACTTCTTCACATTAAGTTGCAGATTATTGTCGTTTTAAAGACTGAAAAAATCGTCTGACAACACAGTGTCGCAGCCTTCTTTGTTCAAAAACCAAACATTTCCAACAAAGGCTGTGGGTGGTAACAGGCGTTTTGATTCTTGCAGGCACTTCCAACTTAATTGTTTGAAAGAATCTATTTATTTCTTGTAAAAATTTATCAAAAATCAAATCAAATTTCATTTGTATAGCACATTTCAGCTACAAGGCATATCAAAGTGTTATACATCATAAACACAAAAACACAGATAAATGCGACAGAATCAACAGTCAAAACATTATATTAAGTCAAGTACCATCATGAAATTTGTTAATGATTACATTTCAAATTCAACTCTAAACAGGTGGGTTTTCAGTCGAGATTTAAAGAAACTCAATGTTTGAGCTGTTTTACAGTTTTCTGAAAGTTTGTTCCAAATCTGTGGTGCATAGAAACTGAATGTTGCTTCTCCTTGTTTGGTTCTGAAGATGCAGAGCAGAACCAGAAGATCTGAGGAGTCTGGAAGGTTGGTACAACAGCAGATCTTTAATGTATTGTGGTGGTAAACCTTATAAACTAGCAACAGTATTTTAAAGTCTATTCTTCGAGCTACAGGGAGCCAGTGTAGGAACTTTAAAATTGACGTTATACTGTACGCTCTAGTGCTCTATCTTCCTGGTTTTAGTCAGAATATGAGCAGCAGTGTTCTGGATAAGCTGCAGCTGTTTGGTAGATTTGTTAGTCAAACCTGTGAAGACGCTGTTGCAGTAATCAATGCGGCTAAAGATAAATGCATGGATAAGTTTCTCTAGATCGCACTGAGACATAAGTCCTCTAATCCTTTAGATGTTCTTCAGGTGATAGAAGGCCAACTTTGTGACTGTATTAATGTGGCTCTGAAGGTTCAGGTCAGAGTCCATCACTACTCCCAGGTTTTGGGCCTGATCGCTGGTTTTCAGTTGTAATAACTGAAGCTGTGCATTGATTCTAGATCTATATTTCTAGATTGTTCCTCTTTAGGCCCAAAAATAATAACTTCAGTTTTGTTTCTGTTCAGCTGGAGAAAGTTTTGGCACATCCACACATTGATCTGTTCTGATTGGATGGGTTCAGAGTCAGCTCTACATCTGACATTGTGATGTAGAGCTGTGTATCAGCCGCGTAGTTATGGTAGCTAATCTTATTTCCTGTTATAACCTGAGTCAGTGGGAGCATATAAATATTGAAAAGGAAGGGTCCTAGGATTGAACCTTGGGGTACCCCACATGTGACCTTTGACCTCTTTGATGAGAAGTTTCCAATTGAGACAAAGTAAAGTGTCAAAGTTCGTTTGTGGCCTTTTATCTCAATTCCAAGATACTCAAAAGATGTGAAATTACCCAACGAGATTTTACTACAGTTTATTATATTCTTAAATATTGAAGAAAAATTTAAGAAAACATTTTTTACAAATTGTTTTGTAACTTTCCTCACATTGAAATGTTTACATGTATTTGGTCAGTATCTCATAACTGTTTCTTACTTGGGTCAAAAGTTTTGTGTTTCCTTCCATAAACTTCGGATTGATTGACTGACACACTTCCATTTTTGAGAAAAATACACTGAAAGAAATAACTCTTTGGATTAACATAAAAAAAAATCATGGAAAGATTTTCCACATGATTACTTTGCTTTATTTCAGCACTATGTAATTCTGTTACCACGAATCAGGAACAAACTTCGAGAAAACTGTGAAACAGCTGAAACACTGATGTGTCTTTAAATCTAAAATTAAAACCATGCTGTTTAGAGTTACTTATGGATAAGCTGGATAAGCTGAATGCTTTTATTTTTACTTTTACTTATAATTTTTTTAAGTCTTTTTCAAACTCTGTCTCTTCATGTTTTAATTTTATTTCAATTAATTATTCACTGTCTCTTTCTGTTTTTCTTTTAATTTTAAATTATGTAAAGCACTTTAAAATACCTTGAATCCTTGTAAGATACAAAAACTCTGAGGTTTGAGAATCCTTGTATGATGTCGCTCTGCTAAAACTCTGAGGTTTGAGTACCCTTGTTAGGCAGCGTCCTACTAAAGCTTTGTAAAGTTCTCTAAAACTCTTGGGTTTGAGAATCCATGTATAATGTCGAGGTTTGAGATGTTTTAAAATGTTTTTACTTTTAATTTTTACTTTTAATAATGTTTCTATCTTTTTCTAATCATTTTCAAAATCTCTGTCTATTTTTGTTTTCATTTTTTTATTTTAAATTGTGTAAAGCACTTTGAAATGCCTTGGTGCTGAAATGTGCTATACAAATAAAATCTGAATGATAACATATACCCTATATTGTTTCTTGTAGAGACATATAATATTTTCTTTATCTCTAAATAAACTGGACTAGTTTCAAACCATTAGCAGTATTAATAGTTTAATATTTTGTGACAAACTCCATAAACGTGCCGAGCCCTTTGTATTCAAACATGTTCAGCCTGTAGCTGTGTACGTGTGAGCAGATAAAACAAAGAAAAGACAAAGAGTCCCTTTGTCCATAACAGAGTGTTCCTTATGAATTTCTTGTAACATTTCTTGTCTATAAAATTACAAGATTCATAGTTTCTTTTATGAATGACATTTTAGTTACATTAGACTTTTTGTTTTTCACAATATGGTGTCAGGGCTTTTTAATATTATTGTACTGATGTTTGTCCTTAACTTGAACTTTGTTAGTACATTAGCTCCACTATACACCAAACAAAATTTTTCCACATAAATTGGAGTGTTATATAAAGTTAGTGTCAAAGTTTGTTCGTGACCTTTTACCTCAATTCCAAGATACTCAAAAGACGTGAAATTACTCAGAGATTTTAATACAGTTTATGGTATTCTTAAATATTGAAGTCATGCCTCCTCCTTTTTTATGCTTTCTATTCTCACTTTAAAAAAATGTGGGTAGGGGGCACTGATTCAATTTGTTTGATTAGTTCGTTATTTAATTATGCTGTGTAATAACTGTAAAAAATAAAGGCAACTACTGCACGGATTTCACCTATCACAGGTTATTTTCGGAACGTCACTACTAAGAAAAACAAGAGTTTGCTGTAATGTTTACTTCATTTTTTTCTACAGCAGGAGAAGTTTTGTCAAAAAAGCATAAGACTAAATTTCAAAATGATGTAAAAATGTTTTTTTTTTAAATAAAAATCTGTGGGGGAAAAAAACAGTTCACAAGCATCCTCATTCCAAACACATTCACGTAAATTTTTACTTTATGGTACATTATCACATTTTTTATTGACTGTATTATCAATTATATTTTAAATATAACTGAAGATATGACATAATACAATACATAATATTCAATAAAATACAATGACTTAAATCTTATTGTATAGACCAGGTCATCAAATCACTATGTTGCCTGTAGGAATTGTTAATGTCCAGCAGGTGTCAGTATTGAGTGACACAGTATCAACTATGCTATGTGTCGAAACAATACATGACGGCTCATCTACCCATCACTATTATGAAGTTAACCACCATTTGGTTAATCTAAGTCACAGGTGTCAAACTCCGGTCCTCAAAGGCCGCTGTCCTGAAGTTTTTAGATGTGCCACAGGTACAAAACACTGGAATCAAATGGCATATTTACCTCCTCCTTGTGAAGATCCGTTCTCCAAAGCCTTGCTAATGACATAATTATTCTATTCAGGTGCGGTGCAGCACAGGCACATCCAAAAGTTGCAGGACACAGGCCATTGAAGACTGGAGATCGACATCCCTGCTCTATGCAAATCCCTCTTAAAGGCTATTTCAAGGGGGAAACTCATGGCTCCTTGGCTCTATGGAACACAAAAAGCCATTTGCTCCACATAAAAAAGAACCTCATGTTTTACCTTAAACTAAAAACACAAATCCAGCAGTATAACATCCAACAAAAAACATGTTCATAGTATATTCTCATTCACTATCCACCTACACAACTACCACAAAACAAACAAATATACCAAAACACAAATCTCCTCTGCATCCACCTTCCTTATTTCAGACGGAGTGCTCCACCAGAGCTCAATTTCTGACACAGACTGAATCCCTGCATGTCAGTCAGCAACATCACACACACATACACAGGACAGGGCCACACACACAAACTGGTCAATGTCACATTCAGACCACAATAGGGTCAACACCCCTCATAAGAATGAGGGATATTCTTATGAGGGCACTTATAAGGACCCATACTCAGAATATGCATAATAGAGTCAACTTCCCTCAACAGAACACTCAAAAGAAATAAACTAAATATGACGTCAAATTTCTTTGTACAGACTTTCCTTTATTTTCCATCATTTAAGTGCTCTTTAAAACAGAAGTGCAAGAACTCTTTAAAACAGAGACTTTTTAGAATGGTCTTACTTTAAAATTACCCTTGTAGTTGACCAAAACTTTGTCAATTTCATTGGTTATGTAGGCAGCGAAACCCAGACGCACCTGCTCCCGTTTATTCCAGTAAATTCTTAATCCACCATAAACTACACTCTACTCTTCAATTTAGGAACAGAACACCACAGACACCAACCCTCTCAAATTAGTTGCATTCAATTAAACAAATAAAATTTTCTATTTACCTTTCTTTTTGTTTCTGTTAGTCGACCAAGAGTTCGGTGTCTGGTGTGCTCTGTTCAATTTTCAAATAACTAACTTTCATACATTCTTGTTGGCAGTGGTAGGAAGTAACGAAATACAAGTACTTAATTACTGTACTTAAGTACAATTTTTTGTGTATCTGTACTTAAGTAGATTTAATAATGGATACTTTCTACTTTTACTCCACTACATTTTACAGTAAGTATCTGCACTTTCTACTTCACTACATTTCTACAAAACTGTCGCGTTACTCGTTACATCCAAGTCGCGTTGAGCTTTTTGTCCATTAAAATGTGAAGTTCAGGGACTTAAGGTGGCGCCGTAAAATCCGAGCAATAACGTGACTTACGCGTCTGTCACCCATCGCCTCCACCTTTACTCGCACGCGGAGCTCCAAGAAATGTGCAGCGGTTTCCTCTGAGCGGGAGAAAATGTCTGTCTAATCGACAATAGCTGCGACATGTAACTTCGTCGAACTTTTAGCGTCACTTGGAAGGAAAGCTTAAAGAAAGGTAAGATCTGTGGACGTGATGCTATCAAAGCTAGCTGTACAGAGACACATGTTGCATCTGCAATGAAAAAAGTTGTCACTCATGCCCTGAATTATTGTATTGACTGAGGTGTTGCATATATGGGACAACGCTGTGACCAAAATCTGCAGTACAGTGATTTAACATTCACGAACGATCCGATTCTTCTGGACGGATCTTTACTAAGTCCTAAGTCCTCACTGAGAGCCGTTCTTTGTTCTTGTGTTCACTGCAGTAGCTAGCACATACACACATTTATTTAATCACCGAATAAGTAAAAGTTGAATGTATGAACACAGAGCATCTCATTGATTGATTTCGTCTCCTGTCATGATGGCAAACATCACAGTGTGAGGGAGGGTGAGAACAGTCACTGTGCTCCTTCTGCTTGGTTACTCGTTGTGCCATTGTTCATAGTTGAATGTTATTTACCATTAATTGAAATGTTTCAGTTGTGGTTTCTGACATGGGCAATATGGGCAACCGCCCAGGGCATTATTTTTCTAGGGATAGCAGGAGACCTGTGCGGATTGTAGCACGGCGATGAAAGCAAAACAGAATGAAATGAATTTTAATCGATACTGGATAAATATATTTCAGCTCTAAGTGTTTTTATGGGAATGTGGATTTTTCAGATCAATCTGAGAACCAATTTTGATAGGTAAACTTAATTTTATTGTGCCATGTAGCACAGGGCGCTGGTCTTGGTCTCGGTGGTGGTCTTGACTACAACTCTGCTACATGGCTCCTTGGTTGCATGTCTTCCCCCCCACACCATCTTTCCATCCCCTTTCAGTTGGATTTCTTTCTAAATAAATGTCACTAATGAAGTTCATGCTATGTTAGGACAGGAGACAAGATGTTTCCATCCCTGAAATTATGATTCATAGAATCACATATCTAAGACTAAACTATGTTACAGAGAATAAACGCAATAAGAATATATTTAATCTGTGGCATTGCTCATTAAAATGGCACATTTCTGATGTATTAAAATTAAATACGATCAGCACATTTAATGATATTAGTGATTAGGTTATGTATTCAGAAAGTACTTTTACTTTTAATACTTAAGCATTTTTAAAAGCCAGTGCTTTTTTACTTTTACTTAAGTAAAATGTTAATGTGGTACTTTGACTTTTACTTCAGTACATTTTTGACTGCGTTTTTGTACTTTTACTTAAGTACATTTTTTGAGTAGTTTCTCCACCACTGCTTGTTGGGCCTCCATTTGTTGAGAATTATCATTTCTTTATTCTAAATTCATGATGTATGAGTTTGAAGAAGAGTCAGTGAGTTGAATTCATGAATTCTATTTATTAATACCAAAATACAACAGATCCATTTCTCATCCTACCTAAAAGAACTAACAGGACAAAATTTCATCCAAGAACAGTTTGTGATCCCCTTTGTTAGCCTATATCTAAGCTACACCATAAAGAAAGCATTCCCTAGTGTAACACATACTCTAATCTTTCCTTTGAGGGGGTTTCCTAACATGCCATTTCCTTCAGGTCAGCATTGCAACTAGTTAAAAGAGAGAGAAGAAAAACATAATTATTTATTTTCAACAGAGAAAGCTAACATGGAGGCTAGCTGTCCCACACTTCGAAAACCTCTGTAGAGGGTCATTTTCACAGCTCATCAATAAACAAAATGATTCTAGTATTAGTAGCAAAGGCATATGTCAATTCTTGTAGATTGGACACCAAACAGTTTTTTCTCAGAAAACCCCCTCCCCATCAACCTGAAAACAAGAACGGGTTTCTCTTTCTACAGAAAGTCTGTTTTATTTAATAATTTTTACAATCAAGTTTTCCCTTGAGCAAAAGTCTTTGCAAGCTTGTGCACTGCAAAAACAGAAAAAATACCAATTATCTTTATTCTATTTTCAAGTGCAAATCTCTCAGTTCACTTGAGATAAGGTGGAACTAACTTGCAAGCAACTTTAATTAATAATATCCAATATAGGACATGCTTGTTTTGAGTCAATTCCAGAATATTGACTCAAAACAAGAAAACGTTCTTGTTTCATTTGATTATTATTAAAGATATAAGAGGGGGAAATGTTTTGTTATTAGTGAAATAATCTGTCATTGGAACAAGAATTTAGTCAAGTTTCTTTAAAACAATGAGATTTTAAAGTTCCTCTGTATGCAGATGACAGCGCAGATCAGTGTCTGTCTTGTGATTGGACAGATCAGTGCTGTCCTGTGATTGGTGGCTTTCTTTTCAGCAGGAAGTTGTGAACAGAGTTTAAAAGCTGCTGCAGGACTGCAGACATTCACAGGAAGCTGGACCAGCAATGACTCTGCTTAAGGTTCTGCTGCTGCTACTGGGGCTGGGTGAGTTGGAAACACTGGACACACTGGAGACACTTCCAGGGAGACTGTTGCTCTCCGTGACTCTCAAACTTCCCTCTGATTCTGTTTCAGACTGAAACTTCTTTGAATACAAACAGTGATGGTTTTTAATCTTTTACTGTTTATCCTCTTTCTGTTCCGGCAGCCATGTTTGCACTTGATTTCTGAGTAAAGTCCTCCTTTTTCTTCTTCAGGTGTTTCAGTGAATTCAGGTGTTTCTCTGCAGAAGAGAATCATTGGCGGTAGAAACTGTGATGACAGGGAGCGTCTTTATTATGTTCGGCTGGATAGCAACAATGTTACTCATAGGATCCGCTGTGGAGGATCTCTGGTCCACCGTCAGTGGATATTGACGACAGCTCACTGCTGGAAGCCAGGATGGTAGGAAAGAGACATGAAGGCAGTTTTAACTGCGGATGATCAAGTTTTTTGACTGTTCATTATAATCTAACCTTTTCTGCAGGACTATGGTAGCAGTGTTAAAAGTTCATCCACGGACTGCTGGGGAGCAGAGGCAGGAAATCCGACAAGCTCCTGAGATTTATACGCACTTCGGCCGGCAGCATGACATCATGTTACTGAAGCTTCATACACCAGTATCAGATGTCCCACTTGCTCAGCTGCCAGACTGCACTCGTCGTCTTAGAAGGCAAGTCTTTCTCTGATCATAACATGACTTCAGGTTTTCTTTCTCCACTCCTCCAGTCCTGCTGCCTCTACTTCACCTAAGTCAGGTAATCAGGCCACCAGCAGAACCAGAACCCATTTAGATCAGGTGTGTTGGACCAGAGACGCATGTAAAGAACGCAGGACACTGTCACAGAGGACTGGAGGTGGACACTCCTGTGTCAGTGGATGAAGTCCTTCATGGATTCATTTTCTGTTCTTTCATTATTCTTCATAACAATTAATTTTCTACATTGTTATCTTGTATTTTTACATTTTATTCTTATTGCTTTAGAGGCGACGTTGTTCAGCTTGCAGGAGAGGGAGCAACGACAACCCACCCCAATAATCAGCGATGTGAGAGAAATATTGAAGTCATGAGAATAAAATCTTTTATTTCTGTGTGTACAGAGTAGGTCAAGTGAAGAACATGTTTATGATTCTCATGTTTCTTTACAGTGAGAATTTCTGCTATTCCAGCACATCTTCAGTGTGTCGACATGGATGTTCTTCAGGTTTCAGACGTCCTGCCAGCACATGGGCGTTTATTCTCTGCTCAAGCACCGAACAAGGATATATGCTATGTAAGTTTGTTTCTTCAATATTGCTCCACTGTGATTAGAAGGCTTTTGGGCTTTTGTGTTTTACAACATAAATGAAAATACTGACATAAATTTTTCTACAGGGCGATGATGGTGGAGCAGCGATGCACAACGGCAAGATTTATGGTGTGATTTCTTTTGTCGGAGAAGCTGTATGTCGGAGTCCAGCTGCAATCATGGATGTGTGTGAATACTTGGGGTGGATAAAACATAAACTATCATGAAAAAAAATTCCCATCAAATCTCCTCTTGCATATAATTGTATCTTCATCAGTTTAATCCACGTTTGTAGAATTAAAATAAATTGTTTTGTTTTCTTTCTCACCTGATTTTCACTTTCCTAATTAAGCTTTGGCTTCACCTCAGAAATTAAAATTAAATCAATAAATGCATGAAAAAGAAACATTTCCTGACTGATTGTCTTTAGATTCATGGTTCAGTTTGTTCAGTTGATATTTTCCCCTGAACTGAGTCTATAAACATGACATGAGTTTTAAATAAAAGGAACACCAGAAGTTATTTATTCAGTTCTTGTCTTTATTTTTCATCAGAAATGAACATGCAGCATCTAAACTCTGCAGCTCTGGAGTTACTATTCCTGATTTAGTTCTAGAGAACCAGTGATGGGAAGCAATTGTACTTAAGCACAATTTTTGTGTATCTGTACTTTACTTAAGTAGATTTAATAATAGGTACTTTCTACTTTTACTCAACTACATTCCACATTAATTATCTGTACTTTCTACTTCACTACATTTCTACAAAATTGTCGAGTTACTTGTTACATCCAAGTCACATTTAGCTTCCCTGGTTAAAAAAAAAAAAAGCATACTTTAGTATACTACATTTTAACATACTTTAGTATACTTTTACCAATGTACTTTAACTGTACTATTTTGGAACAACTTATTTTGTACTTAGTATACTTTAGTAGTATTTAAATTGTTTAAAATTACAACTAATAGTATACTTTAGTATACTACACATACTTTTTTGGAACAACTTCAAGTATACTTAGAGTGTACTTAAAATATACTTTTTAAATGTCATATTTCAGAGCTTTGTTATTACATTTCGATATAATTATATTTTGAGTGTTAATTATATAATTGTTTAAAAATTATATTAAATATACTTCAAATATATTTTAAATATACTATTAATATAATAATGTATTAAATTACACTTAATTTTCATTTTTGATTTCCTGCTATTGATAAACTACAATTTTAATTACTCGTGAAAGTCTTTATTCCTACGTACCTATTTTGTACATGACATGCATAACTACACTACAGTACTTACATTGTTTTAGGCTAAAATTACATGGAAAGATTAATTACACAAGATGCCCAAGGTAATTCAAATATTTTGTTTTATTAACAACATTTTAAAATTGTCCAATTTTACTCACAACTTTATGAACTTTACATGAATTATCAGTTTACACATCAAAATGAACACAAGAACAGGAAAATTTAAGTGTGACAATAAATCATGAAAGTGAGGATCAACGACAGAACATTCCTGTTCACTGGATCTTACAGAAACCTACAAAAAAGAACAATAGAGCAATTAAACAGAGAAAGCATTTGTATTTAAAGAGAACAGAAAAATGGGACCGGTTGCCTGGGGTGGAAAAACATTTCTGGGTGTCTTCTTTGCCTGTTTATGTTGGAAGTAGAAAAAAATAGTCAGCAATGTCATAGAGTCAGTTGATGTTGGCATTACCTATGAAGCTGTTTTAAGTGTGAACTTAAGGAGACAAACTACCTTAAAAACTTCCCATCCATGATCTGAACACACTGATCCTTGCAGGGTGGTGAAGGGGGGCTGGTGGTGTCCATCTCCAGCAGCCATCAGATGAGAGGCAGGTTCACCCTGGACAGGTCACCAGTCCATCACAGGGCCCTGAAAGTCAACTACAAATAAAAACAATGAAAGATAAATGTTAGATTAACAAGAAGAGAAAAAATATTTCCAGTTACCTTTAAATCAAATCATGTTATTAAGCACTTAGTGTTGGTAACAGCAGTTTTCGTTGTTGAAAATGTAGCTTACACAATTAAGACGATGTACGGGTTCATCCTCAGAGCTGGTTGATGATCTGGTGGAGTCAGAGCTTCTTCTGAGAGAGAAAGAATTTAGGTTTCCTAACACCTGATTTCTCTGGCTTCCTCTTTCATCTTCATTTGCTTAGTTAGACTGCAAACATGTTGAAGATAAAAACATTAATGAACGAGTTAGAACAACAGCCTCACAATGTCAAAGTCTCTCTGTCTTCTGGAGCTTAATTAAAACCAGGTTAGTTTGTGAATTAAAGAATAAGTCGCAACAAACAACCTCCATGCAGTTATAACATGAAGCTGAATTACAGTATTACTATAATAATAATCATACAAGTGATAAAATAATTTAAGAAACCAACGTAAGTTATATGTCTTTACTACACTGTTTATAATTAAATGAAGATAATTCATAAGCAAACTTACCACCAGCTAGCAACACTTAGCAGTCTTCGTCCTCCTGGGCTCCTTTAGTGACACACATTTTATTTCCAGGTTGTTGTCCCATTGTGTTGTCGTCTAACTCGGACTAGGACATCACCTCCTTAAACTTAACAAAATTAGTAACTATTGTCAAGGCACTCTCTACTTTTAAGGCAATATTATGCAAGTAAAAATGGTGAATTTTAACAGCGTCAGTTATCTACCTTCCTTCAAGTTTTTTCTTCTCTTTGTGGCTTTTTTTAAAAAAATGAAAACGTGCAATACCGCCACCTCTGGCGGTATTGCACGTCTGGAGTGTGAACTGGAGCTAATGCCGTTGATTATAAGGTTTTTACATCACACATCTGAAAATTGATTGGGTACTTTCTTAAAATTACATTATGATTATCATTTTTTTATTGTATGCAATTTTAATAAATGGTAAAAGATTATTAAGGCACTTAAAAGTTCATACATATTCATTCATATTTTGTTCACTTAAAGTATACTTTCATTTTCATAAAAGTGTATTTTGGTGCAATTATGTTTAAAGTACTAATTTCGAAAGTGGTACAAGTGTATTTTTGGTATACTTCAGATATACTTATAGGTAGTACATTTAAAAATTGGCATACTTAAAGTGTACTTTCACAAATGTAAGTATGTTTGAAGTATACTAAAGCATACCTCTTTTTTACCAGGGTGGAACTGAATGGCAACAATTTGTTCCACTGTTTGAAGTGTTTTCTTTTACAGTTTTTTGAAGTTACTAATTTGTTTTCTTTTTTTGTTTTTACTAATGTTTTTTGCATTTACATGTTTTATTTCTTTTGGAATAATTGAACTTGTCCGTCCTTTTTCCTTATGTGTTTCTTTTGTTCCAGGGACTGAGTAGTAGGCCTTAAGCCTCGTTTTTAAAATGATAAATGTTTTAAAGAAATTTATTGGATCGGAAACAATTGAGCCGCTTTTCCCCGAACTCGGAAGCTGGGGTGCAAATAGTCCATTGAATGAGTCACGTGACTGCTTCATTTGGCGTGTCAATTTTCAAAATAAAAGCATGATGAGCCATTCCGCTTCATGGGCTGTATTTGATCGCACATATGTCTTCAGCAGTGGCCGAAGTAAAAGGAACCTTAACCAACATGTGTATTAATTTTGATGATGGCACTCATCAAAATGTAATGTTACCAGTTTTCTCAATTGTTGATATATTTAAGACTTTGTGTTTTTATTATGTAAAGCACTTTGAAACTCCATTGTTGCTGAAATGTGCTACACAAATAAACTTGATTGAAATGGAGCCAGCTAGAGGAAACAAAAAAATCTGGCATCTAGGAATACTTTGAGATGATGCTCACTAGATTCTTAAATAAAAATAATCAACCCCATTCACCTCAAATTCTCATACTTTTAAAATTTCCACTCTTTATTCTGGAGAGATCTCAGTCTTGCAAAGTAGAAACAGACTTAAAGCTGTTGGAAGAGTAAAACTCTGGCCTGATGAGTAAAAATATAAAGGATCAGAGAGCCAATAGAAATCCAATAAACAGAGAATTTTTAAAGAATTTTAGTTTTTCAGGAGGCAAATCAAAACTAAAAGAATATTGTTTGCCCCAACAAGCACTGCACTCCGAATACACTGAAACAAATGTCTATTGTCAAATCAGTCAATCACAAAAGAAAACAGCCACCAACAGTCAACATGTATCAGGATTGGCAAATTGTTTTAATAACCAAAAAAGATTAAATAGGATTTAATTGACTCTCCTGTTACTAAACATGAGTTTGACAAAAACTGTGACAATATTGCATTTACTAATCTTTATTTATGCATTGGAGTGACAAGGCTGCCACAATTTCAACAGCAGGCGTCACTAGTGAAAACTGAATGAACCACCGAATAATGAACCTTTGGGCAAAGCAATGGGCTAGAAAGCTTCATTTAGCCATCACTGATAACAACTGGTAAGTCACATGACAACTAACAGCAAACAGTACACAAACATGAGACGACATGACAAGGATCTGGCAAGGAGCAGAGACACAGGTGGGATTAAATACACAAGGAGGGTAATCAGGGTAAACGAGGGACAGCTGGGGTGGAAGAGACGACATTGGAACTAAATTGACACACAGAAAACCTAAATAAATACACGGAAAAACCAAATACTATAATTTTTTAGCAGTACATCTTTTTAGTTTTTCCAGATGTTACTTCAAAATGTACAGAGAACCTCTGACAGGTTTAAACTTTTGAGAACTAAATTGTAATTTCTGAGAAGTTTTACATAATAAACATGTAATTTAGATTTTAATTTCAACAGTGAAAGAAAATTAATATTTTTGCACATCCTCCTTTATTTTGCAAGCAATTTTTATGTTAATGTTTTTATCATAATTCTTTTTTATGGGTTTATGCAGGCCTATAAAAAGAGTTAAAATTAACAATGACACTGTAACTGCAATAGAGAAAAAGTTCCATTATTTTTATGTTAAATTTGTGTCAACTAGAACATACCATTAATTAGTTTTACCTGTTTATAAATATTTTCTTAAAACTTCTTTCATTCCATATTTTGACTTAAATTGTTTAATAGTTAAAGTTTGTTTCCTATCTTTAATAAAAATGTGATGTTTTATTTTTAGGTTATTAAGATTTTATTATTTAATTGTTGTATTATGTGACTTCTGCTTCATTATGTTTTGGCACAGCTCTTTGGTTATGTTGTAGTTTAAAGTTCTCCAGAACTAAATTAGTAACTCCAGAGCTGCAGAGTTTAGATGCTCCGTGTTCATTTCTGATGTAAAATAAATACAAAAAAAAAATAATTAAATTACTTGTGTTGCTCCTCTTCATGGGATTTAAAACCTATGTTTTTAGACTCCGTTCAGGGAAAATATCAACTGAATCATGAATGTAAAGACAATCAGCCAGGAAATGTTTATTTTTCTTGCAGTTATTGATTTTTAATTTTTGAAATCAAGGGAAAGCTCCATTAGAGAGGTCAAGATCAGGTGAGAAAAAAACTATTAATTTATCCTCATTCTACAAACATGTGGATCAAACTGATGAAGATACAATTATAAAATCATATCTGAGAGGAATTTTGATGAGAATTTTGTATCATAACAGTTTCTTTGATCCACCCCAGGGAATCACACACATCCTTGATTACAACTGGACTGTGACATGCGGTTGGTGGTTCAATAAAAAATACCACACCATAAATCATGCCGTTGTACTCCACTCCTCCACCAACGTCGACCTGTAGAAAAATTTTATCAATATATTTATTTATGTTGTAAAATAGAAAAGTCTACTAATCGCTGTAAAGAGATACTGAAGAAACAAACTTACCTTGCATATATCCTTGTCTCGTACTACAGCGTCAGATACATGGCCATATGTCAGATGGATATAGGAAACCTTAACAATCATGTCAATACACTGAAGATTTGCTGGAATAGGAGCATCGATCACTTGAACATCTCATCGTTCCAAAGAAACTTCAAAAGATTTCTTGTTTTATTAACAGATTATCTCACTAATAACAAAACATTTCCCCTCTTACAACTTAATTAACTAATAAAATAAGAACTTTTTCATCAATATTAGGGAATTAACTCAAAACAAGCAGCTGACTGTAGAGAAACATGAGAATCATAAACATATTCTTGACTCGACCTTCTCTTTAGAGACAGAAACAAAGATTGTATTCTCCTAATTTCAATATTTCTCTCACATAGCTGATTATTGGGATCAGTTGTCGTTGCTCCCTCTCCTGCCAGCTGAACAAAATTGCCTCTAAAACACAATAAGAATAAAATGTAAAAATACAAAATAACAATGTAGAAAATTAATTGTTATGAAGAACAATGAAGGAACAGAAAATAAATCCATGAAGGACTTCATCCACTGACACAGGAGTGTCCACCTCCAGTCCTCTGTGACGGTGTCCTGCGTCCTTTACATGCATCTCTGGTCCAACACACCTGAGCTAAACAGGTTCTGGTTCTGCTTGCGGCCTGATTACCTGACTCAGGTGTGCTGAAGCAGAGGCAGCAGGACTGGAGGAGCAGGACAGAAAACCTGAAGTCATGTTATAGTCAGAGAAAGACTTACTCATTAAGATGCTTTCTGCAGTCTGGTAGCTGAGCAGATTGGACATCTGTTACTGGTGTCTCAAGCTTCAGCAAAATGAGGCCATTCTTCCTTTGAGTAGCATATTGAATTACTTGACTCTGTTGCTGAACTTTTAACATTGCTGTGTTAGTCCTGCAGAAAAGGTTAGATTATAAGGAACAAAGAAAACCTGATCATCTGCAGATAAAACTGTCTTCATGTCTCTTTCCTACCATCCTGGCTCTGACTTCCAGCAGTGAGCTGCAGTCAGGATCCACTGACGGTGGATCAGAGATCCTCCACAGCGGATCCTTTCATCACCTTTGCTGCTCTCCAGCCAAACATGAAAAGGACGCTCCCTGTTATCACAGTGTTGACCTATAATGATTCTCTTCTGCAGAGAAACTTCTGAGTTCACTGAAACACCTGAAGAAGAAAAAGGAGGACTTTACTCAGAAATCAGATGCAAACATAGCTGCAGGAACAGAAAGAGGATAAACAATTAAAGATTAAAAAGCATCAGTTTATATGCAAAGTTTCAGTCTGAAACAGAATCAAGAGGGAAGTTTGAGAGTCACAGAGAGCAGCAGCCTCCCTCCAACCAGTGGAAGTGTCTCCAGTGTTTCCGACTCACCCAGCAGCATCAGCAGCAGAACCTTCAGCAGAGCCATTGCTGGTCCAGCTTCCTGTGAATGTCTGCATTCCTGCAGCAGCTTTTAAACTCTGTTCACAACTTCCTGCTGGAAAGAAAGCCTCCAATCACAAGACAGACACCGGTCTGTCCAATCAGAGGACAGACACTGGTCTGCTCTGTCATCTGGATACAAAGGAACTTTAACATCTCATCGTTCCAAAGAAACATAAAAAGATTTCCTGTTTTATTAACAGATTATCTCACTAATAACAAAACATTTCCCCTCTTACAACTTAAATAATTAACTAATAAAACAAGGACTTTTTCATCAATATTAAGGAATTGACTCAAAACAAGCAGCTCCTATATTTTGCTGCAAGATTACTTGTAAATTAGTTTTGCTTTATCTCAAGTGAACGGAGACTTGCACTATAAAATAGACAAAAGATAATTGGTAATTGTTTTGTTTTTGCAGTCTACAAGCTTGCAGTGAAATTTGCTCAAGGGAAAACTTGATTTGAAACTTGAAAAAAATAAAAAATGATTTCCTGAAGAAAGAGCAACTCATTATTGCTTCCAGGTTGACGATTCTTATTATTATTCTTATTATTTTTATAATAAGAAAATCTCTTTGGTTTCCAATCTACAAGAATTCACATGTGGCTTCTGACTTTGCTCCCGAAAGTAGAATCATTTTATATATTGATGAGGTGTGAAAATGATCCTCTATCTAAACAGAAAAGGGTTTGTTGTAAATGCAAAATTACAACAAAAAATTAAAAGTCACAGAAATTCACTCAATTATGTGAAAACCATTTGGATTTTTAAAACACATTTAAAAGAAACCTGTGGTAAAATTTTAACTGAAGTGATTCTTTTTATTAAAGACACATTCCTCTTTTATCACCCATGATCCTTTGCTTCATCCAAATGTTGCCAAGATTAGATCATCCATCCATCCATCCATCCATCCATCCCGTTTCTTCCACTCTTGTCCCTTAGTGGGGTCAGGAGGGTTGCTGGTGCCGATCTCCAGCTAATGTTCCGGGTGAGAGGCGGGGTCACCCTGGACATGTTGCCAGTCTGTCGCAGTCAACACAGATTAAATTTTGGTTAAATCCAATATGGCAGACAGATGAAAAAGCATGCCGACCCACTCAGGAATACCCAGTCCCTCCTTCTACTGTAGAAACTGTTGCAGGTAAAAATATATTGTGACATGAAGCAAAGACTAAAACTACTGATGTAGTTTCCAGATAACTTTGTATTTGGAGAACCCACATGTTTTATTTCACACCATTGACTCTGTGCTTAATATTCCACAGAATACCTGTTTGGAATCTTCTGACATGTGTGCTAATTTTCTGCGTTTCTTTATTGAAAAGGTTGGTAGTACCAAGGCTCTTATCACAGCTCCTGACTCTGACCCCTCTGATTCGGTCTCTTGCTCTGCTACTTTCAATTAGTTTGAGCCTGTGACTGTCTCACTTTTAGAAGACGTGGTTGGCCGCATTAAGCCATCAGGTTCCCCACGTGATCCTGTCCCTCCACAATTTTTTAAAGATGTTTTATCTAGCATAGGAAAGCCTGTTCTTGCAATTATAAATAGCAGTCTGTTCTCAGGTGTGGTCCCTGGTGGTTTTAAACATGCATTAGTGCAGCCACTGCTTAAAAATCATGGCCTTGATCCTACTGTTCTGGCTAATTATCGGCCTATTTCAAAGCTGCCTTTTCTTTCTAAGGTTTTAGAAAAATTTGTGTACTATCAGCTGAAACAGTTTTTTAGATGACAATGGCATTCTGGAGGTTTTTCAGTCAGGTTTTAAAACTCTTCATAGTACAGAATCTGCTTTAATAAGAGTTTTTAATGACATCTTTCTTGCATGTGATTCTGGTAACCATGTTGTTCTGACTTTACTTGATCTAACTGCTCCCTTTGATACAGTAGACCATGACATTTTAATATTACGATCACACCACATTGTTGGTATTGATGGCACTGTTATTGATGGCACTGTTTTTAAATGGTTCCAGTCTTACCTGGAGGAGAGAAAATTTTCAGTGAAAATTAGTGACTCTGAATCATCTGCTGCTTCAATGCCTTATGGTGTCCCACAGGCTCAATTCTGGGCCCACTGCTTTTCTCTCTTTATTTACTGCCTCTGGGTTCTATATTTAGGAAACCTGGGATTTATTTTCATTGTTATACTTATGGTTGTCAGATTTATTTGCCCATGAAGCAGAAGGATGCACATTCTATCAACCATCTCCTGGCATGTCTTGGTGATATTAAAGCTTGGTTGGCCTTGAACTTTTTAAATTGTAATGAAAAGAAAACAGAGGTGATGGTGTTTGGACCCAATGGCTCCTGTGAGTCCTTCTCTGTTGACGTGGGACATTTGGAGGTACATTTTAAACCTGTTATTACAGATCTTGGTTTTAAGGTGGACAATGATTTTAAATTGGACAGCCAAATCAGAGCCGTGGTTAAGTCCAGCTTTTATCATTTAAGGCGATTGGCGTCAGTGAAATCTTTTCTTTGCATGCAGCATTTTGAAACAGTGATCCACTGTGATTCACGCCTTTACTTCAACATGCTTGGATTACTGTAACTCACTTTACCTGAGAGTCAGTCAGTCGCTGCTCTCACATCTGCAGCTGGTTCAGAAGCCGCTGCACGACTTTTGACAGGAACTCGAAAGAGGGAACATGTGACCCCTGTCCTGGCCTCACTTCACTGGCTGCCTGTATATTTTAGGATTCATTTTAAAATTCTTATGTTTGTTTTTAAATCACTACATAACCTTGCCCCGGCTTACCTCTCTGAGCTTCTTCACCCCTACATACCTTATCGGTCTCTCAGGTCCACAGATCAGCTGCTCTCGGAGGTACCAAGATCCAGAAGGAAGCTCAGAGGGGACAAGGCTTTCTCTGTCATTGGCCCTAAGTTATGGAACAACTTGCCTTTGCAGGTCAAAGAGGCCCCTTCACTGTCCACTTTTAAAGTTCGTCTTAAAACCCATTTATTTTACTTGGCTTTTAACTCCAGCAGGATCTAGTCTTAAAGTGTGTTTTTGTTTTAAACTGTAAGAGTTTTTTATTTATTTTATTTTATTTTATTATGTTGTGTTTTAATGTACAGCACTTTGTATCAGCTGTGGTTGTTTTAATGTGCTTTATAAATAAAGTTAGATCGGATTGGATTGGAAATTACAAATGATCACTTGTCCACTAAAGTGGACGTCATGCATCAGTGACAATATTTTGACAGGTATTTACTGACATCATTATTCTGACTATAGACATACAATATGCACCTTTTACAGCAAGTATTTTGGCTATTAAAAGATTTTAATTATTAGCTTGAAGATTTAAGTCCATTGTTGCCATTTTATTTTGTAACAATTAGACTTTATTGTGGTTTATTAAAAATACTATTTTTATTTACATTTAAATGTTTACATTACATATATTCATTACAAACTGACCATGATGGACAGAGTCGCTTTAAAGTCCAATGCATTTCACTGTCTGTCATGATGTGTGTGGTTGAAGTATGGACCCAAATGCAACAGGCAGGAGACGTAAAAGTTCTGTTGTAGATTTAATTAAAATATTTAATTTAAAGAAAAACAAAGAGCAAGGAACAAAAATAAAACCAAATCAGATACATGAAGAGACCCAGAGAATACCAGGGAGGAGGGATGAGGAGCAGTGGCCTGGAGTAACAAGACGAACCGACGATTATCAGTCTGAGATTTGACTAATTACGGACGTGATTATATATTCATCTGCTAATAAAACACATCTGTTTTATGTGGCTAAAACTTAGAGTGGTGTAATGTGTAGCTAATGTGCTAACAAAGTCCAAGTTAAGGACAAACAAAATACAAAAAAAGTTTAAATTTTTTTTAAAAAAAGCCCTGATGCCACACTGCAAAAAACAAAAGAATCTAATATAACTAAAATGTCCTTCGTAAAAGAAACTATGAATCTTGTGATTTTTATAGACAAGAAATGCTACAAGAAATTCATAAGGAACACTCTGTTATGGACAAAAGGACTCTTTGTCTTGTCTCTGTTTTATCTGCTCACATGCACACGGCTGCACGTTGACAGAGGGCCGTGCAGAGACCTTCGGAGGGGTAGGGGCTCAAAGTTAAAACGGGACACATTGAACAAGATCTTAAAACATCTTACAACAACATAGCAACAACCCATATTAGTCAAGAATCTAATATTTAATCGGATTGTACTATATCATTGTAATTATGTGGGGACAATGCGGCTAACTTTGAACAGGAAAGAGTAACTGTGAGAGTCCAGTGCAGGATGCAAACTGCACTTCATGCGGTTCTGTTTTAAAATATAAACATTTGACAAACTCTTTAAGTTTCCCCTTAATGGCCATTGAATAGCGCTCATTCAGTTGAGCTACATGACGAAACAACACCAACTTCGAAACCAAAAATTAATGAGGCGCTACTAAGATAAAGGAGAGTCTATATCAAAAAAGCGGAGGGTACCTTACTATGGAGATTTTTTCACATGATGGGAAAAAAACTCACAGCGGTTGATTTAGTAGAGTGATTTAATGCACCTCATAGAGTGAAGTTTCAGCATTCCTTCAAGAGCAACCATAGTAATATTGTATAAATATCTCTCTGTTCATGGGAAATTAAGTGTTTTGCGTATTTTATTCTTTTCATCTATTTTTATATTCAGCAAACCAAGATGTTCTTGTTTTGTTGTATTTTATAAAAGTGGCTAGGTTTAATAATATGTGAAAACCACAATTTGTTTATTCAGTCAGTTGACCCAAAAGAATGGCATTTAATTATTTTTTTCTTTAACTGAGCTCCGCTATGCTAAATGTAAAGACAGTCAGAGCTCTTGATACAAGAGAGAACTTAGATTTTTAAGAAAACAGCCATTTATCAATTAATTGTTGATGAGGATTTATTCTGAATGATCACAATTATCCAGGTGTAAAGTAGATTAGGCTCAAGGGTCAGAAGGTGTACAGGAAATCAGTCCAAGCCATTGCTTCTGAGTCTTCAATTTCTTTTATTTTGTCTTTTCCTTTGACTTCTCTCTCTCTGAGCAACCAAAGGCTCACTGTTTTTATAAAAAATTGGCACCACACCTGTGCTTGATTGGACACAGCCACCAAGGAACAGGTCAAACAAACATTTAAACAGAAAAACACCAAAACTACAAATCAATTTACAAACTCCTACATAAAGTTATCTGCAAAATAAATCACATAGTATAAGATAACTCAAAATGTTACTTTACAAGAAAACAAACAAAAGCAATATACAAAAGAAAAGCCCTCTAATTGGTAGAACCCAGCAACGTAATTACTGACATCATTCAGCCATTTAATCAGGAAGTACTGGGCTGGCTCCTCCCACACTCCTGCCCTGCTGCAGATCTACAAGGACAAACAATGGTGAGTCAAAGAAAACAAATATTTTAATAAATATACCTTGAAACAAATTCAACCCATAATCCAGAAATAACTTTAACCTAAACATGCATAGATGGATCCTGCAACATAATGCTAACACAAACAAACCCGGGATAGTAAGTGAAGCAAAATGGCATTGTTTAAATTAATCATAACCAAATAGAAAGTAAGTAAATGAAAAAATAATAAGGGACAAATGGTGAACATAAACTGAACCACTTTGTCACACCAGGTTACACTCAATCAAGCATATATTAACTAATTGATAACTTGCATCCATAACCTGTTCTCATGCATGCTCTGTACAGGCTAGCAAAGGCCAAGCTGCAGGATACAGATGCAGCTAAGACTGTGGCAGTAGCCAACTGCAAAGCAGCTAACCTCAGCTGTCTGGACTGGGAAAGATGGAGGGGAATAGGAGATTATTTCTATTTATTCTTTTTACATAATTTGAACCAGGTGAAAAAACTTGAGTTCCGGGTAGAACATATTCATAAATTTAGGTTTACCATCTTAAGTAGAAAATGAAGTTTTTACAGTTTTAACCTAATTACTGCTCTGACTGTTCTTTCAGCAAATGGCCTCTTTTGAGTCCTTATACTCCAGTTAATCATTTCAGCCTTACTTTAATAAATGAGATACATGCTTGTGTCTGATAATATATTCACAGCCTGAGGAATGTGCTCAAGAAATTTTGTTGGATTTCTTCTGCAGAAAATGTCCTTGAAGAGTTCAAGGTGGCGGTTTCTACTTTGAACTCTTCAGTCTGGGCAGAGCTCACACTGTCTGTCAGTCAGGACTGTGCTCAGGGAAGGCCTTCCAGCTCTGAAGACTCCAATGGCACCTTGCTGGAAGGCTGACAAAAATACTGAATGGATCGGCCTTCATCTGGACATGTTCCCAGCATAGATCTTAACATCAGATCTCTGAAACATGACAAGCTGTGTGGTCCCTCTTGAGAGCCTTTCCGAGTACAAGAACACCAAAGGACAGATTGTGGAGAGGAAACTCTTAAAGGAGAAGATAGAGTTCCACCCAATTCTTGCTTGTGTCAAAGGAGGACTGCCCAACATGATAGCCTTTTCCACAACATGTTTAACTTTTGAAGAGTTGGAGCGGTTGGTGTTGGCGCAGCTTCACCTTAGGGATGGCTGTTGTCCTGTAGTTGACTGGCTTCTCTCCCTGTGCCAAGAAGATGGAGGTAGATGTGACGTTTAAGTTGGTCAGAGGAATGGAGAAACTCTTGAGGATGGGATGATTTATGACTCTGACTTTGGGGGCTCATGGGCCATTCCCAGGCAGTCTCTCATCCAAGTACTAACCAGGCCCAACCCTGCTTAGCTTCTGAGATCAGGCGTGCTTTTTTTAATCTTTAATTTATGAAAAATTCAAAGTTAAAAAAATTAAGTGCAATTATTTACAGTGAACAAAATTAAGTGAGTTGTTTGCTTGTTGATGATTGAATTTTAAATGTAAATTTAACCAAATATTGTAAACTGGTGTACTGAGGAAAATGTTTAACCATTGTTTGTGAGCTGTAGGTTATTTGATGATTTGTGAAACAAGAATGCAGTACCTTTTTATTTTTTATTTTACTTTTTTGTGACTTGATTGATGTTTGTTTTCCTATCACCGGTTGACAGAAGGAAAGTCGGGGCATCATCCCGCACCTCCTGATGTGGTCCTCTCCTGCCAATGATCGAAGAGCAGCGGAAAGGCAGAGCAGCCTGGATCTTTTCAGCAATTTTTACAATAATGTTTCTTTTGTAAGGTGTTCTGAAAATCCTGAGATGACTGAATATTTTGTTAATATCCACTGATCCCGGTCATTCAGTACCTGCTCAAAGGTGTGAATGACGGCTCTTTTCCAGGATCAAATATCCAGCATCCCCCCTCGCAGACCACCTCAGGTTTCTTGAAAATCGACAGCGAGAGACAAGACCTGTACTTGACATGTGTGACAGTTGAAATCTGATTTTATTCCAGGCTTAAAGACTTTCTGTAAATAATTCATCAAATTGTGTTTGTTTTAAACCAGAGATTGAACACAGATTAAAGATGCTTTTTGTGCCAAATGATTGCAAACAGGATTGGAATTAGTCATGCCAGATGAGTTTGATGGGAGAAGTTAAAAACCTGGTGATGAGTTTGATTCTTATTGCTTGTTTTTTGGACTGAATGTCAACTAATTTAAGTCTTCCTTCTTTAAACGGAGAGATCATTGTTTTATGACCGACTAAATTGCTCCTGCTTTTCCAGATGAATGTTGAGATTTGACTGTTGAGTTTATTGAGTACTTGATGTGGCAGGTGATAAACATTGAGCGGATAAATGATTTTTGATAGAAGCGTGCTTTATTGAATGTTTTCTCCTTTTGCCCAACTTTATTGCACACTGAAAGCCAAGATGAGTGTAACCCCTGCCAGGTTTAGATTTGACATTATCTTCATTCAACCAAGAAGAAGCTGGTTTCTCATAGGAAGTTGAACCTCTCTGTCTAAAGATAAGACAAAGAAAAAGGCCTAATCTTGAGAAAATATCATCTGTTTTTATTTGACAAAAATTGGCATAAAGAAAAATTCTTGGCAGCATAACAATCAGAACCTACTTATAATTTCAAACCACCTGCAAAGGCCTTTAAATGGTCTTTCAGTCTAGTTCTATAGGCCACACAATCATGGGGAAGACTGCCGACTTGACAGATGTCCAAAAGACGACCATCGACACCTTGCACAAGGAGGGCAAGACACAAAAGGTCATCGCTAAAGAGGCTGGCTGTTCACAGAGCTCTGTGTCCAAGCACATTAATAGAGAGGCGAAGGGAAGGAAAAGATGTGGTCGAAAAAAGTGTACAAGCAAGAGAGATAACCGCACCCTGGAGAGGATTGTGAAACAAAACCCATTCAAAAATGTGGGGGAGATTCACAGAGTGGACTGCAGCTGGAGTGAGTGCTTCAAGAACCACCACACACAGACGTATGAAAGACATGGGTTTTTGTTGTCGCATTCCTTGTGTCAAGCCACTCTTGAACCACAGACAGCGTCAGAAGCGTCTTGCCTGGGCTAAAGAGAAACAGGACTGGACTGCTGGTGAGTGGTCCAAAGTCATGTTCTCTGATGAAAGTAAATTTTGCATTTCCTTTGGAAATCAAGGTCCCAGAGTCTGGAGGAAAAGAAGAGAGGCACTTCATCCACGTTGCTTGAAGTCCAGTGTAAAGTTTCCACAGTCAGTGATGGTTTGGGGTGCCATGTCATCTGCTGGTGTTGGTCCACTGTGTTTTCTGAGGTCCAGGGTCAACGCAGCCACATACCAGGAAGTTTTAGAGCACTTCATGCTTCCTGCTGCTGACCAACTTTTTGGAGATGCAGATTTCATTTTCCAACAGGACTTGGCACCTGCACACAGTGCCAAAGCTACCAGTACCTGGTTGAAGGACCATGGTATCCCTGTTCTTAATTGGCCAGCAAACTCTCCTGACCTTAACCCCATAGAAAATCTATGGGGTATTGTGAAGAAGAAGATGCAATACACCAGTCCCAACAATTCAGAAGAGCTAAAAGCCACTATTAGAGCAACCTGGGCTATCATAACACCTGAGCAGTGCCACAGACAGATCGGCTCCATGCCACGCTGCATTGCTGCAGTAATACAGGCCAAAGGAGCCCCAACTAAATACTGAGTGCTGTACATGCTCATACTTTTCATGTTCATACTTTTCAGTTTGCCAACATTTCTATAAATTCTTTGTTTTTATTGGTCTTCAGTAAGATTCTAATTTTCTGGTATGCTGAATTTGAGATTTTCATTTGTTGTCATTTGTAATCATCAAAATTAAACAAAATAAACATTTAAAATATATGAGTTTGTATGTAATGTATGAATATAATATACAAGTTTCACTTTTTAATGGAATTACTGAAATAAATCTACTTTTTCATTATATTCTAATTTTATGACCAGCACCTGTAGGTATATATATATATACATATACACAGTCCAGTCACATTAATGTGACCATCTGTCAAAAGCCAGAATAACCACCTTTCGCAGAGCGAACTGCTACGAGACGTGCAGGAAGAGAGTCACTTAGGTCCCTGAAGGTCTTCTCTGGGATGTTGAGCCATGCCGACTCTAATGCCGTGGCCAGCTGCGCTAGATTACGCGGTTGAGGATCCATGGCGCGAACAACTCGATCGAGATGGTCCCACAGATGCTGGATTGGGTTTAAGTCAGGTGAGTTTGCTGGCCAGGGGAGGACGGTAAACTCATCCTGGTGCTCTTCGAACCACGCACGTACACTGGCAGCTGTATGGCACCTCGCATTGTCCTGCTGGAAGATGCCATCATCCTGAGGAAAAACAATGCGCATGTAGGGGGGGACATGGTCCGCAAGGACAGATGCGTACTTGTATTGATCCATCGTGCCTTCCACAATAATCAGTGAACCCAGAGAATGCCAGGAAAACATTCCCCAGACCATAATGCTCCCGCCTCCAGCTTGGACCGTTCCTGCAATGGTTGCAGGGTGGTTCCTTTCAGAGGTTTCACGCCTTATACGCCAACGTCCATCTGTCCGATGGAGCATAAAACGCGATTCATCTGAAAACGCTACCTGTCGCCACTCAGTGGACGTCCAGCTGCTGTACTGGCGTGCAAATTCTAGCCTTCGTCGTCGATGAACACCAGTCAGCATAGGTGCACGAACCAGGCGTCCGCTTCGGAGGCCCAGACGCAGCAATGTTCGCTGAATAGTGGTTTGGGAGACACTTGTGGTAGCCCCTTGGTTCATTTTAGTGGTCAGTTGCTCAACGGTAGCCCGTCTATCTGCCCGAACGCATCTCCGCAACCGTCGTTCGCCTCTGTCATCTATGGCCCGTGGTGCACCACATTTGCCACGTCGTGGATTTTGGACAGTCCCATTTTGCCATGCACGGTACACTTTTACCACGGCGGCACGCGAACAGTTCACAAACTCAGCCGTTTCGGAAATGCTTCCACCCTTGGCCCGAAAGCCAATGATCATGCCCTTTTGGACGTCGGATAAATCGCTTCGTTTCTGCATTACGCCAACGATTGAAATGTTTTCCGAAGCCCACACACACCCTTTATATACGCTCAACTGCACTGTGCTGCCACCTGCCTTCTGTGATTGGTTATTTAACTCTGAAGTGGAAAGTACGTGGTGGTCACATTAATGTGACTGGACTGTGTATATATATATATATATATATATATATATATATATATATATATATATATATATATATATATATATATATATATAGCCTATTTACATAATTCCATAATTTAATGTACATTTAACATTTCAAGACCAGAAACATAATTTTCCTGTATTTATTTTTTATACGTTGAGAAATTACTTTTGATTTATAAATCAGTCATTGTCAAACATTAAACTATATATTTTTCTTACTTTTTTCCAGAGAATATTTATTACAGTATGTCAACTCTTCTATTGACAGCAAAGAGTGAAAATAATTCTAACAAAGTAAATTATTTTTATTTCAATACATAAGCTACATTAATACACTACTATTTCAGATTGAGATATTTAAAAATACACAAAAAGTGAGAGAATAAAACATTTAATTATTATACTGGGAACACTGATAACAGGCTTCAGTCTGCTGGTCCCACTGGGAGAACTCAATTACTTCTGAGACGTCCTGGTTCCCAGGCTAAAGCCATGAAAGAGAAATTATCCAAAAGTGTAATGCAAAATACATACGATATATGTTCCGTATATGCTTCTTTCACATTCAGAAAAAGTCATTTTCAGCATGTTGGGTTCTGACTCGTAGCATACAAATGCTTTCTCTGTTTAATTGCTCTATTTTTCTTTTTTGTAGGTTTCTCCAGTGAACAGGAATGTTCTGTCGTTGATCCTCACTTTCATGTTTTATTGTCACACTTAAATTTTCATGTTCATGTGTTCACTTTTCATGTGTAAAGTGAATTTATGTAAAGTTCATAAAGTTCAGAAAATTGGACAATTTTAAAATGTCTTTAATAAAACAAAATTGTAATGGTCTTGCTAAGGTGTAACCATCAGCTAACCATCAGCCAAACTCCTTTCACACGAGTCAGGATTAAGTAGAGCTTCCTTTATTTTTCATGTAGAATGGAGTGAAACTGTCAAAACACAAACAACTCAGGATGAACTCATAGCAGCAACAAAAGTGTTAACATTCAGTTTCAAACATTAAAAGTATAACTGATACAAAAGTTAACTCAGAATTCTGAGCTGCAACGTTACATAGTTACATAACGGCTTAAGAAAACTTAGCAGCCTGCTAATTAACAATTATGAAGAATATACTCAAATCACGCAGGTATTTCCAAAACTAATTAAACATAAATTCAATAAGCAAGTTAATTCTTTCTGTTAACGTATCGTTAACAGAAAGAATTAAGCAAACTTACAGGCTTTGCTTCGAGGAACTCGATCTGGGAAGCGGCGTTCATAAGGGACGCGTCTGTTCATCTGCTCTACCACTAGTAACAACAGTACTGGCTAAATAACGTAAAAGTAAAAGCAGTTCCCTAAAAGTCCAACAGATGGCAGCAATGCGCCATGCAAAATAAAACACCCACAGTTTACAGGACAAGGTCAAATGAGAGCATTTGTCAATTGTGTTGAGGAAATGAAATTTTAATTTGGACCCACCCAAGGCCGTCTGTGCTTTGAAATGTATTTATTTTTGATAAAGGACAGGGGTTGGTGTCGGCCAGGTTTAATGTAAAGCACAAATCAAAGAGCAATTTCTTGCAAAATGTTTACTTGACCTTCATGATTATTAGCTGTAAAGAATTCCTGAAAATGTCTAATATTGATACTACTACCTATTTTTATTATGTGTAAATGGCTCACAATATATATAGCATTTGATTTTCAATAAAAGTGTCAGAGTAGCTAAAGGATTTTAATAGAGAGCAAACAAAAAAAATTTAATGACATACTTTGTAAGATCCACAAAGCATATAAATGAACTTGCCTTTTCTTTTCTTTCCTCTGCCTTGAACATGAATTTCTCTATTATCTTGCTGAACCTTTGCGTAAAACAACTGAAAGGGATTTGCAAAAAAAGTCCATCATGTAAAACAAAAACAGAATCTCCAATGTCGTGTAACATTTGTCACAAGTAATAAATAATACAAGTTATTTGAAGCATCTTTTGTGCTCTAAGATCCTGAAACAATTGTATTTATCTTGGGGAATGTTTCACTGCTTCTCTTCTCTATATGCTGTTTTAACTCGCTTTGATTTTTAAGGCAAGACAGCACACACCAGCTGCAAAGTTGAATTCAGAATAATAAAATTTTTTTGATAATTTGCAACCAGAATTCAACAATAAGCACCAGGAAATACACAGCTAAAAATAAATACCTTAAGTTGCATTAAGTGACCACACAATACTAAAAAGCTGCAATATTACAGTAACTTGATGGTGAAGTATATATAAGGTTAATCAGTTGCTATGTTGGCCTGACTTTGGTTGTAAGTTAAAGTTTATTACCCATTTACAACAGTTGACCAAAGTCCCACAAAAATTATAAAAATGAAGTGTAACGTAAACAAATGAAACTCAAAACAGACAAAATAAAAGCCTAAAATTTCTATAGTTAACTAAAACTAAAAGCTTTTTTCACCTGCCTTTAAACTGTAACTAAATTACTTTTTTTCTTTTTGTAAATAAAATAATTTAAGATAATAAAAATATTGCACATTGTCATATTTGTTACTTATGTTGCTTGGTTGTGTTTAAGCCATTTTACAAACGTGCAGAAATAATCCACAGTATATTATGCGTAGGGACACATAAATAAAATATTAGCATGTTTTTGGCTGTCTGCCCTCCTGTTATGTCTTTGAGCTCAAAAGTCCGGTGCATCAGTGCTTCTCAGGTCTGCTTGCACAATGTTGTGTTTCACCAGAGAATAAAATGAAACATAGAACAGGATTGCAGTAGAACTTTCTCCTCCCAGTTTGTTCCTCCAATCTTTTGGCATCCTGCTGGTTTTGCCTCTTTGACTCTGCGTCAGTCTGTCTCTTATGCACACACAGTAGTGTTAAATAAAAGATTACCTTCTGGTTGCCATCCATCACGGGTTTTCCCTTGATGAACCTGTTAACTTGGCTCCCGTTGTGCGCACAGCTGGGGGTCACCATTGATTGTGGCAGCAGTGATTTCAGAAACTTAATCAGTGGCAAGAAGATTAGCAGTGGAAATCACTAATATAATAATTCCTTCCTAAATGTTTCACTGTGGTTTGAATTTAACCTAATACCTGGAAAATGTCTTCCTCACATTTAGCATGATTGATCAAGAGAAGAAAACAAACGGTTAGAGTTTCTATTAATTGGTTGTTCATTCAAAGTGTCTTGAAATTGAATCAAGCTCAGAAATTCATCATTGAGTACAGGACACTGTACTCTGAGCTCATTTCCCCTTTTTCGAACACCGAACATCAGTCATAAAACACGCCCTCATCCGTATTGTGTTAGAAAATTGTACTCAATTTGTGTTTAATTGCTGTATTTGTTAGTTGAGGGTCGTGGCTCAGTGGACTGATCTGCCCTCAACACACAGAGCAAATGCAGTTTTACTGGAGAGAGTGTGTTTTACCACTCAGTGGCAAAAAACTGAGTTCAGGCAAGTATTTTAATAATAATTCTGATTAAAATAACTTGTTTACTTAATTTGTACCAGGTTAAGCTAAAACTCTCATTGCAGGAGTTCCAGGCACACATATTTGCAGACAAATGTTTTTTTAATCATCTTAAATGGAAAATGCATATATTATTTTTACAGCTTTGGTTTAAAATCTGTTGAGAATGTTATACAAAATTAATGTATGTAGCTGAACATAGACAACAACATCGGTAGCCTACAGGCTACTTGTTAAGCTTAAGGTGCTACTGACATTAGCTAGTCACCTTTTAGCTACTTTACCTGCATCCAACAACTTCACTCAACTCAGTCAGTTAGTTTGGGGGGAAAACTGAAAAGTTCTTTGCGTTTTGCTGGTTTTGCTGCCGTGATTCTAACACCTGCGTAGCTCCGCCCAGCAGCATCATCAGGTCTCCTTCGCTGCCGCACAGGTGTGTAAACAGCGCGAGCGTCGAAGGGTCATGTTGCGTTTAAAGGCGGCTCGGAAAAACAGGTTATGACATGTTAACAACGGATTAAACAGTTTTAACTGCTGATAAAAGTGACAGAGGACACAGATATGGGAAGAGCAGAAGCCCCTACTGTATCAAACTGACATAGGAACGGGTGAGCCGTGGTGGCGCAGGGGATAAGCCCGGCCCACGCACCGAGGACCGAGCCCCCGCCTCGGCCGTCGCCGGCTCGACCCCCGACCCGCCCCACCCAGCCACCGCACGCCCCCCCCCCCCCCCCCCCCCCGCGACGCCCGCCCCCCCCCCCCCCCCCCCCCCCCCCCCCCGCCCGCCCACCGCCAAACGGAGGCCACCAGAGCCGATAAAAACCACAAAAAAATAATTGACAGGAATAACAGAGAGTTGGCCTTTCCAAGGTAAAAACCCAGCACATACAGCGTCCATGTGTTTTTATTTATTTTTTCATCCAGAGGCTTCCCGCGCCCCCCCTGCAATGGCACGGCGCCCCCCCCTCGGGGCGCGCCCCACAGTTTGGGAACCTCTGAGCTATTGTATGCAAAGTATATTTGCAAAAAGAAAGCAAATAAAAACAACAAGATGTCTAATTAATATTTTTTTTTTCAGCATGTGTGACTTTAAAAAAAACCTGTCGCCTGTTTTTTTAACAAAACTGTTGATGCATGTGTGTACGGCATGAGTAGCTTCCTTATCTTGCCCGGCGGACAGACATCAGGATTGTTTCTCTTGACATTCCATATTTTGCTGATGTGGTTCTGGGTGTCAATAGCTCAATGAAAAACACGATTGCTATTGGTGTCGACCCCAAAGAAGGTTTGTGTGCCCTCTGATGTTTTCTAAACCCCTAATTATCAGACCGAGTGGTGCAGAAATGTGAGTTTTTTTTCATGTGTTGTCTGTTGCAGGTAAAGTCTACTGGTCTGACAGCACATTAAAGAAAATCAGCAGAGCCAACATTAATGGAACCGCCCATGAAGACATCATATATCTACAGGTATACAGGCAGCACACATTATAGTGCAACTCCACTCCATCTTGTTGATCTTGTTGGTTACGGCACCTTCCCTTCCATCTTGTTGGTTACGGCACCTTCGTCTCTCCGCAGGCTTGATGACGACGGATGGATTGGTGTTGGACGCTGTTGGCAGGAAGATTTACTGGACCGACACTGGAATCAACCGTATTGAAGTGGCCAACCTGGACGGGTCAATGAGAAAAGTTCTTGTGTGGCAGAACCTGGACAGTCCCAGAGCCATAGCCCTTTACCACAAGATGGGGTGAGACAGCTTCACTGTTCTGCACATGCTGTTGGAATCTGATTGTGATTTCACTGTTCACTTTTAATGTTTTCTTACCTCCCTACTTTCTGTTTTTTCTTTGCTGCTTGCTTTCCAGTTACATGTACTGGACGGACTGGGGAGAGCATGCCAAGCTGGAGCGCTCAGCTATGGACGGGTCAGACCGTGTGGTCCTCATAAGAAACAACCTGGGCTGGCCCAACGGTCTGGCTGTGGACACAGCCGGGTCCCAGTTACTGTGGGCCGACGCTCACACTGAGGTCAGTGCTAACGGCATTGATCTTTTCTGTACAAATCATATAATTTGATGTTTTTGCCACACAGGTCACATTTCTGATGTCTTAAAATGAAAATAATGATAATCCGTCATCTCACTGCAGCGCATTGAGGCAGCTGACCTGAATGGGCAAAATCGACGCACCCTTGTGACTCCCGTCCAGCACCCCTATGGTTTGACCCTTCTGGGCTCTCATATATACTGGACGGACTGGCAGAGCCGCAGCATCCAGAGAGCCGACAAGAACACTGGCTGCAACACCATTACTGTGAGAGCAAATCTGCCTGGCCTGATGGACATCCAGGCTGTGGACAGAGACAGACCACTAGGTGAGACGGGGGATGAGATGTGGATTCATTTCCTATTTTTGGAGGAAGGATTTCCATTCTCCATCGGTTTTACCTATCCATCTGACCGACATTTACTCATCCATCTGTTTATCGATCATCCACCTAGAGCTGCAACTAACTATTATTTAAGTAATTACCTGTTCTGACAAGTAATCGGATAAAAATTCTGCAGATTTTTATTTAATAATTCAAAACGTTTTATACAATATTAGAAATACATTAAAATATGCAAATAAATGTATATATTTTAGATAAGATAATAAAGACTTTATTGACTAAACTGCAACAACATAGATTTTCTTTTTTTATTATTATCATAAATGCAAAATCTTTCAGCAAATAACCTTTTTTGAGTCTGTATACTCAACAAATAATCAATTACTAAATTAGTTGACAATTATTTCAATAATCCATTCATCACGACCAATACGATTAATGGTTTCAGCTACATCCATCCTTCATTTTGCTATAGCCTACGGTTTTTGCCTCAGGTTGTTTAAAACTTCTCCTTAAAAAAAAAAGCTCTGGAGCAAATTCATAGTGAATTTTGTACCTAAACTTTCAAAATGTCTAAAAATGTGGACTGGAAAAGTTTGGAATTTGCATAAGTAAATTAGTAGGAAACTGAAATAACAAGATGCAAGCATGTTATGTTATGTTGTACATCTCAGTCATTATACCTTTGTTTTTTCCTCAATCCTTTTTTTTAAGGTTTTAATAAATGCGCTCGAAGGAAGGGAGGCTGCACACACCTCTGCCTGCCTCGTCCTAACGGCACTTCTTGTGCGTGCCCTACTGGCATTCAGCTCAAAGGAGACGGCAGGTCTTGTGACGACTCCCCGGAGACGTACCTGCTCTTCTCCAACCGCGTCAGCGTGCGCAGAATCTCCCTGGACACCAGCGACCACACCGACGTGCACGTGGCAGTTCCTGAGCTGCACAATGTCATCTCACTGGACTACGACAGCGTTGATGGAAAGCTTTACTACACAGATGTTACTCTGGATGTTATCAGGTGAAAAATGCACTTAATTCTGTTTAAAAAAAACATTATATCTCACTTTAAATTAAAATTTCTATGACTGTTTTGCTCATTTAACAACAAACCGATAACTAAATGGAGTAGTGAGCCATGTTGCTATAACTTTACTCATTACTGTTCTCTGAAAATGCCTTCTTTTTTTTAAATTGTGTTTAAGGAGGGCTAATCTGGATGGCAGTGGCATGGAAACGGTCATCAGTCAGGGCCTGAAAACCACAGATGGACTGGCTGTGGACTGGGTGGCCAGAAACATGTACTGGACTGATACGGGAGGAACACCATTGAGGTGGCCCGCCTGGATGGGACATGCCGCAAAGTCCTGGTCAACAACAGTTTGGACGAACCCCGAGCCATTGCAGTGTTCCCAAGCAAAGGGTGAGAGTGGAGACTTACGAGGATTCATTTCAAATTAAAGCTTAGGTTCACGGATCACCTGTTGATTTTGACGTTGCTACTTTTTCATGTGATCCCATCACGTGTTTTGATGCGATAAGATGATACAATTTTTAGAAAACTTATGCTTAAGCATTGCTTTTTACCGTTTAGACATACTTCCGTATATGTAAACTAAGAGTTTTATTTGAAATGTATAATAGCATGAATGTCGCAACTTGGAGACATATTTAGTCAGACAAAAGGCCATAAAAATCTCACAACAATGTAATAACTTCTTTTTTATTTTATACTAACTATCCTGACATACCTTTTTGTTGATGAAGGTTCGCTCACCTCAATGGGCCAAATGTCTGACATGGCAGCTGAGTTGGACTAGTGTTTAGATTCATTTTTAGTTTGGCCAGAAGGGGGCAGTCACTGACTGTTTAAGAGCATTGAATATTCATTCCAAGATGGTCAGGAGGTAAATATGGTCACACACAGCAAAAAATAACTAACTTTGACCTCGTGCCGTAGCACACTGTAAAATGTTCTGCCCTTCATCTCAACTTTAAACTGCTGGAGGTCATTGTAGTCTTCAAAGTGGAAGTGAACAGCTGCCTTATTAAATACAAACAAATGACAAGAATAACAGTTTACTTTATGACATATATGAAGTTTCTACCTTGTGCTTGCTGGTTTCTCTTCTGGACGGATTGGGGGCACATTGCGAAGATTGAGCGATCCCATCTCGATGGCTCTGACCGAAAAGTTCTAATCAACACGGACCTGGGATGGCCCAACTGTCTCACTCTGGACTACGACACGAGAAGGTTTGAAACAAACACTGAAATACTTTCATTTCATTGATGTCGTGATTTAATAAAGTTTAGTTTATTTGATTTACAGCTTGGAGACTAAATCTCACCCAGCTGGAAATGACGTCTGTTAGTGTTCAAATGAAACTGAAGACAGAAGCATTAATGATTCACCTATTTTGTCGATTGAATAGACACATTGCATTGATCAGCATATAATTTGACCACTGACAGGCTAGTTAAAAATACTAATTACCGCTTCATCATTGCTCCTGTTAGACAGACGGATGTGTTAGGGAGAAAGTAAACGTTGTTTTTGAGCTACGTATGTAGCCTGTTTTATAAATCTGTAAAAAGATGATGCTGAAGCCTGCTAATGATGTCATATTAATGATTAGACCTAATAAATAAAGTCAGAAAAAAACCCGTTTGGTTTAGAAAGTGTTCATAACGTTTATAGTGTGTGAATACGTTTGGTGTTGCAGTGTAACTGTGTTGTAGTTTGTTTTTGTAGCAGGAGTGAACCTTGTTGTTCCTGATTGGCTCTTTGATTTTCTTCCCAGGATCTACTGGGTGGATGCCCACTTGGACAGGATCGAGAGTTCGGACCTGAACGGACAGCTGCGTCAGGTCCTCGTTAGTCCCGTGTCGCACCCTTTCGCCCTTACACAGGTAGACGCCTTAACCCTGAGCTCGGCTGTGAATCACAGGGCTGACCCTCCCTCATGGCTGCCTCCTCCACTCACCTGCTCTCTTTGACTCATCGGCTCACCGTGTGATTCTCATTGTCGCCTCTCCGTCCTCATAGCGAACTCATTCAACTTAACCATTTCGTCTACTTTCCTTCCACTCATTTTTCTTCCTCCTCTCTCTCTCTTTCCCTCCCTCTCCCCCTCCCTTTATCTTCCCTTTCTTCCTCTCACCCCCCTCGCTCCTTGTCTGTGTTTTTCCTCCTGTCTTCTTCTCCCCCGTTTCCCCAGTCGAAGCCGGTGTCCTCCCCTCTAACTCCTTTCTCCCGACTCTCTGGCCGCAATAAGGAGACTGTGGTGGCCAATGTGGAGGGCCTGATGGACATTATAGAGGTATCTCCACAAGGCATTTCTCCTGATTCGGAGGAAGACACCAAAGCTCGCTTTCCACTGAGTTGGTTTGTTTAAAGTGGTGAAGCAGCAGAAACTATAACAGTAATGGAGTGGCATCTACTGGTCAAAAACAATACTTCTTTTTTTTTTATGACAAAGTCCGAATCTTTCATGCCTCTTGTTCTCCTTCCTGACCGTTAGGTTCTAACCTGTGTGGCGTAAATAACGGAGGCTGCTCTCACCTCTGCTTCGCTAAGACCAACAGTTTTGTTTGTGCCTGCCCAGATGAACCAGATGGGCGACCCTGCTCTACTGGTTAGTGTTCACTGTTACCATTTCATAGAGACCTCAGCTAAACTACAGTCACCAAGGCATAATACTGTTTGTTAGGATTTCCTTATCCACAATTTTGGACAACACAAACACGAGACAGCTATTAATTATCAATTATAACCATGTTCTGAGCTTCTTTAAAATGTCAGCACTGATTTTAATTATCGTTCTTTTTTTCAATTAAAAAAAATAAGTATTTTCCAAAATTGCAAAGCAACCAGATCCAGATGTAGGGATGGAGCAACAAGGCAACGTCCAAGACGTTATAGTAAATTGATCAACTTAGCCATCGTCATAGCAATATGACAAGTCTGTATTGAGAAAGAAGAATGAAGAGAATAGACTATCAGCCTTTATTTTGTGTCTCACTATTTAAAAGTCTCCATCCATCTTATAGTCTTGATTCCTAATGACTTTTTTCATTATGACTTTAAAAATGTCAAGACAAGGGAAAAGCGGACTTTGACGTGAACATGTATGTTCATAATGTTTTGACAGAAAGGTATTTTTAACACACAAGATGCAAACGGTTCAAAATGCAGGTTATGTTAATTAAATGGCCAAAAACTGAAGACATGAGTTCCAGTGTGTTTCTGCATACTCCCACTCTTATGTGGATTTGTTGCTTCAGTTGCAGGTTACATCCCCACTTCTCCTACCAAAGGTGCCAGCAGCACTCCTGTTCCCAAAAAGATTCCCAACAGACCGACAGACCCGCCGCACAGGGGACCCTCACTTAGCAAGTACGTCTGTCTGTTTGAAAATGGTGACTTTCCACAGAATGTTCTGAAAGACAGAACAGTAGGAATACCAGCATAGCATGTATAATTCTAAAAACTAATCCAGTCACATTATCTCTGGATTCAGTTGCATCAATTTGACTGTTTTGCATATTGATGCTAATTAAACCAGTTTCTCCTTTAAAGAGCTTTGAAATGACGTTAGTTGGGAATTGGAGCTGCGTAATTAAGTTCAGGAGAAATGAATTGATAAGAGTAGCATCTGGTCCAAACTGAATGCTCTGGTGTGTAGTAAAGAGCCATCACTGGTCTGAGTCTAAAAGAGCTGCTTAGTGGTTTCAAGCTGCTTCTTTTTCTAAGTGCTTGGGGAATTGTCGCCATCCCGTTAAGGATTTAATAAAAGTTACAAAGCTGAAACACAGTCCTGAAAGGTTTCCAAAGAAAAACCACCACAGATGTCTTCATTACCCTTTTTGTGACGAGACAAGATTATGACAAGCTGGGCTTTCTTCTTATTTTCCTCAGCTGCACTGACAAGGATTTAAACGCTGGAGGCTGCTTGAACACAGTGGTGACAGCCGCTCACGGTGAGAACACAACAAAACATACTTTTGATCTTTGCAGACTGGCTATAAACTAAAAATCATACTTGTGTTTTTTTTCTGTCAGTGACACTAAATATATATTTTT